>CM066042.1:289223508-290423508 GCA_033557465.1 Ichthyophis bannanicus
CAAAGTCTGAGTTACTTTCAATTCCAGTCCAAGTAGATAAAGTAATGCAGGCAAAGTTACATGGGGGGTAAGGCAAAAGTGAGTTTCAAAGCTCCCCATGCAGGCAACCAGAACAAAATAGAAGCAAGGATGGCATGTTGATTGTAGTCATTCTTGGAATCTCCGACTTGGAAAATCTGACCTCGACGTTCACTTGCTTCTTGACACAATGTTGACCCCGTCGTCTGCTAATGAAGCAAATTCAACGGGTGGTCAATGTTGATTGAAAAGATCCTCAAGTTTCCGCCTGTATGCCAACTTCCCAATCGGAGTTGGCCCCTGAATAAAAAAGTCATTCAAGGTTAAAGTTATTCAGTGATACCAACACACGTACACATTGGGTCCTCTCCAACCCCAATTGAAAATTGATAACAAGGTTTTGCTGTAGGGAAACAAGCATCCTCTTCGAAAAGGACTTGTCAACTGTAGGCACCGTTATTCTTGGGTGGCCCAGAGAAGTTCCTAGGCCGCTGGTTGCCGCCTCAGGGTGAGTCGCCAAAGGAATATCCAGGATGCCTGCCATCACAGTCCACTTGATCTGGGTCTGGAACTGCTGCTGGGCTTGAATCTGCTATGATGGGATACAGGCTTCTAGTTTCTGCTACCTTCACGGCTGTTGGTTTGTCTGTAACCGGATGACGGTTGTTTTATGGTCCCTTCCAATGGGGTTCCAGCGGTGTCTTCTTCCAAATCTTTGATCCACACTGAGGTACCAGGCTTGTCAGGGATTGCAGGGGTTCAGTCAAGTTGATAGGTAACTGATCCTGTCTCCACGCATGGTAGAGTTCTGCAGGACAGAACTAAGAGCTAGGAGTTCTTGTCTGGGTATTTCCTGAACCAATTTGTGTTCCAAACTACCTTAACTCCCTGCACCGATTGGCGGGGGTTTACCATACATGATGTCAAAGGGAGACAAATCCTGACGATTTCACAGGAGCTGAGAGTATCCTAAGTAAAGCTATTGGGAGAACCTGGGGCGGCCACTTCAGGTGGGTCTCCTGACCGAGCTTAGACAAAATGAGCTTTTGAGAGTTATGATTCATTCGCTCAAACTTTCCCTGAACTTTGGGGTCTGTATGCAGTGTGTAAATTCAATTGTATCTGCAGGGCACTGGATAACTGTTGGGTTAATTGGAGAGACAAATGAGGGCCCATTGCCCAACCCTTTCACTGCAGGGATTCCAAATCTGGGGATAATTTCCCTCAGCAAAACATTGGTGAACTTCTCTGGCCTTTTCAGTCCTGGGGGGGAAAGCATTCCAACCCACCCAGAGAAGGTGCAAAGAAGACTAACAAGAAACGATATCCACCGGCTTTTGGCATTTCAGTTAAAGTCGCCCTTGTAGGTTGTGCATAGGGGTTACAACACCTGACTGGACTCGGGGTGGTGGTTTTGTAGGACCCTGCTTGGCATTGTTTCTTGGTACAAGTTAAACACTGGCGGAGCTACCCGAGGCTGACAGAGCTCCCAACAATGCAATGCAAAAATGTGGTCTAAGTGCTTTTTCCATCGCATTTTTCCCATAATGTGTAGCTGATGAAAAGTCCTTTACAAAGGCTGGTCCCAATGATCCAGGGATTACTATTCGTCCCTGGAGGTTGGCTACCCTCTGTTGGTGGCAGCTCAATCCATCCATCTTTCAGTACCCCTTTTTCTATAGTTACAATAATAGTCCAATTCCTTTCGTTGGGGTGTAACGTGGTGTCCACAAGGTTAAGGGGGTACAGAAAACAATAAACTGCTTGTATTGGTGTTGCTTGTGAGCATAATTTGTCCCTGTCATGGCTGCTTTGCTTGGCTCGAACCAACCCAAAAGAAAACAAAAAAAGCGGCTAGCAACTTCAATTGAGCCCAGAAACCAAAAACAGGAAGCGGGGCAGGTTCAACACCCAATACCTTTATTATTACAAATTAAGGGGGCCTAAACCCAAAAACCCAACAGGACCGTTCTGTTTCGTATATCACTTCATCAGGAAGTTATCCAGGGCCCCCCACTAACAACCATATTAAAAAACTGATACACCACAATTACATTTAACACGACCCAATAAATACAATTAAAGTTAAACAAAGCAGGGTAACCAAAGGGAAACAACACCAAATTTAATTTTTTAATAGTATGGGAAAAACCTTGGGACAGGGTGGCGTTGGACGGAGCTCCGTCCAAGGACCACGCCCCCACAGCAGGGCAACCCCTAGCCCCCATTTTTTTCCCCGGAATTCTTGGCCAGGGGGGGGAACACACGACAACCAGATGCAATACAAAAAAACCACCTTCCCCGCGAGAGGGGCAGGGGTCGAGGTCGAGGTCGTGGGAAGGGCGACGGATGGGCGAGAGAGGAGAGAAACGGGCTCCTACGAGCAGGTAAGGGAAAATTAGGATTCAAAAAACAAATGTAATAAATATTTCCATAATTATACCTCTCACAAAATGATGGGAAAATTGATCAGTTTCTTGACAAAGGGGGTTGATTCCCTTCGTTTTACTGCCGTTGGCACCAATTTGGATCCATTTTGTAAAAAAAAACCTGGAAGATTGGACCTATATTAGGGGATTTTTTGCGTTCAGTTTAGGATTTTAGCAATCACGGGGGTCTTTTTTAAAGGGATTGTCATGCCTACCTCAAAACAGATACTTTATCGGTTCATTTTAGTAAGGCTTCAAACACTTGGGGGCTTGCCGCCCCCACCCCCCAAACAAAAAACTGATCCTTTTAAATAGGAGTGCCTTTGAGAAGACTCGTACTTAAACAAGTACATGACTTAAAAGTCAATACTCGTTTACCATTTAAACAACCTGACTTTGGGTGAAAGGAAAGCCATAAAATCTTTACAATCCAATTCCAAGATTATTATTAAACCAGCAGATAAGGGGGGGCGGTTGTTGTCCTGATAAAGATAAATATATCGCAGAAATTAATAGACAACTACATGATAAAGAGTTTTATTTCAGATTAAATGAAGATCCTACTAATGTTCTTAAAAGTAACATAGACAATTTAGTTCTTATTGCCTACGAAACTGGACATCTCACAAAAAAGGAGAAAGATTTTCTTATAGTCAAAAATCATATTATGCCACTATATATGTGATACCAAAGATCCATAAATCCTTAGATAACCCTCATGGGAGGACCCATAGTTTCGGGCTATAGGATCTTTGTTAGAACCTATCTCGAAGTTTTTAGATGTCATCCTTAGACCTTTTGTGTTCAAAATGATGGTCATATGTCAGGAGACTCAGCTCATGTGATTGAGATTTCTCTCCTCCTTTGGACAATTTGGGTTCCACTACGGATTATGGTGACTTTAGATTGTAGAGTCACTGTATACCAATGTGCCACCAAAAAGAAGCTTTACGCATTGCTGAAAGAATGTTTCCTAAATAGGGAAAAACTCATCAGCGTATCCCTACCGCTTTTTTGTTCGCACTAGCAGAGATTGCACTTTGTACAAACTACTTCTGTTTTAGAGAGTTGGTTTATCAGCAGATAAAAGGGGTAGCTATGGGGTCTTCGTTTGCGCCGGATATTGCAAATCTTTATATGTATAATTTTGAAGAACTATTTTTGAAGGATCATTTATATAAAGATAATGTCCGGTTGTGGATAAGATATATCGATGATATATTAATCATATGGAACGGTTCAGTGGAACTATTGGCAGAATTCAATGTATGGGTCAACAGCTTGGACGACCAATTTACGGTTTCAAGTTACCTACGATAGGGTTAAGATATCATACCTGGATTTACTTATAAAGAGAGGAGGGTTCAGGGTTCATTACTACATTATACAGAAAACCAACCGATCGTAACAACCTTACTTCACCATTCAAGTTTCCATAAACCCCTCCTTTAAGTACAATTTACCGGTAGGGGACAATTCCTACGAGCCAGGAGGATTTGTACCTTGGATGAAGATTTTGAAATTCAATCCACTGTTTTTACAAGAGAGATTTCAGGAGCGTAAAATATTCCACTCTGTGATATCAATAAGGCTACACTAGAGCACGGGGAGTCATCAAGGGTTGACTTACTTAGACCACGTTTTAAAAAAAAATGGCCAAGATAAATTGTTTGTCCCTTAAAAAACTATTCCTGGGAAATCCCATAGGATTATTGACATTCTGAAAAAAAAGAGTGGCATTTGATACAAGCTATTCCAGGTTTTGAAAAAAATGGAATTAATGATAGCACATAAAAGAAATGTCAATCTCCGAGACCTTCTTGTCTCCTCAGCCCTCACTGAGAGAAAACCCCTCTCAGAATATAAAGGTCAATACCAGTGTGGACATTGCTCCATTTGTACACATACTCTGCGAATTCGAAAGTTCTTCACACATCCCATCACACATAAGAAGTACTATATACATGATTTCTCCAATTATGAGACCACAAATGTAATATATGTCATCGTGTGTCCGTGTAAGATGCTTTATGTTGGAAAAACTAAACGCAAAATACGCGTCAGAATAGTTGAACACAAGAGCAGCATCAGGAGGAAATTAGAGGACAAACCGCTAGTCCAGCATTGGCTTGAGAAAGGGACCATAAACTATCTGACTTACGGTTCTTCGTGATCAAGAAGGATTATACCCAATTGGAGAGGTGGAGATAATGACAAGGACATTGTTAAGACTTGAACAAAGGTATATTTTTTGATGGATACGCTATTCCCTCGGGGATTGAATCTAGAAATAGATTTGTCCGTATTTCTGTAAGATACTTCCCTCTTTTTTATAGTATTCATAATTTGTATGTTTCTTTTTTTAATTTTTAAAGATACAGTCTATTTTTATTTTTGTTCTACACTCGTGGCCCTCTGCTTCCATTTGGGTATTCCACAGAGCACCTCCCTTCTCCTTTTTTTTGGCATACAATGTTAGCCATGGTTTAACATGTAGGGACGCCTAAGTGTTTGACATATCGTTATTTTTAGAAGGTTATTTCCCTTCTTTTATGTTTGTTTATGTTTGATCAACAAATTTTAACCATATGCCCAAGTTTGTGGGAGGTTTTGCAATAGAAAATATGTTTTTGGATCAATAGATGGTGATTTAATTCAGGATTCTTAGTTTTGTAATACAATTTTTATATCACGATTCGTTAAATATTTTGAATACCTTTATTCTATGTTTAATTTTTATTTTCTCACAGACAGGGGTTTGTTGGTCTTTGAGCCCCTGAAGCAACATCACACGGTCCACGGTTAGATATTTGTGATTCCTCCATGGTTGAGTATTTAATTGTTTCCCTTGGTTTCCTTAGAAACATTGATTTTCATAAGAGATGCTTTGCATTTTAAGCATGGCTGTTTTTTAAGATTAATGGATGGTGCTTTAATTTACTTTTAGTCTTGCGTATACACGTAGCATATTACGGGTTGTTTTACACTGTCAAACATTTCCGGTTTGTTCTTTTAAATGCGCATGCGTCGGCGTTTTTTAGCACTTTAAGGAGTATCACGCGATTTGCAGCCGTATCCTTGGAAGTTTCCAATAGGTAAATTGCTCAAGTTTATCTTTATTTATAATGTAATTTTGACTTCATCAGGGATATGGTTTAGGTATTCGTTGTTTTCAAAGGTCAGTACAATTAGCGGTTTTGCCGTTTTTGTTCAAAGTGGGATATGTGACATTCTGTAGCGGTTCCCTGGCTTTCGCTTGAGTAGGGTTCCTTTTGGTTTTTAATGTATCCTCGATTTTATAAGGGACAATTTTACGTTATTCCAGGGTTTAACGAAGTAATAGCATTGGGACACCTGCTTGAAGTGGAATGCGTGATACAAGGTTACTTTCCGGGGCTTTATACAAGCATGGTTTTTGAAAGGTTAAACACGCATATTCCTTACTTTTAATAGGCATTACTTGGCGTTTTCTTGAATTCTTGTATAATTTACAGAAGCCTTTTAGCGTTCTACATTTCTCAATGGTTTCATATGTAGTTTTACTTTGAGTCACTTGCACAACTGTGCCGGTGGTTTCCTTTTCTTTTTGCACATTCGTTGATCTAATGAACTTAATTGGTTCAGATATTTTTTACATTTGGTTTGTAAGAGGGGGAATTCATTTTGGCCCTCATAGAAATATACTACTATCCGTAGCGGTTCCCTGGCTTTCGCTTGAGTAGGGCTCCTTTTGGTTTTTAATGCATCCTCGATTTTATAAGGGACCATTTTACTTTATTCCAAGGTTTAACGAAGTAATAGCAGTGGGACACCTGCTTGAAGTGTAATGCGTGATACAAGGTTACTTTCCCGGGCTTTACACAAGCATGGTTTTTGAAAGGTTAAACACCCTTACTTTTAATAGGCATTACTTGGCGTTTTCTTGAATTCTTGTATAATTTATAGAAGCCTTTTAGCGTTCTACTTTCCTCAATGATTTTATATGTGGTTTTTTACTTTGAGTCACTTGCACAACTGTGCCGGTGGTTTCCTTTTCTTGTTGCACATTCGGTGATTAACGAACTTAATTGGTTCACATATTTTTTACATTTGGTTTTTAAGAGGGGGAATCCATTTTGGCCCTCATAGAAATATACTATTATCCTGGACATTGTGCTACGGTTCTCAATAACCCTCTAGTACCCTTCGTTAGCCATCCTTACGGCTTTTTAATTCAGCATTTAAATGCGGTTCATAAAGCCGACAGATGAGGGTCTTATCTTCAATATTCTCCCCCCTTTTTTATCATGGTTTAAATGTTTGGGGTACAGATAATAATTTTTTAATTCTTTATAGGCTTTTTGTTTTATAATGATCTTTTATGGATTTCAATTAAACTTTTTATTGATTTTCCCTTTTGCTATTAGTCCATGAGAGGTTTATCTATTATTATATTATTATTATATTATTATTTTTTAATTGTCCCTCCTTTTATGAGATAATTTATTTGATTGAGGTAGCATTATAAACTTTGCATAAATTTCAAATTCATGTTTCTTTTACAGAAGTTTTTTAGATATTAGTGACTTCCATTGACTCAATAGAGCATGGTGAAGTCTATGAACATCACACACCCATCAGGTAATGTTCTTTTCTATAATTTATCAAGTGCTCATTTAGGTTTTGGATTTTACATCATCTCCCTGGTCTCCTCATCCCTTCTGTTCTCTGTTCTTTTGTATGGGATCTTTTATAAGTGTTTGGTTAAGTAATTTTTATTTATAAATGTTTGGTTAAGTAATTTATTCTTTCCTTTGATCCTTTATTTTTCACTGTAATTTTAATTGTATTCCATTATATATATATATATATTTGTATATTTTTATTATTTTTTATGGTGTGGTTGATAATTGATTGATGTATTACAACAGATTTTATATATATATGTATTATTCTTATGATTTTTAATTAGATATCTATTATATTTTCATTTTTTGGGGGTTTAACAAGAGTTGGAGTGATAAATTAAGTTTTTAGTTACCTTCGAGACCTAAGCTGCCTGGTATAGTCCAATATAGTCTTCTTTTTATGTGTAATGTAGTTATATTTATATTTATTGTTTTAACCCTCCTTTGAATATTTAGGGGTCTGTTTACTAAACGGGGCACTTGTGCGGTGCGCACATGAGCGCCCTAAAATGATGCATTTAAGTGCTCTTAAGCACCCCGTACGCGTGCGCGCGGCACATTAACGGAGATATGGTGGTTTGTGCTGAAACAGCTCATTACATCTTCCCTAAGTCCAGGAGTCCTGAAAGGCCATCCCAGTGGCCTTTCATGTATCCTGGAGATATGGTTGTTTGTGCTGAAACAGTTCATTACATCTTCCCTAATTCCAGGAGTCCTGAAAGGCCATCCCAGTGGCCTTTCATGTATCCTGGAGATATGGTTGTTTGTGCTGAAACAGTTCATTACATCTTCCCTAATTCCAGGAGTCCTGAAAGGCCATTCCAGTGGCCTTTCATGTATCCTGGAGATATGGTTGTTTGTGCTGAAACAGTTCATTACATCTTCCCTAATTCCAGGAGTCCTGAAAGGCCATCCCAGTGGCGGTTCATGTATCCGGGAGATATGTTATTGTGTGTGCTGAACTAGTTAGTAACATCTTCCCTAATTCCAGGAGTCCTGAAAGGCCATCCCAGTGGCCTTTCATGTATCCTGGAGATATGGTTGTTTGTGCTGAACTAGTTAGAAACATCTTCCCTAATTCCAGGAGTCCTGAAAGGCCATCCCAGTGGCCTTTCATGTATCCTGGAGATATGTTTTTGTGTGCTGAAACAGTTCATTACATCTTCCCTAATTCCAGGAGTCCTGAAAGGCCATCCCAGTGGCCTTTCATGTATCCTGGAGATATGGTTGTTTGTGCTGAAACAGTTCATTACATCTTCCCTAATTCCAGGAGTCCTGAAAGGCCATCCCAGTGGCCTTTCATGTATCCTGGAGATATGTTATTGTGTGCTGAAACAGTTCATTACATCTTCCCTAATTCCAGGAGTCCTGAAAGGCCATCCCAGTGGCCTTTCATGTATCCTGGAGATATGTTATTGTGTGCTGAAACAGTTCATTACATCTTCCCTAATTCCAGGAGTCCTGAAAGGCCATCCCAGTGGCCTTTCATGTATCCTGGCGATATGTTTTTGTGTGCTGAAACAGTTCATTACATCTTCCCTAATTCCAGGAGTCCTGAAAGGCCATCACAGTGGCCTTTCATGTATCCTGGAGATATGGTTCTGTGTGCATAAAGAGTGTAATAGATGCTCCCTTTCCCCAGGAGTTAAGTGAGGCCACCACACTCGGCTATCACGCACCCTGGTGATATGGTCGTGTGTGAATAAAGAGTTTAATAGATCATCCATTTCCCCAGGAGTTAAGTGAGGCCACCACACTCGGCTATCACGCACCCTGGTGATATGGTCATGTGTGAATAAAGAGTTGAATAGATCATCCATTTCCCCAGGAGTTAAGTGAGGCCACCACACTCGGCTATCACGCACCCTGGTGATATGGTCGTGTGTGAATAAAGAGTTGAATAGATCATCCATTTCCCCAGGAGTTAAGTGAGGCCACCACACTCGGTTATCACGCACCCTGGTGATATGGTCGTGTGTGAATAAAGAGTTGAATAGATCATCCATTTCCCCAGGAGTTAAGTGAGGCCACCACACTCGGCTATCACGCACCCTGGTGATATGGTCGTGTGTGAATAAAGAGTTGAATAGATCATCCATTTCCCCAGGAGTTAAGTGAGGCCATCACAGTGGTCTATCACGCACCCTGGTGATATGGTTGTGTGTGCCTAACCAGTTCAATACATTCTCCCTATCTCCAGGAGTCCCATGACCTGTGTAAGGTCCCTTGTCTATTATCCCACTGCAATGGGGTATGCAGCTGATGATGTGTGGCACAACACGCAACCGCCATGGGGCCGTAGGCCACATTGAATAGGTGGGTATGGCAGTCACATGTTGTGTTAGTTTATGACAGGTAAGTTGCACCTCTCACATAGTCAGTGAGGTCACTATCTCATCACACATGTCTGTGATCTATCACGATGAAAAGCTATGTGCACATGTTGATGTGTGTATAGGTACAACATCTCCATGACCTAGCCAAAGATATTCCCAAAGGCTGTAACAGAGCCATATTCTCCTCACGTTATCCATAGTTAGGTTACCCATCCTCACACCTCCTACAAATCCATTACCTTGGAGCAGGTGAACAGAACTGATGTTGTAGGAAAGCTACAGTCACCTCTTGTGGTTGGACACCACAGACACAAGCAGCCACATGAGTACAGGTGGCAATTGCGTAGTGTGTTGGTATGTTGTCTGTCCATGGTTTTTCAAAATACACCTGCTGTCATCATACAGGTCTTAGGTCATAGTGACATTTCTAAAAGATATAGGCCAGACTGGGTCATTACTACGTCTGTCACGCACAGTCTTCTTTCCAAAAACAGTGTTATAAGTAGTCCCTACACAGCTTGCACGTACCCCATGTGAAACATTGTTATCCTGGGACGTGCATAAACCCAAATGTCATGGGAGTGGGCCCTGGCAAGGTGAATATGGACACCCATACAATGTTCCTTGTAGGGACATATCAGTGACGTTTGGTAGAATATGATGTTGCCATTGGGACTGTTGTCCAGGACATGTGTAGGTGACTTCACAACAAATGGCTTGCAAGACCAAAACAGGGTTACCGGGGTTAGCAAGTCCACCATCATTGTCATTCTCAAGTGGCATAGTCATGCAACGTCATGCAAGGGGGCCCCAGGGTATTGTCTTGATGCGTTTAGGCTGGCAGTCACACTGCAGATAGGTGTCACTGCAAACATGTCCACATATGCAACTATGTATGCAGGTCTCAATGGGAACACAAAATGGCACAGCACCAGCAGGATGTTCTCCATACATGTGGGTGTCATTAGTACCGACAGAGCGTGTATGCAAACAGTCTACAATGTTGTATAGGAAAGGTATTGTAATCAACCCACAGCACCTGTGTATGGTTAGGTTTCCTTTCCAAAACAACTTGGCCCACGTAATGGCTTCCCACAGATTAAGTCGGTCATTGTACCTGGCCTTGCTTAAATAAGTGTATGGTACGGATCCCCCTGTGCCACTGTCAGTTTGTTTCTCTGCAGTCCTGCAAATATCCTAGATATTAAATATTCCCCAAGGTACATTGCACCAACACAATGAAACGTCTTTCGGAAATTAAAACACACCTTGTAAGACCACCCCCGGTGTCAGATTGGTTTCTGATGGCACATCAACCATGGGGAAGGCCCCCTTGCTTCCAGAACATATTTGTTGCATGTGCAGGTATTGTCTCTGTCACTGACATCCATTGTGGCTCTCGACATAGGTGATGGCTATCACAAAATATGTTGAAATGTATGGGCAGGGGGATAACAGCCAAGAGTGGCATGCAGGACACATGAGCCAACCTGAGTAACCTCTGCCCCACCAACGTGGCCTAGCACAAAGACGTGTTGCAAGGCCATACTCTTTCACCCGTGCATCTCATGTAACCTAAACCAAATGGTTATGGCTCACAAAGGAAAATACCCATCATGAGAGGTGTACTGTCAATGGCATTGCCATTGAGGTGGACGTTCGAAACATAGAAGGCCAGTGTGAGTGGCAAGACCCCAAAACCACTATGGAACCCCATGATTTAAGACATGCCTCATCCTGTTGCATTAAACCTGCTCCATGCTGTGGCCACCTGGCGTGGGCCACTACTCATACACAGACATCATCAGTGTTGTTTGAACAGAGGACTGTGGCCATTGATCACAATGTGCCATGTGACCATGTGGCAGGCACAAGCTACGTTGAAACACAGATCATCCAAACTGCAACACCGGTTGCTGTAACAATTGCATGACTGTCAATGACAAATGCAACATGTGTTTAACAAACATCCCTCACCCTCTTGGGTTCTGTCGCATTCTGCAACTGCTCCAATGTATACCTTCTGCCGCTCCTGGTGTGCTAAACATACACATGAAGAGATTCACATTTTGGACAGCTAGTAGCATCACACAAGCACCATGGCATGGCTCCAGAGACTGACATATATGACGATGAGCAACATTAGTGAATAGGCTCAGTTGGTAATGGTGTTGTCCACATGTGATAAAACATTCCTTGTGCCCATGAAGATCCCCTGTGACAGGTGGTGAACTATGCTATACATGAAACACACATCAGTGGAGCTGAAGTGTCGAGACCCAGGACACACTGTTGTATGTTTATGTTGCCCACCCACCAGACGTATGTGCTCACTCATGCTCCCACCCATATTTTCTCACACACACAGGTCGAGGATCTGAGAAAGAAAGGGAGGGAGCTACGCCTGCACCATGGCGCATACCTGCAGCGCATGAGGAATGCTGAATCATCACATGGTGATGGTGTGTATTGATGACGTGGCTGCCCACCATCAGAGGTCACAGTGGCCCATCAGTGTGCATGGTACCTGCATGGGTACATGTGATGTGTCACACACATCTACGTGTGCTGATGACTGTCATCTTCCACAGATCGTGATGACAGTGACGAAGACCCCCGTACCTCTGCCTATGCCCTCCGAAGGCCCACCTCCCGCGCTGCCGTGGAGGTGGTAGTCCTGGACACCAGTGGGGAGGAGGCAGAGGGTCCTGCGGAAGACACAGCGGAGGGGGTCATGGGGGATGCTGGGATGGAAGGTGTGGGTGCCAGGGTCACAAGGGGGGGTGAGGGCGCAGGTGATGTGGGTGGGGGGGAGGTGGTGGGGGGTGTTGGGGAGGAGTCAGGGGGGGAAGAGTGGCCGCAGGGTGTCTGGGAGAGTGACATAGAGGACAGTGCAGCACAGGGCACTGTTGGCTCCCGCCATCAAGGGCAGGTGGCTCCAACATCCAGGGCCCCACACACAGTGCATGCAGATGCCACCACACAAACAGCAGGAACAATGTGTGTGTGTTGGCAGATGTGTTGTACATCTGTGTGAGGCTCTGGATGCACTGGAGAAGCGGGTGCATCGGTTGGTGCACCTGCAGGAATGGATGGCGGGAGCCATGGAGAGGGTGGTTGCTGACATTGAGCATCTGCCATGTCGGCAGCCACCCCCTGAAGGGCGTCACAGGCATCATTGATGGTGCCTGTGACGTCCACACATGTGCCCTGTGCTGCCCTGTCCGCCATCACGGGGCAGGCTGAGGGAGGGTGGGGTCATGTGGGGGTTCGGGGTTAGTGTGTGGGTGTGTGTTTATTGCGGGTGTGTGTGTGCGGGGTGGGGAGGGTTTGTTTTTAGTGGGTGGGTGATGGCATTTTCCCCCTACCCTAAATATGTATATAGTTTTATTTTTGTTTGTACATATTAAAGTATTTTTTCAGAACCCTGTAATGGTCACGTGTCTCACGTAGCATATGACTATAGATGCCAGCATGTCATATGTGTGCAGCCACATACATTCCTGACGGGTAAACATGTGTGTGATACCTCAATTGGCACCACATGCAGTGTGTCGGGAAAATCATGTGTGTAGGTGTGTGATAGCAGGGTGCTGCATTACATGTTACAATGTAGTGGCTGCCCCACAGACGTACTTGCCACAGGGATGTATATACATGACCCACATGTTCTCACATATATGAGCCGGCAAAATATGCGGCACACAAATGTCTGCCTCTGTAACATGCATCCCTATGGTGGGTTGGGGTGCATGTGACCACTAATATAGGTGAGGGCACGGGTCACACATATGCCACCAATGTGTCGTGTATGACGGGTTGCAGATGGTGATGTTTATGGAACATAAACAGGCCATTTATAACACAGTACCCCTGTGTCCACATCAAGGGTGGTGAACCGTGGTTCTGTAGAGCCGCAGGGCAGTCAGGTGTTGGAAATATTCCTAATGAGTGTGGCAGAGATATATATGAATTGGAGATATCCTGTCAGCGTGACTGATTTTTCGGCCCTCCAGGGCTCGCTTTTGAGAGACCTGGATTACACCTCTGCCATTTTGGAATGTGAGTGGGCAAGGCGCAGATGTCCCCGACATCAAACATGTTACCTAGAGTGTGTCATATTCCTCCTCACCTCTCACCACCAACAACATATTGCCATTGCCACCACCCGTTACTGCTGGTGAGAAACAAGGAGCAATGTTACGCATTCCAAATAACCATCCGATGTCTGTGACATCTGCACCTAGCCCAAAATAAATCGTACATGACAGAGGTGTAAGGCAGCGCTCTCAAAATCCAGTCTTGGAGGGCCACAAACCAGTAAGGTGGTCATGATAATTGTAATGCTGATATATATCGCCAGCATATACATTAGGGATATGCTCAGAACCTGACTGGTCTGCGGCTCCACAGTATCACGGTTCCACACCCATGTTCTACATGGATGTCTGTGCACACTGTGCCGCTGCAGCTCAGAGGCTGTGGTGACACATTGTGCTAGTGAAACATTACATATGTGTGGATCATGGAAATAGTATATGTGTGTGGCAAAGTAGCTTATGCAGTGGACATGGTTGCAGATCCTATGGTCCTCCCACCCCCCTCTCAGAGATACACATGGGACCAAATGGACACTCTTTGGAAAGAGACAGTGTATCTATTTTTGGACAGCTGTTTATTATCACAGCTATTCTCTCATATAAAACTATTGTTACAAACATGTGTGTAATACATTTCAAAGATCCCCCCAAGCCAAGTACATAACACAAACACAACATACTAATCACATATGTCTTCTTTCACATATAACCCAAACCAAGCCGCAATAACAGAAAAAACTATGTACATAGTTGCTAAAAATGAACAGTGCAACAAAGGGAAACCTTTGGTTTCCTGCTGTACATTTCTATATTATCATAGGTTACTGACGGCGTGGTCGGCCACGCCTGCCACGTCGGGCCCCTCTCCCTGGCAAGGCTACATCCTCCTCCGGATACATTGGTGGTGCAGGTGCAGCTCGGATCAGAACATCACGTATGCCCTCAAGGGCCTCACACATGCGAGTTAGTGGCATGGCTACGACCCCCTCATGTAATGTCCGGAGCTCAGCACAAACATCCCTGGTGTTCTGCTCCACAGCACAGCGAATCCGCTCCAGAGCACGTCGATTGGCTGTGAATGGGACACAGGGTGGTCAATGAAATACCTCTCCACTAAAACACCTTCATAAAGCAACATGTCATACACATCCCACACTAATGCTAATGTGATAGTGCTGAGTCACATGGGAACATGGTTAGGGGTATAACACATATATCGCACTGTACTACAACTAATAGAAACACAGAGAACACTATACAGGAAGAAGATGTGGGAGGACAACACAGCAGTCATAAAATAGCTTCTGCATACACACCCACATACTACTGACGTGGCAACAGAATTGGGCAAGGACAGTCATCTCATATCCATTATTTAGGTCAGATGCAGCATGCAGCAGCCATAAACACCTCAGATGGCCAGAAGCATTGTTGAACCGAGGAGTGTTTGGAGATGTCTGCACAGGTACAGCCACCTTCAGACACATATTCTTAATATGTACAGGTAATGGGTGATGTGTTATGAACTCAGTGGTATGGAATGACAGCACAGGAATGTCACACCTTACCTGCACATGTGCACTGCTGGCGCGTGTGTGTGACACGTGAGAGTTTCATGTGCACCTTGTGTACCACTTATGAGGGCTTGGGGATCAGATCTGGTAAACTTTGGAAAAGATCTGTAGGGTTCAGCCAGAGCAAGGGAAGCAACATAGGAGGCCATCAGTGGTGGGCAACAACCAGGAAAATAGTGACGGGGTATGTTGAGGGAAGCACATCTGCTGGTACTGACTGGTGATGGACAGTGATAGCCTGAGTTGGCGGGTTATATGTCTGATTTCAATATCCATCAGGGGTTTGAACGGGGGGTTGTGTATTGTATAGGAAACACACATAGGTAGTTTGCTCAGCTATGTGCTTACGTGTGTCAATCCAATACAGGTCCAACCACACCTTTGATCACGTGTGCATATGCACTGGTCATGCTCTTCCAGGGGTTTGCACGTAAGTAACATTGCGGATTTCAGCACCCGTCTGAAAAGGATTTGTGAATCTGGCTAATGCCGTTGCTGCACCAGCAAGGACAGAATGGAGTGTTGTGTAGGTCGCCCCTGTTTGCCTATAATGTGTGCAAGTATTTTATCATCTGTAAAGGGATAGTGTCTACGTTCTGCTGGTGTTTAGGCCACATGTGCTTTTGGTAACTGTGGTCTTGGCTTCTTTGGACACAGGGGTGTGATGGCTAGCGTGTCAGTAGGCACACTGCCTTAAGGGAGACACAATGCAGACAATGTTCCCTGTCCATGATGTGTGGCTCTGCAGAGGGGACCAGCAGGCAGGGGGCTTTTGTTCCTCCCACCCCCCTCAGACACTCCTTTCTGCTACAGCTACAACAACATCACAATACAGCAGTGGCTTTGTTCAACACATCACATAGACAATGGTGGGGTTCTGGTCATGACGTTAAGTGCGTAGGGCTGTGGGTTTTTTGGGTTAGGACAGTATATGTGTTTTTAGTGAGTGTGTAGGGGGTAAGGGGGCATTTGTGGGGGGCGGACACCTTCAACCGACAATAGCTGATTGACAACAGTTATGAGGTGTGGGATGACGGGTCATGTATGGGTCCAGGGTTTTGCAATATGTGGCATAGAGATGCACATGAGCTGTTGGGGCATGTTATGACAGGAACTGTGTGTTATGTGTTTATGGGATTTGCTAGTCTCCATGAGATGTTTGTACTGGATGTAGCCTCATGGGATGCCATATATTTGTGTCAGACTGTGTGACGGCAAATCAGGTTTGGCCTGACCTAATGATTGTTTTATGACATGACAATGTATGGTCTGATGGGTTACATTGTCAGTATAAGGGCTGGATGTGGGGATGTACACATTATCCGTATGTGCTGGTCCTTGGAATTGCCTGGTGCAAGGACTAAACTGATATGTATGCTTGGTGGTGTACAAAATGTACGTGAGCTGATGTTGGGGAATGACTAGAATGTGATGGTGCTGACAGACGTTAATCCCGTGAAGCATTTAAGTGTTTTGTGGGAGTCGGTGATACCTTATGAACATAGCTGCTTATGTGAGTGTAGTTGAGGATAGACATTGGCATGCTGAAAACGTCATTGATAGTGTGGGATGTCAGAGACCTACTACAAGGGAAAAATGGTTATGTTAAAGCAAATGTGACAATGTAGAGTGGATAAAACAGTACAATAGAGCTGTCTGAACACATAAACATCAGACTATGGTGAGTGAGCAGAACTCTTGCACAGGCATTGTGAACGTGGATGCAGCAATTAGGACATGGAAAACAGTCATAACAACTAGACAACATATGTTTTCCGCTTTCTCATTTGACATAGCATATGGATCCGTACAGGCTTAGCTTCAGTATGTTGATTTTTTACCTTGCTGTAAGGGATAATGTATGTATCACTGTACTGATTGGTCAGATATTTCTATCTACCCACTGGCCAGTGTACTAATATTAGAACCTATACAGTGTTGTGTCAAATTCCCTAGTTGCCTTTTGTGGCTCCAATAACACTTTTCGACTAGGTTATGTTTTTCTTTGGTTGTTTGCTCTATGATGATGTATCTGGTTATTTTGTAAAGGAGATGAGGTCTTCAGTTTATGTTATTTCTCATTGGCCTTGACAATTGCTATCATCCACCAGTATGTTATGTGAGGTCTTTGTGTAATGCTCTAATGTTTGCATTCGGAAAGGAGGGGTAGGGTGATGTGCCAATTCTGGTAATGTTGTGTGGATACGTGGTGTATGATATGGTCTCAACATGGCAAGCTTTTGTTGTAGTTAGTCATATGTGTTTAGGTTTTGTTTGCAGCACAGTAATTGTTCACGGTTTTAGTCCTTCTTTAACCATTTGTTGAGAAATAGACATGCTTCATACTCATTACTGTATGGTTGCATACAACACATATTGCAGGTATGACACTTATGATACTGGGGACCATCACACGGTATGGGGACATAGGCCCACAATTTAACTGGGACACACATGCTCACAGCCTATGCAATCTGTTGATGGATTGTTGGCCTTACAGTAAGGGGACATGGTGTTTTCCTTTTCTGTCTGGATTACAGTCTATGTTATGTCTTTATGTACAGGGGAAATTGAGGAATGTTCTCTCCAAACAAGCCAACAGGTTCATACTGTACGTTTGAGACCCCTCTGTAGATCCTTATCTATGGTTGACCTGACATATTTTCACACCTCTCTCCATATGCTATGTAATTTGACACCTGCAGATGCAGACTGTGGGGAATGAAGTCTTTGTGCTGTTACATCACAGAGGAGGGTTGCATTGCTTTATATATGGTATGTTTGTTTCTTTAACTATCATTTAGTTGTCATCCTGTGGTTTACCAGACATCTGGGTGTCTGCAATGAGGTAGACTGTTGCAAGGGCAAGTGTTGATCTTTCTCATGACAACAACATGGTGGCCCTTATACAACATTCCTCTTAGGCCTGCATCTGTGGGTGTCAACTGACCTTCGGTGATTCTGTTTTGCGACATAATAACACCATATATTATACCCCACACCATTCTTTCATGAAACAATATCCCAACAACATGAGCCATACATGTGATATATGTGGTGGTTATGTTGCAACATTCACCACACAAACACCAACTAGTGACTATTGGTGTTTATTTTGAAATTATGACTGTCGTTTGTCACCCACCTTCAGCATCGCGACGTGCAGATGTGCCATGGGACCTTAACTCCGCCATCATCATCTGAGGGTCAGGGCTCTCGGTGTATACTTGCGGCCTGGGTCCTTGGATGTTCTCCCTTGATGCTGCCCCTAGTGGTGATATACTGGGTACAGGTGGCTCTATGGGCTCATCAACAGCACTTGTGCTGCCCCCTGAGACAGCAGGTTCATCCTCCAACACACTCATTGGCACTGTGATGTCAAAGTCACCCTCTTCCTCCACCTCCTCCTCCTCCTCCTCCTCCTCCTCCTCCTCCTCTTCCTCTCCCATTTTACTGTAGTCACCTGCATATTGAACAATAACAAGGAAAACACATATGTTTCAACATAATCATATCTATATATGTGTGGCACAAACACCACAGAGATGATGGGGTGGGTATGTGCGTGTGTGCTGCATACCCGACCCATGACACCCTCCCATACATGTTTGTCGACGTCATTCAGCTGTTTCTGGGGCACATGTGTGTCGTGTGGCCATGCACATGTTGCATTTTTTCCATGTGTATTTTTTGAGTGCCATGCCACATGTGTCCCCCATCACATCCCTTCCCCTATCTGTGCAACATATGTCCACACATGTGTGAGAATACAACACCCTTACACTTGTTTTGACCATACATTGCCTGTTTATGTTTAATTATGCATATGAAATATTGTCTCTAGACATACTATATGCTCATTGTTGGATATGTTTGGCTGTGACCCATTGTGCCGTGGATCCCAAGTAGCCAGCACCTGTGGGCCACTGAGAAGCACATGTAGCACTGTGCAAATAGTATGTCACACACACGTTACATGATTAGTGTGCCACAAAATCATATGGTGCTTTGCAATCACAGATGTGCAGGTTGGATAGGAATTGTTGTGTGTAGTTTTGGAAACAGATGGGGAGGTTGCTGTTTTCGAGGGACACATATGTAATATTGTGACAGGACATGGCAACAACACAGTTTGTGCATGGCCATAACACACACATGTGACACCACTTTTTAAACATGGTGTGGATTGGGTCACAGGTATGGGAGTGTCTGTGCAGCTGAATGATGTGTACTGAAGGGACATTGTGAACATGACTTTATACCTGGCAATTACTATACATACCTGCGTCAGGATGTGCCGTGTCAAGGGCCTCCGGCAGTCCACGGAGATAGATGTGGCCCAAATGTGTTGCCAGCTCTTGTTCCAATGGTGTGAGTGATGGGATAAAAGGGCCCCCACCACCTGTGCCAAGCGCATGTTGTCTTTCAGCCACCATGTGCTGGCGCACCCCTCTTTTTATATCAGAGTACCTCTTTTTGAGGCTTTCAACATCCCTTGTGGGGCCCCCTGCCTCTGACATTGCAGCACGCACCTCCTCCCATACTGCCATTCGGGTGGCCACTGTTGTGCGACTGCTGAGCCTGCCAAATAAGAGGTCATAGTTTTCAATTACATGCAAGAGTAGGATATAGTTCTCTCTATCACTGAAGCGTAAAGCTCTTTTTCGCTGTGGACCAGGCACAGGTACCCTTTTTCTCTTCCCAGTTTGGACATATTGTGCAGGCTGTGGCCCAAACGATGGTCCTGCATGTCCCTCCCTAGGATGTGCAGTCTGTAGCGTCGGTGTATCACCCACCACAGGTTGGCCCACATCCTCCACACCCTCACCCTCACCCTCACCGTCTCTCTCCCTCTCTCTCTCCATCTCTGTATGTTTTAAATGCTCCTTTCAACACAACAGCACTCACTTAAACAAAACAAAACAAAACACAGCATGCAATACAGACTTACAAAATGTTACAGTACAGGACACAGTAAAGGACACAATAACAAAGGGAACATAAAAATTATATTAGCACAAAGTGAGGAATCTACTCTGCTCCTAACTATCTTTCTCTGCCTCTCTCCGCTGCCGTACTCCCTGGACTGACTCTCTCCCTCCTTCCTCTGGACTACTCCCACCACAGCCTCTCTACCTATAGTTTTTGTTATCCCTCACTGTGCTTCTTTCCTGTGCAGTAGTCCCACCACTGTCTCTGTTTCAGACTTTATCTATGACACCCTCTCTCTCTAACTGTAACTCCTTTATCAACCCTCAACGTGATGCACGTGTGCAGGCCTATTTATAGTGTATTGCCACGTGTCTTTCATTGCACATGCGCAATTGGGCGGGCGTGACGCTCGTGTGTTGGGCGCGTGCTCGCCAACGCATGGGTGGCCATACGCGGACAAACGCACATGCGCCCTGAGACACTGTACTGCACATGTGTCGCAGTACGCATGTGCACTACAACGACTACCGCATGGGTGTCTGTGTTTTGTGTGCATGTTCACGCCGGCGCACATACGTGTGGCCACGCACTGACCGACGCCCATGCGTAGAGTGGCGCACGCGCGCCACCAACGGGCATCGCATGCGATCAACTGCGCATGCGCATTGTGCGCAAACCACACACCCCATAATACCATATATTACCATCACAACATTACCCACGTTGAGGGTTGTAGACGAAGAGCAGGAGGAGTGTGGTTGGTGTGGAGAAGAACGAAAGTCTAAGCAGTTGTACTAGAGGATTGTATTGGTGTTTGTATTGCTTATTATATTGTGTTGTGTGTGTATTGTCAGGTGTTGTTTTTACTTTTGGATACTGTATAGTGTGGTTTGTGTGTTTGTTAGAGTTTGTGTGGTTGTTAGAGTGTGTTTCGGTAGTGGGACGGGAGGAGTTTATGGCAGCAATTTATGCTTATGCATGTGACCTGAGTGGTGGGCAGATGCTGCGGTTGCCGGACAGGGGAGATGGTGTCCACGGGGCTGAAGCACAGGGCATGGGTGTAGTCCCGCAGCAACTCAGACCTGCAGCTGTGGAGGTGGTCCAGCCATGTGCTGTGCGTTCACGGCACAGAAGGCGTGCCGAGGTGCAGGCTTGGCAGCCACGCCTCTACAGGCCCAGGGCACAGCTCCAGGGCATGCGTGAGGACCAGGTCATCTCCCTGTACCGACTGAGCACAAGGGCTATTAGGGAGCTTTATGAGGATTTAAGACCTGACCTCGAGCCCCTGACTGATCGGTCCCATGCAATACCAGGTTTAGTCAAGCTCCTTGCTGCTTTACATTTTTTTGCCTCTGGCTGTTTCCAGTCATCTGTGGCTGCAGTGGGTGGCATGAGCCGCCCATCCTTCTCACGATGTCTCCACCAAGTACTGCGTGCCATGGTCAGCCGGGTGGGGAATTACATAGCCATTCCCCACACTAGGCAACAATGGGGGACCCTGAACCAGGCCTTTGAGACATTAGCAGGGATACCACACGTGATGGGAGCTATTGATTGCACACATGTTGCCCTGGTCCCGCCTAGAGACAGGGAGGTGGCGTTTCGCAACCGCAAACACTACCATTCCCTGAATGTTCAGGTTGTATGTGATGCTAATCTGCATATTCTGAATGTGGTCCCTAGGTTTCCAGGGTCCACCCATGACTCCTATATCCTGCATCACTCGGCAATCTTCACACAATTTGAAGGCAGACGTTATGGGGACTGTATTTTGCTGGGTGAGTATGTCAGGTGTCGTAATGTATGTATGTCTTTGTAACTTTCTTTATGTCTACTCACATATCTAGCAAACTCGTTTAAACCCATAAACTTAGATCAACATATGAGCAATGTTAGTTTGGGGACTGTTGTATGTTTAGATTATTACAGGGGTATAGACGTACACATACAGCAGCTACAAACAAACATAGACCATCAGACTCCTAGCATTATATGATCCTGACATTCACATGGTGTGCAGGTGACAACACCCCTGTGCATGTGGCTAGGCTGTTGCACAATCCCTCATAGTGTGTGGTAATATCAACTGCACACATTCTGAGGGGGGGGGGGGTTGGCCCTCAAATGCACGTATCATGATGGGTCATTGCCAAATAATGCTTGTATGTCATTTAACCTTGAGATAATTGCTCATCCATACAAGTAACCCTTCTCATGTGTGTGTTGGGTTCACACACTCACTCTGGACTGTTGTTGCTACCCAGGAGCCAGTATATAATATGAGGGGGTGTTTGGGAATATCTGATGTATGCTTTTGCCCTTTCCAGCTAGCAGCACTCGTGTGGATATGTATGGTCACGCATTTGGCCTATGTCACAGCAGGGGTGTAACGAAGTATAGTTGGTGCAGTACCTTGGCCTACTGTAGATGATCATGATTTAGCCACATATTGGCCAGTGATCCTCATGTAGTTTAACATATTGGAAAGGGGATGCCTAAAGCTGTGGGCTAAGTGTGTGCATACAGAGTTGTATTGTTTTCAGCTACACATGACGGTAATGTACCGATGTGTATCTCTATGAGGTTAAGACATGAGTAGTACAGTGTGCAGGTTTGCAGACCCCACCTTCAGTGGGATGTTCCCAGGATAGACACAGTGCACAGGATTGGTATTTAAACAATTTCTGTTTAGCAATATACAGCATAAGGAGACAGAGTATGAAATCTAGATATGTTGCCCGTACAGGACAGGATGCATCTAGGTTATATGGTTCACATTATCACCAGCCTCCATGGCATACATGTTCTGTTTTTTTCCCACCCTCTCATGGCAGCATATTTTACCTAGGTTACTGTTCAGACATACAATATGAACATGTGACAAGTGAATCGTTACTATAGTCTCTCATTGGCAGTGGTGCCAATGTGGACAGTAAATGCATTACAATACCCATGTCGCGCACACACACACACAATATGTTACAGTATAGATGGAACTGTTGGGGTATTTCCCATGAGTGTACTTACTTTCTAGGCTATGTGTTCCTTTTCTAACAGCATATGTTTGTTTTTACAGCTCATTAATTGTTCGGTTATATGTTGATGTCAGCATTTGTTTTGTGTAGGGTTACTACATCTTAACATATGTCAGTTATGTTGAATATTGACACACACATTTTTTTTTATTTCCAAGGTGATGCAGGATATGGGTGTCGCCCCTGGCTGCTGACCCCTGTACGTCAGCCACGGACACGTGCAGAGCGGAGGTATAATGAGGCCCATGCCTCCAGCCGCTCAGTCATCGAGCGTACCTTTGGCGTGTTGAAAAGTCGCTTCAGGTGTCTGGATAGGTCAGGCGGGGCCTTACAGTATAAGCCAAGGACTGTTGCAGAGATAATCATAGCCTGTTGCATCCTGCACAACATTGCTCTCAGGCACAATATCCCTGCAGAGATTAATGAGGATCTGGAGCAAGATCCAATGTGCCCCCCTGTACGTGCCAGTGGTGACACACAGGATGGCACAGCAGTCAGACGGAGGTTGATTGGAGAGATCTTCTCATGTGCGTATTACCTACCCACACGGCTTTTTAATCCTATGTGTGTTATGTTACAGCAGTTACAGTTTATGTCAGGATATGATTTGTATGTGACACCACATTAGTATTTTAGTGCTAATTCACAACTCACATATAGGCATGTGTGTGGCACAAACAATGTGGCCAGTACACAACAGCATTTGGTGCCAGATGATGTGGGTGGTTGCTCATACGACTGTGTGTGATTTTTAAGGTTAAAATTACAGTTAGTGGCTGCCTGTGTTATCACATTATGTTGTTGAGCACAAATGATTTTTTGTGATGATATGGGTGGATAACAGTGTTAGCCATATGGTGAGATGTTCACAGTGTGAGACCAGTCCACGTTTGGGGACATTAGTCCAGTGGGTTGAATTTATATGTTTCACCATTGGGGTGTACAGTTGGTTCTTAAACTCCTGTCAGCTGGCTATGTGTTGCTTGTTATTATGGCCGTATCAGGACATACATATCACAGGACAGATGCTTAGTAGTAGTTTCTGCGGATATTAGGGTATCTATGTGTAGGGTGTTAATGTCACCCTACAGTGTGTCGGAATGTATACTGCACCAGAAAGCCATGACATGGACATGTTATAGGATGGGGATCTGAGCATTGTCCAGCCAGAGAGGTAGTATTGCCACATTTACATGTAGGCGAATTGACCTTAGGTACAGTGCTACATATGTACACAGATACAGAGGATAACCTACCCCATATCAGCGAGGGGTGCGTTACAGTGGGCAGGATGAGCACAGAATGTGTTGGTGGCTTATGGTTGTGCAGAATTCTCAGGGAGTACATGGCATATCTTGCTGATAAATTCTCAACATATGCCATCATGCCTCAGCTACAGGCTGGGTATGTGAGCAGTGTAGGATAGTACAGTCCACATTACATAGATTGCATAGATAGTCGGACAGGGAAGGGGAGGATTATGTTGGCAAGGAACACCAGACATATGTGAGAGTTGTTTCTCTGAGGTACACATATTGGCTATCCATGCGTTGACATTCTCAATGACACACAGTGTGATGGCATGCAGCCATCATGGTTTGCGTAAAAAATATACATGCCATTGGTGTTTTAATGACATGACGCACACATTGACAGCTATCTGTGGAGATCATCAGCAAATAGCTGTCACTATGATTCAAGGTATGACATCTACACACCAGGATATGTATTTGTTCCCTGCATACATGAGACACTCGTGCATATTCCATATGTGTTTCCAGAATTGTAAGCGACTTTGCATTCAACATTGACACACCCCTACAGCAAGATAGGGGGCATTGTTGCCAATATAGTGGATCTGTGTGACTCGTCTGTACTTTGTGATGAGGTGCAAACATGGTGGTTTCTGACATGTCTGTTGATCTTTCTGTACAACAACACAGAGGTACGATGGGGACAGGATTGATTATGGACACCTGAGGATAGCCTCCTACAACTCTGTGCTGCCTCTCACATGTGAGAGATCTATACATTGTGATAGAGAGCAGTCAGACATTAGGTGATGGTGTGGGGTATGAGAGTTGTGGACAGGAAGGTGCAGTGTGTGATACTCTTGTAGAACATGACATATGTTGTTACTGTTGTGTTTCCCAATGCACAGGACATAGTTTATTCAGATGCTGTTGATGTGTTGGATTGGCATGTGACTGAACATCACCCAATATGCTTTGCGTTGGGGTAGGTGGATGTACAGGGAGATTGTGTGTGCCTGGGGTCATGTGGAAAACATATCTTCATTGCTCCATCATATTGGGCAGATGGTGTGTTGTTTTGTGTTTCACTTCAGGCTCCATCAACCATCCCTTGCTGTTGTCACACATATCCCCATGTGTTTGTGTTCAGCATGTCCTGTGCCACACTGTATATGTGACAGTTACAGCATATCTGCATGTGTGTGTATTTAAGGTTTGTATTTGGTTTGCCTGCACTTGCTCCCTACCCCAACATTGTACCATAAGCCAACAACAGGGTATTATTGCCGGTTCACGGGGCCTTTATATGTCTAAAGGTCCACTTGGACACATACAGGCCATGTGTTGCAGCTGGACTGCAGAAATATGCATACTTTGTGTGTGGGTGATTACAGGTTGCCTGTGTGATGAGACACTCTTCAGGCATAGTACATTATCATGTACTGTGAGGGGACTGTGCACCTGGGGGGCAGTTGTGACTGTGGTATGTGTTCCGTAGTGCTGTTTACCTTATGCGTATTATCAACATGTGTTGTGTGGTGTGCGACAAAATGTGTCTTGTGTTCTGAGTCACCACTGATGTTCACCTTTATTTATTTTCAGATATGACCATAATGTGGACATGCATCAGCAGCGGCTTGACCTTTTGTTTGTACACGGACTGCTGAGATTCTCTGCCTTCACTGTCACCTCTTATTGCTGTGTAGTGGTTCATGGGATTGCTGACATACACCTGATGCACACACAAGGTAAGTTGCACATTTGTTAATTGCAGATTTGTATCTATGTTTACCTGTTGATGAATCATAATTGTCTTATATGCATATAATGTTTCCTCTATGTGCACATAAACAGATGCATGTCGTGTGTAGCTGTGACACACCTGTGTGACACGAGCATGGACATGACCATACCCATGTTTTACCCATGTGTGTGTTTCGGATTAATGATGTCATGACCAATGTTTTGTTGAGTAATGTACTGTGTGGTTTCACATACCTTTCTTGTGCATTTGCAAAGGTGTAACGGTGTGCATTGTGTGGTGTTTTTCATAGGTGGCTCACAAGAACATACGTATCCTCTCATGACACAGGGCTGAGTACATACCGGACACATCTATTACAGTGCATCTGGTGTCACCATCACCCACCTTTTGAAGAAACAACACCATAGACATTTTACACCAGAAAGTGCCCCATTGGATGTTTTACCTCTGCGAGTGAGACATATGACTGCGATGGACAGTATTACTATTAAGCTACTTAATTCTCCATTACAGAGGTGTTCTCTGCACTGTTTGTGTGATGTTTCTGCAGGGAGTCCTGCTCATTGTTGAGAACACACATGAACTTTCAAAGACAGTGGAATGTTGACATGTCACGCTTGACTATTCCTAGCCATATTTGGTGGAACACTATTAACCTCACCTGTTGGATTGCACATAGTATTGTTACTTTTGGCAGTGTTCCCCCCGTGTGCAGCAGCAAATGACATGGATAGTGCAGCTGATCCATTCGAACACAGTTTTAGTATTGTTACGTTTTGGCCCTGGGTGTGACATGCCACCCAGGATACCCTCATCTTTTTCTTCCTAATCAAGCATACACCCATGTTTGCGCCATACAGCCAACGATGGAGCACTCCTATTGTGTATGTCCACCTGCTTTCCACATGCACATGCTACAAGTGTAACCTCAACAATGATTTTGGACACACGACCATCTTAATTAATGTGGTCAATGTGACAAGGGTGTTTACGTGCATGTGTGGCATCACTGTCTCATGTTGCACTGTGGATGGTGCTTTTGCATATGACGGACTATGTTTGTGAGACAAAACATGTGGACCTCAGACTTCTTTGTGGCTCCGTATAGGATGTTTGGCCCTCATTTCCTTGTTCAGATGCTGCTTATTGTGTTTGTTGGATGTGCAGACGTGACAGTCTGCATGTATGTCAACACCTTGCATTTCCCATGTGCACAGTCCAGGCTATGCCCTGTGGTAGAGACACTCACATTGCGACATGATGTTTGCAGTGTGGCAATGTGGGTCACCGTTGCACTTCGTCAATTGTGCATTCCATGTATTATGTTATATGTGGCCAAACACTGTCTACTCTGAAAAGGTTGCAGGGCCACCTCCTTCATGGTGGTATATGTATAGGTATGGGAAGGTAGTTGAGTTTGTATTTTGTTTGTGTTCATGTGCCTGTCCTACCTGTTGCATATACTCATTGTGATTTTGAGGGGAGTTTGTGTCTACATTGTTGCAGCTTTGATTCCTAGCTCAGACATTATGTGAGACCACACACATTACTTTCCCAGCGTGATTTTCACAATAAAACATTTTCTCAACATAGGCTTTTTTGGTTTGGTTGTCTCCTGTGTTGCAAGATGGATATGGTTTGAGGGACACATGATGTGTGTTGTGTCCTCAATATGCAGCGCCAACTCTCTACATGCACTCATATGTGCATTACACCTTTGCAGCATGCAGAATCAGTAGGGGCTGGGGGTCTGCTGCCCAGTGCATTGTATGCAGTGGCTGCACATTATATCTCATGCTCTTCATTTGTGGTGGTTGAATTAACTTTTCTGTGTGAGTTAGATTTATGCCCTATTAGAGGGGTTTCAATATTCCATCAGAGATGCACTCACCTTCATATTATGATGGCACTGACTACACTATTTGTGATGTGTATACCAAATAAAGATATTTATTCCACATACATGTGGCTCTTTTGGTGATTGAGCAGGGTGATACAAAGGCACACATTGCATTGCCTGTTTCTCAGTCCTGCGTCTTTGTGACCCAGGGACTGCATTGTTTATTTTGTCAATATCATTGGATGAGGATTAACTGGTCTTTGTTCCACGGTAATGAGGGGTTACATGACTTGACCTAGGCCACATGGGGTGCTAGTGGGAATTGATCAGTGTTTGCTTGGGTCCAAGGCCATTTTGTTAACAGTAGGTTAGTCCTTCTCTCTTTGATCACATTAACACTTGTCTGGGGCCATTTGCCACACATGTACATGTGCCACCTGTGCTCGCATCCTTGTACAGTGACAGCTGTGTATCTGGCAGACACATGTAACCTCACTGGGTATTCACGGTTGCCACACAGTGTGCTTAGTATGCTTGGCTCAGTGTGCTCAGTGTGTTACTGTGTACTCAGTGTACTGTTTCTGGGAGTGGCTACAGTCATGTGTTTCTACTCTGTATGTTTTTGTTTTGATTAGCACATGTGCTATATCCTTTGTTTTCTAATCTGCTGACTGTACCATGAGGTAACAGCAGGTTCCTCACCTCTACATACACCCTTCTCTCTCCTCACTGTACGTCAAGGTGCATCCTGTGTGCTGCTTAGCCATCACATATTATTTCGTTTCAGAGGTGTCCCACTTTAGGGTGTTTACATGGCAACACATCAGGGGGTTTTGGTTTTCTGTGATTCAGGTGTTGTGTGTTACACCTGATTACATGTGGAACTTTCTCATGTCCTGATCCAAATTATTAACATATTCCACATACCGTCCTCTGTTGCCCTTGTGGTATATTTTTCCCCTCTTTTGCATGCTGTATCCACTGCAGAACATTTCATTGTGTGTGCACATGTGCACCACATCACAAATACAGACTGCAATTGTATGAGTAATTAGCAGCTCTGCATGTGCATTTCATCATGCTTACTTTTTGGTGTTTGCTTGTCCTGACAGTCAGCAGGCGGTTTGTTTAATGGACTGCACTCTTTCTTTCTGCAGTCTTTGCTAAGGAGCTCACATTGTTGGTGTGGCATGCCGGTTTAGCCATTGTGATTTGTGGTAGTGGTCATTAGTGTGCTTCCTGTGTGGTGTCTTATATTTGTATGCTTTTCCATAAAAGGTGTTTAACATTTGTTTGAGGGTCATATATGTACTGATGTGTGCTGTGAGCATATTGTACCCTCAACTGGGTTGTCCATTTTAATGGGTGCCACATGGGTTGGGGATGATTTCTGCAGTTCAGCAACTGATCTTCATCCCTCTTTTACTTTTGTATTGTTTTTGTGTTTTAGCTCTGTGCAGTGCTTGTGTTACGTGTGGGTTTGCCACATACCTCCTTTGCCATTCCAACTGAGGGATGTTAGTGCTACTGGGTTACGTTTCTGGGTTCATCTCTACATCCTTGGGGCATCTTTTGCCATGCCTTTGATTGACACAGCTTATGGGTTACATACAATAGTGTCTTGGGAGTTGACAGCCTTTCCACATGGCCTTTGTGGAGAATGAGGTTTTCATTTCCTAGCAACGTGTGTGCCTTCTGAAACACCATAAAAGGTGCATTAATATCTGGCACAAGGGGGTAGTTCTTTTGAGACAGCATCACAGATTGCTGTACAGTTGCACACAGACAGTTGACATACCTCTGCCAACCTTATTCACTGGAACATTCAAACCATGATCACCCCTCCATCATTCACTATCTGCACAAGTTGTCAGCATTCACAACAGAGGAGTATTGGCTTCTTCCCCAGAGCATGAGTTTAATGGAGCTGTAGTACTCCAACGGGAATAGGGCAGTTTACAAGATAAGATACACTCTAATCCCCTGTTCATATCAGTCGCCTGCCCCTGTCTGCAGCCCCTCCCTGCCAAATCAGGTATGGCAGACCTTGGTCAACACACCGACTTACATTTCCCATACGTTACAATGCACACTGCTGCCATCTGGGACAGTGCTCTCACCTTACCCTGCCTCATATAGCACACTTGGCTACACTTTCACCAACATTGTAGGGTGCCATGGCGGACATTGCATTTTCACATGTGCCCTCTGCATTAACCTATGGGCGACGTTCTGTTACACTGCTTTGCGAGTGTATTTGCTATCGGTTATGATTCTACATATATACAATACGGTACTCCTACAACAATATTACCCCTAACAGCTACTGCCTCAGCCAGCTATCTTCATTTTGCACTGTTGGGTATCGTACCCCTGATCCCTGCAGCATTGGTTGGTGTGGTAACCATTGTGCTGCAGCTTTGCTCTCTGATTTGCACATCAGCACGTCACTTATGCCTTTCAGTATTGACATGACTCAGAAAACAGTAGCGCAACGCTCTCTGCCCAGCATACCACCGCCTTATGCCACCCATTATATATCAGCCTCCTAACATTACACAGCACACAGCAGTCTGCATTAGTCACTGTGGGGATTGAACCCCTGATCCCTGCAGCATTGGTGGGAGCTATAACCATTGTGCTGTGGCTCTGTGTTTCTGTTTGCACATCAGCGCCCCACTTATACCTTCCATTATGCGATTGCCGCCGTAACCGGCGCACCGCCTTCTGCCGCCCAGTAGTAATATGCCGCCAGATAACATCAGCGCGACGCTTTATGCCGCCCAGCATTCAAATGTCGCATAAAAACATCAGCGCGCCTCCTTATCCCGTCCAGTTTTGATGTGTGCCAAAACAAAACTCAGCGGGCTGCTTTATTTGGCCCAGTATTCCTCTGCCTCATAAACTAACACCTCAGCGAGCCATTGCGCATTGTGTGGTTTCGAACCCCTGCTCCCTGCACCATTGGTCAGTGCTTCAACCATTGTGCTGTGGCTCTGTCCTTCTGTTTGATCAGCGCGACACATATGCCTCCCGTTCGGCTCTCATTTGCGGTAAGGTGCGGAGCGCACACGGGCGCCGCGCACCTTAGCGCATCTGTCAATCACGGCTTTTCTTCTTCAGGACGGAACGCCCACTCCTTATACGGCACACTCACTCTACCGCGACCCGCACTTTACCGGCCTGTTAGTAAACATGCCCCTAAATCGCATTAACAGCTTTAATACATGGCTCCAGACCTCGTGCAAACGAGAAGGATTCAGATTTATTGGCGACTGGGAAAACACATGGACCAACAAGAAACTATACTGTGCTGATGGACTACACCTCTCTGTCACAGGGAAAAGAATCCTACGTGAAAAATTCAGGCAGTATGTCAATTTGCATTTAAACTAGAAGAAGGGGGCGACGGACGGGGAAGGTCAAGTTCTGGACGTCACCCCCTGCAAAAGCAGAAAAACAGAAACAACCACACTTTTAAACAACACATCAAAAGAAACTGGAAAGAAATGGGTAGAATAAAATCAATGCAAAATATACACAAGCCAGTTAAATGCTGGAAAACAATGAGCACAAATGCTCGTAGCTTAGCCAACAAACTTTCGGACCTGGAAGCTCTAATGGTGGAAAAGGACTTGGACATTGTGGCCATTACAGAAACATGGTTTAATGAATCGCATGATTGGGATATAGCCATACCTGGTTATAATCTATTCAGAGGAGACAAAGAAAATGGAAAAGGAGGAGGAGCAGCCTTGTATGTCAAAAACAATATTAAAGCTACTGAAATGCAGGGTGCATGGGGAAAAGAAGAAGCACTCTGGATCGTGTTGGAAAGAGGAGATGGCACTGTCATCCATACGGCTGTAATCTACAGACCTCCGACTCAAATTGAAGATAGAGATAATGAACTGATTATAGATATTGTCAAGATAGCAACAAAGGGGGAAGCAATCATATTGGGTGACTTTAATCTACCCGATGTGGATTGGATTACTCCTTCTGCAAATCTGGAAAGTAGCAAAAAAATTGTGGACGCTATCCAAGATGCATTACTTAGACAAATGGTGATGGAATCAACCAGGGAAAGCTCAACGCTGGATTTGGTGCTCACCAACAGTGATAGCGTGTCAAATGTCTGGGTGAGTGCCCCTGTGAGCAACAGTGACCATCACATGGTGTGGTCTGAGATAAAAGCCAAGGTGCAGTCCAATCATAGCAAGCTCAAAGTCCTAAACTTCAAAAACACTGACTTCAACAAAATGGCCAAGTACCTAAAGGAGGAGCTGACAGGGTGGAAGGGGATAAGGGAAGTGGAATTGCAATGGGCTAAACTAAAGGGGCAATAAAAGGGGCAACAGATAAATATGTAAGGAAAGTAAATAAAAACAAGAGGAGAAGGAAACCTATTTGGTTTTCCAAAGAAGTGGCTGCTCAAATAAGGGCAAAAAACACAGCTTTCGCAAAATTCAAAAGCTTGCAAACAGAAAAACACAGAAATGATTACAGGATCAAACTCAAGGAGACAAAAAGAGAAATAAGGATAGCAAAATCAAAGGCAGAGGAAAAGATGGCTAAAGTTGTGAAGTGTGGCGAAAAAACTTTCTTCAGGTATATTTGGGAAAGGAAGAAGATCAGAGGTGGAATTGCACTTCTCAGAAGTACTGGGAACGGACTCGTGGAAAATGACATTGATAAAGCAAAATTACTAAACAAATACTTCTGCTCTGCTTTTACTAAAGAAAATACTGGAGAAGGACCACCTGTGACTCCCAAATATAAAAATGGGAATGAGGTAGATACCACACCATTCGGAGAGGATGAGGTGTTAGAACAACTGAAAGGGGACAAGGCCATGGGACTGGATGGGATACATCCCAGGATACTGAAAGAGCTCAGAGAGGTTCTTGCAGGGCCATTAAAGGATGTTTTCAACAGGTCCTTGGAAACAGGAGATGTTCCTCAGGACTGGAGAATGGCTGACGTCGTACCTCTACATTAAAGTGGTGACAGGGAAGAAGTGTCAAACTACAGGCCCGTGAGCCTTACCTCAGTGGCGGGAAAAGTAATGGAGATGCTCCTGAAAGAGCGAATAGTGAACTTTCTCAAAACCAGAGAGTTACAGGATCAGAGGCAACATGGTTTTACCGAGGGAAGATCTTGCCAGACAAATCTGATTGAACATAAGAACATAAGAATATAAGATATGCCATACTGGGTCAGACAAAGGTCCATCAAGCCCAGTATCCTGTTTCCAACAGTGACCAATCTAGGTCATACGTACCTAGCAGTTTCCCCAAAAGACACAGGTTCCGCAATGCTTGTACTGGGTCAAGCATTGATATCCTGGGTCCCTTCTTAATAATGGTATATGGACCTTTCCTCCAGGAACTTGTCCAAACCTTTTTTAAACCCAGCTACACTAACAGCCTTTACTACATCCTCCGGTAACAAATTCCAGAGTTTGATTACACGTTGAGTGAAAAAATATTTTCTTTTATTAGTCTTAAATAGTTTACCCTGTAGCTTCATTGCATGTCCCCTAGTCTTTCTATATTCTGATAAAGTAAACAATCGATCTACGTTTACCAGTTCCACTCCGTTCATTAATTTATAGACTTCTATCATATCTCCCCTCAGCCGTCTCTTTTCCAGGATAAAGAGCTCTAACCTTTTTAGCCTTTCTTCATGGAGTATCCTTCCATCCCCTTTACCATTTTGGTGGCTCTTTGAACCTTTTCTAATAACGCTATATCCTTTTAAGGATACGGCGACCAGAATTGCACACAATATTCAAGGTGCGGTCTCACCATGGAACGATATAGAGGCATTATTATATCTTTTGTTTTATTTTCCATTCCTTTCATTATGATATCTAGCATTCTATTTGCTCTCTTGGCTGCCGCTGCACACTGGGCCGAGGGTTTTAACATGTTATCCACAATGACGCCTAAATCTTTTTCCTGGGTGGTGGTTCCTAATGTGGAACCTTGCATTGTGTAACCATAGTTTGGGTTGTTCTTCCCTAGGTGAATAACTTTGCACTTGTCCACATTAAATTTCATCTGCCACTTTGATGCCCAGTCTTCCAATTTATCAAGATCCTCTTGCAATTTTCTACAATCCTCTTGGGTTTTAACAACTTGAAATAGTTTTGTGTCATCTGCAAATTTGATAACCTTACTCGTTATTCCACTTTCTAGGTCATTTATGAATATGTCAAAAAGCAGGTGACCCAGCACAGATCCCTGGGGTACACCACTATTCACCTTTCTCCATTGGGAAAATTGGACTCCCCCGAGTGGACTCCCCCGAGGGAGTGCTTAACATGAGGAGAGATCTGCAAAAGCTGGAGGAATGGTCTGATGCTTGGCAATTGAGATTTAATGTGAAGAAGTGCAGTGTCATTCACTTGGGTAACAGAAATCCAAAGGAAATGTACGCCATAGGGTGCGAGAGGTTGTTGTGCACAGAGCAGGAGAAAGACCTCGGTGTGATTATTTCTGTAGATCTCAAGGTGGCAAAACAGTGCGACAAGGCGGTGGCAAAAGCCAGGAGGATGTTGGGCTGCATTTGAAGAGGAATTACCAGCAGAAAGGAAGGGGTACTAGTGCCACTGTATAAGTCTCTGGTGAGCAGGGGCGGCCCAAGGGGGGTGCGGGGCCATGTGCGGAGACTCGGTGCGGGGCCTCATTTGCATAAGGGGCCTCATTTGCATAAATATTTGCATAATGTTACCATACACTAACTTTTAGTAAACATGCCTCTTAATGAGTGTATGAATAAAGAAAGACTAAACGACTTCTACATTACTATAATCCAGTGCCAACCGCCAGACACATTAGGAACTACTACAAACACTACCCATTTAGAACCCATAGCAAACCCACCGTATCCTAACAGCACTACCAGGACTCATAAAGCACCATACCCTAACTATCAAAAGGAAACGCTGCAAATATTAAACCAATACATTTCAGAGAACAACAATACATGACCTACTGGGGAAAGAGAACAAGTGGCAATGTCAAATAGGAATTACATAAACAGAATACCTCAGCTCAGTTACACATGCAGAACATAGACCATCACCAAACAAGGAATCACAATTTAGAAACAGGAAGACAATAATTAAACTGGGAATCCCAAAAGCCAAACTTGGAATGTACAACACTGTAGAAATAAAACTATACATTAATTTGCTCTTGTACTAAACAAAGCGCAGACGTTAATGATGCACATTTCCCAGAGCTGACATATTCCAATTACACAAAGGCAATATATCATAAGATCAGAACTCTACGTCACCTCCGACACCTACTGGACTTCACAGACTACCGAACAACCTTCCAGGCATTAGTCCTTCCACATTTTGATTTCGCGAACATCATCCTCCATCGCCTCCCACAATCGACCTTAAACCCGCTCCGCCTAGCTTTGAATGCAGCCGCAAGAGTCCTCTCTGGATCGTCAAGATCCGACCACATAACGCCCATCATGAAGGATTTGCATTGGCTACCTTTACATGCCAGGCTCCAATACAAGTCATTGGTCCTCACCTTCAAAGCCCTAAATAACTACCCCCCTACGCCAATCAGCAAGCTAGTCCATGGTACCCTGGAAAATAGAAACAGAAGGTCTACTGCACTGAACACATTAGTAGTCCCCAAGCTAATAACTACATGCACAAAGGCTACCTCCAACAGAGCCTTCTCCATATTCGCCTCTTTAAACTGGAATGCACTCCCCCATGAAATCCGTGGTATTAAAAGCCTCATCCTATTCAGAAAAGCCTTAAAACTCCACCTGTTCACAAAATGTTACCCAGAAACTTCCAGTGATAGAAGCACAACCAGCAAGCTTCCCTCATACCCCAGCCGCCCCTGCACGTCAATACCACAGATAATAGGTAGTCCCCACTCAAGCCCAACCAACCACTAATCTTCATCTTCACAAAATCAATGCAACACCCATTTATATTAGAGTATTGTACATAGTTTTGAGTTAACATGTATTTAGTTTCCCCGGTTTTGATCCCATGTTCAATTCCCTGTTCTTTGTAAACTCAATGTTGTTTCTGTACATTGCAGTATTTTTGTTCGATGCACACCGCGCTGATTTTAATTGCGCAGTATAGAAGAAATGTTAAATAAATAAATAAATTCAAAATAAAGAGAGATTTTTCCACCTTTTGTGCATTTTTTTTCAGCTGCAATTGCTCCAGTCACTTTCTTCTGGTTTCTTTGTGTCTTCCGCTAACTCTCCATCGTCTGCTGTCCATTTGTCTTTTCTTCTCTCTTCTAGTTTTTTCCATTCTCTCTCTACATCTGCTTTAACATACTAATCTTTCTCCTTTTGCTCTTTCCTCATTCCTATTTCATCTACTCAAATTTTACCCCTCCATCCTCAATCCCCACTTACTCTCCCAATATCCGGCCAATTGTAGATTTGTCTTCCCTCCCACACAGAATATTTTTCCCCTCTCCATTTCACTCTCCCAGCTCCATCCCATTCTAATCCTCCCCCAACATCAGCTCCATTCTAGTTCCAGTCCCACCCAGCATCCGCTCCCTTCTAGTCCCCGCATCAGCCCATTTCCAGTCCTAGCCCCCCATAAGCCCATTTCCAGTCCTATCCTAGACCCACCATCAGCCTATTTCCAGTCCTAGCTCCCCCATCTATTTCCAGTCCAATCCGAGTCCCTCCATCAGCTCATTTCCAATCCCAGCCCCCCATGAGCCCATCAGCCCATGTCAAATCCTAGCTCCCCTCCACTCAGCCCATTTCCAATCCAAGCCCCCCATGAGCCTACTTCCAGTTCTAGCCCCTTCATGAGTCCATTTCAATCCAAACCCCCACCACAGCCCATTTCCAATCTTAGCACCCCCCCAACAGCCAATTTCCAGTCCTATTCTAGCCCCTCCATCAGCCCATTTCCTGTCCTAGCCCCCCCCCACTCACCCATTTCCAGTCCTCGCTCCCTCCCCCTCACAACCCATTTCCATTCCAAGCCCCCATCCCCATCAGCTATTTGCAGTTCAAGCCCTCCTTCCACTCAGCCCATTTCCAGTCCTAGCAACCCTCCCAGCCCATTAACAGTCTTAGCCCCCCCAGCCCATTACCAGTCCTAACCCCCCATCAGCCCATTTCCAGTCCTAGCCCCCCCATAGCCCATTACTAGTCCTAACCCCCCCATCAGCCCATTACATCCTAACCCCCCCATCACCCTATTTCCAGGCCTAGCCCCCCATCAGCCTATTTCCAGTCTTAGCCCCCCATAGCCCATTACCAGTCCTAATCCCCCATCAGCCCATTACCAGTCCTAACCCCTCTCATAGCCATTTACCAGTCCTAACCCCCCATCAGCCCATTTCCAGTCTTAGCCCCCCCCCCAATAACCCATTACCAGTCCTAAAACTCCCCATCAGCCCACTTCCATTCTTAGCCCCCCCATAACCCATTACCAGTCCTAAACCTCCCCATCAGCCCACTTCCAGTCTTGCCTGCCCCCATAGCCACTGACCAGTCCTAACCCCCCCCCCCCCTCAGCCCATTTCCAGTCAGCCCCCCCATAGCCCATTACCCGTCCTAACCCCCCCCACAGCCAATTTCCAGTCAGCCCCCCCCATAGCCCATTACCAGTCCTAACCCCCCCATCAGCCTACATCAAGTCAGCCCCCCCCCATAGCCCATTACCAGTCCTAACCCCCCCATCAGCCCACTTCCAGTCTTAGCACCCCCCCCACATGGCCCATTACTAGTCCTAACCCTCCCCTATCAGCCCCCTTCCAGTCTTGGCCTCCCCCCCATTACCAGTCCTAAACCCCCTTCCCCCCTATCAACCCAAATTTAAAAAAAAACAACCCAGCTGCTTCTGCCGCGGCAGCATCAAGAGTGCCGCAGCAGTATCAAGAGTGCCGCCGCCGCCGTGGGGCCCCCCCGGCAGAGCCTCCCTCCATCGCAGCCTATCCCCGAACGCGGGCTTCTTTCAGAGCCGCGAGAGTTTCCTTTCTCGCGGCTCTGTTAATCTCGCCCGGCGGGATTAACAGAGCCGCGAGAAAGGAAACTCTCGCGGCTCTGAAAGAAGCCCACGTTCAGGGATAGGCTGCGATGCAGGGAGGCGATCCAGGGAGGCTCTGCCGGGGGGGGGGGGCCCCGCGGCGGCGGCAGCGGCGGCACTCTTGATACTGCCGCGGCACTCTTGATGCTGCCGCGGCAGAAGCAGCTGGGTTTTTTTTTTTAACTTGGGATGAAGAATGTTTTTTGCGCGGGGCCCCCTGAAACGCGGGGCCCTGTGCAAAAAACATTCTTGCTCAATGGACGGGCCGGCCCTGCTGGTGAGGCCTCACTTGGAATACTGTGTTCAGTTTTGGAGACCGTATCTTGCAAAGGATGTAAAAAGAATGGAAGCTGTTCAGAGGAAGGCAACCAAAAGGATTTGGAGCCTGCGTCAGAAGCCTTATGAGGAGAGAGTTGAAGACCTAAATATGTACACTTTGGAGGAGAGGAGGGACAGGGGAGATATGATTCAGACCTTTAAAGACTTAAAGAGAAATAATGAACAAACAAACCTCTTCCAGAGACCGAGAAGCTGTAAAACTAGAAGGCATGACATGAAGCTGCAAGGTGGTAAATTGAAAGGCAATGTCAGGAAATACTTTTTTATTGAAAGGGTAGTGGATGCTTGGAATGCCCTCCCGATGGAGGTGGTGGGGGCAAACACAATGACGGAATTCAAAGTGGCCTGGGACAGACACAATGGATCACTTTACAGCAACAAGATTAAATCAAAATAAACTGAACCATCTAATTTCTCAACAAACAGAGGTGTCCTACATGGAGCGATGAGGGGAGGAGCGATGGTTTCACCCCTAAACAAAGAAACAAAGATATGGGGAGGGGTGAAGACATGGGGAGGGGTGCACCACTAAGCAAATACATGGGTAGAGGTGCACCTACTCCTTCCATATTGCTGGGGAGACTAGATGGACCACACTGGTCTTTATCTGCCGTCATTTACTATGTTACTATGTTACTAAAATTAGGAGAGTCTGCTGGAGGGTACTTTTATCAAAAGTCGAATAGGCAGTGAGAGCAAGTGAGTCCATATTTCAGTCCTATTTTATAAAGAAACGTGAATCAAACTCTGAAATTTGTTACCGGAGGATGTAGTAAGAGCTGTTAGTGTAGCTGGGTTTAAAAAAGGTTTGGACAAGTTCCTGGAGGAAAGGTCCATAAACCATCATTAAAAGGGACCTGGGATATCACTGCTTGACCCAATACAAGCACTGAGGAACCTGGGTCTTTTGGGGAAACTGCTAGGTACTTATGACCTAGATTGGCCACTGTTGGAAACAGGATACTGGGCTTGATGGACCTTGGTCTAACCCAGTATGGCATATCTTATGTTCTTATGTTCTAAGGCACATTTTAGAAAGGTCCCAAATGCCATGGGAGTGGACACGTGTAAGTGCCTTCTAAAATCGGTCCGTATCCCCTTCAGAAAGATAAACATTTATGAAGGCACTAAAACCGGCAGAAGAATGTTGATAGGCTGCCCATGAGCAGGTTTCAGCTCAATTTTGAAAACATGTATGTGCCCAAAATGGACAGCAGTGGCCACAGCAACACTGACATGCTCACAAAAATGTTTTAAGAAGAGGACGTTTATCCCATGCTACATATACATCCCAGTCTACCATTTTGCAAGCAGAGATGTGCAACAGCATGTCATCCACAAGACAAGTGTTGCCATTTATCTGCATGTTTCTTTAGCACTGGGAAAACCATCTCGATTAAGTAAATGCCTCTTTTCTGTATTCCCCATAGGTGTGTGGGTGCTGAAAAGAGCTTTTTTCTGATGCCTGTTTGTGTCTTGGAGCAGATATAGACATGGACGATGCCACCCATGTGCAGAGATGTGCAGGCATTTTCTACAATCATGCATACATGTGTATGCTATTTTTTCAGAACTGTCCAGGACATGCCTCCACCATGCCCCCGTGATCACACCAGACATGTGTATCTTCGGAGGTTTCTAAAATGTCTCTTGGGATGCTTTTGTAATTCCCACATCTGAATGGCCAATTTCAGACTTGGAAATCACAAATTGAGTTTCTAAAATAATGACCATAGGCATGCTATTTTTTAGTGCCATCAAGTCTGTGCTGACTCCTGGCAACCCAGCTGCCTCTGGATTTTTGTAGCAATGCATCACCAGAAGTAGATTGCCAGGCCTTTTCTTCTGAGACAATGGAGTGACTTGCTCAATGTCACAAGGAGTATCAGTGGGAATCAAACCCTTGATCTTCTGGGTACTAGGCAACTGCTCTAACCACTAGGCTACTCCTCCACTACATGTATGTGTAGTTATAAAACACTAGCACAAATCCTGCAGAGGTCATGGGTAAACAGAATACATGTGCATGCACACCAACTCGAGAGCAGGTATAAATAAGTTTTATGGAGTATGTAAACTGTGACTCCTACCAAAATCCGCCTTGAACAAGACTATATCAAAGTCATGTATAAGTACGTGCATTTTTGCCACTGCGTATACTTGTACATGTGGGGTAATTTTATGAGGCATTTTATGTATATATACTGACATATACAGGGTGGCCCAAAAAAAGTGAGAACATCTCGTAAATTAAAAGCTTAAATAGTTTACTTATTTACCTTTTTTAGCTATATAACGAATTTATTTCGACAATTTCCGGTCGCCATCTTTTTTTTAAATTTGTCAATTGTTTACATCTGTCTTTTTGAATTTTTAAATAACTTATATGCTACGAGATGTTCTCACTTTTTTTGGGCCACCCTGTAGACGTGAAAATACCTTTATAAAATGACCCTCTAAGAGAACTCCAGTATCTACAGAGAGACCAGTTTAACAAGCGCTGTTAGCAACACACACACCACACTGCAGAGTTTAAGCAGTCAAGTAGTTGGTATGGATAGGAAAACTGGCTAGGCGATATGATCTTTATCTTCCATCATTTTTTCTGTGTAAATACCCCACTCCTGGTATAGATGTCATGGTACATTTTGAATCCTCCACAGGATCACATCTACCCCAACTTCCCTTTCTTCAGTCCCAAATCCTTACCCTCAACTTCTGTCACCCTTTCTCCCTTTTCTAAAATCACTTGAAGAGGAAACTGCAAATTTTTCTTTTCCTCTAAATTCACTACCTGCTCCTCTGATCCCATCCCCACCCATCTACTAAGCTCTATCTCTTCCGCTGTCATCCCTTCCATCTGTCTTATCCGTAACGTATAACTTTCCACCGCAACTGTTCCTGTGGCCTTCAAACATGCTGTGGTTACACCTCTCTTCAAAAAGCCTTCACCAGACTGTACCTGTCCTTTCAGTTATTGGCCTATCTCTCTCCTCCCCTTTGCTTCAAAACTACTTGAACGAAAGGTTCACTGCCGCTGTCTTGACTTTCTTTCCTCTCAGGCCCTTCTGGATCCACTACAATCTACTTTTCATCCTCTACATTCTACAGAAACAGCTCTTGCCAAAGTCTCCAGTGACTTGTTCCTCACCAAATCCAAGGGCCTTTACTTGATCCTCATTATTCTTGATCTTTCTGCTGCCTTTGACATTATTGATCACAACCTTCTCCTCGGAACCCAATTTTCGCTTGGATTTAGGGGCTCTGTTCTATCCTGGTTTTCTTCTTATCTCTCCCATCTAGCCCATCTAACTTTTAGTGTATGTTCTGGTGGATTCTCCTCTACTGACATCCCGCTTTCAATTGGTGTACCTCACGGCTCTGTCTTGGGACCTCGCCTTTTCTCTCTCTATACTCAATCCCTTGGTTCACTTATTTTCTCCCATAGTTTTCAGTACCATCATTATAATGATGACTCTCAGATCTACCTCTCTGCACTTGAAATCTTTCCAGGATTCCAGACCCGGATATCTGCCTGCTTAGCCGACATTTCTGCCTGGATGTCTCACCGCCATCTAAAACTGAATATGGCCAAAACTGAGCTCCTTATCTTTTCCTCTAAACCCACCTCCCCCCTTCCTCCATTCTCCATTTCTGTGGATAACACTACACTCCTTCCTGTTTCTTCAGCTTGCAACCTTGGGATCATCGTTGATTCTACTCTCTCTTTATTTTTATTTATTTTATTTAGCTGTATTTATATCCCACTTTTCACCGGGTCAAAGCGGTCAATTGGGGGATACATTTAACACGAGGGGATATGAGACACATACGCTAATACTTACAGGGAACATGGGCAATGGAGGGTTAAGTGGCTTGCCCAAGACCACAAGGAGTGCCTACAGGACTAGAAATCCCAGAAATCTCTGCACACATCCAGCAGATAGCTGAAACCTGTCACTTCGTTCTCTATAACATCAGCAAAATCTGTCCCTTCTTTTCTGAATACACTAATAAGACCCTTATCCACTCTCTAGTCACCTCCCGTCTTGACTCTGTAACCTATTGTCTCCCTCTGAATCATCTCTCTCGCCTTCAGTCTGTTCAAAACTCAGCTGCATGGCTTATCTTCTGCTAGTGTCACTATGCTCATGTAACCACTCTTCTGAAGTCACTTCATGGCTCCCTATCCATTTCCACATCCAGTTCAAACTTCTCCTACTGACATACATTCTGCGGCTCCTCACCACCTTTTCTCTCTTATCTCACTCTACACCCCTCTTTGGGAACTCCACTCTTCTGGCAGATCCCTTTTGTCTGTGCCCTTCTCTGCCACCTTATTCAATGCACTAATCTCTGGAATCGACAACATCCGACAAGGGTTCGCTCTGGTCTTCTTGGATATCGCAGCGGCTTTTGACTCTGTAAGTCACGAGATACTCCTGGAAAGACTCAAGGAAAAGGGAATAAAAGACTCAGCACTAGGTTGGTGCAAATCCTACCTGACCAACAAATGGCAGCATGTGAGAACTGGCTCCATGACCTCGGAACCGTTCCCACAGAAACAGGGTGTTCCACAAGGGTCCTCGTTATCAGCGCTGATGTTCAACATATATATGCAACCCATATGCTCCTTGATTCGCTTATTCAACGTCAACTGCCTAGTTTATGCTGATGATGTTCTACTTTACATGCCATTTACAACCGATCAGCCAGAATTCTCCCCACTGACTAGGTGCTTCAACGCGATAGCCGCATGGCTTCACACTCAAAATCTCTGAATAAACCACAACAAGACAGACGTCTTCTTCATTATGAGGAACCAAAGCTTCACACACCCCCCCCCCCCGTCTCCTTAAAGGTGAAGAATGCTGAACTGATAGCAAAACCCACAATCCGATATCTAGGTATCACCCTAGACCAGCGATGGCGAACCTATGGCACGCGTGCCAGCTGTGGCATGCGAAGGCCTTGCAGCTGGCACGCGGGAAGGTCGCAAATTAATATATGCCGGCTCATGGCAATTAAAAAAAAAAAAAAAGCTGGCCGCCGCGGCGGCATGGAGTGTCCCGCGGGGCTTCCTCTGCCCGGCGGGACTCTCCCGGCGCAGCTCAGCCCCTCTCTGCCGGCTTTCAGATACGCGAAGGGAGAGAGAGTCTCCCTCGCGTCTCTGTTAAGCCCGCAGGGGCAGATGGGAAATTTCCCATCAGCCCTGCGGGCTTAACAGAGACGCGAGGGAGACTTTCCCTTCGCGTATCTGCAAGCCGGCAGAGAGGGGCTGAGCTGCGCCGGGAGAGTCCCGCCGGGCAGAGGAAGCCCCGCGGGACACTCCATGCCGCCGTGGCGGCCAGTTTTTTTTTTTTTTTTAATTGCCATGAGCCGAGGGGGGGCGGGTAGGACTGGCAAAGGGCTAGGGGGGGGGTAAGACTGGCAATGGGAGGGGGAGGGCGGGGGGTTAAGACTGGCATTGGGCTAGGGAGGGAGGTTAAGACTGGCAATGGGCTAGGGAGGGAGGGAGGGAGGTTAAGACTGGCAATGGGCTAGGGAGGGAGGGAGGGAGGTTAAGACTGGCAATGGGCTAGGGAGGGAGGGAGGTTAAGACTGGCAATGGGCTAGGGAGGGAGGGAGGGGGGTTGAGACTGGCAATGGGCTAGGGAGGGAGGGAGGGAGGGGGGTTGAGACTGGCAATGGGCTATGGAGGGAGGGAGGGAGGGGGGTTGAGACTGGCAATGGGTTAGGGAGGGAGGGAGGGAGGTTGAGACTGGCAATGGGGGAGGGAGGGAGGTTGAGACTGGCAATGGGCTAGGGAGGGAGGGAGGTTGAGACTGGCAATGGGCTAGGGAGGGAGGGAGGGAGGGAGGGAGGGGGGTTGAGACTGGCAATGGGCTAGGGAGGGAGGGGGTTGAGACTGGCAATGGGCTAGGGAGGGAGGGAGGTTGAGACGGGCAATGGGCTAGGGAGGGAGGGAGGGAGGGGGGTTGAGACTGGCAATGGGCTAGGGAGGGAGGGAGGGAGGGGGGTTGAGACTGGCAATGGGCTAGGGAGGGAGGGAGGGAGGGGGGTTGAGACTGGCAATGGGCTAGGGAGGGAGGGAGGGAGGTTGAGACTGGCAATGGGGGAGGAGGGAGGGAGGTTGAGACTGGCAATGGGCTAGGGAGGGAGGGAGGTTGAGACTGGCAATGGGCTAGGGAGGGAGGGAGGGAGGGAGGGAGGGGGGTGAGACTGGCAATGGGCTAGGGAGGGACGGGGGTTGAGACTGGCAATGGGCTAGGGAGGGGGGGTGAGGCTGGCAATGGGCTAGGGAGGGAGGGAGGGGGGTTGAGACTGGCAATTGGCGAGGGAGGGAGGGAGAGGGGGTGAGACTGGCTATGGGGGAGGGAGGGAGGGAGGGAGGGGGTTGAGACTGGCAATGGGCTAGGGAGGGAGGGAGGGGGGTTGAGACTGGCAATGGGCTAGGGAGGGAGGGAGGGGGGTTGAGACTGGCAATGGGCTAGGGAGGAGGGAGAGGGGTTGAGACTGGCAATGGGCTAGGGAGGGAGGGAGGGGGGTTAAGACTGGCAATGGGCTATGGGGGGGTTAAGACTGGCAGTGGGCTATGGGGGGGGGTTAAGACTAGCAATGGGCTGTGGGCTGATGAGGGCTGGCAATGGGCTATGGGGGGGTTAAGACTGGCAATGGGCTATGGGGGGGGGTTAAGACTGGCAATGGGCTGTGGGCTGATGAGGGCTGTCTGGAAATGGGGTGATGGGGGGGTTAGGACTGGTAATGGGCTATGGGGGGGTTAAGACTGGTAGTGGGCTGATGGGGGGGGTTAGGACTGGTAAGAGGCTATGGGGGGGTTAAGACTGGTAGTGGGCTGATGGGGGGGTAGGACTGATAATGGGTTATGGGGGGGCTAGGACAGGAAATGGGCTGATGGGGAGGGGTTAGGACTTGAGGTGGGCTGATGTGGTTAGGACTGGTAATGGGCTGTGGGCTGATGGGGGGGGTTAGGACTGGCAATGGGCTATGGGGGGCTGACTGGAAATGGGCTGATGGGGGGGGTTAGGACTGGTAATGGGTTATAGGGGGGGGCTTAAACTGAAAATGGGGTGATGGGGGTTAGGACTGGAAGTTGATTGACGGGGGGCTAGGACTGGTAATGGGTTGGGGTGTTGCTAGGACTGGAAATGGGCTGAGTGGAAGGGGAGGCTTGAACTGCAAATAGCTGATGGGGAGGGGGCTTGGAATGGAAATGGGCTGTGAGGGAAGGGAGCTAGGACTGAAAATGGGCTGATGGAACAGCTAGGATAGGACTGGAAATGGGCTGTTGGGGGGAGCTAAGATTGGAAATGGGCTGTGGTGGGGGCTTGAATTGAAATGGACTCATGGAGGGGCTAGAACTGGAAGTAGGCTCATGGGGGGCTTGGACTGGAATTGGGCTGAGTGGAGGGGAGCTATGATTTGACATGGGCTGATGGTGGGGCTAGGAAATGACTAGAAATGGGCTGATGGGGGGGGCTAGGATTGAAAATGAGCTGATGAAGGGACTTGGACTGGAAATGGATGGGGGAGCTAGGACTGGAAATGGGCTGATGGGGGGCTAGGACTGGAAATGGGCTGATGCAGGGACTAGAAGGGAATGGATGCTGGGTGAGACTGGAACTAGAAGGGAGCTGATGTTGGGGGAGGATTAGAATGGGATGGGGCTGGGAGAGTAAAATGGAGAGGGGAAAAATATTTTGTGTAGGAGGGATGAAAAATCTACAATGGCCAGGTATTGGGAGAGTAATTGGGGATTGAGGATGGAGGGGTAAAATTTGTGTGGATGAAATAGGAATGAGGAAAGAGCAAAAGGAGAAAGATTAGTATGTTAAAGCAGATGTAGAGAGAGAGAGAATGGAAAAAAAAAACTAGAAGAGAGAAGAAAGGACAAATGGACAGCAGACGATGGAGAGTTAGCAGAAAACATGAAGAAACCAGAAGAAAGTGGCTGGACCAATTGCAACTGAAAAAGAAAATGCACAAAAGGTAGAAAGATATCTCTTTATTTTGAATTTATTAACTGGAATATGTCAGCTCTGGGAAATGTGCATCATTAACATCTGCGCTTTGTTTGGTACAAGAGGAAATTCCTATTTGACGTTGCCACTTGTTCTCTTTCCCCAGTATTCTCTGAAATGTATTGGTTTAATATTTGCAGTGTTGCCTTTTGATAGGTAGGGTATGGTGCTTTGTGAGTCCTGGTAATGCTGTCAGGATACGGCGGGTTTGCTATGGGTTCTAAATGGGCAGCGTTTGTAGTAGTTCCTAATGTGCCTGGCGGTTGGCACTGGATTATAGTAATGTAGAAATCTTTTAGTCTTTCTTTATCCATACACTCATTAAGAGACATGTTACTAAAAGTTAGTGTATGGTAACATTATGCAAATATTTATGCAAATAAGACCACTTATGCAAATGACGTGCTGGCACTTTGAGGAAATTCTTTGGTTTTGTGCGGCAGTTTGGGCACTCGGGCTCAAAAAGGTTAGCCATCACTGCCCTAGACCAATGGCTAGACATGAAAATCCACATAAAAAACACAGTAAAGAAAATATACCACAAAATTCGGACACTACAACACCTACGGCCTTTGCTGGCACCCGAAGACTTCCGAACAATTTACCATGCACTAATTATCCCACATTTCGATTATGCTAATGCAATTCTATACAGCCTCCCGCAAACATTACTGCATCCCCTGCAGTTGGCAATGAATACAGCTGCCAGGGTTCTATATGGAGTCTCAAGAACGGACCACATCACACCGATCCTAAAGAAACTCCATTGGCTACCAGTCCGAGGCAGAATTTGTTTTAAGATCTTAGTAATGGCCTTCAAGGCCATAAACAACCAACCCTCCACATCCATCACCGAGTTAATCCATCTCCAGGGAGGAGTAGCCTAGTGGTTGGGGCAAGGTACCTCAGGCCAGAAGATCAGGGGTTCAAATCCCACTAGAGGACAGCAACCTTGGTCTGGAAGGACTGGGGTTTCTAGTCCCACAGATGCTCCTTGTGGTCTTGGGCAAGCCACTTAACCCTCCACTGCCCATGTTCCCTGTAAGTATTAGTGTATGTGTCTCATATCCCCGTGTGTTAAATGTATCCCCCAATTGTGTTGTGACCGCTTTGATTGAAGGATAAGGCAGTATACAAAAACTTTCTAAATAAAAATAAATAAATAAATCTCACACCCCCTAACAGGTCCAGAAGGTCCTCAGCTATTAACACACTGATTATTCCTAAGGAAACAATGAAATGCACCCACACGACATCTAATAGAGCCTTTATGCTCTACGCACCTAGATGCTGGAATGCCCTCCCTACGGCCATCCGAATGATCACTGACCTGACCCAATTCAGGAAGGCGCTGAAACACCACATTTTCATACAGCACTACCCAGACAACAGCCTCATAGGTCAGCCAGCAAACATACCCACCAAGCACCGTGACCCTCACCCAGCACACCGGGGAGCAGCCAGCCCCAAGACTGCAACCTCAATTAACCAGCACTGTACACAGCACAGCTATTAATGTACATAAATACTTATAATGTAAATAAGTTTGTGACAGTTATCCCAGTTTATATCCAAGTTATAGTGCCTGTTTTATTGTAAATACAATGCAATCACGACTGCATTGTATAAGTCACAGTTAAATGTACACCGCACTGATATTGAATAGCGCGGTATAGAAGAGAAATTAAATAATAAATAAATCCCACCTTGCTGCTCCATATGCCTGGAACAAACTACCTGAGTCAGTAAATCGGGCTCCTTCTCTAGCCCTATTTAAATCCAGGCTAAAAAACAACAACATCTTTTTGATGCTGCTAGATAAGAACAGAAGATATGCCATACTGGGTCAGACCAAGGTCCATCAAGCCCAGTATCCTGTTTCCAAGAATGGCCAATCCAGGCTTTTGGATCCTGATGCTCCTCACTCTCTTGTTCCCCACTTATGTGTATTTTATCGTACTCTAGTTCCTAGTTTTGCTATGTCTTTTGTCTTGATTAGATTGTAAACTCTGAAGAGCGGGGACTGTGTCTTTCACCTATATGTATAGCATTGCATATGCCTTGTAGCGCTACATAAATGATTAGTAGTAGTAGTAGTACATCTAAAAGCTGACAAATCATCCCTATGGATTATTGCTACCCCTTTTCAATTGCTCCTTTTGGTTTGTTTCTTACTAGTTTATCATTGTCTTCTCTTAGTTAAATGCTATTGTAGTAGCTATACTTAGTATTTTCCTTCCAGTGATTATATTAAATTTGATTGCATGGTGATCAATATTGCCAAGTGGATCCACACTGTTATCCGTATTACAGTAATGAGATCTAAAGTAGCCCCCCCCCCCCTCCCTTTATTGGTTCCAGGACCAGCTGCTTCATGAAGCACTTATTTAGAATATCTGGGACCTTTGCCTCCCTGCGTGTCCTGATAGGACATGCTACAGTGAACTGTTTGGCTGTGATTTATGATGAGTGATATATCATGAATAGAATAAAGTAAAATAAAATATTTAGCCTGTCCTGTTCCCCCAGGAAAACACCAGCCGTACACATTTCTGCAGTTCTTCACAGGGGAGATATTGCAATATTCCCTGCTGCAAAAGCTGTGATTCATTACAAATTTTATTACCTTTGCTTTACATTGGGCGCACTACTTAAGATATAGCTCCAAACAAACTATGTTCAAAGTGGAAAACTTTCATTTATTAGGAGAACAGCTGATCGCTGTTGTTACTTGAACCATGAAACTTTCTCTATAATGTGCCCAGAATGTCTCAGACCAAACAGCGCTGTGAAGCAATTATCTTACTGCTTATCCACATTTCTGCGCATAACAGCATCAATGACAAGTCTGGGATTATTTGATTGATCACCAATTCTCCACCACCTATGTGTTAAAAAACTACTTGACATAAAAACCAGTTTCTTATCTTGTTTATTCTCCTCAACGCCTCCCTTCGGCACCACTCTTGCGTTTCACTCTCATAAGGAGTTTCTTCAGGAGGGTCTGAAAATTGAAAAAATGTCAGTAGTAACCAAAATATCTCCAAAATATCTTCCACATTGATCTGGTGAAATTTTTCTTTCATATAAATTTGGTTTCACATATGTCAAGATCTGTAATCAATACCTAAAACGAAAAGGAACAAACTCATTTATCAATGTTGCTGCCCACGTTCTTCTATGTAGCTCATAACATTGGATAGCAAACTTCCAAAAGAGGCCGCGCATGCGAACTACCTTGAAATGCTAGACTTTATAAAGCGTCAGTGCTCAGCGTCTTGCTCGCTGCCTGTTTAAATGGACAGACCACTCCTCTTTTGATTTTCCTTAAAGGCATACACCCCAATCGATTGTGGAATTGAGACCATAAGGCATAAGTGTGTTTAAATTAAAAATCCAACGTTGCTCACATCTTAATAGCGTCTGTTCTAGGGTTTTACCTCTCATTGTTGACATAACATGTTCTATACAGAAACATTGTAGATGTGCAAACTCATGTTGAAAATCTAAACAATGTTGGACTAGAGGTGCTGTCGTTGTTCTGCACCGTAAACGGCTCTTATGTTCCAACAATCGAACCTTGAAAGGACGGATAGTTTTTCCTATATATAATAAATTGCAGTGACATCTAATGGCATAAACTACTGAAGCAGTGTCACACGATGTTGCCTGTTTCAAAATGTAAGTTTTGTCATGGTAAGTGAAATCTTTAATATCCACAGTGACTTCACAGATTCCACATTTCCCACAACTTTTGTGTCCTCTCTCACAATTATCGTCCTCTCTCTTTTCAAGAGGCCGTAAGGCTGCTGGGCTCAATTGTTCTTTCAAATTGGCATTCCGTTGCCAAACACACCTAATGTGTTTGTTTTCTAACCCAGGGACATTGCTTAATACATTGGCATGCTTTGATAAAATGCGTTGAATTTTATGACTTAATGATGAATATCTGGTGATCATATTTATGTGATCACTGTCTACCTCACTAGATCTTGTTGTAGAAGAGCCAACTAGCCAGGATCTATCATTGAAAAGTGCTCTTCTATATGCATGTTTTGAAATTTGGGGAGGATATCCCCGATCATAAAAGTCTTTCAATAAAGTCTGTGATTGTCTTTTAAAATCTGACACTTTTGTACAATTCCGCCGAAAGCGTAAGAACTGGGAAAAAGGTAAACTGTTTTTCAGCCGAGAAGGATGGGCGCTGCTGTAATGTAAAAATGTATTGCGAGCAATAGGTTTTTTGTGCACCGATGATATCCAACCTTGAGAAACCCTCTTTATCACTAGATCTAAAAAAGTGATCTCATCGGCTTCTATGGTATACGTAAATTGTATCGCTTTATCTATACTATTAAGCCAATGAACAAATTGAACCGCTACTTCAGCAGAGCCCTTCCACAGAAGCCCTTCCACACATAGGTGGTGGAGAATTGGTGATCAATCAAATAATCCCAGACTTGTCATTGATGCTATTATGCGCAGAAATGTGGATAAGCAGTAAGATAATTGCTTCACAGTGCTGTTTGGTCTGAGACATTCTGGGCACATTATAGAGAAAGTTTCATGGTTCAAGTAACAACAGCGATCAGCTGTTCTCCTAATAAATGAAAGTTTTCCACTTTGAACATAGTTTGTTTGGAGCTATATCTTAAGTAGTGTGATTTTATTTTGCTCCGTAAGGACCAAGATTAGTCTTGTATTACATTGGGCGCAAGCTTTGCTCTCTAAGATGGTGCTAGTTTTTAAAGGGCTCATGGTAGGAATATTTTGGGCCCCACTAACACACAACATATACTAATGAACTTACAGTATCTAATAGTCCATTCTAAATGAAAGGAATACTACTGGAAGTAAATATACATTAACATATATAAATGCATTACAGTACCTTGTCATATTTACTGGGGTTCTATCCAGAACTTTTCTTTATTTCCAACCCAAATGGGTTGAGAATGTCTGTCTGTCCATCTGGGAGAAAAATAACAGAATGGGATGAAACTTGGCATGTGGGATAAACTGGTAAGACACAGTAAGTTCAAAACTGGGTGGGGCTTGGGGGAGGGGTTTCCATATGGAAAATTCAGTATGCATTTCAATATTATGATAGATTGTTACATCTATGATTACCTTAATAAAAATCTTTAATTGAAAAAAAAAAGTTTGAAACTGAGCCAATCAGATCAGCAAAATCTAGCCCAATATATTTTTATGGGAGGAGTTCCATCTTCTGTAGCATAGAAACAAACAGACAGCAGCAAGTAGGGAATTGCTCCTTTCAAACTCTCTCTCCAAGCAAACTGTCCTACCCCCGAAAAATACCACATCACAACTATCTCCACCTCACAAACTACCATATCCCAAAACCTACTTCTTGCAATTCCCCTACCAGCCTACACTGCTCCCACCCCTTCAAACTACACCCTACAACTGCCTTACCAACCTGCAAATGATCCCACCCCCAAAACTACCACACTGAATGTATCCAACCCCCTAAAACTACCCCATGCAACTACCCCACCTCTCTACCAACTGCTCTGCACCATTCATTATCCCCCCAACTGTCCCACAACCTCACCAATTACCCCCTGCATGTGTCCCACCATCCCACAATCTGTACCCACCCCACTGCCAAAAACTACTACCCCACAATTGCTGAACCCCTAAAGCCATCCCTTTGCACAGATGACACTATTAACACTAGAGGTCATCGGTGCCATTTTGGATCTGGATGCAATATGAATCGGAGTAAGAGGGCCTCACTCCTGCTCCCTCTAGACACCAAAGACTCTGGTAGGGCTGGAGAAAGGGATCTCGGGTTTGTGGTGCTGGTGCTGACCTTGAGGGGGTTGTTATTGCCAGGAGGTGTCAAGTGGGAGGGATCATGCTGGAGAAGGGTCTTTGTTTTTGAAGAGCACTGGCTGCTTTGGAGGGGGGCTAAGGAGATCAAATGCTTTGGAGAGGAGGTGTAAAGCAGTGGTTCCCAAACATGAGGTCAGAGCCCCAAATGCAGTCACATCATTAGCGGATGGGGTCACAGAAACATGGCCATTTCTTCATCTCTCTGAACTTTCACTGTGACCTATGGCAAGTCACCTGTTAGCATGTGGCCTGTGAGCCAGCGAACATTCATAGGCCCTTCCCCCTCCTGGGTAAGCTTCCTGTTAAACTGGAAACCCATGCTGAGTACTGAGGTCTGTAAGCACACACTGCACACTGACACAAATAATTAACTACAGCCTAAAGTAAAATTAAAAATATGTAGACAAAAATTAAACTGAAATCCCAAGAAGCCCGACTCTGCATGAGGTGCAACATCAGATAAATAAGAGATGCAGTTCCCCACACTGTGTAAAATATAAAGATAGCACAAAATCCAATCACTAAATTGAAAATAAAATTATTTTTTCTACTTTGTTGTCTGACCATTTTATTCTCTGATCATGCTGGTCCCAATCTGAGGCTTCTGCTTTCCTCTGTCTTCTCTTAGCTCTCTTTCTATGGTCTATAGTCCATCTGCCATTTCTTGTCTCTCCTTTTGTTTTCTTCACTTCCTTCCATCTTGGATATTGATTTTTTTTTTCTTTCAGCTTTCTTCCATTTATTTCTCTCTCTCTTTCTCTGTTCACCCAAATTTCACTAATCCTTACTACCCAGTTCTTTTTTAGCCATCTAACTACTGTTTTTCAACCTTCACCCCAGTCCTCCCATTCTCCAGCTCTTCTTCCCTGGTCCATTATTCCCCAGTCTTTTGCTCACTCTCTCTCCTCTCTATGTCTATGATCTCTCACCCCCCATCTAGTGTCTCTCTCTTTCCCTCCATCCAGTTCGCAGTCTAAGGCCTCAGGCAGGGAGAGTGGTCCGCTGAGTCAGTCGACACTTTCCCCCCGCCCCCCAATTCACACAGTGGGGTATGTTTACTAGAGAGTAGTAAGGGAGCAGCAGATAGCAAGCAGTAACGGCAGCGGTAACCGTGTTTGCGTATGGTAAAAACCAGGGCAGGCAGTAGGTATTTCAGTGGTAGGGGTGCTTGGCTCCACTTATCAGGCACTAACAGATCATCAGGCGTTAAGGTGACAAGTGTGCAACTTTATGCCCAAAAATTGCTGTCACCGTAATGCAGGATAAGGGAGTCCCTGTTAAAGACACATTTAAGCTGATGGATGGAAAGAAAGGTAAGAGCCAATGGATCCGGCAGATACATATTTATCGTACGTGTTAGGCAGTAAGTCGGATAAGCATGTGGGAGGCAGCTGTTCCGAATCAGTGAGGGGAGTCCAAGTAATATGCTGTAATATCCGTGTGTTGCATAGGAGTGTGCAGCAGTGTCTCTCGCAGAGCCAGAATTGCCACGATGTGGACCTCCAAAGGATGACCAAGCAAGAGTGGAGACATGCAGACCATTCACAGGAGAGGTGTGAGTGATACATCCAAATGCTGAAAATGTTTCTGTGTGGGCCATGGTGTAGCAGCTGCCAGGAGAATACATGGCTGAACATAATGAGCACATGCTGTTGGATAGGCTGAAGGATAGATGGCAGGAGATGAGTGTGGTACGGCCCTGCTGTCCATATGTATATGCTGTGACCGCACAAATGCAGTTGTAGTGTGTGTGAAACAAGTGTAGCTGTGCCAAGGGGAAGTCCCAATACCAGCTATGTGGACATAAGAGCTGTATCAACCTCCCTAACCACCATATAATCCCCCTGACACATGTGCAGATAACAACTGGACAAGTGTCTCGCTTGCTGCCCATATAGAGCAAATAGGGATATGTGATGATCCCTGCAGGTGACCATCCCAGTAATGGGATATGCCTGCATGTACTGCATACATGTGATGGAGCCAAAGATGAGCGGTCACAGTAATGACAACATATCAATACCAAGCTGAGATGTATATAATAGGTCAATGATGAATACCATGTTTTAGTCTAATATGTAAATAGTTTACCCAGTTAATGCTCCAAGTTAACTACCCTGTTAAAATGTAAGCACAAGACAGTTTTGACTGGATTGAGCGATGAAATGTTAATTGTAAACCGCACTGATAATAAAGAGCGCGGTATATAAAAGCTGTTAAATAAATAAATAAATCCCCATCATGTACAACTCATGTGTCAGACACCTGCAGGGTGAGCATGTCTGACCCCTTGCAATCGGCTACAGCAGATCCAATAAAGTAATGCTGTCAGATGTGCATGAATGCAATGTGCATGTTGCAGGCTCAATGTACCACCATGGCACAGACAAAAATATGACTGTGTGGCCCCCAGTCAATACAGAACCCAGACTGCTTCTGGCAGTATAATGAAGTGAGTTACCTACAGCCACAATGAGAACAATTGGGAGTCAAACCCAGGTCTCTCAGTAACCGAGCCAGTGCTCTAACCATTAGGCTACACCTCCACATTCCTCCCTATAGTAATGACGAGAATCAAAGAGACTGCAGGTTCCTGCCTGCAATGGGCGCAACCCAGGACATGAAACACCGGGGCTAGCAAAGTCTGAGACAGTGGAACATCATACCTAGAGCCTGCTAACAGTGGTGCACACACAGTACTCACTACACGGCACACACAGTACACTTGCTGCAGAACAGACACACATCTGCAGAATACATCCCTTGTCTAAATGCCAAGCCACATGTGTGGCATGATGCACGTCTGGCCACTGTACCACCAATGCCAAATTGCAGTCTCACACAGAGTTCTGCGGCACCGCAGTGTGGCCCTAGCTCTGCCCAACTCCAACCCCTAGCTCCCGCCCGATTTATACTTAGTAATTCTTGCATACATTTTTATGCAAATTATATAGAGCATATTTATTCATTCACATTTAGGCTTTTAGGTAGGAAATTGAAATCCAGAACTTCCAGGGTAGCATTCTCCGAAATGCTTCCCGTTCCACGTGCAGGACCCAAAAGGCAGGCAGAGCTCCGGAGTCTCAATGCGTGGATAAGACAATGGTGCAGAGATGAGGGTTTTGGATTTGTTAGGAACTGGGGAACATTCTGGGGAAAGGAGAGGCTCTTCCGAAGGGATGGGCTTCACCTTAACGGGGATGGAACCAGGCTGCTGGCATTAACCCTTAAAAAGGAGATAGAGCAGCTTTTAAGCTAGATAATAGGGGAAAGTCGACAGACGCCCAAGAGGAGATGGTTCTGAAGAATATATCCTTGAACGATACTAACAAAAGCAGAGAGGTTCCAAAAAAGAGTAAAGTAGCCCAAATGCACTCGAGTATGGAGCAGACAGAGCTTTAAGATCCCAAATTACCCAAGTCTACCAACAGCCAAACTAATATGAATAAAATACAGTCTCTAAAATGCTTGTATGCAAATGCTAGAAGTCTAAAAAATAAGATGGGAGAGTTAGAATATATAGCACTAAATGAGAGGTTAGATATGATTGGGATATCAGAGAAATGGTGGAAGGAGGACAACCAGTGGGACACTGTGATACCTGGATACAAACTATATCGTAATGATAGAGCTGATCAAATTGGTGGAGGGGTTGCGCTCTATGTTAGAGAGGGCATTGAGTCAGAAACCATTAAAGTTTTGCAGGAAACAAAATTTGCTGTAGAATCTCTATGGATTGAAATTCCATATAAAAAGGGGAAGGCGATGGCAGTGGGGGTGTACTATCGACCGCCTGGCCAGAATGAACAAATGGATGATGAAATGCTCAAAGAAATCAAGGAAGCTAACAAAAGTTATAGCGCAGTAATAATAATGGGTGATTTCAATTACCCTGGTATCGACTGGGTCAGTGTCATGGCAGGACATGCTAGGGAGATAAAGTTCCTAGATGACATAAATGACTGCTTCTTGGAGCAGCTGGTTCATGAACCGACCAGAGGGGAAGCCATATTAGACCTAGTCCTTAGTGGAACACCAGATCTAGTGCAAGAGATAAGGGTGTTGGGGCCACTTGGCAATAGTGATCATGGCATGATCACCTTTGATTTAATTAGTGGAGGAGGGATAGTAAGGAAATCCACAGTACTACCTTTTAACTTTCGAAAGGGAGACTATGATAAAATGAGGAAAATAGTTAAGAAAAAACTAAAAGGAGCAGTTGCAAAGGTTAAAGATTTACATCAAGCTTGGGCGTTGTTGAAAAATACTATCTTGGAAGCCCAGACCAGCTGTATTCCACGCTTTAAGAAAAGTGGAAGGAAGTCCAAAAAACTGCCAGCATGGTTTAAAGGGGAGGTCAGAGAGGCTGTTGCCAAAAAAGCATCTTTCAGGAAATGGAAAAAAGAGCCAAACGACGAAACCTGGAAACAGCACAAGCACTGGCAAGTCAAATGCAAGGCAATAATAAAGCAGGCAAAGGGAGAATTTGAGAAGAAGCTTGCTGCGGAAGCAAAAACGCGAAATAAAGATTTTTTCAAGTACATTCGGAGCAAAAAACCTGTGAGAGAGTCAGTTGGTCCATTAGATGATAGAGGAGTTAAAGGGGCACTAAGAGGCGACAAGGTGATAGCGGAGAGACTGGATGAATTCTTTGCTTCGGTCTTTACTGAGGAAGATGTAGGGATGTTACCCATGACTGAAGTGGCATTTAAAGGTGCGGAAGAATTGAAGGAAATATCGATACATCGGGAAGATGTATTACAACTATTAGATAAACTGAAGAGTAGCAAATCACCTGGGCCGGATGGTATACATCCAAGGGTATTGAAAGAACTGAAATATGAGATTGCAGACCTGCTATTAGTAATCTGTGAATTTTCATTAAAATCATCTGTAATACCTGAAGATTGGAGGATCGCCAATTTAACACCAATTTTTGAAAAGTGTTCCAGGGGTGATCCGGGAAACTACAGACCGGTGAGCCTCACGTCAGTACCGGGAAAAATGGTAGAAACCATCATAAAGAATAAAATTACTCAGCATGTAGATAATCATGGCCTAATGGGAGACAGCCAACATGGTTTTAGACAAGGAAGATCTTGTCTTACTAATCTATTATGTTTTTTTGAAAGTGTGAATAAACAGGTGGACAAAGGTGAGTCGGTTGATATAGTGTATCTGGACTTTCAGAAAGCCTTTGACAAGGTCCCTCATCAGGGACTTTTGACAAAATTAAAGAGTCATGGGATAGGAGGCAGTGTACTACTGTGGATCAAGAACTGGTTAAAAGATAGAAAGCAGAGGGTTGGGCTAAATGGCCAATTTTCCCAATGGAGAAAAGTGAATAGTGGTGTACCCCAGGGATCTGTGCTGGGTCCGCTGCTTTTTGACATATTCATAAATGACCTGGAATGTGGAATAACGAGTGAGGTTATCAAATTTGCAGATGACACAAAACTATTTAAAGTTGTTTAAAACCCAAGAGGATTGTGGAAAATTGCAAGAGGATCTTGATAAATTGGAAGACTGGGCATCAAAATGGCAGATGAAATTTAATGTGGACAAGTGCAAAGTTATGCACCTAGAGAAGAACAACCCAAACTATGGTTACACGATGCAAGGTTCCACATTAGGAACCACCACCCAGGAAAAAGATTTAGGCGTCATTGTGGATAATATGTTAAAACCCTCGGCCCAGTGTGCAGCAGCGGCCAAGAGAGCAAATAGAATGCTAGGTATCATAAGGAAAGGAATGGAAAATAAAACAAAATATATTATAATGGCTCTATATCGTTCTATGGTGAGACCGCACCTTGAATATTGTGTGCAATTCTGGTCGCCGTATCTTAAAAAGGATATAGCGTTATTAGAAAAGGTTCAGAGAAGAGCCACCAAAATGGTAAAGGGGATGGAAGGATACTCCTATGAAGAAAGGCTAAAAAGGTTAGGGCTCTTTAACCTGGAAAAGAGACAGCTGAGGGGAGATATGATAGAAGTCTATAAATTAATGAACGGAGTGGAACGGGTAAACGTAGACCGATTGTTTACCTTATCAGAATATAGAAAGACTAGGGGACATGCAATGAAGCTACAGGGTAAACTATTTAAAACTAATAAAAGAAAATATTTCTTCACTCAACGTGTAATCAAACTCTGGAATTTATTACCGGAGGATGTAGTAAAGGCTGTTAGTGTAGCTGGGTTTAGAAAAGGTTTGGACAAGTTCCTGGAGGAAAGGTCCATAAACCATTATTAAGAAGGGACCCAGGATATCAATGCTTGACTCAGTACAAGCATTGCGGAACCTGTGCTTTTGGGGAAACTGCTAGGTACGTATGACCTAGATTGGCCACTGTTGGAAACAGGATACTGGGCTTGATAGACCTTGGTCTGACCCAGTATGGCATATCTTATGTTCTTATGTTCACATGGGAAATTCCCCTATGCTCTCCTAAAAGTAGATACAAAACAAAAGTAGAATGTTTCACTTTACAACTCATCATACAATAATATTCTGTTCAAATTCTGGTGTCACATCAGTGACTGCAACAAAAACTCTCTGCACTGCCAGACACTGTGAAAATTAATTCAAAACCTTGCAGATACCCAGAAGCTTTCATCTTACTCAGTGACACAAAAACATCCTACTAACCTTCACCACTAACAGTAGTTAGATAACACTAGCCTCAGTAAATAAAAATATATAAAGAAGTAAAAGGAGCCATCAGAATTGGGCATTTAGCTCACTGAAGATGCCAACTTCTTAGTCTGCTTATTGCCTCCTTATCAATCATCGGCTCACTTCATTGCCTCATTGAGTCCATTTGTCTACTTCTTTATTCATAATTTGAATCAAAAATATTATTTTTATAATTTTCAGTGGAAAATATTTTTGATACGCATTATGAATAAAGAAGTAGACAAATGGGCTCAATGAGGCAATGAAGTGAACCGATGACTGATAAGGGGGCAATAAGCGGACTAAGAAGTTGGCATCTTCACTGAGCTAAATGCCAAGTTCTGATGGTTCTTTTTGCTTCTTTATATATTTTTTATTTACTTAGGCCAGTGTTGTCCTAGTATTGTTAGGGGTGAAGGTTAGTAGGGTGTTATTGAATTTACTCCTTCAACTAACAGAGTCACTTAGATTTAAGTGCTTATATATCTATATCTATCTACATGTACATATATCTATATAGATATATCTATATCTATCTATCTACATATATATAAATAAAACACAGACGCATACTTTTTAAAGGGGTACAGACATGTTAAAAGTTATTTAAAAATAAGAGCTGCCCACAGTTTGAACGTATGATTAATATACTGTACTTTCTGGGTCTGATTTACATCTTTACCACAAGCACATATCACAAGTCTGGAAGGAAGTAAAGCAGCCAGCCTAGTCAATTAGATCATTTCCTAAATTTATTTTCATTCTATATACGAAGCAAGCCCATGATAAATGTTCATATCAGTGTTCCATGTTTCTACATTTTCCATTGTTAAAGGATATTTGCCTAAAAAGAATGATTTTTTGTTGACCAGCTTGCAATCAAAGAATGTCCTGTATTCAGGGCTGGTGCAAGGATACTAGGGACCTTAGGTGAACCTTTAATCTTGCGCTTTCCCCCCCACAGCAGTCACTGTTTCCCCCCTCCCCCCCCCCCCCCCCCATAGTCAAGCATCCCACTCCCTGTCTAGTCCAGCATCTTCCTGTCTGCACCACCTCCCCAACATGGACCAGCAATCTCACCCTCTCCCCCTTCCCAGCAGTCCAGCATATTTCATCTCTTACCTGGTTCCATTCTTCTGCTGTTGCACCCCTATTTTACAACAGATTCTGTCCTTCTGCTGCATCAGTGCCACTGCAGATACAACAGCCAGAGCTCAGCAGGCCGACCTGCAGCTAAACACAAGGAAGAGCGGGGCTTCAGCACTTTAAAGTACAGTGCAGACCCCCTCTTCAGCACAGACTTAAAGGGGACTCTGGGAAGGGGATCGCAGCTCTCCCAGTCACATCCGAGCAGAGTGATGGCAACAGGTCATTTGATCTCAGCAACATCAGCAGAAAATTGGGAAGGTAAGCCAGCTACATTTGGCACCTTTCCCCGCCTCCACCGACGTCATCACCGGCTTCCCCAAGATACTTTAAAGTACAGCGCTTCAGGCGCACCGCACCTAAGGGCCTCACCAAAGGACCCTTAGGCATGGCCCTTAGAGTGGACCGTAGGTGGATCCATATGTCAAGTAGTTAGGCTCCAAAGGATACAGAATACTGCTACGCGTCTTGTCACACACTCCACTCTTCGGGATCATGTCACTCCTTTACTCCTCCGTCTTCATTGGTTGCCAGTCTCGTTTCTTTTCCAATTTAAGCTACTGACCCTGTTACACAAAGCCTATCACACCAGCACTCCACCGTATCTTATTGATCTCCTCTCTTTTCATTCCCCTCGATATACACCCCGCTCTTTCCACCTTAACCGTCTTGCCCTTCCTTCCCCTTCCCGTGCCCATCTGCAGCTCACCCGTCTTTCTGCATTTTATTTCGCTGGTCCTGCTCATTGGAATTCTCTCCCCTCCTCTCTCCGTCTGGAATCACAATATGCCACTTTTAAACAATACCTCAAAACCCATCTGTTCTCCCTAGCATTCAACATCCCTTCTCCTTTTGTATGAGTTCACCCTTGTATATTTTTATTTGCCTCTTGTATCTTGTCCTGTCTCTCTTATACTCTTATCTTCTGTCCTTTATAATTTTGTACATTTCCTTTCTTTTACCGGCTTCGGCCAAAATTTTATGTATTTTATTATTGTACACCGCCTTGATTGATATAGAAAGGCGGTTTTTATCAAATGATTAAACCTTAAACCTTAATCATCTTCTACCTCCATTATCACTCCAGGCAAAACCACGATACATATATCACAAAGCAAGGCAAGTACAATCCACTGAACAATAAGAAGCCACCCTAATACACAAGCTAGCACAACCCAAAATGGAGCTTAAGCATTACTGCATACCCTTATTTATTTATTATTTATTTTATTTATATTTCTTATATACCGCGCTATTATAATCAGTGCGGTTTACAGTTGCAACAAAGATACTACAATGTAATAGGCACATTGAGCTTACATAGAACAGGATATTCAAAACATGGAGGAACGAGGGGAACTATATACAAATTATGTACATGTTATAATAATGATTAATCTCAATGGGTATGTAAGGGGTCTGTAATGAATACTAGTACACATGGGTCAGGGTGGAGAAAGAGGGGAAAGCTGATTAACCGTTATCAGTGGGATGCATTCAACTAGATCATAAACTCACTCCCTAAAATCTCACTCACTACTTATTCCTGTGATTCTCACCTTCCACCCCAACAAATCAGAACCCTCATAGCCTCCCTAGACACATTCCTATTCCTCTATTCAACTCACCACCATGCAACAATGGAACCACACACAACAATGATATTAACCTAAGATGTATACCAGTCAATGCAAGATCCATACAAAATAAAATACCAGTCATAACAGAATACTTCAATGACAATAGCACAGACATCATGTTTATCACTGAAAGATGTTTCTCCACAATGGACATGGTCTTAATCAATCAACTCAAACCACCAGACTATGACATCTTCACCTGTCCAAGAAAAAACAGGAGAGGAGGTGGTGTATTAATCATAACCAGAAAAGATCTAAAATGTTCTGTCTTATCATCAGAAAGCACCAAAGGCCTCTACATGCTTGTAATATAGAACAGATGATTCATGTGATGCTTACTGTACAGGTCACCCACAGTTGATATGCAGGACCTCACAATCATCCTTGATCTAATCTGCTCAAACAACACCCAGGACAAAAACCAAAAATTCTATGAGACTTCAACCTTATTACAGCAGTCCAAAAGCACTCACAAGTATTCCTCGAAGCCATGAGCATACTGGATTTCAACCAAATAGTAAATGCTTCTACTCACAATAAAGGAAACATACTTGACCTTATTTTCCTACATGAGCACATGCTCAACCCCCACTATACTGCACCACATATACAGCCAGTACCATGGTCTGACCAACACATAATCAACTTCTACATATCTTACCAAATATCAGCTGACGTACCTAACTCAAACCCTACTGCAGTCTATTGTTTCCGAAACTTTGACAAACATTCCTGGATCAAGCCCTGCTGCTACTCCCCAGAAACACCACTGACATCAACATCCTCATAGATAGATGGAACAAGATCAAATACCAAGCAGCAGCAACCCCACTTATAAGCCTCCACAAGAAATGCTAGCAAAGTGCCACCTGCTACACCCAAGACCTCAAGAACATCAAGAAATAACTAAGTAAGCTTGAGTGAAAATGGAAACAATCTAAGCTACTAGACCATCAAAACAAGTTCATGGACAAATTACAGGAATACCGTGAGACTATCAACAGAAACAAGAGAGACCACCACACCAAATTAATTATGATCTCCTTAAACCAGTGTAGGGAACTTTTTGAAATTGTCAAATCTCTAATAAGGACTCCTAACTCCAGATCAACTCCAAGTACCCCCTCCCCACATAAGCTGTCCAACTTCTACATGTCCAAACTGAATAACCAGACCCTCATTCCACCGCCACCAACCTCCTACAACAACATGAGCAGAAAATGGCAAACATTCTCCCCAATCACCCCAGAACAGATTGAGACCATAATCAACTCCCTTAACACCACCACCTTACCCCCTGACTCGTGCCCAGTAAGCTGGGTCAAAATAGCACAAACAGAACTGGCACACACAATACTAAAAATAACATACCTATCTTAACTCTTAGCTGCATCCCAAAAACATCAAAGTCGCATCCATATGACCAAAATTAAAAACTCCAACTTGGACATTTTAATCCCAACATCATACCGCCCTATTTCCAGCCTACCATCCTGGCAAAAATCATATCAAAAAGTAGTGTTAACAGCAGCTCCAGGATCACATTGACAAACATGCCCCTCTCGACTCCCAACAACATGGCTTCTGACAAGGACACAGAGAGGAGACACTCCTCACATCCCCACCAAAAACAAGGATCTTTTGATTCCATCAGCCATAACTTACTGTTAGCAAGACTCCAAGAAATTGGAATCACTGGAATAATCCTAGTCTGTTATGAATCATATCTAACCAATCGTACACAGCAGGTAAAAATGTTGTTTATTTATCAGGTATTTTTATACTACTTTAACATTTCAATCAAAGTGGCTTATATTGTAACAAACTTGGTAATGTACATTAGACAGTGGCATTGAGAACTTGGAATTTTTTTCTGAGGCAATAGTGGACTAAGTGACTTGCCCAAGGCCACAAGGAGTGCTAGTGGGAATCAAACCCTAGTCTCTTAGGTTCCCAAGCCAATGCTCTAACCATTAGGCTACTCCTCCACTCCAATGCCAAGAAGTACTGCAAGGATCAGCCCTCTCGTCCTTACTATTCAACATCTATCTACAGCCACTATGCAGCGTTATTCAGAAACATTTATTTATATTTATATATTTATTTACATTTCTTATATACCGCGCTATTAAAATCAGTGCATTGCACAATGAACAGAAACAATGCTACAATGCATCAAAAACACAATGTGCTTACAAAGAACAGGGTAATAGCTTGGGGGAGAACCGGGGAAACTTTACAGGACATTTTACAGAGCTACAGAGTATTCATAGTTGAACAAAGTTGATGGCACCGGGAAATTTGTACCAGGGGGTGAGCTGATTATCCATTCTCCCGTTGGGTTAGAGTGCTGGAGCAGTTAGGGAGGGGGGGTCAGAGGGCACATCATGTGTTTTCCAGAGCTAGTTTCTGAGTAGTGTTTTTGGAACAGATGGTATTTTAGCGCTTTTCTAAATAAGGTAAGACTCGTGATGGCTCAAATTCCAGTGGGGAGGGCATTCCAGGCTATGGGTGCATAAATCAAAAAGGCCCTACTGGCTGTTGCCTTTGTGCATTTTGTCATTATCTTAGGGACTTCTAAAGCGTTCAGCATTGTGGATCTTCTGTTTCTGTTGTCAGGCATGTTATTGATCAGCTTGCTGATGGGTGTGGGAGGCTGGTTCTTTAGTGCTTTGAATGTCAGGATAAGTGCCTTGTAATGGATTTGGGCCTGTAGTGGTAGCCAGTGGAGTTCCTTCATCACTGGTTGTTCCGACCTTGGTACACCTGCGAGTACTCTAGCGGCCGTGTTCATGGCAAGCCGAAGCGGACTTAGAGTTGCCTGTGGGAGACCATGGAGAATGATATTGGCGACGTCCAGGTGTGGGATCACTAAGGCTTGGAAAATCATCCGATAGTCTGTGAAGTCAAGTAGTGGCCGAAGATGGCGTAATGTTCGTATCTTATGATATACTGCTCTTGCGACGTTTTTCACATGTGTTATCATGCCAAGCCGCTGATCTAGCGTGATGCCTAGATAGCGAATTGTGGTTTTAGTTTTAAGTTCGGCATTGTTGACTTGTAGTGAGGGAGGTGGGATGAACTTCTGGTTTCTCGTGACGAAGAGAACATCAGTTTTGCTGTGATTGATCCGCAGGTTTTGTGTGAGAAGCCAGTCTGCCACTGCTTCGAAACATCTTCTGATAGGGGAGAAATCTGGCTGGTCGATCGTGAAAGGGAGGTATAACAGGATGTCATCTGCATAGGTGAGACATTGTATATTTAAGGAATGGATCAAGGTGCAGATGGGCTGCATATAAATGTTAAACATCAATGCAGACAGGGATGATCCCTGAGGTACCCCCTGCTTCTGTAGGAATGACTCCGAGGTCGTGGTACCTGTCTTAACTTGTTGCCATCTGTTAGTCAGGTATGATTTGCACCATTGTAAAGCAGTGCCTTGTATCCCTTTTTCATGGAGACGTTGTAATAGTATCTCATGGTTCACTGAATCAAAAGCGGCTGCAATGTCCATGAAGATGAGAACGAATCCTTGGTGTATGTTGTTGATTCCTGTGATTAAATTGTTGAGGAGGGTCATTAGGATGGTGTCCACACCATGTGCTTCCCTGAAGCTGTATTGGGATGGGTCGAGTGGTGGTTCGGCGTCGACATGCTGTTGGATCTGATGCTGGATGACCTTTTTGATGATTTTGGCAAGCAGGGGGATGCTCGAAATTGGTCTGTAGGATTCGACTTTGGACGGGTCAAGTCTACTATTCTTTAGCAGTGGCCTGATTGATGTGTGTTTAAGGCTCTGTGGGAAAGATCCCGTTAATAATGATTGGTTCAGTATTTTGCACAGTGTGTGACTTAGGTCGCAGCATAGCTCTTTTATCCAACTAGCTGGACAGGGAACGTTGGGTGCCGTGGTGAAGTTGATAGAGACAATAGTGTCTTCGATTTCTTTGCTGGATATTTCACAGAATTTGAGCAGTAGCGTTGGCTGTGGCTTATTGTATATGCTGGTGAAGTTGGAAGTGGTCAGGTTTGTACTGGTCTGGATCATCTTCGATTGCAGGTAGTCGGAGTAGTCCTGGGGTTGGGGCATGGGTGGATGTGCTAGTGCTGGATCACCTGTTAAGGATTTTACGATACTGAACAGGTCATGCGATTTATTTAATGATCGCTTTAGAATATCTGTGTGGTGCTGCTTCCTTTTCTCCATTGTTTTCTCTCTGTGTGTTAACAGGTATGAGTTGTATGCGCAGTGTGCTTCAGCAGTTTGGGTTCTGCGCCACTGCCTCTCGAGCTTACGTAGCTGTAGGAGTGATGCTCGTAGGTCTTTAGAGTACCATGGAGCATGTTCACATTTCCTTGGCTCCTAGCTAGCGGGAGGGAGGTAGGCTATGGCTCTGAGGCTGTTGTTCCAGTTAGCTACCAACTCATCTGGGTCGAGGGTTGTGTCAGTAAGGAGGGGGAGGACCTTCTCAAGGACTTCCTCTTTAACGAAGGGGCGAAATCGTGTAGTTGGAGTTCTAGAGGAGGGGGCGTCGACTCTATTGCTGTTCTTGAAGCAGCAGCTGGTGGGTATGTAGAATATGAGCAGGTTATGGTCAGACCAAGGTACTGGAGTTATGGACATCAGCAGGTGCTGGGTGGTGTCAGCCACGGACTGAGGGGCGAAGATCAGGTCTAGTATACTCCCCTTCATGTGTGTGGGAGAATCGATAAGTTGCTTGTAGCCCAGCTCATTCAGTGCTTCAAGGAGGGCTGTTGCTTGTGTGTCTTGTAGGGAAAGGAGGTTGAAGTCTCCTAGCAGCCAATTTGAGGAGCGTGGGTTGTTTGAGTTGCAGGCAAGATTGATGATTGTTGGTAGGTCATCTGGTGATGATGTTGGTGCTCGGTAGAGTAAATTGATTGTGCAGTGATCGTTTGATATGGAGATCGTATCCAGATGGGTTGTGGTGGTGGTGGCATCATCTAGACTAAATTGTAGTTCTGCTTTAGCAAGGATGAGTATTCCTCCTCCCTTCTGGTTGGCTCTGTGGCAGGCATAGAGTGAGAATCCAGCTGGTGCCATCTGATTGATGAGTGCGTTGTCGCAGTCGGATAGCCATGTCTCAGTGATCATTAAAATATCAAGGTCATGGAGTGTTATTAGGTCGGTGATTACTGGCCATTTTGAGTGTATTGACCTAGCATTTATGAGTGCGCATTTCAAGGGCTGTTGGGGCTGGTGCTTCTCGGATTGATTCTTCTTGATGTTCTGTAGGGGGATGTGTAGTAAGTGCGGATGAAATGTGTTAGTGGTTTTTGTTGTGGTGTGGTGAGGGTTTTCTGACCATCTCCTTCCATTGCTGTGGAGGATCGGAATATAGTTAGAACAGGTATTGAAGGCATGCGATATGCTGGGGAGCCCTGATGTGAGGAAGAAAACAACTAATGATAGGATTACACACATCTTGGGGCATTCCTGAGGTGTTTTAACTGATTGTATGAGGCTTAGAATGAGTGTGGGTGTATGGACCATAGGACTCAGTGGTTTGGTGCAGTAGGGAGGTAATCAAACAGTTAAGCAGTTAAGCTCAGGGTAACAGGGATCTCAAGACATCTAAACAGCTTAAATCATAAGGCTAGGGGTCTCTTCGAAGCATTAAGCAAATCTAAACAAATCTGAATACAGGATTTCGGAGATTGATCTAATAGTGGCTCAATGTTCGCTCAGTTACTTTGTTGCAGGAAGGGCAGACCTCTATGAGCAATGGTTGCCTTGTGATTCGGTGGAGGACTCTCTATGAGCAATGGTTGCCTTGTGATTCGGTGGAGGACTCTCACTCACTTCAATTCTGCAACAATCAGGTGATGGAGTGGTGGGGAAGTCTTATTTGGGGTGTCAGTTCGGATATGATGGTACTTCCGTGGGCCGGTTGGATTCCGTAGGGCCTCCACAAGGCCTCCGCTTAAGGGCCATGCCAAAGGGCCCTCTGGCGTGGGCCTCAGGCGTGGGCCCGACAGGCATGGGCGCGCCTGTTCAGCGCGGCTTTAAACGCTGCCTCAGGCTGCCCCGATTGGGCAGCTCGTGCTGTGTGGGTGGTCCGTTGCTCCAGGCGTGCTCGATCCTCGTGCCGGAGGAGAGCAGGGGAGACGCCAGAGTGCTGCACAGAAGAGGGCGATGCGCCTGTTCAGCGCGGCTTTAAATGCTGCCTCAGGCTGCCCCGATTGGGCAGCACATGCTGTGTGGGTGGTCCGTTGCTCCAGGTGAGCTCGATCCTCGCGCCGGAGGAGAGCAGGGGAGACACCGGAATGCTGCACAGAAGAGGGCAATGTGCCTGTTCAGCCCGGCTTTAAACGCTGCCTCAGGCTGCCCCGATTGGGCAGCTCATGCTGTGTGGCTGGTCCGTTGCTCCAGGCGTGCTCAATCCTCGTGCCGGAGGAGAGCAGGGGAGATGCCGGAGTGCTGCACAGAAGAGGGCGATGCGCCTGTTCAGCGTGGCTTTAAACGCTGCCTCAGGCTGCCCCGATTGGGCAGCTCGTGCTGTGTGGGTGGTCCGTTGCTCCAGGTGTGCTCGATCCTCACGCCGGAGGAGAGCAGGGGAGACGCTGGAGTGCTGCACAGAAGAGGGCGATGCGCCTGTTCAGCGCGGCTTTAAACGCTGCCTCAGGCTGCCCCGATTGGGCAGCTCATGCTGTGTGGGTGGTCCGTTGCTCCAGGCATGCTCGATCCCCACGCCGGAGGAGAGCTGGGGAGACGCCGGAGTGCTGCACAGAAGCATAATGCTCATTACCACATTTATGCAGACAACATTATGCTCGACCTCCTATTCAGAACCACAAATCTTAAGTACCACAGAATAGTTCAATGTCTTAATGAAACAGCCCAATGGCTCTCAAAGCACAACTTGAAGATAAAGTATTAAAAAACTGAGGTATTGTTCATCACCAAGAATGCCAGCTTCTTTCCCCATACCACACTAAAAGTCCAAGAAGCAACACTGCATGCCAAACAAGAGGTGCGGTATCTCAGAATAACTTTGGACCAGCATTTAAACCTATCAAACCACATTAGTAACACTACCAGAGCAATATATCATAATGAAAACCCTAATACACATCTGACCTCTCCTGTCCCCACTTGACTTCTGAACAGTAATACAAGTCATGGTTTTCCCATACATTGATTTCTGTAATAGCATCCTTCAAGGCCTACCAAAGCAAACCACAAACTACAAATGGCACAATACATTGCTGCACGCCTCATCTATAGAGCTTCAAAAATGGAACCCCCATACTGAAACAACTACATTGATTCCCAATCGCTAACTGAAGCAAATATAGCCTTACCCTACGTCAGCTAAGACAATAGATTTCTCATTCCTCGCACATATGTAGTATATACCTCTGTACCTTCTGGAGCCCTGATGCGGTGACTCGAGCTGTAAATAGTTGCTATGTTCAGCCACAGTTGTGTAAATAGCTCCATGTTCAACTAAGTCCAACTGTTTTGTAATGTTATAATGTTCAGAACGTTCAAGGTATGGTTCCTTGTTGTTACTTTTGTTCAATGTAAACCGCCCCTGATCTCTGGAAGGGGCGGTATATAAAAGTTTCCAAATAAATAAAATAAATAAATAAGGTCTTAATGAACACCTTCAAAATCCAACACAACTTATCTGCAACACACCTAACAACTCTCATTCATCTACTGCCCAATAAAAGATCAAGGTGGAACTTCTCACAAAACTCTCTGACCATACCTAAGGAATTCACAAGAAGCAACCAATCGACCTCTAGGAGAGCATTCTCTCTATATGCTCCCACACTCTGGAACTCCCTTCCCCATAACCTGAGACAATTATTAGACTTCTCAATGTTCAGGAAGCAACTGAAGATACATCTGTTTACAGAGCACTTTGAAGGAAATTCCAGTGCCACAGACACCCCCTCTAAATCCATATATCTCACCTAGATTTATTTAGACGGTTTTGTATACCACCTTATCCTTCAATCAAAGTGGTCACAACACAATTGGGGGATACATTTAACACAAGGGGATATGAGACACATACACTAATACTTACAGGAAACATGGGCAATGGAGGGTTAAGGGGCTTGCCCAAGACTACAAGGAGCACCTGTGGGACTAAAAACCCCAGTTCTTCTGGCCCAAGGTTGCTGTCCTTTAGTGGGATTTGAACCCCTGACCTTCCAGGCTGAGGTAACTTGCCCCAACCACTAGGCCACTCCACCTAGATTTTTGCAAACATCCAACCCACAATGCTATATATCACCTACACCTGTAAATTTGTTTAAGTTTCCTCTGTTATCCCCAACACAATTCAACACTCCCACACTACCCATGCCTCTCACAACCCACACCCATCCTATACTACTGCTAATGTATTCCCATCATCCTACAGCTCTCCTCTAATTACATTTGTAATCTAACAATTATATAGTTCTCTGTTATTGATTTTATACTTCTCTTCTACCATGTGTTCTTTGTAATTTGTTGGTTTTAAACTAAACTGCTTTGATTGATTGAAAAGCGGTATATAAGAACAAATAAATAAATATGCATGATGAAGGCTTGCAGGGTCCATGCTCACTCTGTAACAGGAAGTGGTCAGGGACTCAGCAGACCTTCAGCAGGCATGTTCTTAGGCCCTTTGCTTCCTTGTGGTTTGGCAGCTGACCTGCCTGCTGATCTCCAGCTGTTCTGCCCACTTCAAATTGGAGGGATGAGGGAAGAATTTAAAATGCCTGCCGGTGCTGCCCACTGTTTTTTGACATTCCCTGGAATCTCAGTGCTCTAGACAACCACCAAGTTTGTCTAATGGGGATCCTGCCACCTAACTACAGAGTTAGGAAGCTAGATGCCTGTAGGTTAAAATTTCCCCTTGGAGAGCTTCTAAATATAGCCACTCAAAAATGAATGTTCTGAGAGGTAGACTTAGATTCAGCACTAACCAGTTATATTTTAGCCAGCTAGAGACTTAAGCCTAGATTGAGTTTCAGCCTAATCAGCTACCTTCATCTAGGGTTGCCAACCAGCCGGTTTTCTGCCGGCCTGGCCAGTTTTTCCATGACCAGGCCGGCTGCCGGCGCAGAGGTAAAACCGGCCCTTGAAAAGCCGTTTTTTTGCTCTGGCCGCAAGATCGGAAGCAGCCAGAGCAAAAAACCGGCTTTTCTTCCGATCCGAAGAAGTCTGCAGAATTTTAAAAAAAACAGCCCGCACACCGGAAGGCTTCAGAGGGAGCCGGGGAAGCCCGCGCGAGGCCCCGGCTCCCTCTGTACAACTGCCAGCGTGAAGATCCTTTTCCTTCACGCTGGCGGCTGTTTCTGTGAAGCCGCGATTGCTGGGAAAGGTTAAAGGCAATGCCCTTTAACCTTTCCCAGCATTCGCGGCTTCACAGAAACAACCGCCAGTGTGAAGGAAAAGGATCTTCACGCTGGCAGTTGTACAGAGGGAGCCGGGGCCTCGCGCGGGCTTCTCCGGCTCCCTCTGAAGCCCCTCAGACAGCCGCGGTGCTGGTCGGGGGGGGGGGAGAGGCCAAGGACTGCAAGGGCTGTGATGGGGGGGGGGCTAGGACTACAAATGGGCTGGGGGGGGGGAGACCTGGACTGGAAAAGGGCTATGGGGGGGGGGACTTGGACTGGAAAAGGGCTGGGGGGGGGGACTTGGACTGGAAATGGTGATGTGATGGGTGGGGGGGGGGGACCTGGACTGGAAATGGGCTATGGTGGGGGGAACTTGGACTGGAAAAGGGCTATGGGGGGCGACTTGGACTGGAAATGTTGCTGTGATGGGGGGGGGGGATCTGGACTGGAAATGGGCTGTGAGGAGGGGAACTTGGACTGAAAAAGGGCTATGGGGGGGGGGACTTGGACTGGAAATGTTGTTGTGATGGGGGGGGGGACCTGGACTGGAAATGGGCTATGGTGGAGGGAGGGGAAACTTGGACTGGAAATAGGCTGTGATTAGGGGGGCTAGGACTGCAAATGGGCTGTGATGGTGTGGGGGGGGGGACTAGGACTGCAAATGGGCTGTGATGGGGGGGGGCCTAGGACTGGAAATAGGCTGTGATGGGGGACTTGGACTGGAAATGGGCTGTGATTGGGGGGGGGGCTAGGACTGGAAATGGCCTGTGATGTGAGGGCTAGCACTGGAAATGGGCTGATGGGGGCTACAGCAGGACTGGAAATGGGCTGATGTGGGGCATGGGAGAATGGGACTAGAAGGGATGCTGGGTGGGTCTAGAACTATAAGGGAACTGATTTTGGGGGAGGACTAGAATGGATGGGGAATGAAAATGGAAGGGGAAAAGATATTTTGTGTGGAAGAAAAGTCTATGATGGGCCGGGTATTGGGAGAGTAAGAGGGGCTTGAGAATGGAAGGGTGAAATTTAAATGGATGATAAAGGAATAAGGAAAGAATTGGGGAAAGAGCAAAAGGGAAACAATCAGTATGTTAAAGCAGAAATAGAGAGAGAATGGAAAACATCTAAAAGAGAAGAAAGGACAAATGGATAGCTTGCAGAAGACACGAAGAAACCAGAAGAAAGTGACTGGAGCAATTGCAACTGAAAAATAAAATGCCCAAACAGAAGGTAGAAAAATACTTTTTATTTTGAATTTATTAACTGGAATATGTCTGGTCTGGGAAGTGTGTATTGCTAACATCTTTGCGTTTTTGTTTAGTGCAAGAGGAAATTACTTTATAGTTTTATTTCTCCAGTGTTGTACATTTCATGTTTGGCTTTTGGGGTTCCCAGTTTAATTATTATCTGACCAAGGAAATTAGCCTACACGTATCCTCGGTAATTTTTGTGGGTGGGGCTGGGGCGGGGCGGGGCGGGGCAGGGCAGGGGTGGGACTAGGGGCGGAGAATGGGTGGAGCATGGTGAGCCACAGGTATCGGGTTTTTCTCTGTGAAAAAGTTGGCAACCCTACCTTCGTCACATTTCCCCCCCTCAAAATTGACCATTGATGGGGCATTATTCAAAGCATTTATATGGGCAAAGACATGGTTTGAGAGTTCTTCCCTCTCTCTCATGCAGGGAGGGGCGGCCTAAGGGTGGTGCAAGGCCATGTGTGGAGACTCATTCTGCGGCCTAATTTGCATAAATTTAATGTATTTTATTTTTAAATGTATATGCTCCCATCTAAAATTTTAAGCGGTTTTCAAAGGAGCTCTTTACAAGTCTTTTTTTGTCCTGGCAATGACTTAGGGGCATGTTTACTAAATATTAATGTGTGTTAAGTGCTAGTGCGCCAATAGAAATAAATGGGTGGTCCTGCACTTAGCGCACATTAACATTTGTGAATTCACATTAGCTTTTAAACATGTATGTCTGAATACCATTTGCATGGGCAGTGGGGATAAAGAAAGATTACCAGATTTCTACATTACTATACTCCAGTGCCAGGAAGTACTATAAACCCTGCTCATTTAGAACCCATAGCAAACCCGCCATATCATGATAGCACTACCAGGACTCACAAAGCACCAAACCCCACCTTTCAAAAGGAACACTGAAAATATTAAACCAATACATCTCAGAGAATACCAATACATCTCGTACTGGGGAAAGAGAACAAGTGGCACTGTCACATAGAAACTACATGAACAGAATATTGCAGCTCGGTTACACATGCAGAACATAGACCATCACCAAAGAACAAGGGATCACAATTTAGAAATAGAAAGATAATAATTAAATTGGGGACCCCAAAAGCTAAACTTGGAATGTACAACAACACTGGAAAAATAAAACTATAAATTAATTTCCTCTTGTACTAAACAAAACGCAAAGACATTAATGATGAACATTTCCCAGAGCTGACATATTCCAGTTAAGAAATTCAAAATAAAAAAGTATTTTTCTACCTTTTGTTGTTTGGGAATTTTATTTTTCAGTTGCAATTGCTCCAGTTACTTTCTTCTGGTTTCTTTGTGTCTTCTGCTAACTCTCCATTGTCTGCTGTCCATTTATCCTTTCTTCTCCAAGTTTTTTCCCATTCTCTCTCTACATCTGCTTTAACGTACTGATTTTAACCCTTTTGCTCTTTCCTCCATTTCTTTCTTTATTTCTTTTTCATCCACTCAAAGTTCACAACTCCATCCTCAATCCCTACTTACTCTCTCAATACCCGGCCAATCGTAGATTTTTCATCCCTCCCACACAAAATATCTTTTCCCCTCTCCATCCTCACTCCCCAGTTCCTTCTCTTTATAGTCTCCCATATTAGCTCCCTTCTAGTCCCATGCTCCCATCCCCCCGCATCAGCCCTTTCCAGTCCTGTCCTAGTCCACCCATCAGCCCCTCTCCAGTCCAAGCCCACCCATCAGCCCATTTACAATCCTAGCCCCGCCAATCAGCCCATTTCCAGTTCTAGCCCCCCCCCCCCCGAAGAGCCCCGCATCTGTCTGCCTGTCTGACCAGCTTCAGAGGGAGCCAGGGAGGCCCAAAGCCCTGGCTCACCTCTGAACAGCCGCCGGAATGAACAGAGATGTTTTCCTTCACTCCAGCAGCTATGTTCTCATGGAATACCAGGAAACAGGAAATGCCCTTTAACCTCCAGCATGCCAAGGGGATCCATGAGAACACAGCTGCAAGAGTGAAGGAAAACGCTGCTCTTCACTCCAGCAGCTGTGCAGAGGTGAGCCGGGGCCTCCCTGGCTCCCTCTGAAGCCGGCTCTGCAAACAGTTGGGAGCAACAGCATATTTGGGATGAAGATGGTGCAGGGTCCTGTGCAAATAGCATTCCCGCACAATGAACGGGCTGGCCCTGCATGCAGAGGATGAAAATAGGTTCAAAGATCTCATTTTGACCACTCCACATATTCTTTCCTTTTTGTATTCTGCACTTGTTCCCCTGCAGAGGCAAAGTACCCACAGTGTCCATGCAACTTACATTTTTAAGGGAAACTCTATGAGACTGAAAGCTACTTTGGGGATTTTGTTATCACTCTCTGAGTGACCAGAATCCAGCATGTATCCTAATGATCCAGACATGGAAACATGGACAGCACCTTGGTAAGTGCCACTTGGAAATACCCCACATAAAACTACCCTTGCTAGGAGTTACTCCTTGTACAGAGAAAGGACATTAACAAATTTGTTGAATGACGCCACTCCATAGAAACATTGTCAACTGCTATCCACATGTGTTAGACAATGTTGTTGTATTGCAGAAGACCTATTACATCATAGATCAAAACCTCACATTACAGACTCAAATAAAGAAAACCACTGCAAATACCTACCACAAGATGAAGCTACTCAAGAATTGGAAACCGTTACTTAGCCATGACCTGTTTCGACCATCTTTCAAGCAATTGTCACACCGACCTTGGATTACTGCAACACCGTTTACCAAGGTTTGCCAGAAAGTTCTATTCACCCCTTGCAATTGGCACAAAATACGGCCTCACGTATACTCACCAGTACCCACAAACAAGAACACATCACCCCCATACTAAACCAATTACAATGGCTCCCAATACACTCCCATGTCAAGTAAGTGTAGTTACTCACCTGTAACAGGTGTTCTCCAGGGACAGCAGGGATCAGTCCTCACTTATGGGTGATGTCAGAAGTACTTCACCCGCTACACTGTACTGCTCACTCGGATTTTTGCAACCCAAATGCATGATCCTGCATTTTTTAGCATTAAATCTCAGCTACCAAATTCTCGACCATTCTTCAAGCTTAGCTAGATCCCTCCTCATGTTATCTACTGCTTCCTGGCTGTCTACTCTAGTCCAGATTTTGGTATCATCTGCAAAGAGGCAAACCTTACCAGACAGCCCTTCTGCAATATCACTATCAAATATGTTAAAAAGAATTGGACCAAAGACACCACTGGCAACCTCTTTCTCCTCAGAATTAGCTCCATTTACCTGTACACTTTGTTGTCTCACACTCAAGCAATTTCTTACCCAGTCAGTCACTTTAGGGTCCATCCCTAGGGTGCTCGATTTATTAATAAGTCACCTAGGAGGAACAGTGTCAAAGGCTTTTCGTAAATCCAAGTACATCATAACTAGGGCTCTCCCTCAGTCCAATTCTCTGGTCACCCAGTCAAAGAAATCAATCAGATTTGTCTGACAAGACCTGCCTCTCGTAAGCCCATGCTGGCTTGGATCTTGCAATCCATTAGGCTATAAAAACCTCACTATCCTCTGTTTTTAGCAGGATTTCCATTACCTCGGATAGCTGAGGCTCTCTATTACCTTGGAGCAGGGAAAGCCCAAGGGTGATGTGGGGCTGTGTGTGGAGACTCATTGTGGGGCCTCATTTGCATACATATTTACATATCCGTTGAGCCTCATTTGCATAAATTTAGGGCCTGATATTCAGCATTGGCGGCTAGTGCTGCTAATGCGGCTAGCCGCCAGCGCCACACATTAAACCTGGATTTTAATACCAAGGTCATATCCAGCCCTGGCACTGAATGTGGGTTAGCCACTTTTGCCGATCAGTATCCAGGCAGTGACAATATTGAGCTGCTGCCCAATTAGTAGGGACCAACCAAATTCACGGAAAAAATGCCATATTTCACGGAAGGTCTCTGAAAATTCGTCATATTTCACGGAGAATTCACGGGCACAGAAGTACTTGACATTATGAAGGTCCTCATTCAGGCAGCAGCAGAAAGAGAAATCCTGTGCAGCAAGTGTGGGGAGTTATCTGTCTAGAAGAGTCCACAAAGAAATTTTCTTCAAGACGCCAACCGGAAGTGCTCTGCAGCCACCGGAAACATTCTCTTCCCCTCATGAGAGGGAGTTCTGCATTCCAGGGCCGCGTGGTAATGGCTGCAGCAGCACGGGGCCCCGAAATTGCAGTAAGGCAGCCTGACAGCAAAGCAAGAGCACCACCAGCAAACCCACGCTTCTCTTACCATCAAGCTCACCACCCGAACAGATGATCGTCGCAGGTAGTTGCAACAGATCGCCGGCTCTCTCCTTCACCTTAGACTAGCTTATAAGGCAGGTTGTAAGCTATTAAACGGCTCAGAGTAGCAGCAACATCACAAGAGCCAGGTTTAGATGTTGCACATGAGGGCACGGGGTATCTCAGACCTACAGGGGCTCAGTGTTGGCAGGAGGCTCACCAGGTTTCCAGCGAGAGCAGCACCAGGGTAATCAGCACTAGTGGCATTTTCTTCTATTACAATTCATGAAGCTCAGGACTGCCGAACCGCAGTGAAGTTTTAGATAATCGACAATTTCCTTGAATTTCACCAAATTTCGCAAATGTGCACATTTTTCACGGAAGACGGCCAATTTCACGGAAAATGTCACGGCCGTGAAATCGTGAATTTGGTTGGTCCCTACCGATTAGGCCAGGGCTACCTGCGCCTGGCTTTTGCCGCATATCGCTAACTGTGCAGTGGCTCAATGTTGCTGCTGCCTGGTTACTGATCGATGCCGCCTCCACTCCGCCCTGGAACGCCCCCAACATGTGTAGAGCCAGTAGCCATGGATATTCAGTGGCACTAACCATGTTAGTGTTATTGAATATCCCATACACCGCGATTAGCAAGGTTAGCAACTCTGCTAGCCATGTTAATCACTTTGAATATTGGGTCCTTAATTTATTTTATTTTAAAATGTATATGCCTCCCATCTAAACTCCTAGGCAACTTGCAGACTTGTTTATTAAAACAGATGTTACAATAAAAAAAAACATGAAATAAAATTGACTTAAAAGCACTTTCACACACCTACAAAAAAGAAATCTTTATAAATATCTGCATTCCGGATTTATTTGGTCAGGGCTATGATTAACTTATAGATGAAGAGGGAAAGATATAAAATGATAAAAAAGGGGCACTTCAGAATGCCATGGAATGCCACAAAAAGCCTTTATTAATGCCAAACACATCTTGTTTTGACATGAATTGCTTGCATCAGAAGCAATTTTTAAATATCAAACATATAAAAACTATATATTACAGATAATAATAATAAATGATAAAAATGAATATTGAATATCATATAGAAAAACATAAATACAAACCATATCAGGGGAAACACTAGTGCATAAAAGGAGACAAAAATTGAAAACCAAATGTAAGAATAATATATAACCCTCACATATATAGTGTGATAATGAGAGCTGTGCTGAGCCAATGGAAACACAGGAAAGTGGTGACTATGTCTTTAAGACAAGAGACAGGCAAGCTTTTCAGAGGGCTAAAGTTACAGCCAAGCAAAAGAAACACCTACTTGCTGAGGCTAAGCCACGCCCAAGCCCCAACATGAGTGCAGACTTGGACTCTAATGACAACCACCTGTGCAGAGATAAGGATGTGGTAGCTAGGAAGCAGCTTTTTAAGCCTGCTTCAGTGCAAAGAGAGGGAGGAAGGACGAAGGAAGGAGAGAGGAGCAGCAACAGGAAGGAGGAAGGAAAGCTGAAGGAGCAAGGAGATGGGGGAAGCTTAACTCCACGTGGGAGAAGCAGTTCCAGCAGCAAAAGAAGCAACCCTTGTGTGAAAGGTACGCTTGAGCCAGAGACCAGCAGATGTATAGCTGGGGAGGTTGCTGAAGAGGTGGAATAAAGTGCAGTGCAGTGTGTGCAAGAGACAGTTCAGAAAACCCAAGCTGCCAGAAGGGGGGGTGGAAGCTGTTACAGACGGACGTAACCAAGACCCAGCCAAAGGCAGAGACGTAAAGCTGAACACAGGTGAAGCAGTTAAGCTTTTGTTCCAGGGAAAGAAGCCCCACGCTCCTGATACAGCCAATGCTTACCAGGGAGAGCAGTTCTGGAAAGGACTTTTGAAATTTCTACAGAATAGTAAGTTGGAAAACCTTATTGAAAATCCTGAAAGAGATAAGCAATTTGCAGAACAAGAAGGTATGCAAATTGACACTCTTGAGTCAGATTCAGTGTATGACGAATCACCGATGGATTGTTCTTTATGCATGAGGGAAATTGAAAACTGCTAGAAAGGATTGTAAAAAGAACTTTTGTAGAGCAATTTTTCCTTATCCAGGAAAGTGCTAAAAGCTACCTTAAGCTAAAGAGCTTTGACTAAGAACAGAGTTTGAATTAAAGCAGCATTATTGGAAAAGGATCAGAATTTACCCTTGCTGTTTCAATGAAAGGAAGTTGTAACACAGGTGCTGAGATGTGTACTGAAAACAGCTGCCTTGTTTAAAGAAGTATTTCAGTTCTTTAACTTCACGTGGACTTTTGTTCCTGTAAGTTTTTCTGTTTTGGAGAATAATCCTTTTGCCTGCGTTGTTTGAATTTAATGCTTGGAAAGAACCCAAAAATAAATTTCTTGTTTTTGCCTTAAACAACCCCCAGTGGTCACACACTACTTTGTCTTTAATGAAAAGAACCACTAGTCCCAGGATTCCTTGCTAGAGACAAAAATAGCTTTATTTAAGGACAAATATGGCAGCCCTTTGCCTGTGAGCCACTGGCCCAGGCAGGGGGTCACGACAATAGACATAAAAATATGAATATTAAACATTAAGAAAATATTAGATTCTAAAAAATGATTAATAATATATAAGCTTCACATATGTAGACTTAAAAATATGAATATTAAACATTAAGGGCCTGATATTCTAAAGGTATTTACATGATTTACTGACCTGTAAACCATGTAAATGCCACTGAACGGGATATTCAATGGCACTAACACCATTAGTGCCGCTATATATCCCCTACTAATGCAACCCAGCATCCTTCTCGCAAAGGATATAAAGAGACTGGAAAAGGTTCAGAGGAAGGCGACCAAAATGATTTGTAGCCTGCATCAGAAGACTTATGAGAAGAGACTTAAAGACCTAAATATGTATACTCTGGAGGACAGGAGGGACATGGGAGATATGATTCAGACCTTTAAATACTTAGGGCAAGATTCTATTAAAGACATAGATCTCCTTTGCAGGTCCGGGCTGACCCGGACGTACAAAGGAGATCACGATTCTGATCCTGCGAGGCACATCTAACCCCTGGGATCAGAATCACGAATAGCACTATATGTGCAGGTCGCGACTGCAATTCAGTACTGACTTGCACCTATAGCGCTAGCCTAGCTAACTCAGCCAGGGCTTTGAAATGCAGCTGCAGCACCATGGCATCCCATTGCCGAGGTACCATGGCTGCAATGCCGGCCACTTCCCACAAAGTTGATTCCCGCAGCCCGACCCCCGATCTGGCCTCCTGAGATTCAGGGTCGGGCTGTCGGGGATTAACTTTGTCCCCCCCCCCCCCCCCAGCCCCTTCCATGGAATAACTTCCCTGGACATTTCACCAGCCCTGGACGTACAGGGCTGACATTAGAATCAGCTCTGTACGTCCAGAGCTGAAGACCGCCCACTGCCTGCCCACTCTCCGCCCCTGGGATGCCTCTTCCCTGCCCGCGACTAACTTCCCTGCACAACCGTTGGGATGTCCATCCCCGCTATTCGTGGTTTGGAATAACCCCCTTAGAGTATTAATGAACAAACAAACCTCTTCCAAAGATGGGGAAGCTGTAAAACTAGAGGGCATAACATAATGCTGCAAGGGGGTAAATTGAAAGTCAAATGAAAGGCAACGTCAGGAAATACTTTTTCACTGAAAGGGTTGTGGATGCTTGGAATGCCCTCCCGATGGAAGTGGTGGGGGAAAATACAGTGACAGAATTCAAAATGGCATGGGACAGCCACAGTGGATACCTTTACCAGCTAGCCTTCAAAACATCACAGACCTTGCCACCTTTCGTTCCCACCTCAAAACTCACCTCTTTACTCAGCATTTTGGTCAAAACTCACCATAATTCAACACGGATTCTACATAAATAACTACTCTCCCCCAACTATTCAAACTATATGAACCCATAATATAACAATCTCCCCCGCCAGTACCAACTGAACTTACCCTTTTGCATTATAACATTTCTTGTATATTAATTGTAAATGTTATTTTTCCTGAATCATGTAAATTATTGATTGCAGCACCAGTTATTCTGTTAACATGTTCTATGTACTTGTTGTTCAATTGTAAACCGCTATGATTACCTGATATAGCGGTATAGAAAACACTCAAATAAATAAAATAGCAACAGGATAAAATCAAAATAAACTTAACTATCTCTTATATCTCAACAAATAGTGGTGACCTACACAGAGAGGTGGGTATACCACTAAACAAAGGCATGGGGAGGGGCAACCTGCACGGAGTGGCAGGTGCACCTACTCTTGTTGCTTTGCTGGGCAGAGTTGATGGACCATACTTTATCTGTCGTTATATACTATGTTACTATGTAATGCTGCTACACGTCCTGATGCTTACTACTTAGCATCGGGGTGTGTTGTGGGCGTTCATGTGGGCGGCAACAGTCGCTAACTGGGTAGCAGCGATATTGCATCTCTACCCAGTTAACGACCTGTGGGTAAAACCAGGCAAAGCAAAAGCTGGCCTAGTTTTACCTATGGGCACTAACTGGGTAGCGGTGCAATACTGCCATAACCCGGTTAGCTTCTGCGGTATTGGAGGCTGTGGGGTGACCCAGGATACTCAATGCCAGGCCGCATATGACCCTGGCATTGAATATTTGGGGTCAGAGGTTGGCAGTGACGGCTATGCACTATAGTGGCACATAGCCATCCTAATTGAATATCAAGCTATAAGAAAATTTTAGATTCTAAAAAATGTGCAAATACAACATCTTTTTTATGGGGTATGCCTGCTAAACCGGGCTAATGGTTAGCCCGGGCTATCTGCTCCTAGGTCTCATTGAATAACATGGGACCTAGGTGCAGATAGCCCGGGGGATAACTGTTAGCCCGGCTTAGCAGACATATCCCTATGTGTTATATATAACTTACATATGTAAAAACATAATTATCAAGAAGACAAAGATCAAAATATGATATGCTATATATGAATACACAAAACATCAATGTGTGGTAAATGAGACCTATCATATTAAAACATGTCAGTGGCAAAGATCGTGAGTTAAAAAATAAAGGGGGACATTTTCAGCGGAGGTGGCCTGCCCAATTAAAGCAGCTGCTGTTATTGCTTTTAGACCGGGATATTCAATGCCTGGGTCATATCCAGCCACCGGCATTGAATATCCGGATTGGCCATATTATGATTTTGCAATCCAGTTAGCGGCAATATTCAGCTGCTAGCCGGATTGCAAAACTAGCTAAAGTTAGGACAGTCGTCCTATCTTTAGCTAATTAGAATTAACCGGCCAGCGGCTCAATATCGCCGCTGACTGGCTACATCCTGGTACCACCTCCTTCTGCTCCAGAACGTCCCAATGCAAAGCGGTTAGCGTCAGGGCATGCCAACCTGCTACAAGTGAATACTCAGCATCACTAAACAGTTTAGTGCCGTTGAATACAGTATCTTCTGAAGTCTTCTGAGAAGGTGCTGTACCAGCCTAAGGTGCTCTAAAGCAGCGTTTTTCAACCACTGTGCCGCGGCACACTAGTGTGCCGTGAGATATTGTCTGGTGTGCCGTGGGAAAAATTCCAATTTCATCCGTAACATGTGGCCTCGGCTCACAAATTAGGGTTGCCAACCGGCCGGTTTTCAGCCGGCCTGGCCGGTTTTTCCATGGCCAGGCCGGCTGCCGGCACAGTTATCCAACCGGCCCTAAAAAAGCCGGTTTTTTGCTCGGGCCGGGAGATCGGGAGCGGCCTGAGAAAAAAAACGGCTTTTGTGCCGACGTCCGCGGCGCGAACACGAGCGCGATTCCCTATCGCAGTGCCGCCGCTGTTTCTGCTTTGTACAGCGCAGCGGCTGCACTACACTTACATTGAAAAGTAAAGAGAAACTGTGTCAGGAGCCCTCCGATCATGCAGAGCCCGAGGAAGTGATGTCATGGGGGCGGGCTCCTCACAGGCTGTCTTTCCTTTTCAAATTAACTTTAGCTGCAATAAAGTTAATTTGAAAAGGAAAGACAGCCTGTGAGGAGCCCTAACAGCTTTTATTATAGGACTTCATCCTGTTCTATCCATTTGAAGGTGTGGTCTCCAGAATTTTACCCAATACTCCAAATGAGGTCTCACCAGAGACTAATGGAGGCACTATCACCTTCTTCTTCCTGCTGGCCATTCCTCTCCCTATGCAGCAAAGCATTTTTCTGGCTTTTGTCTTTGCCTCTTCTACCTGTTTGATCCTTTAAGCTCATCTGATATGATCATCCCCAGGTATGGCTATTCTTTCATGCACTGAAATTCTTCACCCCCTATACTAACCATTCCCTTGGGGATTTTTTAAACCCAAATGCATGACCTTGCATGTTTTAGCTTTAAATCTTAGCTACCAAATTCTCAACCATTCTTCTAACTTTATTAGATCTCTCCTCATGTTATCCACATCTTCCCAGGAGAGTCTATCCTGTTGCTGATTTTGGTATTATTTGCAAAGAGGCATACCTTTCCCAACAAACCTTCTGCAATATCACTTACAAAAATATTAAAAAGAGCAGGACCTAGGAATGATCCGTGCAGCAAGCTTCATTTATTACTATCCTCGGATGACTCCCTTTCAACCAGTTTCTTCTCAGTCAGTAACTTTAGGGTCCATCCCAAGGGTGCTCAGTTTATTTATAAGTCATCGATGTGCTCTCTCCTGATCCAATTCTTTGGTTACCCGGTCAAAGGAATCAATCAGATTTGTCTGACAAGAACTATCTCAAGTAAAATCATGTTATCTTGGATCCTGTAATCTCTTGGATTCCAGAAACTGCATCATTCTCCTCTTTAGCAGTGCATTCATTAATTAACTCACTACAGAAGTCAGACTTGCAGGCCTGTAGTTTCCAACCTCTTCCTTACCACATTCACACATGGGTTTTGACAGCATCATGGGTTTGAGATTCTGTTGCTGTCAACGTTTAACAATTTATGGTGTAGCCTTGATCAGGCAGGTACTGCAATGATGATAGCATTTTTGGATATACGAGGTGTGACAAAAAAGAAACTAGACTGTCCCATAAATGTTTTATTACAAAATCTACAGAGAAATTATGCATTGTCCCCTTCAAAGTAATCTCCCCCCCCAGAGTTAATGCACTTTTGCATTCGCTTCTGCCACATATGGAAGCACTCCTCCTTGAGGTCCCTCAGCTCCCTCGTCACAGTGGCCTTGATCTCTTCTACAGAGGCGAAATGAGTTCCTTTGAGCAGTCTTCAGCCTGGGTAAGAGCCAGAAGTCACATGGTGCGAGATCTGGGGAATAAGGAGGGTGGTTAAGAGCTGTGATGTGTTTGTTGGCCAAGAACTGCCTCACACTAGAGCCACGACTTGTTTCTCCATAGAGCCCATCTGCTGCGCCGAACCTGGTCATGGAGGCAATTGAGAACCTGCTGGTAGAAGTACTGGTTGACTGTCTGACCCTCAGGCACAAACTCATGATGGACCATTCCCTTCTGATCGAAGCATGCGATCAGTATGACCTTGATCCTTGATTTGGACATGCGCGCCTTCTTGGGTCTGGGTGATGGTTAAGTCTTCCACTGCAGGATCTGTCTCCTGCTTTCAGGGTCATACTGGAAGACCCAAGTCTCGTCTCCTGTGATGATTCAGCCAACAAACTCTGGATCTTCTCCAATCTTCTCTAGCAAGTCTCGACAAACATTGACCCGGTGCTCCTTCTGGTCATCCGATAAAAGCTTGGGCACCATCTTGGCGCACACATTCTGCATCCCCAGCTCCTTCATCAAGATGGTCCGCACTGACTCCCTGTTCAGGCTAAACTCCTCAGCTATCATCCGCACCATCAATCTGCGATCACTCCGCACCAGCTGGTTCACTCTGTCAATGTTCTCAGCTGTCTATGTCGTGGAAGGATGTCCTACTACTACTACTACTAAGCATTTATAAAGCGCTACCAGGTGCACGCAGCGCTGTACAATGAAAACACAAAAAGACAGTCCCTGCTCAAAAGAGCTTACAATCTAAAAAGACAAAGCAAGAAAAGGAGTAGAAAAAAGATAAGAACAAGGGTAAAGAGACAAGAGCAGGAGAGATAGGACAAAGGAAAGAGGTAAGAACAAGTGTAAGCAGAAAAAAGAAAGGTGAAATAAAAGAGGGGAAGGAAGGAGAACAGCAAAATCAAGAGCCAAAGGCAGAGGCGAAAAGATGAGCTTTTAACTTGAGTTTGAAGAGGGGCAAAGAAGATGCCTGACGTATAGACAAAGGAAGTTTATTCCAAGCGTAAGGAGCAGCAAGGTGAAAAGAGCAAAATCTGGAGTTGGCAATAGAGGAGAAGGGCATAGCAAGAAGCAACTGGGAAGAAGAATGGAGTACACGAGGGGGGACATAGGGAGAAATGAGAGAAGAAAGGTACTGAGGAGCCACAGAGTGAATGCGCTTATAGGTCAGCAGGAGAAGCTTAAAGTGAATACAGAAACAGATAGGGAGCCAGTGAAGAGATCTGAGGAGAGGAGTGATGTGGGCAAAACGAGGCTGATGGAAAATCAAACGGGCAGCGGAGTGCTGAATAGACTGAAGAGGGAAGAGATGAGACTGAGGGAGACCAGCAAGAAGGAGGTTACAATAATCAAGGCGGGAGGTGATTAGGGAATGGATGAGGGTTTTAGTAGTGAGCTCAGAGAGAAAGGGGCGGATTTTGCCAATGTTGAAGAGAAAGAAGCGGCAGGTCTTAGCAATGAGTTGGATATGAGAGGAGAAAGAGAGCGAAGAGTCAAAAATAACACTCAAATTGTGAGCAGATGAAACAGGTTGGAGAGCAGAGCCATCAACAGGGACTGAAAAAGAAGAAGGAGAAAGGGAAATTTTAGGAGAAAAAACAAGAAGTTCAGTCTTGGCCATGTTCAATTTCAGGCGACGATGGAACATCCAGGCAGCAATGGCAGAGAGACAGCAAGAGATCCGGGACTGGAAAGCAGAAGAAAGATCAGGAGTAGAGAGATAGATTTGGGAGTCATCAGAATAGAGATGGTACTGAAAACCATGAGAGGAAATAAGTGCACCAAGGGATTGGGTATAGAGAGAAAAAAGAAGGGGACCCAAGACAGAATCTTGGGGGACACCAACCGAGAGCGGGGTAACAGAGGAGGAGGAGCCACCAGAACATACACTAAAGGAGCGATGGGACAGATATGAGGAGAACCAGGAGAGAACAGAGTCCCTAAAGCCAAGCGAGGACAAAGTGTCAAGGAGAAGATCATGGTCAACAGTGTCAAAAGCAGCAGACGTCCTCACTTGGGGTCATCCTCCACCTCCTCGCGGCCAGTCTTGAAGTGCTTGTGCCGCTCGAAGACCCGCGGCCTTGACATTGCATCTTCTCCATAAGCCTTTTGGAGAAGTTGGAGACACTCAGTTGGGCCCTTCTCCAACTTAACCAGAAATTTCAAGTTGATTCTTTGCTCCATATTTCTGCCACCTCCAGTTGCGTGACAAAGCGATGGAGCAGTGTGCTACAAAAAAACCTGAAAAAGAAAAACAGAGTGAGAGAGATAAAAAATATCATAGCAGAATAGTGGCGAGATGTTGCACAACACAGTGACATAAGCGGTTAGCCAATTGGAATTGAGTCATGGGCGTGGCTGCCACAGTCTTGTTTCTTTTTTGTCACACCTTGTATCATCTGCCTGAGATTCATTTGATTCCATGTTGTTAATGCAGACTTTACAAGCCTGTGGTATTTCTGGGACAGTATTATCCTGGTTTCAGTCTTATTTGACTGATTGTCATCAGCAAGCTAGGATAGGCTCTCAGGTTTCCGAATGGTTGCCAATAACATACATAGTAACATAGAGTTTGATTCTGAAAAGGGCATGTCTGGGCCATCTGGGTTCTTTAGGACACTATTCTGTACTGTGGGAGCAAGATGTTCCTGCAGCATACAGAATCGGGCCCGAGGATGGCCCGGCATGCCCCGGCATGTCTGTAGGGATGTCCTCCCCGCAGGCTCCCCTGGCTCTCGCGGCAACGACCCTTTTCTTCCCCACCGCCCGATCCACAGCTTCTGTCACTATATTTGCCCCCACCACTTCCATTGAGAAGGCATTCCAAGCATCCACCACCCTTTCAGTGAAAAAGTATTTCCTGATGTTGCCTTTCAGTTTACCTCCTTGCAGCTTCACGTTATGCCCTCTAGTTTTACAGCTTCCCCATCTTTGGAAGCAGTTTGTTCGTTCATTAATACTCTTAAGTATTTAAAGGTCTGAATCATATCTCCCCTGTCCCTCCTCTCCTCCAGAGTATACATAAGAACATAAGATATGCCATACTGGGTCTGACCAAGGTCCATCAAGCCCAGTATCCTGTTTTCAACAGTGGCCAATCTAGGTCATAAATGCCTAGCAGTTTCCCCAAAAGACACAGGTTTCTCAATGCTTGTATTGGGTCAATCAGTGATATCCCGGGTCCCTTTTAATAATGGCTTATGGACCTTTCCTCCAGGAACTTGTCCAAACCTTTTTCAAACCCAGTTACACTAACAGCTTTTACTACATGCTCCGGTAACAAATTCCAGAGTTCGATTACACGTTGAGTAAAAAAATATTTTCTCTTATTATTCTTAAATAGGTTACCCTGTAGCTTCATTGCATGTCCCCTAGTCTTTGTATATTCTGATGACATAAACAATCGATCTATGTTTACCCGTTCCATTCCATTCATTAATTTATAGACCTCTATCATATCACCCCTCAGCCGTCTGTTGAGTTTATTGATAAGCCTCCTATGAGGAACAGTATCAAAGATTTTGCTGAAATCCAGGTAGATCATATCCATCGCATGCCCTTGATCCAGTTCTCTGGTCACCCAAAGAATTCAATCAGATTTGTTTGGCAAGATTGTCCTTTGGTAAAACCATGTTGCCTCGGATCATGCAACCTGTTGGTTTTGAGGAAGTCCACTATTCGCTCTTTCAGGAGTGCCTCCATATCTCCCTGCCCCTCCTCTCCTCTAGCATATACACATTTAGGTATTCAAGTCTCTTTTCATACATCTTCTGACACAGAATCCAAATCATTTTGGTAGCCTTCCTCTGAACCATTCAAGTCTTTTTATATCCTTTGTGAGATATGGTCTCCAAAACTGAACACAATATTCCAAGTGAGGCCTCACCAGCAACTGTTCAGTGGCATTAATACCTCCTCCTTTTTGCTGGTTATTCCTCTCTATATGCAACCCAGCATCCTTCTGGCTTTGTCAACCACCTTGTCACACTGTTTCGCCACCTTGAGATCTTCAGAAACAATCACTCCGAGGTCCTTTTCCTGGTCCATGCACACCAGTCTCTCGCCCCCATCGCATATAGTTCCCTTAGATTTCTGTATCCCAAGTGCATGACACTGTACTTCTTCACATTAAATCTTAATTGCAATGCATTAGACTGTTCTTCAAGCTTTTGTAGTACTTTCCTCATGTTCTCCACTCCCTCAGGGGAGTCCACTCTGTTGCAAGTTTTTGTTATCTGCAAACAGACAGACTTTTCCATTCAGTCCTTCAGCAATATCTCTTACAAATACATTGAACAGTATGGTTCCAGAACCAAACCCTGGGGCACACCGCTTATCACCTTCCTTTCATCTGAGTGAGTTCCATTTACCATCACCTTCTATCGTCTGTCAGTCAACCAATTTCTCATCCAGTTCACCACCTTGGAACCCATCCATAGGCTGTTCAGTTTATTGATAAGCCTCCTATGAGGAACAGCATCAAAGACTTTGCTGAAATCTAGGTAGCTCACATCATTCGCATGCCCTAATTCTCTGGTTACCCAGTCAAAGAACTCAATCAGATTTGTTTGGTATGATCATCCTTTGGTAAAACCATGTTACCTCGGATCTTGCAACCTATTGGTTTTGAGAAAGTCCACTATTCTCTCTTTCTTGAAGCCAGTAGGTGTTCTGCAGGGTTTGGCTTTCTCAGCCGTTCTTTTTAATCAGTAAGTTTCTTCTGTCTATTCATTGATTCAGAATTATGGTGTTACTTACCGTATTTAGGCCTTTTGCTATTTGCTCTATTTTTTTGCTTTTACTTCTTTTTGATTATATTCAAGCTGTTGCTCATTGGATTTTGGAATATGGTTCAAAGTTAATTATAGGAAAACTGAAGTCTTTTTCATAACCCGTGATAAAACATTTGTTATTCCACCTTAGTCTGTTTTTATTAGATGATCATAGCATGTCAGTTAGTGCTGAAGTTGTTTATTTGGGAATAACATTGAAGCAATCATTAAGCATGTTTAAGTATATTAAGAAGATCGTGCAGTGACCTTTCTTTCAGATAAGGTTTTTTGAGCCATCTTTGTCCTTTATCTGACTTTGATTTTCATACAGTGTTTCAAGCTTTTTCATGTCCCTTCTTAGACTATACTAATGTAATTTTGATGAGCCTTCTTGCCTCAAGTTTAAATACTTTGCAGCTACAGCAGAATGTCTAAGACACACTATGATCATATTACCCCTTGCTTACATGATTTGCATTGACTGCTCATGTAACAGTGGATTTGTTTTAAGATGTTGTATATGATTATGGAAATTCATTTGGGTGAATGCCTTAACATGCTTTTACAATGGCATTCCTCTGTACAACTGGTTTGTGTTGGTTTGCAAAATTCGCTGGTTATTGCATCTTTATGGTTTGTCAGCTTACAAATAGCTTGTGCCTGTGGTTTTATACATTTTGCACCAATTATATGGAATTGTTTGCCTGACAGTTTGTGGATGTATTGTGATTTACTGAGTTTTCGCAATCTGGTAAAAGCTTATTTTTTCAACAGGTTTTGAGTTACACTGCAGACTGATTTAGTTTTATTGTTTATCATTATTATTTTATTGTATAGTTTATTGTCTATCTTGAACTTTGTGAATAGGTGATATATAAATATTTTAAATAAATAAAATAATACCTGAGATCATTCCCCACTCTAAAGAAGCACTGAAAAGGTCAGCCAGCAGAGTCGCCATTACTTCTTTCAAAACCCTTAGATGGATCCTGTCTGGCCCCATCGCTTTGCTCACTTCTAATTTAGCTATCTCCTCACAAACGCAGTCTTATGAAAATACTTCCAAGTTCTATCTCACTTCTGTTCCTATTTCTGTTCATTTTCTGAGGTCCCATTCCTAGCCCTTCATCTGTGAACACAAAACAGAAATATTTGTTAAGCAATACCGCTACGTATTCCTCCCTTTACCCTTGAATCTCACAATGCCACCTTTTCACGTCCTCCTCTTTACTAAGATACCTCAAAAAAGTCTTGTCCTCATGTTTTACAGAGTTGTGTTGCCCAGCCTGAGAGAAGGGAAGATCTCTGAATTGAAGAAAGGGCTGAAATTGGCTACACTAACTTTTACTCGTACAATGGCCTTCTCCGTAGTTGGAGAATTCCTTGCCAGAGGCGTTATGTCTAGAGTGCCAATCTGTTGCAATTTCAAAAAAAATGGAAATCCTTTTCATTTAATGAAGCATTTAATAATTGAAAATTTAAGAGCAATATTCCCTTTTCATTGATAGCAGTTGTGAATGATAAAAGTAGTAGCATTCTCTGGAGCTAGCAAGAGTTGAGGGCAAGTTGGATTTTCTCCAGTGCCCCTTGGCTGCCTTAGTCTGTTGTTTCAATAAGTGAAGACCAGTGTGACAGGAGGGTCTTTCAGGGGTCAGAATATCAAGGGCTTAATGTAGAGATTGGCCTGTTTGTTGAGTGCAAGAGTGTCCAACTCAGCAGGAAAAAAGAGTGTCAGCCAAGGGGAATGATGTAAGAGTAGTAGGAGAGATTTTTCAGAGATATGTAGCAGAGCTGTTATTATTGGCAGGTGAACAAGCATGGGTAAGAGGGAGGGGAAGATCAAAGTAGTGTAAGGAATGGTCAGTCTGAGGTAAGGTATTATGCATAAGTTAGTAGGATGCAGGAAGAAGTCATGCTGGGTGAGGACAAGATCAAGTTACGCAAGTAAGGGAGGAAATGTGTTGGAGAAAGCCATGGTCATACAGGAATGTAACGTATTTGTCATGAGATCTGAATGGTGCATCAAAATTAATATTAAAGTCACCTAGAATCGAGAGTAGAGGGTAAGTGACCATAAGTGCTATGACAGACTCCTGGAGGGAGTAAAGTAAGAGCAGATAAAAACTACCAGTGCCAGCCTTTCCTTTAAAGGCTGCAACCATGAGAAAGCAATCATTTTAAAAATAAACATACAATGTTGGTGGACTGTGAAATTTCTCAACACTTTGGAACTCCCTTCCTATTTAAGTTTGCTTTGAGAGTTTTGTATGGAAATTTTAAAAATGGGTATAAAACTAGTTTCTACAGCAGCCGTTGGAAATACTTAACTATTCCTTTATCCTTGGCTAGGCTAGCATTCTGGCACAAGCCACAACTGTGATGTTTCCTTATGTCCTTTGTCCTATTATTTTGTCCTTTCATTTGCCGTTCATTTTTCAGATATTTGTAAACAAATTTGGCTAGCTTACCAGTTGTCGTAAACCGCCATGATGTCAACAAAGAGTTCAAAATGCTGCTATCAAACTCCGTACTCACTCTGAAGTATCCAACCACATCACCCCGCTACCAAGATCCCATCATTGGCTCCCGGTATTCTATTGAATTGAGATTAAAGTGTTATTATTGGCTCAAGGCTTTCTACTCAGGGCTACCTCGCTGTCAGACTCTGTCATCCCATATGTCCCTGCTAGAACTCTCCGCTCCCAAAGCCACAACCTCTTTGTGGTCCCCCCACCAGCTGCAGCCAATTCCATTTGGGGGGGGGAGGTAGGCAGCGGCAGTATTTCCAAAAGCGGTGGTAAAAAGCCGCTGCGTTTGGAAATACTGCCACTGCCTGCCTTCCCCTCCCAAGATGGAATCGGCAGCAGTTGGCGGGGGCAGCGGCGGCAACTGGGAGGGCGGTGGCAGTGGAGAATGGGGTAGCGACACCAGGGTTTCTGCCTAGGGTGGCAAAAACCCTTGGATGGCCCTGGTCCCAACAAATAATGTTCCTCGCCATGAGTTCATGTAGCAATCCCCGCCCTTTGGAATTCATTATATCCAACAGGACAATTCACTGAAATTATTTAAGAAAAGTCTAAAACCTATTTTTTCAAACGACTTTAGTTCTCTGTAGGGAAATGGGTCTCCGGGTTGCCCTTCCGCACTGCTCTTCTAATCCTCTATTCTACCTTTCATATTTCTTTTTGTTATTTTTAATTTTATTTACACTATTAATATTATTTTGTAAAGTGCTTTGCTGCCACTGGCTAAAAGTGGTATATATAAAATAATAAATAAACCATAATCAGGTTCATTCCATCCGGGATGTACAGAGGGGGTCATGATACTGATCCCGCATGGATCGTCTAGCCCCGTGGGATCAGAATCGTGATCAGTCATATATGTGCAAGCAGGGACAGCGATTCAACTCGGCCTGCATGTACACCAGATCTAGTGCAAGAGATAAGGGTGTTGGGGCCACTTGGCAATAGTGATCATAGCATGATCGCCTTTGATTTAATTAGTGGAGGAGGGATAGTACGGAAATCTACAGTACTACCTTTTAACTTTCGAAAGGGAGACTATGATAAAATGAGGAAAATAGTTAGGAAAAAACTAAAAGGAGCAGTTGCAAAGGTTAAAGACTTACACCAAGCTTGGGTGTTGTTGAAAAATACTATCTTGGCAGCCCATGCCAGCTGTATTGTTTATGTTTATGTTTATGTTTATTGGCTTAATATACCGCTAAACGAAAAAACATCATAGCGATTTACATATCACAAATCATTAGAGAAAAGAAAAAGGAAAAGAAGTTACAATGGCAGATAGGAAAGCAAACCAGGCAGATTCATACAACAAGACAATAGAGAGGAGAGAGAGAGAGGGAAAAGGGGAAGGCAGTAACATGTGGGGAGGCCAGAAAGGGCAAAGACAGGACAAAATCATGTGAAGGGGTCAGGGAGGTCGAAGGCAAGGGCAAAGAAATGGGTTTTGAGGCTGTTCTTGAAGGTGATATGTTCTGATTCGAGCCGGATAGAGGAAGGGAGAGAATTCCATAGGGCAGGGGCAAGGAAAAAGAACGCAGAGGAGCGGGTGGATTGGAGGCGAGCACAAGTGGGTGAGGGAAGATGCAGGCGATTCAGGTGGAGGGAGCGCAGGGAGCGAGCTGAGGTGTGGAAGTGAACAAGGTCTGCTAGGTACTGAGGTGAATGAGTGTGAAGAGCGCGGTGAAGGAGCACCAGGACTTTGAAGTGAATGCGGAATTTAATGGGGAGCCAATGGTGACGGATGAGGAGAGGAGTAATGTGATCGCGCAAAGATGCATGAAAAATGAGCCGGGCAGCGGTATTCTGAATGCGTTGAAGGCGGTGCAATTGTGTGGCGGGGAGACCTGTTAGAATAGAGTTACAGAAGTCGATGCAAGATATAACCAGGGACAGAAGGAGGGTAGAGAGAGCCTGTGTAGAGAGAAAAGGCCTGATGGTGCGTATCTGATGTAGAAAGTAGAAGGAAGTCTTTGAGATGTGTGCGATGTGATCACGAAAAGTCAGGCCGGGGTCAAAGAGAACCCCTAGATAGTGAAAGGAGGAGACTAAGGGAATGGGCAAACCAGAGAAAGAGGGGGCGATCAGAGGGGGGGGGAACTATCACGGGAGAACCAGATGGCCAGGGTTTTAGTGAGATTAAGGTGTAGGCAGTGAGTGGTAAGCCAGTTGGCTACGGCTGTGAGACATGTGTTCAGAGGGGAGAGATCGAGGGAAAGGGGGGAGGTGTGATAGAGAAGGAGCAGGTCATCAGTGTAGTAGAAGGCAGAAATCCCGTGTTGTTGGACCAGTAAAGAGAGAGGTGTGAGAAAGATGTTAAAAAGAAGAGGAGCTAGAACTGAGCCCTGAGGAACACCGCAGAGAAGGGGAGTGGGTTCAGAGACAGACGGAAGGGTAGAAGTGGAGAGAACAGAATAGGACCTGGAGGAGAGAAAAGAGTGGAACCAGTGAAGGACTGTGCTACAGAGACCTGCCTCCCGTAGACGAGCTAGAAGAAGGGAGTGGTCGACAAGATCAAAAGCGGCTGACAGATCAAGGGAAACCGCCACCGAGAGATCACCACGGTCGTGGGCAGTGTGGATGTCGTTTAGGAAACCAAGAAAGACAGTTTCGACACTGTGGCCGGGGCGAAAGGCAGATTGGCGGGGATTCCACGCTTTAAGAAAAGTGGAAGGAAGTCCAAAAAACTGCCAGCATGGTTTAAAGGTGAGGTAAGAGAGGCTGTTGTTGCCAAAAAAGCATCTTTCAGGAAATGGAAAAAAGAGCCAAACGACGAAACCTGGAAACAGCACAAGCACTGGCAAATCAAATGCAAGGCATTGATAAAGCAGGCAAAGGGAGAATTTGAAAAGAAGCTTGCTGTGGAAGCAAAAACGCGAAATAAAGATTTTTTCAAGTACATTTGCAGCAAAAAACCTGTGAGAGAGTCAGTTGGTCCATTAGATGATAGAGAAGTTAAAGGGGCACTAAGAGGCGACAAGGCGATAGCGGAGAGACTGAATGAATTCTTTGCTTCGGTCTTTATGAGGAAGATGTAGGGATGTTACCCATGACTGAAGTGGTATTTAAAGGTGCGGAAGAATTAAAGGAAATATCGATACATCGGGAAGATGTATTACAACTATTAGATAAACTGAAGAGTAGCAAATCACCTGGGCCGGATGGTATACATCCAAGGGTGTTGAAAGAACTAAAATATGAGATTGCAGACCTGCTATTAGTAATCTGTGAACTATCATTAAAATCATCTCTAATACCTGAAGATTGGAGGACCGCCAATGTAACGCCAATTTTTAAAAAGGGTTCCAGGGGTGATCCGGGAAACTACAGACCGGTGAGCCTCACGTCAGTACCGGGAAAAAAGGTAGAAACCATCAAAGAATAAAATTACTCAGCATGTAGATAGTCATGGCCTAATGGGAATTCACAAATCGCTTGGTCTCTTCACTGAACGCGTTCACTTCGATTATAACTGCTACAATACGTTCAAGTATAACATTATCATGAATTAGAGCAATTCACTCTCTTCACTCGTAACACTAGAACCAGGTCTCAGATTAATATCGCACTCTTATTTAGACTTACGTCCAGTGATATGGTGCTATATTTTACATCAATGACCTGAGTGTTTTAAACAAAAGCTGTGCTGGGTGGTATTTACAAGCGGTGAATGAAACTTAACTTAATTGAAAATCCGCCACCGATACAGCCAATAAAATGGATCCCGACGCTCTATTCAGGCGCCATAAAGGTGTTTCAAAGAGGTATTTTCATCAGGAGATCCTTCCTTCTATTCTAAAAAGACAAACAAATAAATAACTTTAAGCCTAATATAATAAAAACACTCCGTGGCTCTGTGTTCTCTCAAGCTCCTATAGACATAACTATGCTCTAACGTACTTTTAGCAATGCTGCCCACGTTTTCTACTTCACATCCTTCTCATGCCGTCTATGTTTCATAGCTCTGTAAGACGCCGCACATGCGTAAATGGGTATGAGTACTTTTGAGACACGCTGGTTACCCCAGTCTCCTTTTTTGAAAAATCTGATTGTGTGGAGGAGGTATATAGATGACGTGTTTGTATTGTGGAAAGGGTCACAAGAACTGTTGTTGGAGTTTTTCGCATGGATTAATAAACGGGATGATAATATAAATTTCACCTATAATTTCCACAGGGATGAGATTATATATTTGGATGTATAAGTAAATAGGGGTAGACAAGTATGGCACACTTCTGTATTTAGAAAATCCACCGACAGGAATACTTTTCTTCATTACACTAGCAAGCATCCTCGGCAATTGAAGGATGCCCTCCCCTTTTCTCAGTTTTTACGCTTTAGGCGAAACTGTTCCGATGTTCAAGATTTTAAGCAGCGAGCAAAAGCTCTTCAGAAAGATTTTTTGGATAGGGGATATCCACAATCGATTGTGCAGCGAGCTTATCGTAGAGCTCTCTATAACCACAGACCGGGGCTCTTGCAAGTGGGATCGCCCCCAACAACAACACGCCTAGAGTCAGATACTGTAAATTTAATTACAGCTTTTTCCCCCATGAGTTACCACATACAAAAACTTCTTCATAAACATAGGAATGTTTTAACAGCGGTTCCAGGTTTAAGAGCTAAACAAATCCGCTGTGTTTGGAAGAGAGGGAGAAATCTGAAAGAATATCTTAGTCCGACAGTGCTCCCACGGATAGAATCCACCATAATAGAGGGGGGCCATAGAAAATGTGGAAATTGTGATGTTTGTACGATAATGGTAGAACTATCGCACTTCCAGTATCATGGCGTCAAGTTGGTCATTCGGACACATACAACATGTGTCTCAGAGGCAGTAGTTTATGGCATCTAATGCCCATGCGGCTTACTGTACATCGGTAAAACTTTACGTCCTTTAAGATCAGAGTGAGGGAACATAAAAGCTGATTGAAATGTCGCAGGTTGGAGGCCCCGATAGTAGCGCATTGCATATCACAGGGACATGAATTTGAGCATTTGCGCTGTTTTGCTATCGAACAGATATTGAAACCTGTAGGTGGTAGATCTTTAGATGAGACTCTGTTATTGCGAGAACAGAGAATGATATATCGGCTCGGTACAGTTTCCCCGGGGGGATTAAATGTAGCCATTGATTGGCAGGTGTGTACTTGAAGATTCTTGTTCTAAAGGTAAGAGTGGAATAAAAACATTAGTAGCTCCTACAGGTTTTTAGAGCTTGTCAAGCATGGAACAGTGTAAGAATAGTGAATGGAATTTTAAAGTCTACAGAATTAGGATGAGTGGTGATACATTAGTATACATAAAAAACTTTTTACATCTAGGGTTCAAGTAATGTAAGAGTCCAGCTAGATGGTAGAATTTAAGAATCGTGTTTGAGAAGGCTTTCCGAACCCTTAAGGTAGCAAGTTAGAATATAATTCATCGGATAGTTCGGGAGGGCAGATCACAGGTGTGATACATCGAACAATTCAGGTGTGAGGTTTAAATTAAGGTAGTTTGTCCCATTTACGCATGAAACATAGACGGCATGAGAAGGATGTGAAGTAGAAGACGAGGGCAGCATTGCTAAAAGTAAGTTAGAGTATAGTTATGTCTATAGGAGCATGAGAGAACACAGAGCCACGGAGTGTTTTTATTATATTAGGCTTAAAGTTATTTATTTGTTTGTCTTTTTAGAATAGAGGGAAGGATCTCCTGATGAAAATACCTCTTTGAAACGCCTTTATGGGGCCTGAATAGAGCGTCGGGATCCATTTTATTGGCTGTATCGGTGGCGGATTTTCAGTTAAGTTAAGTTTCATTCACCGCTTGTAAATACCACCCAGCACAGCTTTTGTTTAAAACACTCAGGTCATTGATGTAAAATATAGCACCTTATCACTGGACGTAAGTCTAAATAAGAGTGCGATATTAATCTGAGACCTGCCGTGTACAGGAGGATTTGAAGTGTGAAGTTAGATATGATTGGTACATAAGAACATAAGATATGCCATACTGGGTCAGACCAAGGTCCATCAAGCCCAGTATTCTGTTTCCAACAGTGGCCAATCTAGGTCATATGTACCTAGCAGTTTCCCCAAGAGACACAAGTTCCACAATGCTTGTACTGGGTCAAGCATTGATATCTTCGGTCACTTCTTAATAATGGTTTATGGACCTTTCCTCCAGGAACTTGTCCAAACCTTTTTTAAACCCAGCTACACTAACAGCCTTTACTACATCCTCCGGTAACAAATTCCAGAGTTTGATTACACGTTGAGTGAAAAAATATTTTCTTTTATTAGTCTTAAATAGTTTACCCTGTAGCTTCATTGCATGTCCCCTATTCTTTCTAATCGATCTACGTTTACCCGTTCCACTCCGTTCATTAATTTATAGACTTCTATCATATCTCCCCTCAGCCGTCTCTTTTCCAGGTTAAAGAGCCCTAACCTTTTTAGCCTTTCTTCATAGGAGTATCCTTCCATCCCCTTTACCATTTTGGTGGCTCTTCCCTGAACCTTTTCTAAAATCGCTATATCCTTTTTAAGATACGGCGACCAGAATTGCACACAATATTCAAGGTGCGGTCTCACCATGGAACGATATAGAGGCATTATAATATCTTTTGTTTTATTTTCCATTCCTTTCCTTATCATACCTAGCATTCTATTTGCTCTCTTGGCCGCCGCTGCACACTGGGCCGAGGGTTTTAACATGGTATCCACAATGACCCTAAATCTTTTTCCTTGGTGGTGGTTCCTAATGTGGAACCTTGCATCGTGTAACCATAGTTTGGGTTGTTCTTCCCTAGGTGCATAACCTTGCACTTGTCCACATTAAATTTCATCTGCCATTTTGATGCCCAGTCTTCCAATTTATCAAGATCCTCTTGTAATTTTTCACAATCCTCTTGGGTTTTAACAACTTTAAATAGTTTTGTGTCATCTGCAAATTTGATAACCTCACTCGTTATTCCACTTTCCAGGTCATTTATGAATGTCAAAAAGCAGCGGACCCAGCACAGATCCCTGGGGTACACCACTATTCACCTTTCTCCATTGGGAAAATTGGCCATTTAGCCCTACCCTCTGCTTTCTATCTTTTAACCAGTTCCTGATCCACAATAGTACACTGCCTCCTATCCCATGACTCTTTAGTTTTGCCAAAAGTCTCTGATGAGGGACCTTGTCAAAGGCTTTCTGAAAGTCCAGATACACAACATCAACTGACTCACCTTTGTCCACCTGTTTATTCACTCCTTCAAAAAAACATAACAGATTAGTAAGACAAGATCTTCCTTGTCTAAAGCCATGTTGGCTGTCTCCCATTAGGAAGTGACTATCTACATGCTGAGTAATTTTATTCATTATCATGGTTTCTACCATTTTTCCCGGTACTGATGTCAGGCTCACCGGTCTGTAGTTTCCCGGATCACCCCTGGAACCCTTTTTAAAAATTGGTGTTACATTGGCGATCCTCCAATCTTCAGGTATTAGAGATGATTTTAATGATAGTTCACAGATTACTGATAGCAGGTCTGCAATCTCATATTTCAGTTCTTTCAACACCCTTGGATGTATACCATCCGGCCCAGGTGATTTGCTACTCTTCAGTTTATCTAATAGTTGTAAGACATCTTCCCGATGTATCGATATTTCCTTCAATTCTTCCGCACCTTTAAATACCACTTCAGTAATGGGTAACATCCCTACATCTTCCTCAGTAAAGACCGAAGCAAAGAATTCATTCAGTCTCTCCACTATCGCCTTGTCGCCTCTTAGTGCTCCTTTAACCCCTTTATCATCTAATGGACCAACTGACTCTCTCACAGGTTTTTTGCTACGAATGTACTTGAAAAGGTCTTTATTTTGCGTTTTTGCTTCCGCAGCAAGCTTCTTCTCAAATTCTCTCTTTGCCTGCCTTATCAATGCCTTGCATTTGACTTGCCAGTGCTTGTGCTGTTTCCAGGTTTCGTCGTTTGGCTCTTTTTTCCATTTCCTGAAAGATGCTTTTTTGGCAACAACCGCCTCTCTGACCTCACCTTTATCTCAGAGACATGGTATCTCAGAGACATGGTGGAAGGAGGACAACCAGTGGGACACTGTAATAACTGGGTACAAAATATATCGTAATGATAGAGCTGATCAAATTGGTGGAGGGATTGCACTCTATGTTAGAGAGGGCATTGAGTCACAAAGGATTAAAGTTTTGCAGGAAACAAAATTTGCTGTAGAATCTCTATGGATTGAAATTCCATGTGAAAAGGGGATGGTGATGGCAAGGGGGTGTACTATCGACCGCCTGGCCAGAATGAACAAATGGATGATGAAACGCTCAAAGAAATCAGGGAAGTTAACAAAAGTTACAGCACAGTAATAATAATGGATGATATCAATTACTCTGGTATTGACTGGTCAGCATCATGCCAGGACATGCTAGGGAGGTAAAGTTTCTAGATGAAATAAATGACTGCTTCTTGGAGCAGCTGGTTCATGAACCAACCAGAGGGTAAGCCATTTTTGACCTAGACCTTAGTGGAACACCAGATCTGTTACAAGAGATAAGGGTGTTGGGGCCACTTGGATGGTAAGGAAATCCACAGTACTACCTTTTTTAAAATTTTTTTTAAATTTCCAAAATTTATTTCAAAATGAAACAAAAATTACAAAGAAAACATTACATAACTGTAATATCCAGTCCACATCAAGGAGCAGCTTCACACATTTGCAATCAAATTTAAAAGGAAACCTGAGAAAACCAATAAGCTCAATATACTAAATCAAGTGATACACTATATTCCCCCTATAATTACACCAAGTTATACCAGTTCCCTCTCACTCAACAAGCTAACTAATTGATCAGGTTCAGAAAATATTTTATCAGTCTCCCTTTTGAAAGCTAAAAGGTAGTACTGTGGCTTTCTTAGCTCTCCGTCCACGTGTTCTTGCTTTGGGGGGTTTATTTTATCTTAAATTTCCCTGTAAATGTCAGATTACCTTTCACAGTACTACCTTTTAGCTTTCAAAAGGGAGACTGATAAAATGGGGAAAATAGTTAAGAAAAAACTAAAAGGAGCAGTTGGAAAGGTTAAAGACTTGCATCAAGCTTGGGTGTTGTTTAAAAATACTATCTTGGAAGCCCAGACCACTTGTATTTCATGCTTTAAGAAAAGTGGAAGGAAGTCCAAAAATCTGCCAGCATGATTTAAAGGTGAGGTCAGAGAGGCTGCTGTTGCCAAAAAAGCATCTTTCAGGAAATGGAAAAAAGAGCCAAATGATGAAAACTGGAATCAGCACAAGCACTGGCAAGTTAAATGCAAGGCATTGATAATGCAGGCAAAGAGAGAATTTGACAGGAAACTTGCTGTGAAAGCAAAAACGCGTAATAAAGACTTTTTCAAATACATTCATAGCAAAAAACCTGTGAGAGAGTCAGTTGGACCATTAGATGACAGAGGGATAAAACAGGCACTAAGAGAGGACAAGGCCATAGCGGAGAGACTGAATGAATTTTTTGCTTTGGTCTTTACTGAAGAAGATGTAGGGATGTTACCCATGACTGAAGTGATATTTAAAGGTGATACTGCGGAGGAATTGAAAGAAATATCAATACACCGGTAAGATGTATTACAACTATTTGATAAACTGAAAAGTGGCAAATCACCTGGACCGGATGGTATATATCTAAGGATGTTGAAGGAGCTGAAATGTGAGATTGCAGACCTGCTATTAGTAATCTGTGAACTATCATTAAAATCATCTGTAATACCTGAAGACTGGAGAATCGCCAATGTAACGCCAATTTTTAAAAAGGGTTTCAGGCGTGAACCGGGAAACTACAGACCGGTGAGCCTGACGTCAGTACCAGGAAAAATGGTAGAAACCATCATAAAGTACAAAATTACTGAACATTTAGATAGTGTGATGAGGAGAGTATGGCTGAGTCCATGGAATTGGAAGAAAATCAGACATGTACTTTTAAAGAAAGAGACAGACAAGGAATCAGTAGCTCTCAAAGTGCAGGCAAGGAAAAAAAACACGCAGCTACTAAGGACAGGACACACACAAGCTCTGCTAATCTGAGGGCAGGCTTGGAAACTAATGAGAGACACCTGGGGGAAGGGCAGTGCACGGTAGTTCAGAGACACTCTTATAAACCCAGGGAAACAGAAGGAGGTCAGTCTCAGATTCAGCTTGAGAAGGGCAACACCACGGGAAGAGAGTCTCAGTCTCAGACTCAGCTTGAGAGGGGCAGCACTACGAGAGGGCAGCACATGAAGCAACACCCTGGAAAGGTAGAGACAGGGAAGCAGCACGCTGGAGAATTCAGTGGTGAGAGAAGCACCATAGAAAGGCCCAGAGAGTTCACTGTGGAGGAGAACGGTGGAGACTTCTGGGGGATTCTGAGAGGTGAAAGCCCTAGTCAGAAGGAAAGCCAGGATTGCAGAGAAACTGCAATTGGATTTAAAACTAGGAGAGCTGTGCCGGAGAGAAGTGCTGACAAGGGTCAGGCTGCAGTGCCATCCGTTCCTGAACCAGCTAAAGAGCTGCAACTTCCAAAAAGGTGGATGAATAAAAGGGTAGCCAAAAGTGCCGTGAGCCAGTTAGAGGCATTGTGTCATTTGTTGCAAGAAAAGAATCTCCACGTTCCTGGTGGAAACCCTGTACATAGGAAAAAGCCTCATTGGAGAAAGATTCTAGAACTTTTAGAGAATATTAAGCCTGAAGTTTTTCATGCTGGCTTAAAGCCAGGTTTACCGGACAGAGGTCCTGAGGAAATGCAGATAGACTATTATGAATCTGATGAGGAGTCTGAAGATTCAGTAATGGATTGTTCTCTGTGCCAGAAGGCAGAATAAAAAGTTCTTGGATAAAAGAAGGAAAAGCCTATAACCTGATTGTCCTAGAAGGCAGTGTGAAAACAGGGAGAAATGTGTTTAGCAAGGAATGCTAAAGAACCCTGTTGCTGAAGAGAGGATATTTCTTTTGGGTTTGAAAAGAAGAGAAATCTTGCTTGATTGCTGAATGGTTGGAAAAACAGCGACACGTTAAAAAGCTACATGAAGCAGTTTCATTGTTTTGTTTGGTAAAAATGCCTATGGATTATTGTTTGGAGAGAGAATCCTGTTTGTTTTGCGTTGAGCCTTAATGCTCTTTAGAAAAAGAAATAAATTCCTGTGTTTGCTTATAAACCCTCGGTCTCCACACTACTTGTTTTTTTCTAAACAACACAACTACAAATCCCAGCAGCCCCAGCGCTGGATGAGGGAAAAAAACTCTTTAATTAAAAGACTAACAAGTGCAGCCCTAGGCTTATAGGCTGTTGCTTGGGCCAGGGGCCCCCACAGGTGGCGTAGTTGGTAGGATCTTTTTCAACGCATGTGCCAGGATTTACAACCACTCAAGAATTCAACACACGACAGTGCTAACTGCCGAAGCCCTGCTGAGGATTAAAAGGTGAAGTGCAGCTGAGGTTGGAAAGCCGGAGTCAAGGAGGACAAGGCGGTGGCCTTCATTTCTGCTAAGCTGGAGTCTACACCTGTTGCAGGTAACCTGTAGATAAAAGGGGTTTTAAAGGATACCTGTACAGGGGTGTAGCAGAGTTTGATAAACCAGAGAAGGAGCAGATATATTTGTTTGTACCGCACTTGGTGTTGTTTTGTCTTTTCTTGTTGCAGCACAGAAGTTAGCCATGGAATGTAAGGAGCTATTACAGTGGATGGCTGGACAATTTGAGAAGCAGCGTGAAATGTCCATACAAGCCCAGGAGCAAACTGCTGCAGTGATGCAGGCACAGCAGAAACCTCTTCTGGACATGATGGGAGCGTGGCTGGGAGCTCAGGAGAAAGCAGCAGAACCAGCACGAACTATTCCAGGTTCCATAGGAGCTGTGCACACACATGGGCTAGGGTTACAGCCTAGCGAGACATTTTGATTTGGTTAGTTAACTCAGAATGATGATATAGATGACTTTTTAGAGGCGTTTGATAGGGTGGCACACATAACCGGCTGGCCTAAGGAGCAGTGGGCCATGCGCCTAGCCACTTCGCTTACTAGAGAAGCATTGGTGGCGTATAGGGCCATGCCTGCAGCCTTGGCCAACGATTATGAGGAGCTGAAAAAAGCTATAAGAGACCGCCTAGGTCTAATACCCATGGTATATCATCATCTCTTAAGAAATAGTAAATTGAAGCCTGGTGAAACACCAAAAGCTCTCTGCCAAAGATTTAAGAGCTTGGTATTAAAATGATTAAGAGGCTAGAGGCTAGATCTGTAGAAGCCATTATAGATAGCATTGTACTGGAACAATTTATGGCCGCAGTCCCGAAGGACATACAAACCTTCCTGATTTTACAAAACTGCCGGAACACCAATGAAGCAACCTTGTTGGCCGAGCGCTTTATGGAAGCGGAATTGGCAGGCCAGGGAAAAGGGGGTGCTTCTAAAAGGGCAGATTCCGTATGATCAGAAAGGAAGGTAAGGCCAAAGGGGGATGAAATGAAAACATGTATGCCAATGGTTAAAAACTACTCTATACGTAAAAAATGTTTTTCATGTGGTAGTGAGGATCACCTGAAAAGGGATTGTAGAGCGAGGACTGCTTTGATAACTGCCCATACCAAGGAGGTGAGGGAAGGTTTTCTTTTGACTGTTGAAGTAGAAGGTATTGCTACAGAAGCTTTGTTAGATTCAGGAGCAGATCAAAGCATGATCTCCAGGAAGCTCTGGCGGGAGATTGAATCTCGCTATAAACAAGTTCAAAACCAGCCTGACGGGAAGGTGAAAATCAGGTGTATCCATGGGTCATCATCATTCTATCCCATACACAGAGTGCTAGTCAAGGGTTTAGGGATGAAGAAGAAAATCCCTGTAGCTATTGTGCCCAGGTTACGACACGCCCTGGTATTGGGGAGGGATTGGCCCCAATTCAGGGAGGGCCTGGAAGAGGGGCTATATCAAAAGGTAGGCATAGTATCTACCCGAGTGCAGTCCAAGACCTTAGAGGGGGAACAGGGATCTCCAGGGGAGGCAGTAGGGGATCTACTCCTCCAGAAAGACTTGGGGGTTTCCCCTATGGATAGAGCTAGGAAGGGACTGAGCCCAGTACATCGTAAAGCTGAGGCCAGGGTAAGCTCAGTTCCTGGTCCGTTGTTTGGGAAAAGGCAGAAGCCGGGACAGAGAAGATCACCCCAACAGAAAGAGTCTGAAAATAAGCCAAAGTTTGTCCTTAAGTATTGCAGAACAATGGAGGAGTGGCCTAGTGGTTGGGGCAAGGTACTTCAGGCCAGAAGGTCGGGGGTTCAAATCCCACTAGAGGACAGCAACCTTGGGCCGGAAGGACTGGGGTTTCTAGTCCCACAGGTGCTCCTTGTGGTCTTGGGCAAGCCACTTAACCCTCCATAGCCCATGTTCCCTGTAAAATAGTTATCTCCAAGTTATAATGCCCTGTTCAATGTAATTTCAGTTGTTCAATGTAAACCGCACTGGTGCAGAATAGCGCGGTATATAAGAGAATGTAAATAAATAAATAAAATAAAAAACTCCTAACATGCGGAGCCCTAGGCGCGCTTCCAAGCAAGTGGCCGGTTACGATTTAAGTAGCACAGTAGACCTGGTTATCCCAGGGCAGGGGAAGGCCTTGGTGGATACGGGCCTCCAAATGGAGATGCCACTGGGGTGTTATGGCCGCATCGCACCACGTTCGGGGCTAGCCCTGAAGTATTTTATAGATGTGGGCGCGGGTGTCATTGACCCAGACTACAGAGGAGCTGTTAAGGTATTACTTTTTAACTTTGGGAAGAAAGACTTCAAAGTAAACATGGGGGATAGGATAGCCCAACTCATCTGCGAAAGGGTGGGTTTTCCGCCACTAGAAGAAGTTCCCATGATGACCACTACAATCTGATGGACTGGAGGATTTGGGTCTACAGGGCGAGCGGAGAAGAAAGGATTGACCACAACCTTCGAAGAGAAGGAAGAGGAGGATTTGGGTCCGCAGTTATCTGACTGCAAGACAGACCCAGAGCCCCGAATGGGAGAAGAACTGTCTTGGGTACAAAGGCAAGAGTTGACCAAACTCTTGAAAGGATTCCCTGACGTCCTAACACCAGTGCCTGGGGAAATTATGTTAGTGGCCCACGAGATAGTGACCCCACCTGGCGAGGTGGTAAGACAGAGACCCTACAGGCTACCAGAAGCCAAGCAACAGGAGGTGGTGAATCAGGTAAAAGAAATGTTTAAAATGGGGATCATTGAAGAATCAAAAAGCCCCTGGAACAGCCGCATCGTGCTCGTGCCAAAACCTGATGGGACGATGAGGTTTTGTATAGATTTTCGACGTGTCAATGCCATCTCCAGGTTCGATGCCTATCCGATGCCACGGATAGAGGTTATTGGATCGTTTAGGCCAAGCAAAATTCCTTACCACCCTCGATATGACCAAGGGGTATTGGCAGATCCCCTTAACCCGAGAATCACATCCTAAGACAGCGTTCTCTACTCCCATAGGTCTTTTCCAATTTCGGAGAATGCCTTTAGGCCTGCATGGCGTGGCCGCGACCTCCCAGAGGTTAGTGGACCTCGTGTTACGCCCACACCAAAAATATGCCGTCGCCTACATGGACGACATAATAATTCACAGCTCCACGTGGGATCAACATTTGCCTCGCGTGGAAGCAGTCTTACGAGCAATGAGGCACGCGGGCATAACGTTAAATCCTGTGAAGTGTATATTTGCTGGGCAGGAGGTAAAGTATCTAGGCCATATGGTGGGGCGGGGTATAGTTAGGCCTATAGTAAATAAAATAGAGTGTAAAAGCCTTTTCAAGGCCGCTGACCAAAAAACAATTGCGCAGTTTTCTCGGCCTAATAGGCTATTATCGCCACTTCATTCCCCATTTTGCAGAAGAGAGTGCGGTTCTAACAGACATGTTGAAAAAGAATGCCCCAAACCAATTGCAGTGGTCCGGGGCAGCGGATGCAGCTTTTATTTTATAAAAAGAAAAGCTCTGCTGTGCACCAGTGTTACTAGGGGTGGATTTTGAACAACCATTCATCGTACAGACAGACGCTTCGGAGACAGGTTTGGGGGCTGTGTTATCGCAGAAACATGAGGGCACGGAGCACCCGATTATGTTTCTGAGCCGGAAATTGTCACCCCGGAAAGAAAATACTCCACCATAGAAAGAGAATGTTTGGCAATAAAATGGGCGGTGGAAGCTCTTAAATTTTATCTTACAGGGCGCAGATTCCTGTTAGTCACAGACCATGCACCACTGAAGTGGATAAACCAAATAAAAAATCACAACACTCGTTTAACCCGCTGGTACATGGCCTTACAGGCTTTTGACTTCCGGGTGGAACATAGAGCGGGAAAATTGCACATGAACGCAGATGCCCTGTCGAGAATTACGAGCTGTGCGGGTACTGTAACGCCAGCCCATAATATCTTAAGGGGGGGGGATGTGTGATGAGGAGAGTATGGCTGAGTCCATGGAATTGGAAGAAAATCAGACATGTACCTTTAAAGAAAGAGAGAGGTAAGGAATCAGTAGCTCTCAAAGTGCAGGCAGGGAAAAAAACACGCAGCTACTGAGGACAGGACACACCCAAGCTCTGCTAATCTGAAGGCAGGCTTGGAAACTAATGAGAGACACCTAGGGGAAGGGCAGAGCACGGTAGTTCAGAAACACTCTTATAAACCCAGGGAAACAGAAGGAGGTCAGGCTCAGATTCAGCTTGAGAAGGGCAGCACCACGGGAAGAGAGTCTCAGTCTCAGACTCAGCTTGAGAGGGGCAGCACTACGAGAGGGCAGCACAGGAAGCAACACCCTGGAAAGGTAGAGACAGGGAAGCAGCACGCTGGAGAATTCAGTGGTGAGAGAAGCACCAGAGAAAGGCCCAGAGAATTCATTGTGGAGGAGAATGGTGGAGACTTCCGGGGGATTCTCAGAGGTGAAAGCCCTAGTCAGAGGGAAAGCCAGGATTGCAGAGAAACTGCAATTGGTTTTAATACTAGGAGAGCTGTGCCGGAGAGAAGTGCTGTCAAGGGTCAGGCTGCAGTGCCATCCGTTCCTGAACCAGCTAAAGAGCTGCAACTTCCAAAAAGGTGCGTGAATAAAAGGGTAGCCAAAAGTGCCGTGAGCCAGTTAGAGGAATTGTGTCATTTGATGCAAGAAAAGAATCTCCACGTTCCTGGTGGAAACCCTGTGCATAGGGAAAAGCCTCTGTGGAGAAAGATTCTAGAACTTTTAGAGAATATTAAGCCTGAAGTTTTTCATGCTGGCTTAAAGCCAGGTTTACCGGACACAGGTCCTGAGGAAATGCAGATAGACTATTATGAATCTGATGAGGAGTCTGAAGATTCAGTAATGGATTGTTCTCTGTGCCAGAAGGCAGAATAAAAAGTTCTTGGATAAAAGAAGGAAAAGCCTATATCCTGATTGTCCTAGAAGGCAGTGTGAAAACAGGGAGAAATGTGTTTAGCAAGGAATGCTAAAGAACCCTGTTGCTGAAGAGAGGATATTTCTTTTGGGTTTGAAAAGAAGAGAAACCTTGCTTGATTGCTGAATGGTTGGAAAAACAGCGACACATGTTAAAAAGCTACATAAAGCAGTTTCATTGTTTTTTTGGTAAAAATGCCTATGGATTATTGTTTGGAGAGAGAATCCTGTTTGTTTTGCGTTGAGCCTTAATGCTCTTTAGAAAAAGAAATAAATTCCTGTGTTTGCCTTGTAAACCCTCGGTCTCCACACTACTTGTTTTTTTCTAAACAACACAACTACAAATCCCAGCAGCCCCAGCGCTGGATGAGGGAAAAAAAACTCTTTAATTAAAGGACTAACAAGTGCAGCCCTAGGCTTATAGGCTGTTGCCTGGGCCAGAGGCCCCCACAATAGTCATGGCTTAATGGGAGACAGTCAACATGGCTTTAGACAAGGAAATTCTTGTCTTATTAATCTGTTATATTTGTTTGAAGGTGTGAATAAACAGGTAGACAAAGGTGAGTCGGTTGATATAGTGTATCTGGACTTGTAGAAAGCTTTTGACAAGGTCCCTCATCAGAGACTTTTGGCAAAACTAAAAGGTCATGGGATAGGAGGCAGTGTACTATTGTGGATCAAGAACTGGTTAAAAGATAGAAAGCTGAGGGTAGGGCCAATGGAGAAAGGTGAATAGTGGAGTACCCCAGGGATCTGTGCTGGGTCTAATGCTTTTTGACATATTCATAAATGACCTGGAAAAGGGAATAATGAGTGAGGTTATCAAATTTGCAGATGACACAAAACTATTCAAAGTTATTAAAACCCATGAGGATTGTGGAAATTTGCAAGAGGATCTTGATAAATTGGAAGACTGGGCATCCAAATGGCAGGTGAAATTTAATGTGGACAAGTGCAAAGTTATGCATCTAGGAAAGAACAACCCAAAATATGGTTACACGATGCAAGGTTCCACATTGGGAACCACCACCCAGGAAGAAGATTTAGGCGTCATTGTCGATAACATGTTAAAACCCTTTGTCCAGTGTGCAGAGGCGGCCAAGAGAGAAAATAGAATGCTAGTTATCATAAGCAAAGGAATGGAAAATAAAACAAATCATATTATAATGCCTCTGTATCGTTCCATGGTGTGACCGCACCTCGAATATTGTGTGCAATTCTGGTCACTGTATCTTAAAAAGGATATAGCATTATTAGAAAAGGTACAGAGAAGAGCCACCAAAATTGTAAAGGGGATGGAAGGATACCCCTTTGAAGACAAGCTAAAAAGGTTAGGGCTCTTCAACCTAGAAAAGAGGCGGCTGAGGGGAGATATGATAGAGGTCTATAAATTAATGAATGGAGTGGAACGGATAAACGTAAATCAATAGTTTATGTAATCAGAATATAGAAAGACTAGGGGACATGCAATGAAGCTACAGGGTAACCTATTTAAGACTAATAAGAGAAAATATATTTCACTCAACGTGTAAGCAAACTCTGGAATTTGTTACTGGAGGATAAATAAAAGTTGTTAGTGTAGCTGGGTGTAAAAAAAGGTTTGGACAAGTTCCTGGAGGATAGGTCCATAAACCATTATTAAAAGGGACCCAGGATATCATTGCTAGACCCAATGAAGAAATTAGACCTTACCTGCTAATTGTCTTTCCTTGAGTTCTCTCCGGGCCAGTTCAGAACATTAGGGTAGTTATCCTACCTCCTCTAGCAGCTGGGGACTGAACACTGAACAAACTTGCTGACAGCCTAACCTGCTCCCCTTGGCGTCAGAGTGTCAGTCTTACAGTAACAAAGCAGTAGAACTAACCTCTCCACTGGTAACCAAACAACAAAAATCTCAGCCTTGAACACTAAGATCAACACCGTCTACCATTCCTCTGCTCTTCCTCTTACCACCCACTTCCGTAGAGGACAGGTTTGTTTTGTGTCTTTTTTTTTTATTTTTTATACTTGTTCAAATAGATTCCTCCTCCTAAGAGGAAGCCCCACAATTTCCTTCAACTGTGCCATGGACCAGAACCTTTCAGCCTCGGCTACCAGCTTGGCGAGCCGTAACATAGATGAACTACTGATCGAGGAATGGCACGAGAACAAGAAGCGCCAACCAGACAGGGTGGGTCCTGGATTGGCCCGGAGAGAACTCAAGGAAAGACAATTAGCAGGTAAGGTCTAATTTCTTCTTCCTATTCGTCTCTCCGGGCCAGTCCAGAACATTAGGGCAGTACCAAAGCAGTACCTAAAGACGGGAGGGACCGGCGAGCCCCGCTACAAGAACCGAGGCGCCCACTCTAGCATCCTCCCGAGCCCGAACATCGAGACGGTAGTGCCTTGCAAAGGTATGGAGAGAAGACCACGTTGCCGCCCAACAGATATCCACCGGCGGCACCAAGGCATATTCCGCCCAGGAGGCCGCCTGACCTCTCGTGGAATGCGCTCAGAGACCGACTGGAGGGAGCAAGCCCTTGGCCTCATACGCTGCTCTAATGGCATGCTTTACCCAGCGCGCAATGGTAGCCTTGGTAGCTGCATTTCCTCGAGACGAACCCCCAAAAAGCACGAACAACCTGTCAGATTTCCGGAACGGCTCGGTTACTTTGAGGTAGCGTCTCAGGACACGACCCAAATCCAACCTCCTCAGCGATCTATCCGTCTTACCGCTTTCTGAGTCTGAAAAGGTGGGAAACGACACAGCTTGATTGACATGGAAAGCTGAGACCACCTTAGGAAGAAAAGAGGGCACCGGCCGTAACACTACCTTTTCAGCGGAAAATTGAATGTAGGGCTCCCTACACGAGAGCGCCTGCAGATCTGAAATCCTACGCGCGGAACACAAAGCCACTAAAAAGGCAGTCTTCCAGGAAAACTCCCGGAGATTATCAGGTGCCCCTGAAACAAAGGGCGGCTCCGTCAAGGCTTCCAAAACCAAATTCAAATCCCAAGGCGGAACCACCAGCCGAATGGGAGGCCTAAGTATCCTGGCCAGGGCCGGATTTACCTTGAGTGAGGCCCTACGCCAACAAAAATTGTGGGCCCCCAGCAGGGGCGGCCCAAGGGGGGTGCGGGGCCTCATTTGCATAAGGGGCCTCATTTGCATAAATATTTGCATAATGTTACCATATACTAACTTTTAGTAAACGTGCCTCTTAATGAGTGTATGGATAAAGAAAGACTAAAAATTTCTACATTACTATAATCCAGTGCCAACTGCCAGACACATTAGGAACTACTACAAACACTGCCCATTTAGAACCCATAGTAAACCCGCCGTATCCTAACAGCACTACCAGGACTCACAAAGCACCATACTCTACCAATCAAAAGGCAACACTGCAAATATTAAACCAATACATTTCAGAGAACAACAATACATGACCTACTGGGGAAAGAGAACAAGTGGCAATGTCAAATAGGAATTATATAAACAGAACACCTCAGCTCAGTTACACATGCAGAACATAGACCATCACCAAACAAGTAATCACAATTTAGAAACAGGAAGACAATAATTAAACTGGGAATCCCAAAAGCCAAACTTGGAATGTACAACACTGTAGAAATAAAACTATACATTAATTTGCTCTTGTACTAAACAAAGCTCAGACGTTAATGATGCACATTTACCAGAGCTGACATATTCCAATTAATAAATTCAAAATAAAGAGATATTTTTCTACCTTTTGTGCATTTTTTTCAGCTGCAATTGCTCCAGCCACTTTCTTCTGGTTTCTTCGTGTCTTCTGCTAACTCTCCATCGTCTGCTGTCCATTTGTCCTTTCTTCTCTCTTCTAGATTTTTTTCCATTCTCTCTCTACCTCTGCTTTAACATACTAATCTTTCTCCTTTTGCTCTTTCCTCATTCCTATTTCATCCACTCAAATTTTACCCCTCCATCCTCAATCCCCACTTACTCTCCCAATACCCGGCCAATTGTAGATTTTTTATCCCTCCCACACAAAATATTTTTCCCTTCTCCATTTTACTCTTCCAGTCCCATCCCATTCTAATCCTCCCCCAACATCAGCTCCCTTCTAGTTCCAGCCTCACCCAGCATCCATTCCCTTCTAGTCCCTGCATCAGCCCATTTCCAGTCCTAGCCATCCATCAGCCCATTTCCAGTCCTAGCAACCCCCCAACCCAATACCAGTCCTAGCCCCCCATCAACCCACTTACAGTCCTTAACCCCCCATCACCCCATTTTCAGTTTAAGCCCCCCCTATAACCCATTACCAGTCCTAACCCCCCATCAGCCCACTTCCAGTCCTAACCCCATCAAGCCATTTCCAGTCAGCCCCCCATAGCCCATTGCCAGTCCTACCCCCCCCCCATCAGCCCACAGCCCATTACCAGTCCTAACCCCATCATCCCACCTCCAGTTTTAACCCCCCAGCCCATTTCCAGTCCTAGCCCCCCATAGCCCATTACCAGACAACCCCCATCAGCCCACAGCCCATTACCAGTCTTAACCCCCCCAAAGCACATTAACAGTTCTAACCCACCCAACAGCCCATTACCAGTCCTAACCCCATCAGCCCACCTCCAGTCTTAACCCCCCAGCCCATTTCCAGTCCTAGCCCCCCCATAGCCCATTACCAGACAGCCCCCATCAGCCCACAGCCCATTACCAGTCTTAACCCCCCCCAAAGCCCATTGCCAGTTCTAAGCCCCCCCAACAGCCCACAGTCCATTACCAGTCCTAACCCCATCAAGCCATTTCCAGTCAGCCCCCCATAGCCCATTGCCAGTCCTACCCCCCCCCATCAGCCCACAGCCCATTACCAGTCCTAACCCCATCATCCCACCTCTAGCCTTAACCCCCCCCCCCAGCCCATTTCCAGCCCCAGCCCCCCCAATAGCCAATTACCAGTCCTACCCCCCCCATAGCCCATTACCAGCCCCAGCCCCCCCAATAGCCAATTACCAGTCCTACCCCCCCATAGCCCATTACCAGCCCTACCCCCCCCAACCCATTTCCAGCCCCAGCCCCCCCAATAGCCAATTACCAGTCCTACCCCCCCAGCCCATTTCCAGCCCCAGCCCCCCCATAGCCCATTACCAGTCCTACCCCCCCCCCCCCAATAGCCCATTACCAGTCCTACCCCCCCCGGCCTACAGTAAAATTTAATTTAAAAAAAAAACCTGGTGGCTGCCGCCGCGGGGCCCCCTCTGCTGCCGTGGCAGCACCGACTGACCCGCGGGGGCCCCGTCTACAAGCTGAAGCCGTCGGTTCGGTTGGTTCTTCCCTCCCTCCCTCCGTGCAGGCTGCAGGCTGTGAGAGACGCGAAGGGAGAGCGTCTCCTCGCGTCTCTGTTAAGCCCGCAGGGGCTGATGGGAAATTTCCCATCAGCCCCTGCGGGCTTAACAGAGACGCGAGGAGACACTCTCGCGTCTCTCACAGCCTGCAGCCTGCACGGAGGGAGGGAGGGAACCGACGGCTTCAGCTTGTAGACGGGGCCCCCGTGGGTCAGTCGGTACTGCCGCGGCAGCAGAGGGGGCCCCGCGGCGGCAGCCACCAGGTTTTTTTTTTAATTTTATTTAAAAAAAATGAACTTGGTTTTTTTTTGTGGGCCCCTGCCGGCTGTGGGCCCTACGCCATGGCGTACATGGCGTATAGGTAAATCCGGCCCTGATCCTGGCTGCTCTCAGAAAACGTTGGATATCTTGATGCAAGGAGAGCGAACGGCCGTGCACCCTTCCTCTATAACAAGACAGCGCCGCCAGCTGTACTTTTAAGGTGTTAAGAGCCAGACCCTTTTCCAAACCGCCCTGTAGAAAAGACAAGATGTCCGGCAGAAGCGCTGTCGACGGGATCACTCGGCGTTCCGCACACCAAGCTTCAAAAATACGCCACACACGAACATACGCCAAAGAAGTAGAGGGCCTCCTGGAGCTTAACAGAGTGACAATGACAGAGCTGGAATATCCTCTGCGACGCAACCGCTCCCTTTCAAGAGCCAAGCCGTAAGCAAGAACCGATCCACTTGCGGCATTAGCACGGGCCCTTGGCATAACAGGTCCCCCCGAGCCGGAAGCCGCCAAGGTGGAACTACGAGAAGGCGCATCAGATCCGCATACCACGGGCGCCTGGGCCAATCTGGAGCAATGAGAATTACCACGCCATCGAACTTTGCTATCTTCCGAATGACACGCCCGAGCAAGGGCCATGGAGGAAACACATAAAGAAGCTGGCCGGACGGCCAGGGCTGCACCAGGCCGTCCAGCCCCTCCAACATGTGCTCCCTGCGTCTGCTGAAGAACCGAGGCGCTTTGGCATTGGCTAGTGTGGCCATGAGATCCATGATCGGGAGACCCCAGCGACGAATGATCTGGTGAAAAACCGCCGCGTGCAGCTCCCATTCCCCGGGATCTAGAACATTTCGACTGAGATAGTCCGCCTGGATGTTGTCCTTTCCTGCCACATGCGCTGCCGAAATTGCGAGGAGATGAGACTCTGCCCACCGAAACAACTGGAGACTCTCTTCCAATAGATCCGCACTGCCTGTGCCCCCCTGACGGTTGAGATAAGACACCGTCACCAGGTTGTCTGAAAATACCCAAACTGCTCTCCCCTCGAGCAGCCTGACAAACTCCAAGAGGGCCAAGCGAATGGCCCTCAACTCCAAACGATTGATCGACCAAAGAGACTCCTCTGCTGACCAGGTGCCTTGCGCTATCTGCGTCAAACAATGAGCTCCCCAGCCCGACAGATTTGCATCAGTGGTGAGCAACACCCACTTGGGCAGGTCCAACGGAACCCCCGCCTGAAGGTGAGCTGGGACCAACCACCACTGCAGGCTGATCTGCACTGCTTCGGGACATAGTAGCCGACGAGAGAGAGGATGAGTTTGCGGCAACCAACGCAACAGCAACGCCTGTTGAAGGGGACGCATATGCGCTTTGGCCCACGGCACTAGGTCCAAGAAAGCCGCCATTGATCCCAACAACTGTAAATACTTCCAAGCCGTCGGGGCCGCCGCGCGCAAGAAGGCCGTCACCTGAGACAGGATCTTCTGAACCCTTTCTGGAGGAAGAGAAACCACTCCTCTTTCCGTGTCGAAGGCAGCTCCCAGATAAGTCAAATGCTGCCCCGGTTCTAAACGACTCTTGGCGCGGCTGATAACCCAACCGAGATGCTCGAGAAATTCTACTACTCGCGAGGTTGCCGCGCAGGCCTCCCTCAGAGATGGTGCTCGGATCAACCAGTCGTCCAGATATGGATGTACCTGAATTCCTTCCTTTCGAAGCGCTGCCGCGGCCACCACCATCACCTTGGTGAAAGTGCGAGGCGCGGTAGCCAGACCAAAAGGCAACGCCCGAAATTGAAAATGACCCATGGGAACCGCAAAACGTAGAAACCTCTGATGCTCTTTCCATATCAGAATGTGCAAATAGGCCTCTGTTAAATCTATAGACGAGAGGAATTCTCCCGGCTTTACCGAACGGATTACGGACTGCAATGTTTCCATCCGGAAATGAGGCACTCGTAAGCAACGGTTCACGTGTTTTAGATCCAGTATGGGCCGAAAGGAACCTTCCTTTTTGGGAACCACAAAATAAATCGAGTATCGACCTGATCCGCACTGGTCTGCCGGAACGGGCTCCACCGCTCAGAGGTCCAGCAAAAGCAACAACGTGTCCTTGACCGCTGTCCTCTTCGCCTGCGGACCGCAGGGAGATTCCACAAACGCTTCTGCCAGCGGATGAGCGAATTCCAGAACATAGCCCTCTCTGATGATTTCGAGCACCCACTGGTCCGACGTGATGCTGGCCCAGGCGGAGAGAAAGTCCTGCAAATGCCCTCCTATCTGAATCTCCACCTGGGCCCGCGTCCCTTCATTGTGGTTTCTTAACGGCGCTTTGTTGGGCGTGAAAATAGCCCCTACTGAAGCCCCTCGCACCTTGAAAGGACTGGCCCCGAGCCACAAACCTCCCTCGTTGATAAGGCGTAAAGCGAGACCCCCGGAACCTACGGAAATCCCTTCCCAGACCCCGCGAAACGGAACCTATCCTGGCCCCTCTCGGACGGTCTTCGGGAAGGCAGCCTCCTTTGGCATCACCCAAATCCTTAACTATCTTCTCCAAGGCTTCCCCAAAGAGCAGCTTGCCCTTATACGGAAGCTTACTGAGACGGGCCTTAGAGGAGGCATCGGCCGCCCAGTTCCTCAACCAAAGAAACCGCCGTGCAGCAATGACCGAAGCCATTGACTTTGCGGAAATCCGAACCAAATCATAGAAGGCATCCGCAAGATAAGCCGCCGCAGACTCCAGCTTCGCACCATCCGCCGGAGAACCTTCCTCCTGAACTGGGGACTGTTCTCCCTGAAGCCAGCGAATCGAAGCCCTGGACACATAAGCCCCGCAAACGGAAGCCTGTAGCGCTAGCGCACTCGAATCAAAAGCCTGCTTTAGGAGGGCCTCCAACCTACGATCCTGAAAATCCTTAAGGGCTGCCCCACCTTCCACGGGAATCGTGGTCTTCTTGGTGACCGCAGACACCAGGGCATCCACCTTAGGCATACGCAACAACTCTTTCTCTTCCTGGGGAACCGGGTACAGACGCGCGAGCGCTCGACCCCCCCTCAAGGATGCTTCGGTTCATTCCCACTCAGATTCTATCATCTGCTTAATCACCCTGTGCAAGGGAAAGCAATGCTGTTCGGTTTTAAAACCCTGTAGCAAGGGATCCTCCAGCGGTTCTTGCTGCACGGTAGGGAGCAACATGTTCAATGCAGCCAGAGAGTGAGATATGAACGGTCCAAGTTCTTCTTTCCTAAACACTCTGCACACATTGGGATCGTCGCCCGGCCCTAATTCTCCCTCCTCCAACTCCCCTGGCCAGGCATCTAACCCAGCCTCTGAGAAATTTTCACCTTCCTCTGGCAACTGGGCAATCTCTCGGGAATCCGCTCCTTCGAAGGCGGAGACTAACTTAGCCTCCGAGGACATTCCCTCACCTGGGTCTGCCCCTGTAAACTCCACTTTCTGAGATGTGACCGGACTGCCTCCATTTGCAGACAGAGAAGCCTTAGACTGCTTTAACAAATAAGCCTTATGTAAGGCTAAAATAAACTCCGCGGAGAAAAAGGAATCCCTTGACTCCTGCTCTGAGCATAACTTTCGCTGCAGGGGCTCCGCAGCTGAAGGCAGCTTATGAGACTTTGATTTTCGTTTAGATGGCTTCATTTGCAGAGCCGGAGGAACGGAGGGCTCAGGCAAAATGGCCGCCGTCCCCGCTCTTTCTAAAATTACCGGGGACTTGCCTAACAGCTCCTCTCCAGCCACCTTTGGAGGCTCCATGTCTGTCAACTAACAAAATCCCCCCAAAGCAAGGAGAAGAAGCAAGAACAAGTGAAACCGCCGCCGCCGCGATCGTTCCCGCCGAGATCTGACGCACCCGACCTGAAACCAACGGAGCTGAGACTGCTCCCGCCAACACACGCGGGTTAAATAAGCTTTAAAACGGCGGAGGGTCAGACCCTCGACGGCGGTGTGAGCGCTAGGCAAAGAGAGAGAGACTCTGAACCCCACTTTCCTACCTGAAAGTCAAACAGGATAAAGCAGTCGCTGACTTCTCACCCGCTGCTAGCGGAGAGGCAGGCCAGCCGCGATCTGAGGCAGGAAGGAGATTCTGGGGCTCCCAGACCCGAATTCCACACCTCTAAGCACTACAGACACCGCGTAGAGACAGGCTCTGCCTCTCAAGACCAAACAGATCTTGGCAGTCCAGACAATATAAGGTGCTTTCTTTTTTTTTTTTTGTACAAGAGGAAAAGATCAGAGAAACAGTACCAGCTTCTTGTGGCAATCTACCCTGCTAGGGCAAACCAAACTGTTCTCAAGTTTAAAAACCACAGATCTATCCTGTCAGAAAAGCAACTGTCAAACTTTCCTATGTGCCTCTCCGGGGAGCCTGTCAGCCACACGTCCAGTGCAGCTGCTGAGGACTGAAAGACTGACTCTCTGACGCCAAGGGGAGCAGGTTAGGCTGTCAGCAAGTTTGTTCAGTGTTCAGTCCCCAGCTGCTAGAGGAGGTAGGATGACTACCCTAATGTTCTGTACGCCCGGAGAGACGAATAGGAAACAAGCATTGAGGAACCTGTGTCTTTTGAGGAGACTACTAGGTACTTATGACCTAGATTGGCCACTGCTGGAAACAGGACACTGGGCTTGATGAACCTTGGTCTGACCCAGTATGACATATCTTATGTTCTTAATAACACAGACTCTTTCACAAGAGTATGCACTATTGAGCAATAGTTCCCACTCTTTCGCAACAGTGTGCGCTATTATGCAATTGCATGCACCATGTCCGCATGTGTGAATAATGAGTGCTATTACATAATGGTGCACACTGTTGCAAAAGAGTACACACTATTGCTCAATACTGCGCGCTGTTGCAAAAGAGTGTGTACTATTGATGGGAAATTGGAAATGACAACAACATTGCTATTTTTTGTTTCACCAAGACTGCAGCTTTCGTTTTAAATGAAAGGACATCCCTAACCTAGATTTCATGTTAGGGAGCAGAGAAATAAGAGGGGAGACGGAAAAGGGGAAGGGAGCTGAAGTTCATGGAGAACTAACCCTGTTTTCTTTGCAAACTTTGAAAAGCACCCTCAGAGTTTTCCAGTGGAAGCTTCCTCTCTCCACAGTTTGAAACCCACAAACCAAGCTCCGATCTTGTACAACATCCTACCAAATAATTACTTAGTGCAATCAGGAAAATTTGTTGAATGCTATTTGGACTTCACACTTCATTGCACAAGCTCTGCCTGGCCTGCACAAATTAGGTGTTTTTCTCTTAAAACTTGACAGACAGAATAAACATGCTGGCCCTTTGCCAGGCAGATACATTTCACAAAAATATGTTGAACAATTTTTGACTTAGATGAGTTCTACAAAATGTACAGTTTTAATAAATAGAATTCTCTGTACTGAGAATCTGATTCTATAACCTCAGTGGTAGGAAAGGCATTTTTACAAAACAAATCAGGAAGGTCTAGCATTGGAGGTTTGGCATATGCCCTAGAATTTACTATTACTGAGCATGACGACTGATCACGCTGGCTGGGTGTTTACCTGCCTCTCTATCGCCTTTTTTCTGACCTCCAGTCTGTCACCATTTCTCTAACCCCAAGCACTTTACGCCTGGGGAATGTGGAGAGCCCAGTGTACTTGCTTAGTGTGAATTTTCCCATCTGAGAACAGGAAGAGAATGTGACATTGAAAAAGCTGGCCTGGCTTACACTCTCTCTTGCCAAGGGAAGGGTGGGGTGCAAGGCACAGAGGGTGCGATCCTCAGGGGCAGCAGGCAGAAACTCAGGGACAGACCTAGCTGGGAACGCCAACTTCCTCTTGGATAAGGTAGCAAGGGTCGGTTGGCACCAGAACAACTTCCAGCCCCAGCACATCTGTGAGCTGGCTGCAGCACCACCCTCTCTTAGTCTCAGGAAAAGGATTGTTTAAAAACATGTAGCGGGGTCAGGAAGTGCACTGTAGAACTCCACCCTAGGGACTACCAGGTGTAAACGAATAATTAAAGCATGTCACAGAGCTGCCACCAAGTACGCAGGAATCAAACCCTCTAGTACTGTAAAGTCTGCACACTAGCATGGTCAAATGGGGGTGGGCACACACCAGGAGGGCCATTTGGTTTGGTCTTCAGCTCTAAAGTGAGGTTACCATATTTTCTGACAGGTGAATCTGGGATACTTAGTCCCCATGTTATCACTAGCCAGGGAAAAACATTTTTGCAGAGGCTTGCAGCAGTCCAGGGGACTACCACAGGGGAAAACTATAGTGCTTCTTGTGCCTTGGGCAAGTCACTGAATCCTCCACTGCCTCAGGTGCAAACGTAGGGATTCTTTTGCGGTATTCAAAATCAACATGTGTTAGGTGCCACTGCACTGTGGTAATTGTCAGGGGTATTACCAGCATGCACCCAACAGTTACCATAGAGGCAAGCCCTTAGCATGCATTCCAGATCTTGGCAATTGTCATGGGCGCACCTATCACACCCTAATGCCAGTTACTTAGGGGACGATAGGTGCATCCATGCTAACTATGCTATAACATATTGGAAATTAGCACTTGTTACTGATACCCTAGGCCGGCCTAAGGTTTTCCACCACTCTAGGCAGAAACCCTGGCCTCACCGCCCACTCCGCTGGCACCGCCCCTCCCAGCTGGTGCCACGCCCCATCCAGTTGCTGCCACTGCCCCACCCCCCCCCCCCCCCAGCTGCTGCCGAATCCATCTAGGGAAGGGGAGGTGGGCAGTGGCAGTATTTCCAAAAGCCGCTTCCCACCTCCCCCCTCCCAAACAAAATCAGCGGCCGCCCATGTGTGCCATCAGCCTAGCTCGCCTAGTAGACAGGCTGGCTCTGCTAAAGCCTACATTAACCGCAATGTGCTGTCAACACCCACTCTCTGCCCCAAACCCGCCCAGAGCCTGCCCCATTGCGTGATGCACGGTTAACAAGTGTTTGAGTACACACTAATTGTCCAGCCTATGCGGTAACAATTACCGTAGGCCTGTGGAAACAGTTAACAAACACTAAAATGTGCATTAACTGCATAATGCACTTTAGCAAAGTGAGCTCCTTCGATTTTAAGCCCTCCAAGGGGTTGGAAAATACCTACTGACTTTCAACTAGATTTGTTGGGGATGGGTGAAAAAAGCCCCCAGGTAAGGGATGCATTAAATACCTTTATGGAAATGGGTAACAGGGGTAACATATGGAAAGCAGTGTGTATAAATGCCCGTAGCATGGGGAATAAGATCCCTGATGTTGAAGCTTTGGTGGGAGTGGCTGACTTGGATTTAGTGGCAGTTACAGAAACATGGTTCACAGAAAACCATGATTGGGATGTAACTATACCTGGCTATACTTTATTCAAAAAGGACAGAGTAGGAAGAAGGGGAGGAGGAGTGGCACTATATGTAAAAACTACTATTAAAACTTTGGAACTACAGAGCTTAAAAGGGAGAGAGGAGGCATTGTGGGTTAAACTAGAAAGAGGGAAAGAGAAATCTATTTGCATTGGCGTGATATACAGACCTCCCTCACAAGAGGAAGAGGTAGACAGAGAGTTAATTGAAGACATACGCAGCATTGCTAGGAAAGGGGAAGTGCTAGTGATAGGGGATTTCAATATGCCAGATGTTGATTGGCACATTCCTGCTGCAGTATCATCTAGAAGTAAAGAGATCCTGGATTCTCTACAGGGAGAACTATTCAAGCAATTGGTAACAGACCCCACACGTGAAGGGGCCATATTGAACTTGATGCTTACCAATGGTGAAAGTGTTTCTGATGTTATAGTAGGAGATCATTTTGCATCCAGTGATCACCAGATGGTGTGGTTCAGTAATAGGACTAGGGCTGTTAGAATCCATTCAAAGGTGAGGGTCTTAGACTTTAGGAAGACTAACTTTGCCAAGATGGGCCAATACCTCAGGGAGTCGTTAGCGGGATGGGAACAGCTGGGGGATGTAGAAAAACAGTGGGCAAAACTGAAAGGAGATATTTTAAGGGCAACCAACCTTTTTGTTAAAATGGTAAATAAAGGTAAAAGGAAAAGGAGACCGCTATGGTTTTCGAAAGAGGTAGCTGAAAAAGTGAAGAAAAAGAGGGAAGCCTTCATGAAATACAAAAGATCACAGAGAGAGGAAGGCAGGCATCTATATTTTGAAAAACTTAAAGAAGCTAGCAAAGTAATCAGAAAAGCAAAGATTCAAAAAGAGGAGGAAATAGCCAATGCAATAAAATGGGAGGATAAGACATATTTCAGATATATTAGTGAGAAGAGGAAGGGCAAAAGTGGTATTGTCAGACTCAAGGGTGAAGGGGATGAATATGTAGAAGCTGATGAGGATAAAGCGGAATTGCTTAACAAATATTTCTGTTCTGTGTTCACAGATGAAGAACCAGGAGCAGGAACTCAGAAAATACCCACAAACAGGAACAGAAGTGAGGGACATCTTGAACAATTTTCAGAAGACTGTGTTCGTAAGAAAGTAGCTCAACTTAAAATAGATACAGTGATGGGACCGGATGGGATACACCCTAGAATACTGAGGGAACTTGGGGACGTTCTAGCAGCTCCACTGACTGACCTTTTCAATGCCTCGTTGGAGTTGGGATTGGTACCAAAGGACTGGAGAGAGGCTCAGGTGGTGGCTTTACACAAAAGCGGAAGTAAGGATGTGGTTGAAAACTACAGGCCGGTTAGTTTAACTTCGGTGGTGAGTAAATGATTGGAAATGCTGCTGAAAGAGAAAACAGTGAGGTTTCTGGAGTCCAGCGGATTACAGGATCTGAGGCAGCATGGATTCACCAGAGGCAGGTCTTGTCAGACAAATCTGATTGACTTCTTTGACTAGGTGACCAGGGAGTTGGACTGAGGGAGAGCCCTAGATGTGGTGTATTTAGATTTCAGTAAAGCCTTTGACACTGTTCTTGACAGGCGACTTATAAACAAACTGAGCACCCTAGGGATGGACCCTAAAGTTACTGCTTGGGTTAGAAATTGGTTGGGTGGGAGGCGACAAAGAGTACAGGTAAATGGAGCTCACTCTGAGGAGAAGGATGTTACCAGTGGTGTGCCCCAGGGATCCGTCCTTGGTCCGATTCTTTTTAACATCTTTGTTAGTGATATAGCGGAAGGGCTGTCGGGTAAGGTTTGCTTTTTTGCGGTTGATACCAAAATCTGCAATAGAATAGACACCCAGGAAGGTGTAGATAACATGAGGAGGGATCTAGCTAAGCTTGAAGAATGGTCTAGAATCTGGCAGGTTCGATTTAACATTTAAAAATGTAAGGTCATGCATTTGGGCTGCAGCAATCCAAGGGAGCAATATAGTATAGGGGGTGAAGTACTTTTGCCCACTAAAGAACAGTGGGACCTAGGCGTGGTTCTGTCTCATGATCTTAATGTAGCTAAACATGTAGAAAAGGTGACGGCAAAAACTAGAAGGATGCTTGGGTGCATACGGAGAGGAATGGCTAGCAGAAAAAAGGAGGTGATAGTGCCTCTGTATAAGTCTTTGGTGCGACCTCATTTGGAGTATAGTGTGCAATTATGGAGACCGTACCGAATAGACACCCAGGAAGGTGTAGATAACATGAGGAGGAATCTAGCTAAGCTTGAAGAATGGTCATGCATTTGGGCTGCAGCAATCCAAGGGAGAAATATAGTATAGGGGGTGAAGTACTTTTGCCCACTAAAGAACAGTGGGACCTAGGCGTGGTTCTGTCTCATGATCTTAATGTAGCTAAACATGTAGAAAAGGTGACGGCAAAAACTAGAAGGATGCTTGGGTGCATAGGGAGAGGAATGGCTAGCAGAAAAAAAGAGGTGATAGTGCTTCTGTATAAGTCTTTGGTGCGACTTCATTTGGAGTATAGTGTGCAATTCTGGAGACCGCACCTTCAAAAGGATGTGAACCGGATGGAGTCGGTGCAGAGGGTGGCTACTAAAATGGTTAGTGGTCTTCATTATAAAGCATATGAGGACAGACTGAAGGATCTTAATATGTACACCTTAGAGGAAAGGCGGGATAGAGGTGATATGATTGAGATGTTTAAATACCTCCGTGGCATAAATGTTCAGGGAGAGAGCCTCTTTCAATTGAAAGCAAGTTCTGCTACAAGGGGACATGGGATGAGGGTGAAGGGAGATAGATTCAGGAGTGATATGCGGAAATACTTCTTTACGGGAAGAGTAGTGGATCCATGGAATAGTCTCCCAGTGGAGGTGGTAGAAATGAGGACAGTAACTGAATTCAAAAAAGCATGGGACAAACACAGAGGATCTCTAAAGGAAAAAAGGCGACTGTTGTAGTTGTTGATATGGAAGGACAGACTAGATAGGCCATGAGGTCTTTTTCTGTCGTCATATTTCTATGTTTCTATGAATGTAACCTGCCTTATGCTACTCCTGATAAAGGTGTGAGCAAAATCCTAAATTCCTTCCCCCTCAATGTAAGTAAACTAAAATAAAATATACAATTTCCTGACACTTTAAAAGCAAATACTTTAAATTTTTTCACAAAATATTTAAGACTTTATTAAAACATAGTCTCAGACTTGAAGGAAATCTCTTGCATACTAGAGAATTAATTATGCACCAGAAAAAGCCAAATCAACAGACAAAAGCCAGCTGTTTCCGACATGTAAATTCTATGTGGGAGGAGGGTCCAGGTCCTGAGACTTTGAACTGAGTCTCTGTATAGTTTATACTGATTAGTTAATTAATATTTTCTATCACACAATAAAATAGTTTCTAATCCTTTGTGTGTCTGTTTTGATTTTCTGGCTCAGCCTTTCTCTTTTTCTCTCATTCTCTGCTTCTTCTTATTCTATTTCTCTCTGGTGTCCCCCCTCCTTCCTTTTCCTTTTTTGTTACAGTGCCATCTTCCTTGTTTCTTTCTTTCAGCAGCCAATATATTTCTTTCTTTCTTTCCATCCCTTTCTCTGCCTCTTTCTTTCTATTCTTCTTGCCTGCTCTGTCTTTGTCATTTCTCCTCTTTTTTCTGTTTCTCCTGTCCTTTCCTTTTCTTTCCATTCCTCATTTCCTTCCTCCTAAATTGTTTCCATTAATTTCTTCCTCTCCAACACCATCCAGGGTCCTTTCCCTCTCCATCCTCTGTCACAATAACTAAGATAAACATATGCCAAAATCTGTCAGACCAAGGGTCCATCAAGCACAGTAGCCTGTTTCCAACAGCGGGCAATCCAGGTCACAAGTACCTGTCAGGTTCCCAAAAAGACACACAGGTTCCATGTTGCTTATCCCAGGGTAAGCAATGGATTTCCCTGGTCTTTAATAACACAGGTACACTACCAAAAAACTGCCTCCAGTTTTGCAACTGATTCCTATAGATTTTGGGGTGCTGAATCCAGGAAAAATAGCCAAAATGTTCCATCACGTCACGTTTTCTTGCAAAATTAGATTTCTTACCCATATAAGGAATGTTCACATAATTTCTTTTTAGCCGACTGCAGTTTATTTTCTTGGCCCAAAATAGAGGTTGTAATGGTTAACTAACTAGAAACACTCCCTCATGATATTTTAGAGTGTTTTGTATTCATTTTATACATTAACAGGACAATTGGGAGGTGGGGGGCTAAATCCAGTACTCGCGCTGGTGCATGTTCTTTCCTATTCGCCTCGCCTCGTTCGCTCGCTCAAACACGGTGGTTGCGACATGAACGTTCCTGTCAAATTTCAGTTTCTTGCAAGTTCATTATTACCTTTTGTTTGCTCAGTCGTAATCCAGCTTTATTCCGAAGTGGTTCACTACAGTTGTAGTTTGCAGTGCTGTGTATTTGTGATGGCTCACAGAGCCAGAGGTTGCGTCAACTCTCCGGACAGTTTTTGTTTTATTTGTGGGGAATATACCGTGAAAAAGCGGCAGAGGAACATTTCTGCATTTATTAAAAAAGTATATTTCGCCTATTTCGGTTTGAAGTTAGGCGATCAAGACAAACCTTGGGCTCCTCACAAAGTGTGCAAGACATGTGAGGAAGATCTATGCTTATGGATGAAAGGTAAAAAACAAGCATTTCGTTTCGGAATACCTATGATGTGGCAGTGACTGCTATTTTTGCTCTTGCATTGTGAAGGGATACAACTTAAAAAATAAGAACGTAATAAGTTACCCCAACCTTCCCTCAGCAATTAGGCCTATGCCTCATAGCAACGAAGTACCTGTGCCTGAACCACCAAAATCTTTGGATCATATTTGTGTGGACGGTTCTGATCATGATGAGACTCATCAGATGGCTTTTCCCGATGAGTCCAGTACTTCCGAGTTTGAAACTGAACCAGATCCGAAACCTGAACTTTTTTCTCAAGCTGAATTGAATGATTTAGTCCGGGATTTAGGACTCCCAAAAGATGCTGTCCAACTGCTAGGTTCTCGGCTTAAACAGAAAAATCTATTGTCACCAGGAACAACTTTTTATTGGTACCGCAACCGCGAGACACAATTTTTGAAGTATTTCAGCAAAGAGGAAGATTTGGTATTTTGCAACGATATATACGGAGTGATGGAAAAGTTTAAACTCAAGTATGATCCTGCTGAATGGCGGATGTTCATTGATTCGTCAAAAGACAGCATAAAGGGTGTTCTTCTTCATAATGGCAACACATTTGCTTCAGTTCCTATTGCTCACTCTGTTATTCTCCAAGAAAAATACGAGAATTTGGCCCTGATTCTTCAGAAGATTCGTTATGATGAGCATAAGTGGATGATTTGTGGAGACTTTAAAATTCTATCCATGCTATTAGGGCAGCAATCCGGTTTCACCAAATATCCCTGCTTCCTTTGCTTGTGGGATAGCCGGGCCCGCGACCTACACTGGGGGAAAAAAGACTGGCCAATTCGGGAGTATTTGAGACCCGGTGAGAAAAATGTTCTTCATGAGAGCTTGGTACCTCGTGATAAAATTCTATTACCACCTCTCCACATTAAGTTGGGTCTCATTAAGCAATTCATCAAGTCCCTTCCAAAAGATGGTGAGTGCTTTCGGTACCTTTGCTCAAAGTTCCCCCGACTTTCTGAAGCAAAGCTAAAGGAAGGAGTGTTTGTTGGCCCTGATATAAGGAAACTCATTTCAGATGGAGCATTCGCTGAAACGATGTCTGAGAAGGAAAAAGAAGCCTGGGATTCCTTCAAGGATGTTGTTCTCAAATTCTTGGGGAACAGGCGGGATGAGAACTATAAGGATATTGTTGCCAGGATGCTCAATGCCTTCAAAGAACAAGGCTGTAACATGAGCCTGAAAGTCCATTTCTTGCACTCCCATGTGAACTACTTTCCCGAAAACTTGGGGGCGTACAGTGAAGAACAAGGTGAAAGGTTTCACCAGGACATCAAGGACGCAGAGAGAAGATACCAAGGAAGATGGAACACCACTATGATGGCTGATTTCTGCTGGTTGCTGCTGCGGGAAACCCCTGATGAAAAATACGCCAAGCAGCGCACCAAGAGAAGCATTCGGGGGAAGAAGAAACGGGCCCACCAGGAGATTGATTGACCCAAGAATGACTTTAAAATCTAAACTGTGTTGACAAATATCGTGTTTTTACTAAACTTTGAAATAAAAATTTGCTAGTTATTACCACAGTGTCGGATCTCATTTATTAGAATTTTATTTTCACACCATCGGGTGTTTGTCTTCATGTGTTGCAATGGTGCGGTTTGCGTTTTCTATTCTTACATACATACCTGTACAAAATTTTTTGCACATTTCTTTGCTTTGCTTTGTGTCTATCCTCGCTCTTATATGCTCAATGTTTTTGCACATGTATGTGGCTGTTTTAAGTGCAGACAATTTTGCTACCATCACAGTGTGTTTTGTTGACATTACTCTATTCTTATGTGCTGCCTTGTTACAATTTTCTTTATTCTTATTTGAATAACTACTAAACAATTAGTATAAAGAATTCATCCAAGAAACTTTTATCTCGATCGCACTCAATCTGAAACGTTCACCTCAAACTGCTAACCCAATGTAGCAAAAAATCTGTACGTGATGGAGCAAATTGGTTACCAGATTTGGATTCAGCGCACCAAAAAACGTAAAAATCAATCGAAACATTAGAGGCAGTTTAAAAAAAAATTTTTTTAGTGTACCTGTGTAATGGTTGAAGGACTTTTCCTCCAGGAACTTGTCCCAAGCTTTTTTAAACCCAGCTACACTCACAGCGTTTGCTACATCCTCCGGTAACAAATTCCAGAGTTTGAGTATGCTTGAGTGAAAAAAAAAAATTCTCAGATTAGTTTTAAATGGGCTACATTGTAGCTTCATTGTGCATCCCCTACTCTTTCTACTTTTTGAAGGAGTAAACAACTGATCTATGTTTACCTCTTCCACTCCATTCATTACTTTATAGACCTCTATCATATCTCTTCTCAACCATTTTTTCCCAAGTTAAAGGGCCTTAACCTATTAACCCTTTCCTCATAGGGGTGTACTTCCATCTCCTTTACCATTTTGGTGGCTCTTCTCTTTACGTTTTCTAATTCTACTATATCCTTTTTAAGATACGGCGACCAGAACTGCACACAATATTCAAAGTGTGGTCATACCATGGAACGATACAAAGGCATTATAATATCCTTGTTTTTATTCTCTATTCCTTTCCTTATGATTCCTAGCATTCTGTATGCTTTATTGGCTGCTACTGCATACTGGGCAAAGGATTTCAACATATTATCCACACTGACGCCTAGATGCTTTTCTTGGGTGGCGATTCCTAATGTGGAACCTTGCATCATGTAACTGTAGTTTGGGTTGTTCTTCCCTAAGTGCATAACTTTGCACTTCTCCACATTAAATTTCATCTGCATTTGGACACCCAGTCTCCCAATTTTTCAAGGTCCTCTTTCAATTTTTCACAATCCTCTTGTGTTTTAACAACTTTGAATAATTTTGTATCATCTGCAAATTTGATCATCTCACTTGTTATTATCATTTCCACGTCATTTATAAATAGGTTAAAAAGCAGCAGGTCCAGCACAGATCTTATCCCATGACTTTTAAATTTCGCCATGAGGGACCTTGTCAAAGGCTTTCTGAAAATCCAGATACACTTTATCAACTGGCTCACCTTTATCCACCAGTTTATTTACACCTTCAAAAAAATGTAAGAAAATAGTTTGAGAAAACTTACATTGACTAAATCCATGTTGGCTTTCTGCCATTAGACCATTATTATCTACACGCTCAGTAATTTTGTTTTTTATAATGGTTTCTACCGTTTTGCCCGGTACAGATGTCAAGCTCACTGGTCTGTAGTTTCATGAATTACTGGGCTTTTGGGTGCTGGCTAGAACCAAGAAAATAAATTCCTCAGTCCTAAAAGCTTCCCAGTCTTCTGCAAATGTGATTAATTCATCCATTGTGATCTTTCTTTGATTATTAATGAATTTGCTAAAACAGGTCCCAATACTGATTAGAAATTTGCTGCCAGTAAAAGACTGAATCCTTGATTGTGATGAATTCACATTTTCCTATGAATTTCCATCCATTTTGCTTGATGGTCATGCTATCTCTGTACTCACAGTGGTGTGCTATCCAGGTGTCATTTTGGGCTCAACTTTTATCTTTGTGCTCTCATAAATTGCATGTGGTCTGTTCCACTTTGTTTAATTTACACATGGTGAGGAGTTTACATTCTTACTCACCAAATGAGGATTTTTGGAAAGTGATCCAGATATTAATATTTCCATATCTTGATTATTTTAAATATATTACATCTTGGTTTACCTGTTTATTGTGACCCTTGCAAATGATACAAAATGCTGAGGTTCAGGTCAAATTCAATTTAAGGAAGATGGACCACATCTCTGGTTGTTATCAAGTACTGCATTAGTTAGGGATTAAAAACTGTATTTTCTTCAAATGCCATTGCCATTATATATCAATTTTTCAATAAAGTTATCATCTTCACAAATATGCCCCTGCAGTCGAGTCAATTGGCGGTTCCTTAATGTTCTTGGTTGTTTTTCTGTCTTGAAAAGTTATCACCTGAGCAGAGGCTTTTTCAATATTGGTCCAGCTAGTTGGAATATAATACCTTTGGGGGGGATATTCAAAGCTATTAATGTAGTTAGCAGACCTGCTAGCAGCGTTAATTGCGGTCACGGTTAATGCTGCTGAATATCTGTGGGTGTCACCACTGCACACCACAATGCTTACTGGTAAGCATCAGGGCATTTTGGGGGCGGAATGGAGTGGCACCCATGGATATCTGTACAGTGGCGATATTCAACCGCTGTGCGGTTATCCCTCAACGGTGAAAGTTAGGTACATTAGAGGCTGGCCTAACTTTCACCGCTGAAGCTAACCAGGCAGCAGCTGAATATCGCCACTCCCCATTTAGTTTCAACACTATCCAGTTGACCTGGATATTCAATGCTGATGGTCAGCTATGACCCTGGCATTGAATAACTGGGTCTTATGTTCAGCGGTGATGGCTAGCAGCTTTACAACAGCTAGACGCCACTGCTGAATATCAGGCCATTTGTTTTTACACCATCAAGCTGATTGTTTGACCTTTTGGAAATCATTAAAAGCTCATCTGTTCGCATGATTGTTGATCATTAACATTTTTGTTGTGTCTTCTCTTTTTCTATTTGATTGCTTTGTCTGTATGTTGTATGTCACCTCCCAATTATATAATAGATGGGAGATAAATATAGCAAATGAAATGAAATAAAACTTTGCACTAGAGCAATGGAGGACCAGGCTCTGGTTAATGAAGCAGATGAGGTCTAGGTATATACCAGAACACAAAATGTTCTCAACAAATATGGCCTCTGAAAGGAAGTAGGAACCAAAAGAATTGATCAGACTGAACCGGAGAATCATGCTAACATCTGCTGATGAGATGGCACAAGTTCACTCTGTCATGAAGTTCTGCCAGCAGAGCCCCCCACAGGATTGAGAATCCAAAGAGAAATGGTCACTGAATGCCAGGTGCCTAAGTTAACATCACATCCACCATAACCAGTTGCATGTCCTCCAAGGTCTGTGGGTCTGCCGTCAACGGCCACAACATGGATTGGCGAGGGCCTCATCTTAAGGCAAACAAAATCATAGCTAATAAAGTTCTTTGCGGTTCCTGAGGGCAATTATGGCAGATGCCTCTATAGACCCTGAAGACTAGCATGAGACTGAAACAGAGAGACATTGAACCACATGATTCAAAGAACTCAAACTCTGGAATTCAGTACCGGAGGATGTAGTAAAAGCTGTTAGTGTAGCTGGGTTTAAAAAAGGTTTGGACAAGTTCCTGGAGGAAAAGTCCCTAGCCCATTATTAAAGAGGACCAGGGAAATCCACTGCTTACCCCAAAATAAGTAACATGGAATCTGTGTACTTTTTTGGGAACCTGACATGTACTTGTGACCTGGAATGGCTACTGTTGGAAACAGGAATCTGGTCTTTATGGACTTTATGTAATGTTGATTGACCCAGGTATTACCCTGGGCTTTCACAAAGCACAGGCTTTTTCCCAAAGCACAGGTATAAACTTGCATGGGAAGTTCACAGTAAAGTGCTCTTGTCTAGTATAGCAAAGACACAAGCTCAGCTTCCTCCTTCAGTTTTTCTCCACTACAAAATAATCTATGTCCTCTTTAACCTGAAACGAATGAGCAGGCAAAGGAACAGAGCTAGGGACAGAGGATTCAGGAGGAGGCTGGAGCTGACATCCCCGATATAAAAAGCCAAATACAAACACAAAAGCATCAAGCAATCTAATTCTGGAGCACGTTTTGGCAGGTCAGTTTATATTTATTCCAGTCAGAAAGATTGTTATAAAAGAGTACCAATAAAGCCTCATTATTCCAACCCATCTTCACAGAGACAATGCAGAACTCTATTGGCTTATCGTGCATGTCCCTTGTTTCATCAAAACTAATGTGGAGAAAGCGGAAACCAAACATCCTGAGTCATCGAATACGCCCTTAAAAGCATGAATGAAGATCTCATATTCCAAAATAGAGTCCTGCCTCTCCCAAAATGGAGAGGCCCAAGCCAGTGCTTCTCTTGTCAGTAAGAGATAATGTAGGCCAACCTGTATTTGTGTTCAGGGAAGCATGAGGCCTGTAGAGTGAACACAATAGAGCTTTGGTTCAAAACCCATAACAGGATTTTGGATCTCCCACAAAGCACAGGGCCCCTGTTCCTTATACAGTTGCACCAGTCTAAGTGCAGGTGAGGGAGTAAAGAAAATGTGAGTGATCAGATCTTTATCTTTATTAAACATTTGATATACTGCCCAGGTAGCCTGGATCAGGAAAACTACACTAACGTGCTTGTGGGAAGGGGAAATTCTCTCTTTACTTTACTTACTTACTTTATTTACTTAGCTGTATTTATATCCCGCTTTTCACCGGGTCAAAGCGGTCAATTGGGGGATACATTTAACACGAGGGGATATGAGACACATACGCTAATACTTACATCTCCATCATAAAGCCCTAATAGAAACAGAGCCACATACAGAATTTCACAATCCTAGGCTCCTTTGGGTATATAAGCAGGATGGATCACTGCGAAATGAGGTCCAGTGTAAAGTGTTTTAACAAATCTATGGAGAAAACAAATGTATCGGGAACATCCTAATGTGTCTCTATGTTCACAAAAGAGGAACATTCTAGAGCCCCTGCCCTAGTTGTAGAGGATGGGCCTTTCTATCATTTATAGTGCAGAGAGTGTCTTCTTCATCACTTTTGGAAAGAAGAATAAACAGCCCTTCACCCAAGAGCTCAACATTTTCTTGTGACCTCCACAAGAGTCCAGGCATGCAGGAGAGGCTGTCAGAGGCCAAAGGGGGCTCAGGAAAAACTTGATGACTGGCTAGGTTACCAGCTAGGAGCGCTGCTATCCCATGAGCTGACTAGACTTAAGCAAGTTACAAGTTTATTTGAAGAAGAAGAGGTGAATATGATCCAAAGAGGTTCATGCTTAGAAGATCATCCTGAAGGATCCAGGAACAGAGGAGTCCAGGGCTCAAAGGAGGAATACCCATGATCCAACTGCCTGGAGAGAGGGCAAACCTCACTGTGATGAGTGGACCTGTTTCATTTTCAAACGTATCCCTCTTTACAGTTGAGAAGACTCAGTACTGCGATGCAAGGAACCTGTCTCGAACTAGGTGTGTAGTTTTTGAGAATTTTTCCAAACTGTATTAATATTTGCTCTCTTATTCCCCTAACTTTTATCTCCACCCAGGAGAGGTGTATATTTCCATATTTTAGATGTGAAGAAGTTTGGATTTTATGTTTTTATTTATTTATTTATTTTATTAATTATTATTAATTAATTATTAATTAATTTTGCATTTATTTACAGTGTACTAGAAACTGGTGGTGCCTCTTTTACATACCAGGACACTAAAGTTTGCATTTTTCAGAAATTGAGATGAAGGAAGAGAAGAAGTCTGAAGTATCCAACCCAAAATGCAAGAAGGGTGAAGGAGGAGAGGGGATACTAGAAGAGTGCCTCAGGTTTAAGCACATTGATTCTATTTTCATGAATTAAGGGACTACTGCTTATTGATTTTCCTAAATATTTTCATCCAATTTTGGATGATAAAATACTTTAAAGCAGCTAGCTGTCGCTGCTGAACTTAAATTCTGGGCTATATCCAGCCAACAGCATTGAATTTCTGGTTTGGCTGGATAGCAGTGAAGCTAACAGGACAGTGGCGATATTCAGCCGTTGGCCAGTTAGCTTCTGCAGTGAAAATTAGGCCAGCCTTTAAAGTGCCTAACTTTCACTGCTCATGGATAACTGGACAGTGACTGAATATTGCCGCTGCCCAGTTATCCCCAAGTGCCGCCTCCGCTCCACCCCCAGAATGCCCTGATGCTCACTGGCTAACATCAGGGCTTTCAATGGTGGTATCCGAGGATATTCAGCAGCACTGTGTTAGTGCCACCGAATATCCCAGTCGCCACAGTTAGTAGGTCTGAATATTGGCCCCTTGATTTGTGGATGATTACCAATAAAGGTATGTTTATATAGATAAACTTTGATCCTTATTTTAGAAGCAATTAGACATGTGAATGGTACCATTTTTGCATCTAAATTGCATAAATGTGCAAATACTGATTGTGAAATTCACCATTTGCACTTGTACAACCCAAGGACATAAGGAGCATGGTGGGGACGTGATTTGGGCATGCCTAACAACTTGAGATAGACTTCTGTTTTACAATGGAAAGCCATGTCTATTAAAAAAATATCCCCATCAGCAGTACCTTTTGGAAACATGTGACTTGGATTGGTCACTCTTAGAAACAAGATACTGGACTTGATGGACCTTTAGTCTGATCCAATATGGCATATCTTATATTATTATCTTTGCAAGTGCCAGCTTGAAGGTGCTTGTGCAAAGGCAAAGGACCTCCCAACCCCACAGGACACCCCCCCTCCCAACAACACCAGACCCCCTCTCTCCTTCTCCCTCTCCCCGAAATGCCGGCCCACCCAGCATCGTGACTACTCCTCTTCCCACATCTACCCCTTGACATCATCACACACGCCCTCCCCTAGAACCTCTGACATCATGACTAGCCCCATTTCCAGATCCCACAAACATCATCTTTACTCCACCTAGACCTCCTGGATATCATAACTACGCTTTTCCAAATCCCCAGCCTTTCATGACTCATAACAGGGGCTGTCTCTGGTAGTCTAGTGCAGAGCAAGAGCCATCTCTTTGCCAAGCTGAAGAGCCCTAATCTTTTAAGACTTTTCTAAGTCCATTCCATCCGCCTTTTTAATCCATTTCCTCTCTGGATAGCTGCTATTTATAGACCTCCTGATAAGTCCATCTCTACCTTTCCCACTGACTTTGGCTCCTGGCTTTCCCTATTTCTAGATTTTTCTTCCCACTCACTTATTCTTGGTGACTTCATTATTCATGTTGATAACCTTTCTGACCTCTATGCTTCTAAACTCCTTTCCCTTACCTTCTCTTTTCAGTCTCCAACTTTGCTCTTCCGCTCCTGCTCATCAGCTTGGTTACTGCCTTGACTTGGTTTTCTTCTCTATCTGTTTACCCTCCAATTCTTCCTTTATCTGATCATCACCTCCTAAGCTTCTCCCTTCATCACTCACTACCTCAATCCCTGTCTCCTCCTACCTTTTTAGGAATCTTCATGCTATCGATCCATTAGCTCTTTTCACTATCATCTCATTATCTCTTTCTTCCACTTTGTCTTCTAAATCTGTTGATAAGGCTATAGTTTCCTATAATACTGCTGTCTCCTCTGCTTTAGAAACTCTTGCTCCATCCTTCCCATGTTCTGTGAGATGTGCTACACCTCAGCCCTGGTTTCCTTAACTACCCGCTATCTCCACTCCTATGCCCATTCAGCTTAGCGCATTTGGCTCAAATCTTGCACCCTTTCTGACTTTCTTTGCTTCAAATTCATGCTTACTTCCTTCCGGTCAGCCTTAGCACTTGCCAAGCAAAACTACTATATCCTGGGGCTGCGAGATCAGAATCGGGTCTAACTTTGCACACCCAATTCTGCCTGGACGTACAGAGGCTGGACGGGCATTAATGGAATTGGCCTCTATGTGCATAACTTTACACTTGTCCACATTAAATTTCATCTGCCAGTTGGATGATCAGTCTCCTAGTCTTACAAGGTCCTCCTGCAGTTTCTCACAAGACACATGCGGGAGTCAGAGTGGGGACCCTGCCAATAGTCCCATTAAATCTATGTACTACAGCCTGCATGGCCAGTCTGGCGCAACCAGAATCACCAGGAATGGATGTGCTTGAATCCTCCGGAGAAGGTGGCTCACCAGGGCCATGGATGAAAGATGTAGAGAATCGCATTCTGTGGCCATACTTGGAGCAGGGCATCCAAGCCCACCCTTGCAGGCTCTTTTGGCAACTGAACAAGCTGTTCACCATGGCATTGTCCTGTATAGTCATCAGATTGGACACTGGGAGTCCCCACTTTCTCACTATGAAGCTGAATGTATTGGGGCTCAGCTCCCATTCCTCGTAATCCACCATGTTCCAACTTCGAAAGTTGGTCAGACACCTGCTATGTGGGCCAGTGACAGAGCCACTAGGTGCTCCTCTGTCCAACTGCACAGAGTAGCCACCTTAAGTACTACCCCAGTGCTTCGAGTTTCTCCTTGTTTGTTGATATATGCCATTGCCGTGGCATTATCCAATAAGACATGGACTGCTTTATTTATTTATTTATTTATTTATTTTACATTTATTTATTTACAGTTCTTATATACCGCACTTTTGGTACCAGCGCGGTTTACAGTTAACAAATTTTTGCATTGGAACAATCCTTTGCTTACATTATAACAGGGTCAGTAACTTGGAGACAACAGGGGGAACTATATACAAATTATATACCAACAGAATTTTATCTGTGGCTAATTTACAGTTCAGGTTACATTGGGATCATGATTTTGGGTGTGCAGAGAGTTTAGTTCGTGATCTGACAGGACTATGTTGTTGGAATGTCTGAGGCTGTGTGAGTGATTTGAGAGATGGAGGGAGGGGGTGTAGGGTTACATATATTTCTTATATACCGCACTATTTGACATCAGCGCGGTTTACATCGAACACAAAAATTCAGCACAAAAACAAGTGTCTGAGTTACATTAAACAGGGTCAATAAACTTGGCTAACAAGGTAATTATGCCTTCTAGTAAGGTATGCCTTCTAGTAAGGTATGAAACTTCTCCAGCGCCAGATGGATAACTCTGGCATCCAGCCAACTGATCAGCCAGGAGGCCTTGTGAGAGGACCAAACCCCCTGAGCCATCTGGCCCAGACAGTGGGACCCCAGCCTTTCAGGTTGGCATCGGTTGTCAGAACCACCAAGTCTACACTAAGGACCCCAGGGACTAACGACAGTCCCACGCCCGGGGTGCAGACTACAGACAAATCTCTGTGAGTTGCTTTTGCAGCTCGAGAATCTATCATGTGGAAAACATGACCCCGAGGAGTGTTGAAACATGTCCACAAATACTGCAATCCTGAGAGGGATTAAGGCGGCTCTTGGGGTAATTGATAACCAGTCCCAGCTGGTGTAGCCACTGAATCACGAGTTCAGCTGGATTAGCTGAATGAAAAGTGCCTGTTAGCATATATCTGTAAACCACTCTGATACACATAGTAAAGGGTGGTATGTCAAGTGCCTAAACCATAAACCATAAGGATGAATCCAGATATTCTGCTTGTGCAAGAATGCTGTTGATACCACCCTCACTTTCAAGATAGTGCAGGGAACATGGCAAAGCTGAAGGGCAGAACCTTGAACCAGAAATGCCGGCCAATATGCAGAAATGGAGGACTGCTAATGATGTTCTCTGATGGTAACATGAAAGTGGGCATCAGATGGATCCAGGGAGGTAAAGAATGCCCCCTGCTGAACAAACTCGATGACCAAGAGGATGGTCTGAATGCAAAAATAGGGAACCCTGAGCCTTGCATTGACTGCTTTCAGTTCCACGATAGACTGAAAGGAACCACCCTTCTCAGGCACCACAAAGTGATGGAATATGAGTCCTGATCTTGCTCTGAATAAAGCATGTATAAAATAGCCTGCAACTGCAGGAGGCATTTAAGGTTTCTCTGACCACTGCTTGCTTGAGCAGGAAGATGCAGGGAGACTCCACGAAGGCGCCTCCAAGAGTCTCTGAAAATTCCAATGCATAATCCTGACCTAGAATCTCCTAAAACCATCGATCCTGATGTAATCTGGGTCCATTTTGAGAGAAATTTCCAAAGTCTCCCTCCTACCAGCTGTATGTTGAAAGAGACAAGCCAGATCTCATTGTGAGTGTTTACTGGCTCCAGGTAAGGTTGACAAGGAGTCTTGAGACTGCTGGGAGCTCTGAAAGGTCTGGCCTTTCCTGGGCCCAGGTCCATAGGGGAAATAGGCTAAGCTGAAGCTTTTGGATTCCCTCAGGCATCTCCAGGCTCTGCAAAACGTTCTCAGAGAGGCACCTTTAATCCAGTCTTATGGCAACTTCTGAAGATAGGTCTCGCCCAGGTTCTTCACCAATTTTTCAACATCTTTTCCAAAAATCGGTCTGCCATGGAACACACTTGGGAGCCATGTCTGCTAACCATATGCAAAGCCAGAGCCACCATCCAGCCATGACCACTGCCACCATAGATCTGGAGGACACTTTGATCAGATCATAAAGGGCATCAGCCAGAAATATTTTATTTTTATTTTATTTATTTTATTTTATTTAAAGCTCTTCTATACCGCGCTCTTTATTATGAGTGTGGTTTACAATTAACAACTTGACAACAGGACGGGGTAGATCTGCCCTGAGTTTACATATAACGGGGATGGTAACAAGGAAAGTAACTGGCGAACTATGTACAACTTTCATACAGATCGTTAGAGTTAAGTCGGATAATTAAATATAACCGAGAGGACTATGTACAAATTTATAAATACAGCTAGAGTTAAGTCGGATAATTACATGAGGCACTTCTTAAAGTTAGGTTTGGGACAGATTCTCAGTGATGTGTGTTGCAGCGTTGTGTTGGGTTTGGGTGAGGGGTGGGTCTATGCTGTTGGGAAGAGAAAAGTGTAGCAGGAATAAGTGATGCTTGATAGCTTTCCTGAATTGCTTGAGGTCTCTGATTGATCTGATGTTGGGAGGAAGGGTATTCCAGCTTCTAGGGGCATATAAAGCGGAGGCTCTATTACTGGTTGATTGTGAACATTTTGTAGTTTTCGTCAGGATAATCAGTGTGTTGGAGGCTAGCGTCCTCCTTGGTCTGTTGTTTGGAGTGTGAGTGAGGAGGGCAGAGATTGATGAGGGGGAAATTTTATTAAAGGATTTGAAAGTGATGAGGAGAGCCTTGTATACGATCCTACAGTTTATCGTTTGCCAATGGAGGTCTCTTAGAATAGGGGTTATATGATCTTTTCTTGCTGCTCCATAGAGCACTCTGTCGGCCGCATTCATGGCTAACTGTAGTGGGTTTAAAGTACTCTTGGGAAGTCCATGGAGAATAATGTTTGCGTAGTCGAAATGGGGTGTTACTATCGCTTGGAATATAGTTCGGAAGTCGTCTGGGGCGAGCATGGGTCTCAGATGTCGTAAGGTCTTGATCTTGTAGTAAATAGTTTTGACGGTGTTGCTTATGTGCGCTGTGAAATCCAGTTGTTGATCAAGCAGAACACTAAGATAGCATATAGTAGGCTTGCTGGGAAGTTCTGCGTCTCTAACTTTTAGGGTTGCAGGCGGAGAGAAGCTCTTGTTCCTCGTGATGAACAGGACCTCGGTCTTTTTGAAATTTATTCTAAGGTTTTGATTCTGAAGCCAGTCTGTGATTGCATTGAAGCAGTTCACTAAGGCTGTATAGTCGGGCAACATAACATTGAAAGGTGTAAACAGAAGGACGTCATCTGCATAGATTAGGCATGAAATTTCGTAGGAGCGGATGATATCACAAATCAGCTGCATGTATATGTTAAAGAGCAGCGCGGATAATGAGGATCCTTGAGGTACCCCTTGGTTTTGCTGAAATGGTTCGGATGTGTTGGAGCCAATCCGAATTTGCTGCCAGCGATCCTCTAAGTAGGATTTAGACCAGTCCCATGCACGGCCCTTGATTCCTTTCTCCTGGAGTCGTGTTAGGAGCTGGTCGTGATCGACTGAGTCGAATGCAGCGGCGATGTCGAGGAAGATGAGCGCAAATCCCTTTTTTGATGTTATCAATACCGCTGATTAGGGTGTTGGTTAGTGAGGTCAGTAATGTCTCCACTCCATGGGCTTCCCTGAAGCCATGCTGGCAGGAATCTAGGGGGGCAACCGTATCGATATGTTGCTGAATCTGTCTTAGTGCCGCCTTCTCGAGAATTTTAGCTAGCAGTGGAATGCTCGAAATCGGACGGTATGACTCTACCATCTGTGGATCCATCTGGTTATTCTTTAGTAGAGGTCGTACGGAAGTCTGTTTAAGCTCAGTTGGGAATGTTCCTGTTGCAAAGGAAAGACTTATGATATCGGCTATGAGTGGGCTGAGTTCTGAGCACATTGATCTTATCCAGTAGGCTGGGCATGGGTCGTTTGGTGCGGTGGTGGTGTTGATGGAGGCAATTATGTTTTCAATGCTTCCTGCAGATGGAGGCGCAAGACTCATGAGTGGGTTCTGATGGAGGGGAATATGGAGAGGTATGGAGTTCGTGGCTGTGAGTGTTTTGACAGCTTTGGATTGGAGGTACTTGGCATATGACTGGGGATGTATTGATTCTAGATGAGGTGATGATGGTTCCTTAGTTAAGCATTTTACTAAGGCGAAGAGGTCCCGGGGCTTGTTTAGTGAGAGACGGAGGTGCTCAGAGTGGAATTCTCTCCTTTTGTCCCATATTGCTTCTCGATGAGCTTTTAAATGAGCTAAGTAGGTGGCTTGGTCCGCTGTGTTATGAGAGCGTTGCCATTTTCTCTCAAGTTTCCTCAATAGAAGTAAAGATGTCCACAGCTCGGCAGAGAACCAGGGCGCGGTCTTCCTTTTACCAGTGCAAGAATTGAAAGTTGGCTGCTTATCATTGGTAGGCTGTTGTGAGAGTGTGTCGTTCCAATTAGCGATCTTGCCGTTGAGATTGGATGATGGCGTCATCAGCTTTGGGACTGCATGCCTGGTAAATATGGCTCCTGACTCCAGCCTGGCAGGCTTAGGACTGTCTGGTAGTTATTTAACTCAGAGCAAAAGTGCCCTGGCTATGAGGCCTGCACAAAGGGCTGTTTGGGAGCGCAAGGCTGAGACCATGTAGGCATTTTTAGGAGGATTTCTACCCTCCTATCATGAACCTCTTTAAGCACAGCATCCCCTTCTACCAGAATAGTCATGCACCTTGTTACTGCCATGACTACTTGAGGTAGCCCAAAGTGTTGATCCAGTTTGCTCTGAGGCAAAGGATATAACTGATCAGGGCCTTTGATTCCTTGAGGGCCAACTCAGGATTCTCCCACCGAGAAACCGGGAGCTGTTCCAAGGGCTCTGGTAAGGGGAAGAACCCCAATGGGCATCTGATACTCTGATATAGTGAGGTGAACACAGGCTACTCAAGTCTTAAGGTCATCATGGCATCTTGTATCAGCACTGGGAGGTCCTCCTGGTGAAAAAAATGGTTCACAGATGGTTCCTCACCCTTTATGAGGAGAAATTCCCCTTTCTCCTCAGACTCGCCTCCAGACACAAAGGATATTCTTCCGCATCACAGCCATCCCCAGTACAGGATAAGGCTGGGTTCCTAGAGGAGCGCCTGGGCGAATGGGCAAGATGGGTCATTTAGCTCCTGTAATGGCTATGGTAGGGCCATCCAAGGGCACGGATTCCCCTGCAGTGAAGGCTGGGATCCCATACCCTGTGAAGGGGGTTGCCATGCAGCCAAAAAAAAATTAAAACAGCCGAGGAACTGATACAGCAGTTGTTCTCCACCAGCCAAGAGATACTCCTATGGCATTGAGGGGCCAACCAGAACTCACTGCCCAGAATCTGGAGCCTCCTCAGCCCTCTGAAAATCCTGGGCCCTTAAATCCACATTATAGATCGGGGAAAAGGAGCTTGCACAGCAAATGAGACAGCAGCAGGCACATGTGATGTTTGCCATGCTCCACGTAGTTGAGAGGGAGAAAAACTGCACAAAAAAGCATGAAAAAGGCCACAGAAAAAGTCTCCTGAAAAAGTTAGTGCATGCTGCAAAAAATACAATCCTTCATTGGAATTACAGCGTTTTCTTGAGTGGTTGAATAATCTGAAGGCTAATTTGACTTTTACTGCTCACATTGCCGATTATAGTATTGAATTTTTGGATATGATGATTCATAAAGATGGTGATCATTTTCGGACCTCCTTATATCGCAAGCCCGTGCAACGGAATAGCTTGCTTAAATATCAAAGTTCTTATCCTAAACCGATGAGAAGAGAACTTCCTTTTGGACAATTTCTTACGCTTAGACAAATATGCTCGTTGTTGGCGGATTTTAAATATCATGCCGCTGATCTAAACAATCGTCTTAAAAAAGGGGGATATCTGCCTAAAGTTATATGGCTGGCATATCGCCGGGCCTTACATGTACAACGTGACTGGCTGTTGAATGACTGGCCAGAGAATAGCAGTACTGATGAAACTTTTGTAGGAGTCCTCCCGTATACAACAATGAGTGCGGAACTTGTCTATATTTTGAAGAAATATTGGCCGATATTAGCATTACATGAATGTTTCCAGAAGCCCCTTATGATAGCCTTCTCCCGTGGGGCCAATCTGCGTGATTTTTTGGTGCGCTCAATACCTTTCGCTGATAGATTTCCTATTCCATCGCAACAACATAGTGGCCATTCTATTTGTGGATCGTGTTCCAAGGGTTGCAAAGCAGAGATGGCATCCATCTGTCCAAGAAAGGTCAACGCATCTTCAGTAGTAGACTGGCTAATCTACTGAAGAGGTCTTTAAATTAGATTCGTTGGGGATGGGTGAAGAAAGCCCCCAGGTAAGTGAAAGCCCCCAGGTAGGTGATACATTAAATACCTTTATGGAAATGGGTAACAGGGGTAACATATGGAAAGCAGTGTGTATTAATGCCCGTAGCATGGGAAATAAGATCCCTGAAGTTGAAGCTTTGGTGGGAGTGGCTGACTTGGATTTAGTGGCAGTTACAGAAACATGGTTCACACAAAACCATGACTGGGATGTAACTATACCTGGCTATACTTTATTCAGAAAGGACAGGGTAGGAAGAAGGGGAGGAGGAGTGCCACTATATGTAAAAACTACTATTAAAGCTTTGGAATTGCAGAGCTTAAAAGGGAGAGAGGAGGCACTGCGGGTTACACTAGAAAGAGGGAAAGAGAAATCTATTTGCATTGGTGTGATATACAGACCTCCCTCACAAGAGGAAGAGGTGGACAGAGAGTTAATTGAAGACATACACAGCATTGCTAGGAAAGGGGAAGTGCTACTGATAGGAGATTTCAATATGTCAGATGTTGATTGGCACATTCCTGATGCAGTATCATCTAGAAGTAAGGAGATCCTGGATTCTCTACAGGGAGAACTATTCAGGCAATTGGTAACAGACCCCACACGTGAAGGGGCCATACTGGACTTGGTGCTTACCAATGGTGAAAGTGTTTCTGATGTTGTAGTGGGAGATCATTTTGCATCCAGTGATCACCAGATGGTGTGGTTCAGTATTAGGACTAGGGCTGTTAGAATCCATTCCAAGGTGAGGATCTTAGACTTTAGGAAGACTAACTTTGCGAAGATGGGTCAATACCTCAGGGAGTCGTTAGTGGGATGGGAACAGCTGGGGGATGTAGAAAAACAGTGGGCAAAACTGAAAGGGGGTATTTTAAGGGCAACCAACCTTTTTGTTAAAATGGTAAATAAAGGCAAAAGGAAAAGGAGACCGGTATGGTTTTCGAAGGAAGTAACTGAAAAAGTGAAGAAAAAGAGGGAGGCCTTCATGAAATACAAGAGATCACAGAGAGAGGAAGACAGGCATCTGTATTTGGAAAAACTTAGAGAAGCTAGCAAAGTAGTCAAGAAGGCAAAGATTCAAAAGGATGAGGAAATAGCCAATGCAATATAATGGGGGGGATAAGACATTTTTCAGATATATTAGTGAGAAGAGGAAGGGCAAAAGTGGTATTGTCAGACTCAAGGGTGCAGGGGGGGAATATGTAGAAGCTGATAAGGATAAAGCGGAATTGCTTAACAAATATTTTTGTTCTGTGTTCACAGATGAAGAACCAGGAGCAGGACCTCAGAAAACACCCACAAATAAGAACAGAAGCGAGGGACATCTTGAATAATTTTCAGAAGACTGTGTTTGTGAGAAACTAGCTCAACTTAAAGTAGACAAAGTGATGGGACCGGATGGGATACTCTCTAGAATACTGAGGGAACTTGGGGACGTTCTAGCAACTCCACTGACTGACCTTTTCAATGCCTCGTTGGAGTCGGGAGTGGTGCCAAAGGACTGGAGAGAGGCTCATGTGGTGCCTTTACACAAAAGCGGAAGTAAGGATGTGGTTGAAAACTACAGGCCGGTTAGTTTAACTTCGGTGGTGAGTAAATTATTGGAAACGCTGCTGAAAGAGAAAATAGTGAGGTTTCTGGAGTCCAGCGGATTACAGGATTTGAGGCAGCATGGATTCATCAGAGGCAGGTCTTGTCAGACAAATCTGATTGATTTATTTGACTGGGTGACTAGGGAGTTGGACCGAGGGAGAGCTCTACATGTGGTGTATTTAGATTTCAGTAAAGCCTTTGACACTGTTCCTCACAGGCGACTTATAAACAAACTGAGCACCCTAGGGATGGACCCTAAAGTTACTGCTTGGGTTAGAAATTGGTTGGGTGGGAGGCGACAAAGAGTACAAGTAAATGGAGCTCACTCTGAGGAGAAGGATGTTACCAGTGGTGTGCCCCAGGGATCTGTCCTTGGTCCGATTCTTTTTAACATCTTTGTTAGTGATATAGCGGAAGGCCGGTGGGGTAAGGTTTGCCTCTTTTCAGATGATACCAAAATCTGCAATAGAGTAGACACCCAGGAAGGTGTAGATAACATGAGGAGGGATCTAGCTAAGCTTGAAGAATGGTCTAGAATTTGGCAGCTGGGATTTAATGTTAAAAAATGTAAGGTCATGCATTTGGGCTGCAGCAATCCAGGGGAGCAATACACTATAGGAGGTGAAGTACTTTTGTCCACTAAGGAAGAGCGGGACCTAGGCGTGGTTGTGTCTGATGATCTTAAAGTAGCTAAACAGGTAGAAAAGGCGACGGCAAAAGCTAGAAGGATGCTTGGGTGCATACGGAGAGGAATGGCTAGCAGAAAAAAGGAGGTGATAATGCCTCTGTATAAGTCTTTGGTGCGACCTCATTTGGAGTATAGTGTGCAATTCTGGAGACCGCACCTTCAAAAGGATGTGAACAGGATGGAGTCGGTGCAGAGGGTGGCTACTAAAATGATTAGTGGGCTTCATTATAAAGCATATGAGGATAGACTTAAGGATCTTAATATGTACACCTTAGAGGAAAGGTGGGATAGAGGTGATATGATTGAGATGTTTAAATACCTCCATGGCATAAATGTTCAGGGAGAGAGCCTCTTTCAATTGAAAGCAAGTTCTGCTACGAGGGGACATGGGATGAGGGTGAAGGGAGATAGATTCAGGAGTGATATGCGGAAATATTTCTTTACAGAAAGAGTAGTGGATCTATGGAATAGTCTCCAAGTGGAGGTGGTAGAGATGAGGGCAGTAACTGAATTCAAAAAAGCATGGGACCAACACAGAGGATCTCTAAAGGTAAAAAGTGGACTGTTGTAGTTGTTGTTATGGAAGGACAGACTAGATAGGCCATGTGGTCTTTTTCTGTCATCATGTTTCTATGTTTCTATGTGTATATATTGTGCGTTGTCACGGGCAGAGTTTGGGTGTCTCCTAATACTGGACGGTGGCCGACGGACTGTATCTCCTCCTTTGTTGTCTACATACTTATATGTCCCTGCCCCCTTATATATGTGGGTAGAATGATGTGAATGGTCAAAACCTGGTTGGGTGAACATGCTTCTCGGATCCGTCAAAAAATAACATCTGCCCCGATAGTGGAGCACTGTCTTGCACAGGATCACACTTTCGAGCACCTCAAATGGTCGGTGCTTGATCATGTCCCCCTGGATCCTAGGGGGGGAGATCAGACCGCTAAACTTCAAAGGTGTGAACAGAGATGGATATTTCAGCTTAAAACTGTGGCGCCTTTGGGTTTAAATAAAGAAGTTGAATGGAGCAGTATCTTGTAATGTTAACCTCTGTGACAGCGGGCTTCCCTTGTTTGGTGGGATGGTTCCGCTGTTTTCATTGGTTTTTAGGTTGGGATTGAAGGAAATTGATAGTCAATGGGATAAGCTTTTCTGCCCTTTAAAGAATCAGCTGGGTTGACATCCGGCGTTTTCTGGCAGTTAACAAATTTTGGTTGAAGAAAGTACTTGATACAGGGAGGCATTCCCGAAACGTGTGCACGTCATGCGTGGATTTACAATAGTGAACTTGTTTTGAGCTAAGTCCTTTGAAATTTTATTATGTTTATTAAAATGGATGGAGCCGTTTGTGAGTTTTGACTAAAATTTTTACTCTACTTTCGGCGACATCCGACAAAAGATTGTGTTTCAAAAAAAAATTTTTAGGGGGGTACTTTGGTGATTTTATATTATGTGGCTTTATTTATCACTGAATTTGGGATATAGGTGTTGATTGCAAAAAATACAATGCCAGCAAAGCACTGCAGCTGTGGCAAAAAAGGGATTCCTGATTGGGAGTACCTGTGCCTGTCAGACCAGTCGGGAAATCCGATCTGGACTTTCCTGAACACCTACATAGTCTGGGGAGGCCTCCCTGACTAAGTAGGCCCGATTGTCTTTTTTTATTATGCAACAAGCAAAAGTAAATTATAGCCCAATGAAAGACTATGGGCAAATTTAAAAGTAGAAAAAAAATTAAAAATTGGCAAAAAAAAATAGCTAGCAAGCAGATTACAGATAGTAAGAGGGAAGAAGGGCCTGGGCCCAATTTACCAGCTCCCCTCATGAACTCTGTGGGGTCCTCCTGCTCCTCTTCAGCTCACTAAGCACGAGTAACCTGCAGGATATGGCACTAGATCCTGGGCAGCTGTCAGGTTGAGGAATCAAGGGCATGCCCTCATTCTGAGCTCTGTTGGGTCCTATCAGATTCAGTCCTAAACCAGTGCACCATAGCATGGGCCAGGAGAATCGAGCTATATGCACTGCTGCACCAGTCCACACACACCTTGCCACCTGCTGGTGGCAGACAATTACTGGCTTCTCTCAGTGCTGCACCAGCAGTTATATCTACCGATAACATCATTGAAAGATGCTCAAGTCTGGGAGCAAACCCATTTCTAACAGGATAAGGAATAGAGGTTAACTGCCTGTGTCGCTGGAGTGTGCAGGAAGGATTGGTGTACCCCTCGTGCAGTGAGTGTGAGGGAGATTAGTGTTCTCCTCATGTTGTGGGTGTCTGAGGGAGATTAATGCTTCCTTAGTCCTGTGTTGTATAAGAGACATTAGATTTCCCCTTGAGCTGTGGATATGTAAGTGGGATTAGTGTGCCCCTTGTTTGGGTGTGTAAGGGGGTTTAGTGTGCCCCACATTCTGTGGGTATGTAAGGGAAACTTGTTTATGCCTCATGCTGAGGGTGTGTAAGTGGGAATTAAGGTTTCCTTCATATTAGGAGAATGGTTTGCAACAGAGCAGAAACACACGGCTTCTATTACTGCTTCTCTCTCTCTCACACACACACGCCTGTTCGATACTTATGTGCTCTGGCCCACTGCCTCTTAGGTGCTAACAATGTAACAAATATGCTCCAGCCTCTTTTCTTTCCCATGCTGGATTCCTAGAAGACAGGAATTCATGCTGTAATGTTCCCTGTTCTCTGCATAACGACAGACTCTGGTGTACCGAGCCAAGTTCAACACTCCGAGACGGTCTGTCCTGCCAAAGGGAATAACAACTGTTATTTCAGCGGTCGGCTGGAGTGAAATTAAAAATAATACTTCACAAAGAAAACCTAAAGGACATAATGCATGGTGTCAGAAACACAGGAAAGAGGTAGGCCATAAAACTTTGCTTTCCACCTCCCATTTCTAAGTGCTCCTTAGAAACGTTTGAGTCAGTCCTAATTTCTCAGCTCCTCCTGTTTCAAGGTTTTCAGACCTGCTAAGCCTCCTGCATTGGGTGAGAGTTTCCCGCTTCAGGAGGCCATCTCCCACTCTTTTGGGAAATTTATGCCCAAAGACCTGGGCAGATGAAAGGCAGGTTCTCTTAAGGCAGGATTTGACAAACCCCAGGTGCCTGGTCACCATGGTGTCTAAAATTCTGGCCTGGGGTTTGGAATACTGGCTCCAGATTTGCAAGGCAGGTTGATCCAATCCTTGTTTTACTCCATTGCCTGTGTGGCAGCCCTACCTAAGATCAGTAGCAGGAACAGGGCCAGTGATCAGTAGCAACTAGACCTGCTCTCATGTTAGGGGCCACCCTGGATGGGAGCATGGAAGAAGAGTCAAGGCCCAGGACAGAGTGAAGTAGTGCAAAAACAAAGCAGGATTAGGAATCAGAAGATGTAGCAATGGCAGGACTGGAGCAGGAACCAGGTGAAGGTCAGGAGCTAGAAGTCTTGGCAGTGAGCAGGAGGGAGACACAGGCAATGCTTAAAAGCAAACACTTCACTAGGAAAAGTGAAGGAGTCGGATTGACAGTAGACGCAGGTCAGGCCCACCAAAGACTGTTCAGCCAACAAAGGTCTGTCTGGCTAGACTTCCTTACATATTATTTATTTAGCTGTATTTATATTCCGCTTTTCACCGGGTCAAAGCGGTCAATTGGGGGATACATTTAACACAAGGGGATATGACACACATACGTTAATACTTACAGGGAACATGAGCAATGGAGGGTTAAGGGTTTTTTTTTGTTCCCTGTTATCTGTAAACTCATACATGTTATTGTACTGAGCATTTTGTTCCATGTAAACCGCGCTGATGCCGAATAGTGCAGTATATAAGAGAATGTAAATAAATAAATGCTTGCCCAAGACCACAAGGAGTGCCTATAGGACTAGAAATCCCAGTCCCTCTGGCCTGAGATTGCTGTCCCCAGGTGGGACTTGAACCCCTGGCCCTCCAGCCTGAAGTACCTTGTCCTAACCACTAGACCACTCCTCCCTCTTGATGTACAATAGGACACTCCCCTGGCTGGTCCAATGGGCTCCTCCAGGGACATGCTTCTACTTCTAGGGTGTCTTTCCTGGTCTTCAGCTCCAGCCATAAGCCACTGGTTTCTAGGTTTGAGTCTCAGTTGACCTAACATCTCAGTGTTCATGCTAACTGAGGAAGACATGGGAGCCAGGGAAGGAGGTGGGGAAAGGGAGAGGCAGGAAGGCAGATGCTGAAGCAGAGGGAGAAGGTGTGGGAAAGGGGTGAGAAATGGGGGTACAGATGCTTGGGAAGGTGGCATTTGGAACAGGTACAGCAAGGAAGAAAAAGGTAGCTCTGGCAGCAGAAGCTCTCCATTTCTAAGTTCGATCAAAAGAGCAGGCAAGGTAGTAGGGGGTTGTCAGTCAAGGATATTCTATCCCTAAGGCTGGTGCTACCATTAGGTGAACTAGGCAGTTGTCTGGAGCGCCAATAGTCAGAGGGCGGTCCATTGCCGCCTCTGCCACCCCTATCCAGGACCTACAGTGGCAGCAATTACTTCAAATGGCTCTACAGCGCTTACTGAAACTTCTGGCACCATTGGGCTGTTTGTGCTTCCGCCCTCTCTGAGGCACGATGCCTGTTTGCATGGGGATGGAAGCAGCTGGACCAGGGACCATTTGAAGTAATTGCGAAGATACTTTTTGTAACTGACTTGAATGGGTATGTATGAATATTCATCCTTCAGATCCAGGGAGGTTAGCCAATCATTGCAATCTAACAGAGGCAGTATTGTTGCTAGTGAGTTCATCTTCTCTTACTTTATCTAAATATTCAGTTTGCAGAGATCTAGAATTAGCTGTAGACTGCCCATTTTTGGGGGGATGAGGAAGAATCGGGAATAAAAACCTGGGACCGATATTCAAAAGATATTTACATGGTTTACAGCCCAGTAAAACATGTAAATGCCTTAAATGGGGATATTCGACGGCACTTACCCCCTCCTAATTCCCCTTTGCGCTCCGATTCTATCTGGTTAGCACTGGGGTGTGTTGGGGGCGTTCCAGGATGGAGCAGAGGCGGTGATATTGCATGCTGCCCAGTTAGTGATCTGCACCTTAAAGATAGGCGAGGAATATCCAGGGTTAAGAGTCGGTGGGCAGGGCTATACGCCATAGGGGCACATAGGCTACCCAAATCAATATCAGGCCCCTTGAGGTTTTGCAAGGAGTTGGCACCAACTCAATGGAAGTGTTACGGAGAAGAGCTTGAATCTCCCGTTGCAGGATGTGTATGTCCTCTGGAGGGATTAGAATCAAAAGTGGTTGTTATGGTAGGGGCTTATCAGGAAATTAATTTTGTACCCCTGTTTGACTGTGGAGAGGACCCAATGATCCAAAGCAATCTGTTGCCAAGCCTCTCTGAATAAAAGGATCCTACCTTCTGCTGGAGGGTAGTCAAAACTGTGGAGTCAGCTTCCAGGAAGACGCTGAAGATGCAGTCTATTGTTTATCTTCTTTTGGATGCTGCCATTGGCTATACTAGACATTGTTCATGTTCTCTGTAACCTGCTTTGACTTTAAGATAAAGCAGGATATAAAACCAGTTAAATAAATAAATGTTTTTGGAGGTTTTGTTGTTGGAGAGAGTGCTACGTTTTATCATCAAAGTGTTCTTTGAAGGAGTGTTTTTCAATTCCTTACTGAAGTGAGCAATGTCATTTGATTTCCTTAGTATTGTAGGGAGGTTGTTCTAGAGTCCAGGTGCATATAACAAAAAGGGTCTTGAGCACTGTTCCCTCTAAGCTGTGCGTGTGTGCGCGCGCACACACCTCGCCGAGTGAGCGCACATACTTTACAACAGAGCGCACAAAAATTACGGTTCTGATTCTGATAGAAAACAACACAGACGTTCTTAAAATTGAAAAGTTGTTGTGTATTTATGGTTTTCACAAGTTCTACAATATTTTCTAGTGCAATCAATATGGTGTACATACTGTATTCTGACGTGTAGTCAAATTTTAAAGTATATAACTCCGAGTGTCGTTATGTGGCGCACAAAAGTTTAACCTTCCTTCAAAAGCTGCACAGCTGATATTTTATGCGCACACAGCCTACACAAAATTAGAGGGAACATTGGTCTTGAGCATGTTGATTGGTTACTTTTTAGTATCTCAGTGGGTACGTAGCACAAGATCTTCTTTTTCTGTTCTCCAGGATGTTTACCAATATGAATATATAGAAGCTGATGAGGATAAAGCAGAATTGCTTAACAAATATTTCTGTTCTGTGTTCACAGATGAAGGGCCAGGAGGCATTCCCAGTCCTGAAGAAGTTTTTGTCGGGTGGTATGGTTCGTAATTCGCTGAAGTGTAACGGAGGGAGTATCAGAACTCCTTCAGCAAAAAAAAAAAAAGAATATAAGACAGAAAGAAGGAAAAATGAGAAAACCAATATATGTTTAGGCCAAAGTGACAAGTTAAATTCCCATACAGACAGATGAGCACTATGTTCAATTGGGGGCATTCTAGCTTTAGGTTAGAGGATAGTTGTTTACTTCTAGAAGATTTTCACTTGTTGCTCTTGTGAGTCTGCTTTGTCAATGGGATACTGGAGGAAGGAGGGGAGTGCCAGCTGCTTATCCAGGGTGATGTCATCAAAATGTGACATGCTCAGTCTCTAAGCTGCTGGAGGGGTGAGACAACCCACAGGTACCAGGACTGGACTAGAGTTTCTCAGGGAACATCAATTAGCAGATAGGACTTAATTTCTTCTTCATGAGGAACTAGCTAAACTAAAAGTAGACAAAGCCATGGGTCCGGATAGGATCCCTCTGAGAATACTGAAGGAATGTGGGGACGTTCTAGCGGCTCCACTGATTTACCTTTTTAATGTTTCTTTGGAGTCGGGAGTGGTCCCAGAGGACAGGAGAAAGGCACATGTGATCCCTTTACATAAAAGCGGAAGGATGAGGTTGAAAAGAATAGGCCTGTTAGTCTAACCTCTGTGGTGAGTAAATTATTGGAAACACTGCTAAAAGACAGAATAGTGAGGTTTCAATGGAGTAGACAACCAGAAAGGAGTAAATAACATGAGGAGGAATCTAACTAAGCTGGAAGAATGGTCTAGAATTTGACAGCTGAGATTTAATGCTAAAAAATGCAGGATCATGCATTTGGGCTGCAAAAATTCAAGGGAGCGGTACAGTGTATGGGGTAACATACCTCTGTCCACAAAAGAAGAGCGGGACCTGGGCGTGATTGTGTCTGAGGACCTTAAAGTAGCTAAACAGGTTAAAAAGGTGATGATGAAAGCCAAAAGGATGCTTGGGTGCATAGAGAGGAATGGCCAGCAGAAAAAAGGAGGTGATAGTGCCTCTGTATAAGTCTCTGGTGTGACCTCATTTGGAGTATTGTGTGCAGTTCTGGAGACCGCACCTTTGAAAGGATATAAACAGGTTCAAATCCATGCAGAGGGTGGCTACTAAAATGGTTAGTGGTCTTCATTATAAAGCATATGAGGACAGACTTAAGGACCTTAATATGTATACTTTAGAGGAAAGGTGGCATAGAGGAGATATGATGTTGTTGTTGTTAAGTGCCGTCAAGTCGGTGTCAAATCATGGCAATCCTCTGGATAGTTGTCCCAAACTGTGTTCGATCTTCAGTCAGGCGGCTCATTGTTGACAAACTGGAACCTATAGCTGCTGTTATTGTATTGATCCATCTCATTGCTGGCCTTTCTCTTTTGCGTTGACCTTCCACCTTGCCAAGCATGATGTCCTTCTCTAATGATCTCTTTCTTTGCATGATGTGTCCAAAGTATGAAAGTCGAAGTCTTGTCATCTGAGCTTCTAAAGAAAGCTTAGGTTTGATCTCCTCTAGAATTGACTGGTTTGTTCTTCGGGCAGTCCATGGTATACGAAGTATTCATCGCCAGCACCATAAATCAAAGGCATCAATTTTCTTCCTGTCTATCTTTTTCACTAGAGATGTTTAAATACGTCTGTGGCATAAATGCTCAGAAGGAGAGCCTCTTTTGATTGAAAGCAAGCTCTGCTACGAGGAGACATAGGATGAGGGTGAAAGGGGATAGACTCAGGAGTAATATGTGGAAATATTTCTTTACGGAAAGAGTGATAGATGCGTGGAATATTCTCCCAGTGAAGGTGGTAGAGACGAGGACAGTATCTGAATTCAAAAAAGCATGGGACAAATACAAAGGATCTTAAAGGTAAAAAGGGACTATTGTAGTTGATACGGAAGGGCAGACTAGATAGACCATGTGGTCTTTTTCTGCCATCATGTTTCTATGTTTTTATACACACAAATACCTCAATTTACAGGCATTGTTCGTACATAAATCTGGGCTTCCTGTTGTAAAATTGCTCCCTTTAAGTGGATATTCTTGCATATAAGCATGAAAAATCTTTCATAAAATTACCCCATAACCTATACTTCAGCAGCTAAATTTCACTTCAGAATATTTAAGATTTTGTCCTGACCTCATTCCATCCTTATATCAAACCCCTTTTCTGAATATATACCCTTGGCCGTTTTGTCATGTAGAATTGCACTCACAGATTATTTTTGAAAAAGCATATCTCCAGGAACAAGCAGGGATGTAGTCTTCACATATGGGTATTGTCGGCACCGATGGAGCCCACGCGGGAACGCTCCCAAGCGTCCTATAGGAAAGCTTTTGGGAGCATCCCACTGCACCTGCGCTGCTGCCTTCCCGCCTTTCCAACTCTTCCTCTTCAGTTTTTGGTTTTATGTGGAGCCGACGGGCAGCAACTCCTGTCTCCGCAGAAAATGTTCTTTTTTGTGATCGCGTCTGCCCTCCCGTCGACGCCTATACCGGTTCCACTGGTGTCTTCTTTATTTTCTTCTTATCCTTTAAAAAAAAAAAGCTTTTTCTTGAGGGTCTGTCCCCTAGGTGCTTTGGCGCCATTTTGGGCACTAGGCCCTGTTTTTCTCAAAATGGAGAAATCATCTAGTGGTTTCAAAAAATGTTCGAAATGTGGCGGTACCATTTCCGCTACTGACACCCATGACTGGTGTCTTAAATGTTTGGGCCCAGACCATTCTCCATCGGAATGTCTCCTCTGCAGAAAGATGACTAAGAGGGACCTGAAAAATAGAGCTGCCAAACTTGGCACCCTTTTTGCCTCAGATGCAATGTCCTTTTCATCAAAGTCATCCAGGGCTTCATCTTCCTCCCATGGATCTCAGGTAACCAAACCGAGGTCTTCTTCGAAGACCAGTCAGTCCTCAAAGAGTACATCTCTTTCTAAGCATCGAGATGCTTCGAGCATTGCCTTTGAGGAGAATACACCAGCCAAACAATCCCGGCAGGAGGTCCTTGCCTCCAAAGCATTAACGGGGGTCCCAAGATGTTCCCGAGGCATCCACCTTCAGAGAGTTCTTGGTGTCATGTTCTGGGGTCGTGGCCCGCTCCGCCAGTACCGACACAGACATCGGCAGGCTCCATGGATCAATGCATCCTAGCCATTGAGGGTAGTCTAGCGGCCTTGTTAGCAGCCTCCATACCGCTAAAGCCACTACAATTGGTTCCGCAACCATGGGTACCGATATCGGTACCGGATGTATCAGCAGTTACTGCTCTGCCGCTCTCCATACTACCACCCATGTCAGCCCTAGAATCGGTGTCTGGCATAGAGGGTTCGGTATTGAGGCATTCCAATGCTGACTTCAATCGGTACAGACGACAGGCAGTACGGGAGCACCTGGCCCGTTGATACTTCAAGTCTTCCGATTCCGATGATTCTAATGAATCCATTGATACCGGAGCAGTTCTTCCGGAGGATCCCTCTCCTTCGCCACAATGGCGGATGTCTCCTCCAGAGGACATGTCTTTTCAAGACTTTATATGGTATGTGGCTCGGGGCCTCTCGATCACTGTGACCCCCAAAAAGGAGCCGAGAGCTGAAGAACTTTAAATTCTTCAGTATCTGACAGCCCCCAAGGAGGTTGCACCCTTCCCATACACCGGATTCTGCATGATCTCATTCTTCGAATGTGGGAAACACCCTTAACGGTGTCTCCACATTCCCGAAGACTTGATACAATGTACCAGGTACTGCAGTGTCCCGGGTTCCAAAAAATGCAGTTACCACACCATTCTATGGTCATGGAATCAGCGATGCACCAGATCAAAAGTGCTAAGACACATTCCTCTAATCCTCCAGGCCGTGAGGTGAGGACTCTCGATGCCTTTGAGTGTCGATGTTTTCAAGCCGCTATGCTGTTGGCCAGAATAAATTCTTACTTACTCTACAAGGGTATGTTTCTTCGAGAGGTTACTAAAGATTTGGAATTCATGGCCCCTCTTCTCCCCGATGACAAGAGAGCTGATTTTCTTACTCTTGTTAAGCATGTCCAAAATGTCTCTAAGTTCATGAACAGGGCAACCTTTGATTGTTTCGAATGCATTAGCAGAACCTCTGCTATTTCTATCGGTGCATGTTGGATTGCTTGGCTATAGACATCCGATTTAGAGTAGTGGGTGCAAGATAAGCTGGGAAATATTCCTTGCACAGGAGAAAACCTTTTTGGCAAGGATTGGCAGGATAAAGCTTCTCAGCTTGAGTCCGAGAACACTATTTTAAATACATTATCCATGACCACTGCCAACCCAGCTAAGAAAAAGCCCTTTTTCAACAAGAAAAAGAAATTCTATCCGTCTTACACCCAAGCTGGCCACTGTCCAGTCCATGCTCCCCAGAAGGGACAGCAGCAGCTGAAACAAAGGAAGGCTCAGGTCCCAAGAGCTCAACCAGCCCAGCAGTCACAGTCTCCGCAAGGTCTTTGACTCCTTCCTAGAGAACCTAGTCATCCTTCCTCTAGAAATACCAGAGCCTCTCAACATTCCAGGCAGACTGTGCTACTTTGCCAAGGGGTGGCAACAGATAACATCAGAACATTGGACTCTCTTCATAGTGACAGAGGGGTACAAACTCCACTTCCACAGTATGCCCCTCTACTCCAAGAGAGTTCAGTTCTCGGCCCCCCCTCACCACTCTCTTGTATCAAGAGGTCACCTCACTTCTCGCTCCAGGAGCAAAACTTAAAACTAAGATGCAGACAGCAGTCCAGCAGCGAGATGGGGGTTTTCATGCTTTTGCATTGAGTGTCACATGTATGATTTTTTCCCAGTTGGTGAGAGGTCTTACGTGTGCACTAGGTGCAAGGAGCTCTTTACTCTCAGGGAACGAGTCCATTCTCTAGAGGTTAGAATAGTAGACTTGGAAAACATAAGAAAGACAGAGAGGTACATAGACGAGACCTACAGGGATATAGTCCTGAAGTCCCACCTCCAGTCTGGCAGCATCCCTGTTGCCATGGAGGAGAGAGGTCACGTGACAGGAGAGCATCACCCTGGTGTGGCAGGACGTGATCCTGTAACTAGGACCTGTCCTCCAGGTGATGTAAAACCCTCTCGCACCGAGGAAGTTTCTCCAGGGCCATGTGCCCATGAGGGAAGGGTTAGGACAGCCGTTATAGTTGGTGATTCGATCATTAGGCATGTAGATAGCTGGGTGGCTGCTGCACGTGAGGATCGCCTGGTAACATGCCTGCCTAGTGCGAAGGTAGCGGACCTCACGCGCCACCTAGATAAGGTCTTAGATAGTGCTGGGGAGGAGTCTGCTGTCTTGGTACATGTCGGTACCAATGACATAGGAAAATGTGGTAGGGAGGTTCTGGAGGCTAAATTTAGACTTTTAGATAGGAAGTTGAAATCCAGAACTTCAAGGGTAGTGTTCTCCGAAATGCTTCCCGTTCCACGTGCAGGACCCAAAAGGCAGGCAGAGCTCCGGAGTCTCAATGCATGAATGAGACAATGGTGCAGAGATGAGGGTTTTGGATTTGTTAGGAACTGGGGAACATTCTGGGGAAAGGAGGGGCTCTTCTGAAGGGATGGGCTTCACCTTAACCGGGATGGAACCAGGCTGCTGGCATTGACCTTTAAAAAGGAGATAGAGCAGCTTTTAAACTAGATAATAGGGGAAAGCCGACAGTCGCCCAAGAGCGGATGGTTCGGAAGAATGTATCCTTGAAGGATACTACCAAAAGCAGAGAGGTTCCACAAAAGAGTAAAGTAGCCCAAATGCCCTCAAGTATGGAGCAGACAGAGCTTAAAGATCCCAAATTACCCATGTCTACCAATAGCCAAATTAATATGAATAAAATACAGTCTCTAAAATGCTTGTATGCAAATGCTAGAAGTCTAAAAAATAAGATGGGGGAGATAGAATATATAGCACTAAATGAGAGGTTAGATATGATTGGAATATCAGAGACATGGTGGAAGTAGGACAACCAGTGGGACACTGTGATACCTGGGTACAAACTATATCGTAATGATAGAGGTGATCAAATTGGTGGAGGGGTTGCACTCTGTGTTAGAGAGGGCATTGAGTCAGAAAGGATTAAAGTTTTGCAGGAAACAAACTTTGCTGTAGAATCTCTATGGATTGAAATTCCATGTAAAAAGGGGAAGGCGATGGCAGTGGGGCTGTACTATCGACCGCCTGGCCAGAATGAACAAATGGATGATGAAATGCTCAAAGAAATCAAGGAAGCTAACAAATGTTACAGCGCAGTAATAATAATGGGTGATTTCAATTACCCCGGTATCAACTGGGTCAGTGTCACAGCAGGACATGCTAGGGAGATAAAGTTCCTAGATGACATAAATGACTGCTTCTTGGAGCAGCTGGTTCATGAATTGACCAGAGGGGAAGCCATATTAGACCTAGTCCTTAGTGGAACACCAGATCTAGTGCAAGAGATAAGGGTGTTGGGGCCACTTGGCAATAGTGATCATAGCATGATCGCCTTTGATTTAATTAGTGGAGGAGGGATAGTAAGGAAATCCACAGTATTACCTTTTAACTTTCGAAAGGGAGACTATAATAAAATGAGGAAAATAGTTAAGAAAAAACTAAAAGGAGCAGTTGCAAAGATTAAAGACTTACATCAAGCTTGGGTGTTGTTAAAAATTACTATCTTGGAAGCCCAGAACAGCTGTATTTCACGCTTTAAGAAAAGTGGAAGGAAGTCCAAAAAACTGCCAGCATGGTTTAAAGGTGAGGTCAGAGAGGCTGTTGTTGCCAAAAAAGCATCTTTCACGAAATGGAAAAAAACGATGAAACCTGGAAACAGCACAAGCACTGGCAAGTCAAATTCAAAGCACTGACAAAGCAGGCAAAGGGAGAATTTGAGAAGAAGCTTGCTGCGGAAGGAAAAACGCGAAATAAAGATTTTTTCAAGTACATTCGTAGCAAAAAACCTGTGCGAGAGTCAGTTGGTCCATTAGATGATAGAGGAGTTAAAGGGGCACTAAGAGGCGACAAGGTGATAGCGGAGAGACTGAATGAATTCTTTGCTTCGGTCTTTACTGAGGAAGATGTAGGGATATTACCCATGACTGAAGTGGTATTTAAAGGTGCGGAAGAATTGAAGGAAATATCGATACATCGGGAAGATGTAGTACAACTATTAGATAAACTGAAGAGTAGCAAATCACCAGGGCCGGATGGTATACATCCAAGGGTGTTGAAAGAACTGAAATATGAGATTGCAGACCTGCTATTAGTAATCTGTGAACTATCATTAAAATCATCTCTAATACCTGAAGATTGGAGGATCACCAATGTAACACCAATTTTTAAAAAGAGTTCCAGGGGTGATCCGGGAAACTACAGACCGGTGAGCCTCCCGTCAGTACCAGAAAAAATGGTAGAAACCATCATAAAGAATAAAATTACTCAGCATGAAGATAGTCATGGCCTAATGGGAGACAGCCAACATGGCTTTAGACAAGGAAGATCTTGTCTTACTAATCTGTTATGTTTTTTTGAAAGTGTGAATAAACAGGTGGACAAAGGTGAGTCGGTTGATATAGTGTATCTGGACTTTCAAAAAGCCTTTGACAAGGTCCCTCATCAGAGACTTTTGGCAAAACTAAAGAGTCATGGGATAGGAGGCAGTGTACTACTGTGGATCAGAAACTGGTTAAAAGATAGAAAGCAGAGGGTTGGGCTAAATGGCCAATTTTCCCAATGGAGAAAAGTGAATAGTGGTGTACCCCAGGGATCTGTGCTGGGTCAGCTGCTTTTTGACATATTCATAAATGACCTGGAAAGAGGAATGACAAGTGAGGTTATCAAATTTGCAGATGACACAAAACTATTTAAAGTTGTTAAAACCCAAGAGGATTGTGGAAAATTGCAAGAGGATCTTGATAAATTGGAAGACTGAGCATCCAAATGGCAGATGAAATTTAATGTGGACAAGTGCAAAGTTATGCACCTAGGGAAGAACAACCCAAACTATGGTTACACAATGCAAGGTTCCACATTAGGAACCACCACCCAGGAAAAAGATTTAGGCGTCATTGTGGATAACATGTTAAAAGCCTCGGCGCAGTGTGCAGCGGCACCCAAGAGAGCAAATAGAATGCTAGGTATCATAACGGAAAGGAATGGAAAATAAAACAAAAGATATTATAATGCCTCTATATAGTTCCATGGTGAGACCGCACCTTGAATATTGTGTGCAATTCTGGTCGCCGTATCTTAAAAAGGATATAGCGTTATTAGAAAAGGTTCAGAGAAGAGCCACCAAAATGGTAAAGGGGATGGAAGGATACTCCTATGATGAAAGGCTAAAAAGGTTAGGGCTCTTTAACCTGGAAAGAGACGGCTGAGGGGAGATATGATAGAAGTCTTTAAGTTGATGAACGGAGTGGAATGTGTAAACGTTGATCGATTACACAGGTACACTACCAAAAAACTGCCTCCAGTTTTGCAACTGATTCCTATAGATTTTGGGGTGCTGAATCCAGGAAAAATAGCCAAAATGTTCCATCACGTCACGTTTTCTTGCAAAATTAGATTTCTTACCCATATAAGGAATGTTCACATAATTTCTTTTTAGCCGACTGCAGTTTATTTTCTTGGCCCAAAATAGAGGTTGTAATGGTTAACTAACTAGAAACACTCCCTCATAATATTTTAGAGTGTTTTTTATTCATTTTATACATTAACAGGACAATTGGGAGGCGGGGGGCTAAATCCAGTACTCGCGCTGGCGCATGTTCTTTCCTGTTCGCCTCGCCTCGTTCGCTCGCTCGCTCAAACACGGTGGTTGCGACATGAACGTTCCTGTCAAATTTTAGTTTCTTGCAAGTTCATTATTACCTTTTGTTTGCTCAGTCGTAATCCAGCTTTATTCCGAAGTGGTTCACTACAGTTGTAGTTTGGAGTGCTGTGTATTTGTGATGGCTCACAGAGCCAGAGGTTGCGTCAACTCTCCGGACAGTTTTTGTTTTATTTGTGGGGAATATACCGTAAAAAAGCGGCAGAGGAACATTTCTGCATTTATTAAAAAAGTATATTTCGCCTATTTCGGTTTGAAGTTAGGCGATCAAGACAAACCGTGGGCTCCTCACAAAGTGTGCAAGACATGTGAGGAAGATCTACGCTTATGGATGAAAGGTAAAAAACAAGCATTTCGTTTCGGAATACCTATGATATGGCGTGAACAAAGAGACCACAGCAGTGACTGCTATTTTTGCTCTTGCATTGTGAAGGGATACAACTTAAAAAATAAGAACGTAATAAGTTACCCCAACCTTCCCTCAGCAATTAGGCCTATGCCTCATAGCAACGAAGTACCTGTGCCTGAACCACCAAAATCTTTGGATCATATTTGTGTGGACGGTTCTGATCATGATGAGACTCATCAGATGGCTTTTCCCGATGAGTCCAGTACTTCCGAGTTTGAAACTGAACCAGATCCGAAACCTGAACTTTTCTCTCAAGCTGAATTGAATGATTTAGTCCGGGATTTAGGACTCCCAAAAGATGCTGCCCAACTGCTAGGTTCTCGGCTTAAACAGAAAAATCTATTGTCACCAGGAACAACTTTTTATTGGTACCACAACCGCGAGACACAATTTTTGAAGTATTTCAGCAAAGAGGAAGATTTGGTATTTTGCAACGATATATACGGAGTGATGGAAAAGTTTAAACTCAAGTATGATCCTGCTGAATGGCGGCTGTTCATTGATTCGTCAAAAGACAGCATAAAAGGTGTTCTTCTTCATAATGGCAACACATTCGCTTCAGTTCCTATTGCTCACTCTGTTATTCTCCAAGAAAAATACGAGAATTTGGCCCTGATTCTTCAGAAGATTCGTTATGATGAGCATAAGTGGATGATTTGTGGAGACTTTAAAATTCTATCCATGCTATTAGGGCAGCAATCCGGTTTCACCAAATATCCCTGCTTCCTTTGCTTGTGGGATAGCCGGGCCCGCGACCTACACTGGGGGAAAAAAGACTGGCCAATTCGGGAGTATTTGAGACCCGGTGAGAAAAATGTTCTTCATGAGAGCTTGGTACCTCGTGATAAAATTCTATTACCACCTCTCCACATTAAGTTGGGTCTCATTAAGCAATTCATCAAGTCCCTTCCAAAAGATGGTGAGTGCTTTCGGTACCTTTGCTCAAAGTTCCCCCGACTTTCTGAAGCAAAGCTAAAGGAAGGAGTGTTTGTTGGCCCTGATATAAGGAAACTCATTTCAGATGGAGCATTCGCTGAAACGATGTCTGAGAAGGAAAAAGAAGCCTGGGATTCCTTCAAGGATGTTGTTCTCAAATTCTTGGGGAACAGGCGGGATGAGAACTATAAGGATATTGTTGCCAGGATGCTCAATGCCTTCAAAGAACAAGGCTGTAACATGAGCCTGAAAGTCCATTTCTTGCACTCCCATGTGAACTACTTTCCCGAAAACTTGGGGGCGTACAGTGAAGAACAAGGTGAAAGGTTTCACCAGGACATCAAGGACGCAGAGAGAAGGTACCAAGGAAGATGGAACACCACTATGATGGCTGATTTCTGCTGGTTGCTGCTGCGGGAAACCCCAGATGAAAAATACGCCAAGCAGCGCACCAAGAGAAGCATTCGGGGGAAGAAGAAACGGGCCCACCAGGAGATTGATTGACCCAAGAATGACTTTAAAATCTAAACTGTGTTGACAAATATCGTGTTTTTACTAAACTTTGAAATAAAAATTTGCTAGTTATTACCACAGTGTCGGATCTCATTTATTAGAATTTTATTTTCACACCATCGGTGTTTGTCTTCATGTATTGCAATGGTGCGGTTTGCGTTTTCTATTCTTACATACATACCTGTACAACATATTTTGCACATTTCTTTGCTTTGCTTTGTGTCTAACCTCGCTCTTATATGCTCAGTTTTTGTGCACATGTATGTGGCTGTTTTAAGTGCAGACAATTTTGCTACCATCACAGTGTGTTTTGTTGACATTACTCTATTCTTATGTGCTGCCTTGTTACAATTTTCTTTATTCTTATTTGAATAACTACTAAACAATTAGTATAAAGAATTCATCCAAGAAACTTTTATCTCGATCGCACTCAATCTGAAACGTTCACCTCAAACTGCTAACCCAATGTAGCAAAAAATCTGTACGTGATGGAGCAAATTGGTTACCAGATTTGGATTCAGCGCACCAAAAAATGTAAAAATCAATCGAAACATTAGAGGCAGTTTAAAAAAAATTTTTTTTAGTGTACCTGTGTTATTTACGTTATCAGAATATAGAAAGACTAGGGGACATGGAATGAAGCTACAGGGTAAACTATTTAAGACTAATAAAAGAAAATATTTTTTCACTGAACGTGTAATCAAACTCTGGAATTTGTTACCGGAGAATGTAGTAAAGGCTGTTAGTGTAGCTGGGTTTAAAAAAGGTTTGGACAAGTTCCTGGAGGAAAGGTCCATAAGCCATTATTAAGAAGGGACCCAGGATATCAATGCTTGACCCAGTACAAGCATTGCGGAACCTGTGTCTTTTGGGGAAACTGCTAGGTACGTATGACCTAGATTGGCCACTGTTGGAAACAGGATACTGGGCTTGATGGACCTTGGTCTGACCTAGTATGGCATATCTTATGTTATGTTCTTATGTTACCTTTTTCTCAACAAGGCCTGGGTTTCTACTTCCCCTATTTCCTTATTCCAAAGAAAACAGGAGGGTACAGGCCCTTGCTAGACCTCAGAGACTTAAACAAATACCTCTTCCGAGCAAAATTCAAAATGATCTCTCTCGGAACACTCCTCCCTTACATTCAGAGTCAGGATTGGCTATGTTCTCTAGACCTAAAAGACGTCTATACACATATCCTTGTTCATGCAGAGCACAGGAGGTTTCTTCGATTCCTCATTCAAGGAAGACATTACCAGTACAGAGATTTACCCTTTGGCCTGGCTTCAGTCCCAAGAGTCTTCACGAAATGCATGGCAGTGGTAGCAGCATTTTTAAGGACTCTAGGGCTATTTGTCTTCCCCTACTTAGACGACTGGCTAATCCGAGCACCAACAGCTCCAGAAGCCAGCTCAGCTCTTTCCTGCACGATGCAAATCCTGCAATATCTGGGATTGGTCATAAATCTCCCAAAATCCCATCTCACGCCGTCTCAGTCTCTAGAGTTCATAGGGGCTCTTCTAGATACAAGGAAGTCAAAGGCTGTCCTGCCACAACCCTGCTGCGCTCAAATAGTTCAACTGGTGTCTCAAGCAGATATGAAAACTTTCCTGACTGCTCGAGAAATGCTTCAGTTGCTGGAACATATGGCGTCCACTGTACATGTGGTTCCCTATGCTCACTTACACATGCGAGCAGCTCAGTGGACCCTATCCTCTCAGTGGACACAGGTGTCAGATCTTCTGAGGGACAAAATCAGAAACTCTACACGCCTAATCTCATCCCTTCAGTGGAGGCAAACGCTGGAAAACCTTCTCTTAGGGTCACCATTTCAGCAGCCACTGCACCAATCTATGCCTCGTTGGAGTAGGGAGTGGTGCCAAAGGACTGGAGAGAGGCTCATGTGGTGCCTTTACACAAAAGTGGAAGTAAGGATGTGGTTGAAAACTACAGGCCGGTTAGTTTAACTTTGGTGGTGAGTAAATTATTGGAAACGCTTTTGAAAGAGAAAATAGTGAGGTTTTTGGAGTCCAGCGGATTACAGGATCCGAGGCAGCATGGATTCACCAGAGGCAGGTCTTGTCAGACAAATCTGATTGATTTCTTTGACTGGGTGACAAGGGAGTTGGACCAAGGGAGAGCCCTAGATGTGGTGTATTTAGATTTCAGTAAAGCCTTTGACACTGTTCTTCACAGGTGACTTATAAACAAACTGAGCACCCTAGGGATGGACCCTAAAGTTACTGCTTAGGTTAGAAATTGGTTGGGTAGAAGGTGACAAAGAGTACAGGTAAATGGATCTCACTCTGAGGAAAAGGATATTAACAGTGATGTGCCCCAGGGATCTGTCCTTGGTCCAATTCTTTTTAATACCTTTGTCAGTGATATAGCTGAAGGGCTGTCGGGTAAGGTTTGCCTCTTTGCGGATGATACCAAAATCTGCAATAGAGTAGACACCCAGGAAGGTGTAGATAACATGAGGAGGAAGCTAGCTAAGCTTGAAGAATGGTCTAAAATTTGGCAGCTGGGATTTAATGTTAAAAAATGTAAGGTCATGCATTTGGGCTGCAGCAATCCAAGGGAGCTATATAGTATAGAGGGGTGAAGTACTTTTGTCCACTAAAGAAGAGCGGGACCTAGGCATGGTTGTGTCTGATGATCTTAAAGTAGCTAAACAGGTAGAAAAGGCAACGGCAAAAGCTAGAAGGATGCTTGGGTGCATACAGAAAGAAATGGCTAGCAGAAAAAAGGAGGTGATAGTGCCTCTGTATAAGTCTTTGCTGCGACCTCATTTGGAGTATAGTGTGCAATTATGGAGACTGTACCTTCAAAAGGATATAAACAGGATGGAGTCAGTACAGAGGGTGACAACTAAAATGGTTAGTGGTCTTCATTATAAAGCATATGAGGACAGACTTAAGGATCTTAATATGCACACCTTAGAGGAAAGGCGGGATAGAGGTGATATGATTGAGATGTTTAAATACCTCCGTGGCATAAATGTTCAGGGAGAGAGCCTCTTTCAATTGAAAGCAAGTTCTGCTACGAGGAGACATGGTATGAGGGTGAAGGGGAATAGATTCAGGAGTGATATGTGGAAATATTTCTTTATGGAAAGAGTGGTGGATCCATGGAATAGTCTCCCAGTGGAGGTGGTAGAGATGAGGACAGTATCTGAATTCAAAAAAGCATGGGACAAACACAGAGGATCTCTAAAGGAAAATAGGGGACTGTTGTAGTTGTTGATATGGAAGGACAGACTGGATAGGCCATGTGGTCTTTTTCTGTCGTCATATTTCTATGTTTCTACCTTGACGACAGATGAGTCCAAGTCAGGTTGGGGGGCTCATATGGACAATCTCTCCATTCAAGGTCTCTGGACTAAACAGGAGACTTGTCTTCACATAAATCTATTGGAACTCAGAGCCATCTTCTACACTCTTTGAGTTTTTCAGGACCATCTGCGCTACAAGACAGTCCTTGTCCAGAAAGACAATCAGGTAGCCATTTTCTACGTAAACAAACAGGGTGGAACAGGCTCTCAAGCGTTGTGCAACGAAGCTCTACACCTCTGGTCCTTTGCAAGAGGCCTTCAGATTCACTTACTGGCGGTGTATCTCCCAAGCACACAGAATCTCCTGGCAGACAAACTGAGTTGAGTGCTGCTACCACACGAGTGATCTCTTCATTCAGAACAGATTGCTCGAATCTTTCGAATCTGGGGAACCTCAGATATAGACCTATTTGTAAGTCCTCAGAATGCCAAACTTCCCCGATTCTGTCCAGAATTCCAGCTCGGAACAGTCAGACAAGGGATGCTTTCCACCTCCATTGGGGTCAGGACTTCCTGTATGCCTACCCACCCATTCCCAAGACTCTATTCAAACTCCAGAGAGACAGGGGCCATATGATCCTCATAGCCCCATGCTGACCACAACAGACGTGGTGTCCACTGCTTCTGCATCTCTCTCAAGCCAGGCCTCTGGACTTGGGATGTGCTCTAGATCTTCTATCCCAGGAGGACGGGATGCTTTTGCACCCGAATCCTCAGTCTTTGCACTTGATGGCATGGTTGCTGAGAGCTTAGATTTCCAGAATGTCAACCTCTCTCAACAGGTTAAGGATATCCTTTTGGCCTCAAGGAAACCTTCCACAAGGCGGGCTTATGCCTTTAAGTGGAAAAAGTTCTCTATCTGGTCTTCAAAGAAGGAACTTAATCCTTTTTCAGTTCCTGTAGAGACGTTACTGGAGTATCTCCTCCATATTTCATCCTCTGGTCTCAAGACCAATTCAGTAATAGTCCACCTTAGTACCATTGCGGCTTTCCACAAGCCCTTTGATGGACAACCTGTCTCCTCTCATCCGCTTGTGGCATGATTTATGAGAGGTCTACTCTTAACTAAGCCTTCCATTAAGCCACCACCCAAGGCATGGGACTTAAATCTCATCCTCGGACAGCTCATGAAGCTGCCATTCGAGCCCTTAGCCACTACATCCCTAAAGCTTCTTTCCTGGAAGGTAATCTTCCTAATTGCTCTCACTTCTGCAAGACATATCAGTGAGCTATAAGCCTTAGTGCCTGATCCTCCTTACACAAAATTCCACCATGATAAAGTAGCCCTTAGGACTCATCCTCACTTTATGCCAAAGGTGGTTTCACCTTTTCATTTAAACCAGCCGGTTTATCTTCCTGTCTTCTTCCCTAGACCTCATGCCTCGAATGCAGAAAGGAATCTTCATATTCTAGATTGTAAAAGAGCTTTAGCCTTTTACATTCAGAGAAGTAGGCAAAATAGGAAGGCTTCTCAGCTTTTTGTTGCCTTTGATTCTAGCCACCTGGGGTTACCAGTCTCCAAGAGTCCACTCTCCGGGTGGACTCTCCGGGTGGACTGCAGACTGCATATCCTTTACCTATGAGAGTACGGGACTTTCTCTTGAAGGTCATGTCACAGCTCACAGTGTTAGGGCTATGACTGCCTCTATGGCCAACCTTCTCTCGGTGTCCATCGATGACATTTGTAAAGCAGCCACTTGGTCCTCGGTTCACACTTTTGCGGCCCATTACTGCTCGGGATGCCTTGTTTGGCCAGGCTGTTCTCCAACATCTCTTTCAGACTTAGAACAACTCCTACCCCCCATCCCGGGTTTGGATACCAGAGATCCTTGGGAGGAAGCATGACCCACCTCAGCCTGGGTTTAGCTGCTTTATGGGGTCATCTCCCTGGCATCTCTAATCTTTGGAGTCCCCATATGTGAAGACTACATTCCTGCTTGTTCCTGGAGATAGCATAGTTACTCTCATGTAACAGGTGATCTCCGGGAACAGCAGGAATTGAGTCTTCACAACCCACCCACCTACCTTAGGCGTTGTATCTCTATCTCTCTCTCTCTTTCATAGTAACATAGTAACATACTAAATGACGGCAGATAAAGACCAGCATGGTCCATCTAGTCTTCCCGCACGATGGCAAGAGTAGGTGCACCTGCCGCTCCGCCACCCTTTCCCATGTCACTGTTTAGGGGTGAACCCACCACTCCATGTAGGACACCCCTATTTGTTGAGAAATTAGATGGTTCAGTTTATTTTGATTTTATCCTGTTGCTGTAAAGGGATCCACTGTGTCTCTCCCATGCCATTTTGAATTCCATCACCGTGTTTGCCCCCACCACTTCCATCGTGAGGGCATTCCAAGCATCCACCACCCTTTCTGTGAAAAAGTATTTCCTGACATTGCCTTTCAATTTACCACCTCACAGCTTCATGTTGTGCCCTCTAGCTGTACAGCTTCCCCGTCTTTGGAAGAGGTTTGTTTGTTCATTATTTCCCTTTAAGTATTTAAAGGTCTGAATCATATCTCCCCTGTCCCTCCTCTCCTCCAAAGTGTACATGTTTAGGTCTTCAAGTCTCTTCTCATAAGGCTTCTGACGCAGGCTCCAAATCATTTGGGTCGCCTTCCTCTGAACAGTTTCCAGTCTTTTTACATCCTTTGCAAGATACGGTCTCCAAACCTGAACACAGTATTCCAAGTGAGGCCTCACCAGTGACTTGTACAGTGGCATAAGTACCTCTTCCTTTCTGCTGGTGATTTCCTTCTCTCCTTTTGTCTCAGCTACAAACCCAAATGAAGAGGGAGAGTTGGAAAGGCAGGAAGGCAACAGCGGAGGTGCAGTGGAATGCTCACAAAACCTTTTCTATAGGACGCTGGGGAGCGTTCCCGCGTGGGCTCCGTTGGTGCCGACGATACCCATATGTGAAGACTCAATTCCTGCTGTTCCCGGAGATCACTTTTACAGGTGAGTAACTACGCTTTATGCAAACAGCACCCTCACTGACCACATAAATGCTTTTGAATTCCGATTTAAAGGTACCCTATAATACTGTAACCTCTGCATCATAACAGACTATTGGACATATGTGCAATGTGTTTTAAAATGCTTAAAGTCAGATCATAAACAAATTGCTTTTTGCATTTCATTATAAGTGAATAATGATCACTGTATAAAATATATTTCCAATTCCCATTTTATTCAAAACAAAATCTACCATTTCATATTATTTATAGTTTACAGTGTACTGTATTTGATATACTGCCTTCTGGACAATCAAGGCAGTTTACAAACAGTAATAAGGAAACATAAAACATACAATAATTCAAGAAAAGAACTACATCTTTCAAAGGAAAGAGGAAAGAGCAGAGTGAAATAGGGGGGTTGCACTGCTAGTCATTCTCAAGAGCCCAGTCCGATCCCAAAGGCCTGCTAGAATAATAGAGTTTTTAACAGAACTTTAAGCTTTTTAAAGTTAAGTTCAAGATGGATGGGGGGGGGGGAGGCAATTCCATAAAGAAGGGGCGGTAAAGAAAAAGGCATAATTCCTAGTGCTTTCGTATCGTGCTTTTGAAGGGGGAGGGATAAATAGTCTATTTCAATGTAATGAACTTAAGCAATGTGTGTGGGGGGGTAGGCATAAGGGATTGTGATGGTGTGTTTAAAAGGCTCTCCTTCCCCTCCAGGGAAATCTCCAGCCAAGCCTAGCATACTTGAGGGATTGCCCTGGAATAGATTTAAATCCCTTTCCCTTTAAGGGAAAAGGCTGGAGAATGCCTCTGGAGGGTGTGGCCCGGCCGCAGGGTTTATTCCCAGGAGCAGGAGACTGGGAGAGGGAGAGAGGAGTCTGACTGCCTGGACCTAACTTGCAAACAACATATCTATAAAAGGGAGTCTGCTGAAAAGGCTAGGAGCTGACTGGAGTCAGCTCGAGGGACAGCCCCTGTACAAAGAAAGAAGGTGAGTTGCCTGGGAACATTGTTTGATCTCAAGGAAGAAGCAGGAATGTAGTCTTCACATATGGGTGATGTCGGTATCAACAGAGCACATGTGGGAACGCTTCCCAGCTTCCAATTGGAAAGCTTTTGGGAACACGCCCCTGCGCCTGAGTGATTGCCTTCCCACCTTCCCAATTCCCTCTCTTCAGTTCTTCATTTTCCATGGAGCCAGCAGGAAGCAAATCATGTCACCGCAGAAAAACTGTTTTTGTGGATAGCACCTCTGCCTTCCCGTTGACACCGGCACCGTCTAGGACATCACTGATTCCCTTATCCTTTTCTTTATCGTCTTTCTTTATTTTCTCTAACAAAAAAATAAATAAACCTCTACTTGGGTGTCGACGCTCTTTTAGGCCTTAAGCCTACCATACTCTTCATACATAGAAGGTTTGGAGAAACCAACTAGTGATTGGAGAATGGCCAATGTAACGCCAGTTTTTAAAAAGGGTTCCAGGGGTGATCTGGGAAACTACAGACTCGTGAGCCTGACGTCAGTACCGGGAAAAATGGTAGAAACCATCATAAAGAACAAAATTACTGAACATATAGATAGTCATGGCTTAATGGGAGACAGCCAACATGGATTTAGACAAGGAAGATCTTGTCTTACTAATCTTTTATGTTTTTCTGAAGGTGTGAATAAACAGATACACTGTATCAACTGACTCACCTTTGTCTATCTGGACTTTCAGAAAGCCTTTGACAAGGTCCCTCATCAGAGACTTTTGGCAAATTAAAAGATCATGGGATAGGAGGCAGTGTTCTAATGTGGATCAGGAACTGGTTAAAAGATAGAAAGCAGAGGGTAGTGCTAAATGGCCAATTTTCCCAAGGAGAATGGTGAATAGTGGAGTACCCTAGGGATCTGTGCTGGGTTCTGTGCTGGTGGTCTGTGCTGTTGAGGTGGGGGTGCTTTTTGATATATTCATACGAGTAACTGACGTGGAAAAGGGAATAACGAGTGAGGTTATCAAATTTGCAGATGACACAAAACTATTTAAAGTTGTTAAAACCCATGAGGATTGTGGAAAATTGCAAGAGGATCTTGATAAATTGGAAGACTGAGCATCCAAATGGTAGATGAAATGTAATGTGGACAAGTGCAAAGTTATGCACCTAGGAAAGAACACCCTAAACTATGGTTACACGATGCAAGGTTCCACATTGGGAACCAATACCCAGGAAAAAGATTTAGGCGTCATGTGGATAACATATTGAAACCCTCTGCCCAGTGTGCAGCGGCGCAAAGAGAGCAAATAAAATGCTAGAAATCATAAAGAAAGGAATGGAAAATAAAATAAAGGATATTATAATGCTTCTGTATCGTTCCATGGTACGATCGCACCTTGAATATTGTGTGCAATTCTGGTCGCCGTATCTTAAAAAGGATATAGCATTATTAGAAAAGGTGCAGAGAAGAGCCACCAAAATGGTAAAGGGGATGGAAGGATACTCCTATGAAGAGAGGCTAAGAAGGTTGGGGCTCTTCAACCTGGAAAAGAAGTGGCTGAGGAGAGATATGATAGAGGTCTATAAATTAATGGAGTGGAACGGGTAAACGTAGATCGATTGTTTATGTCGTCAGAATATAAAAAGACTAGGGGACATGCAATGAAGCTACAGGGTAACCTATTTAAGACTAATAAAAAATATATTTTTTCACTCAACGTGTAATCAAACTCCTGAAAGAGTGAATAGTGGACTTCCTCAAAACCAACAGGTTGCATGATCCGAGGCAACATGGTTTTACCAAAGGACAATCTTGCCAAACAAATCTGATTGAGTTTATTTATTTATTTATTATCATTTCTTATATACCGCACTATTCGACATCAGCGCAGTTTACATGGAACAGAAACATCTGACAAGTTGCATATGTCTGGTCATTACAATTAACAGGATATGGAACTTGGATAACAGGGTAAACTATATACATAAGAAGTGTAGCGAGAAAAAGATACTGTTTGGTGTTTTACATTGTTGGGGACACATGTTGCGAGGGCTTTGGGTGACCAGAGAACTGGATCAAGGGCATGTAATGGATACGATCTACCTGGATTTCAGCAAAGTCTTTGATAACACAGGTACACTACCAAAAAACTGCCTCCAGTTTTGCAACTGATTCCTATAGATTTTGGGGTGCTGAATCCAGGAAAAATAGCCAAAATGCTCCATCACGTCACGTTTTCTTGCAAAATTAGATTTCTTACCCATATAAGGAATGTTCACATAATTTCTTTTTAGCCGACTGCAGTTTATTTTCTTGGCCCAAAATAGAGGTTGTAATGGTTAACTAACTAGAAACACGCCCTCATGATATTTTAGAGTGTTTTGTATTCATTTTATACATTAACAGGACAATTGGGAGGCGGGGGGCTAAATCCAGTACTCGCGCTGGCGCATGTTCTTTCCTGTTCGCCTCGTTCGCTCGCTCAAACACGGTGGTTGCGACATGAACGTTCCTGTCAAATTTCAGTTTCTTGCAAGTTCATTATTACCTTTTGTTTGCTCAGTCGTAATCCAGCTTTATTCCGAAGTGGTTCACTACAGTTGTAGTTTGCAGTGCTGTGTATTTGTGATGGCTCACAGAGCCAGAGGTTGCGTCAACTCTCTGGACAGTTTTTGTTTTATTTGTGGGGAATATACCGTGAAAAAGCGGCAGAGGAACATTTCTGCATTTATTAAAAAAGTATATTTCGCCTATTTCGGTTTGAAGTTAGGCGATCAAGACAAACCGTGGGCTCCTCACAAAGTGTGCAAGACATGTGAGGAAGATCTACGCTTATGGATGAAAGGTAAAACACAAGCATTTCGTTTTGGAATACCTATGATGTGGCGTGAACAAAGAGACCACAGCAGTGACTGCTATTTTTGCTCTTGCATTGTGAAGGGATACAACTTAAAAAATAAGAACGTAATAAGTTACCCCAACCTTCCCTCAGCAATTAGGCCTATGCCTCATAGCAACGAAGTACCTGTGCCTGAACCACCAAAATCTTTGGATCATATTTGTGTGGACGGTTCTGATCATGATGAGACTCATCAGATGGCTTTTCCCGATGAGTCCAGTACTTCCGAGTTTGAAACTGAACCAGATCCGAAACCTGAACTTTTCTCTCAAGCTGAATTGAATGATTTAGTCCGGGATTTAGGACTCCCAAAAGATGCTGCCCAACTGCTAGGTTCTCGGCTTAAACAGAAAAATCTATTGTCACCAGGAACAACTTTTTATTGGTACCGCAACCGCGAGACACAATTTTTGAAGTATTTCAGCAAAGAGGAAGATTTGGTATTTTGCAACGATATATACGGAGTGATGGAAAAGTTTAAACTCAAGTATGATCCTGCTGAATGGCGGCTGTTCATTGATTCGTCAAAAGACAGCATAAAAGGTGTGTTTTGTTGACATTACTCTATTCTTATGTGCTGCCTTGTTACAATTTTCTTTATTCTTATTTGAATAACTACTAAACAATTAGTATAAAGAATTCATCCAAGAAACTTTTATCTCGATCGCACTCAATCTGAAACGTTCACCTCAAACTGCTAACCCAATGTAGCAAAAGATCTGTACGTGATGGAGCAAATTGGTTACCAGATTTGGATTCAGCGCACCAAAAAACGTAAAAATCAATCGAAACATTAGAGGCAGTTTAAAAAAAATTTTTTTTAGTGTACCTGTGTAATGTTTCTCATAGGAGGCTTATCAATAAACTCAACAGACGGCTGAGGGGAGATATGATAGAGGTCTATAAATTAATGAATGGAGTGGAACGGGTAAATGTAGATCGATTGTTTATGTCGTCAGAATATACAAAGACTAGGGGACATGCAATGAAGCTACATGGTAACCTATTTAAGAATTAGAAGAGAAAATATTTTTTCACTCAATGAGTAATCCAACTCTGGAATTTGTTACCGGAGCATGTAGTAAAAGCTGTTAGTGTAACTGGGTTTAAAAAAGGTTTGGACAAGTTCCTGGAGGAAAGTTCCATAAACTATTATTAAAAGGGACCCGGGATATCACTGACTGACCCAATACAAGCAATGAGGAACCTGTGTCTTTTGGGGAAACTGCTAGGCACTTATGACCTAGATTGGCCACTGTTGGAAACACGATACTGGTGTTGATGGACCTTGGTCTGACCCAGTATGGCATATCTTATGTTCTTATGACCAGCCGGACAGGCAGGGGATGCACACATCAGAATTAGCCTCCATGTATTTACATTAGGCCTTGGTATTATTTAAAAATACTATCTTGGAAGCCCAGACTAGAGATATATTCCATTATTTAAGAAAGGTGGAAGGAAGCCAAACAACAGCCAACATGGCTTGTTATACCTAAGACAGAATCCTTCAGAAAATGCAAAAAAGAGCCAAATGATAAAAAGAGAAAATAACATAAGAACTGGCAAGTTAAATGCAAGGCATTGTTAAAGCAGGCAAAGAGAGAATTTGAAAATAAGCTTGCCATGGAAGCAAAAGCGCATAATAAAAACTTTTTCAAATACATTCATAGCAAGATACCTGCAAGAGAGCGGGTTGGACCATTAGATGACAGAGGGGTAAAAGGGGCACTAAGAGAGAAAAAAGCCATAGTGGAAAGACTGAATGAGTTCTTTGCTTCTGTATTTAGTAAAGAAGCTGTCAGAAACTTACCCATGCCAGAAATTATATATAAGGTGATGTATCAGAGCAACTCAAACAAAGCTCCATAAATTGGGATGATGTAATATAGTTATTTGACAAAATAAAGAGCAGTAAATCACCTGGGTCAGATGGCATACATCCCAGGGTGCTGAAAGATGAGATTTCAGGCCTACTTTTAGAAATCTGTGAACTATCATTAAAATTATCTGAAGTACCTGAGGACTGGAGAGTGGCCAATGTAACGGCAATTTTTTAAAAAAGTTCAGGGTTATGATGACATTGGTGTAACTTTATAAGCTTCTTCATTCATATTTGGTGAGAATTCAGCTTTATTCAGGACTTTTGCAAACAGGAATGTGAATAGGTAAAGGAAATAAATAATAATTACCTGGGTTGGTGGGGTGGGGGGAGGACAGGATGGATGTCTGTGAGGAGGGGGGCCTGATAGGGTGAGGGAGGTTGGGGGGAGTCTTGGGGAATGTGACTTTGTTGGCATGCTGTCTGGGGGAAAAGTGGTTCTGAAGAGGGGAGTTTGATCAGTGGGGTGGGGGGGCCTGATTAGCAGGAGGGTTCAGACTTTCATGGGGAGAGGAGGGAGGTGCCAGCATGGTCGACCATACATTTTAGTATAGGCTGCACTGCAGCTGCACTATTGGCAGCCATGACAGTTAGCGCACAGCAACATCCTGCACTCTAGTTGTCACCTGCTGACATGCCCATTCTTTGCCCCACTCCTGCCCATATCCGTGCCTCTGACAGAACAACCGTACACTGTCTATTTAGTGTGCACGCTGTTAATGCAGGTTGGTGCATGCTCGATATCTTGAACTCAAGCCTGCTGGGTGGAGGGATGATAAAGAGCCTGGAGTTCTTCTAAAGGGAAAAGGGGAGCAAAATATCAATACTTCTGAGAAACCAAGGGGGTCTTTTACTAAAGGATGCTAACTGGAAGTGGGTGTCTAAGTGTGACTTGAATACAAGTTGCCCGCTAGCATGGAGCCATGAAAGTTAGCATGGGTCTGATACGTGCATGCACTTTCTTCTAAAATTGACATTGAATCGCAGACGTTTGCACTTAGATATCGCTGCAACTACAGAAATTGATTTTCTAAAATGTGCCTTTACATCTATGAAGAAGAAGAAGGTTAATAAGAGTTGAGATTCATGATGTTTTTGCTTGCAAACATTGCCACTTTGGATACCAGAATTATTTTCACCTGTTCAATACTGTTTATGCTGGAACAGATCCTTAATCCTTGAACTGCATTCCAGTGTTATTAAAACCTAACAATAATTCTTGGTATGTGAAATTTGCAGATGAGACAAAAATATTCAAAGTAGTTAAAACACAAGCAGACAGTAAAAAAACTATAGAAGAACCTTCTCAGAATGAAGACGTGGCTGTCAAAATAGCTTTGGGATTTATGAAAAATAATACAGGTTCCATAGAAATCATCACCCAAAACAAAAGATTTTGGAGTTATTGTTGACAATGTGCTGAAATCTTCAGTTCAGTGTGCTGCCTCAGTCAAAAAAGCAAATAGAATACTAGACCTGATTCAGAAAGGATTGGAAAACAGAGAATATCATAATCTAGAAACATAGAAACATGATGGCAGAAAAAGACCACCTGACCTATCTACTCTGCCCTTCCATTCCCATGTTTTTTTGAATTTAGATACTGTCCTTGTGTCCACCACCTCCACTGGGAGACTATTCCATGCATCTACCACTCTTTCCGTAAAGAAATATTTCTGCATATACTCCTGAGTCTGTCCCCTTTCACTCTCATCCTATGTCCCCTCATAGCAGAGCTTACCTTCAACTGAAAGAGACCCTCTTGTGCATTTATGCCACGGAGGTATTTAAATGTCTCTATCATATCGCCCCTATCCCGCCTTTCCTCTAAAGTATACATATTAAGATCTTTAAGTCTGTCATCATATGTTACATAACGAAGGCCATTGACCATTTTAGTAGCCACCCTCTGCACTGACTCCAACCTGCTTATCTGCTTTAGAATGTTCGGTCTCCAGACAATAATCCAAATGAGGTCGCACCAAAGTTTTATACAGAGGCATTATCACCTCCTTTTTTCTGCTGGCCATTCCTCTCCCTATACACCCAAGCATCCTTCGGGCTTTCGCAGTTGCCTTTTCTACCTCTTTCGCTACTTTAATATAGTCAGACACAATCACGCCCAGGTCGCGCTCTTCTTTTGTGTATAGAAGTACCTCATCCCCTACACTGTACCGCTCCTTTGGATTTTTGCAGCCCAAATGCATGACCCTGCATTTTTTAGCATTAAATTTCAGCTGCCAAATTCTAAACCATTCTTCAAGCTTAGCTAGATCCCTCTTCATGTTATCTATTCCCTCCTGAGTGTCTATTCTATTGCAGATTTTGGTATCATGCACAAACAAGCAAACTTTACTCGACAACCCTTCTGCAATATCACTAACAAGGATGTTAAAAAGAATCAGACAAAGGACAGATCTCTGTGGCACACCTCTGCCAACCTCCTCCTCCTCAGAGTGAGCTCCATTTACCTGTACCCATTGTGGCCTCCCAATCGACCAATTTTTAACCCAATCAGTAACTTTAGGGTCCATCCCTAGGGTGCTCAGTTTCTTTATAAGTCACCTGTGCAGAACGGTGTCAAAGGCTTTGTTGTTGTTAAGTGCTGTTGAGTCGGTGTCGACTCATGGCGACCCTCTGGATAGTTGTCCTAAACTGTGTTTGGTCTTCAGTGAGGCGGCTAATTGTTGACAGACTGGCACTCATAGCCACTGTTATTGTTATTAATCCATCTTATTGCTGGCCTTCATTCTTTGCGTTGACCTTCTACTTGCCAGCATGATGTCTTCCTCTAATGATCTCTTTCTTCTCATGATGTGTCCTGTCACAAGCACAACGCCCAAAGCCACTTGCCTTTAGTGGTCGAGGGGCGAGGTGGTTGAGGATTCCTTCTTCTATCAGCTCTTAGCAGCCTATTTCTTCGTGTTGGCTTCTGGGAAGTGTAGTACTGCTAAAATATGTTGGTGCTTTAAGTAGAAGGTTTGTAGTTGAGGTAACCGAGGGTAAGGCTTGTAACAGAAAGTTTATTTCCATAACACAAAAACACAGCAGGTTCAAGGTATCATTTACAGGATTATAACTGTAGGATTTGCTTAAGGTACAGCAAATAATGGCAAACAAACCAAAATAACTCAGAAATGGCTTCTTACTTGCAGAAGTATTGCCTTTAGAAACTAGGCTGCCACTTTCCTTTTTAGTCCTTGTTAAACAGAGCATAAAGAAAAATTCAAGCTTAATTCTTCTACAACAGTTTGGTCTCTGCCAGCCTCAAAAACCTCTCTAGGCTGCATTTCTACATGAAACCAAACTTAGAACAAAACAAACATTCCAAGCTGTTATCAAAACTCTTAGCAGGCTTTTCATATAGGAGAGGAGCAAGCAAAAACTCTTATAGCAGCTAACTTGGCTTTTCTTGCCGTTGCACAGTTCAAACACAGGTGATAAACAAGCATGAATCAGAGCTTCCAGATCAGGCTTACGCTGCAGTAAATTTCCCTTTTAAAACATACAGGAATTTACTTCCACACTGCTTGTGCCATATGGTTAACTTCCAAGGAGCATTACTTCTTTCAGGGCTAGCTTTCCTCAAGACCTCCTGTCTAGAGCTTGGCATAGAGAGCAATCCATAAAGCAATCTTCTTCCCCCAACTCTGACACTGGTTCTCCCAACTGCATGGGTTCTGACTCACCGACCTGGTCAGACTGCTCAGCTGACAACCTCTCTGGTGGTCAGAAAGCTTCTCCACTTCCTGGCCCCCACCTCTGTTGCCAACCTGTCGCAGGGAATTCAGCTCTCTCAGCTCTGGGTAGCTCAGCTCCTCTCCAAGAATCAGCTCCTTCTCTCAGTCTCTGTCTCAGCTGCTCTCCCGGCTGCTCTCCTTCTCGTCTCTCTCTCTCTGCATAATCTAACCCAGGCTTATACCTCCAGGATTCTAACCCCACCTCTTTCTTTCCCAGGTGTTGGCAATCCCCCTTCCTTCTGGTATTAGAATAATCAGTGCACTTGTTAAAGTAAGGGCTTTGGTCCTCGTGCTTGCAATCCCTCTTTCTTACTTTATCAGTCTTTGTGTGAAACTTGTTCCAGCTGGGGGTTTTCTGTCTTTGAAACCTGGCTGTGGCTTTCTCTCCCTGAACTCCTAGAAGGGGACCCTTAACTAGGGTGAATTCGTTATGCTTCTCACCTCCCCCACTCTCAGGATAGCTGACTTTGCCACATACCCCCCTGCTTAAGATATTACTGGCTGTTGGAGGTGATTGGGGTTCCTCTAAACAGTCGGTAATTCGGGATAAAGCATCTGCATTTTGGTATGGCCTTCTGGTCCAATGCTCTACTTTAGATAAGCTGGCGACAGCTGACCTTTCCTGCCAGGGCCTAAGCACATTTATATGATAGACTTGTCTGCGTCACGAACTGCTCTCCACCTCATAGGTTACTGGGCCTACTTGTCTGATCACTTTCCACGGTCCCTTCCATTGGGCCTGAAATTTTGGTGTAGCCCCTGCCACCATTACCAGGACTTTCTCCCCCTGGACTAACTGACGAGGTTTTGCCCTCTGGTCATATCGCTCTTTTTGGCGAGTTTGACTGGCTTGTAAATTCTCTTTAGCAGCCCGGGAAGTCCTATTTTACCGCCCCCTTAAGTCTCGTAGAACGTGTGGGACTCCCATAACCTCCCTCTCTGGCTCTATCCATTGCTCCCTTAAGATGTCAAGGATTCCCCGAGGTACTCGTCCATACATTAATTCATAGGGAGAGACACGCCGAAAGAAGCCTGTGTCTGCTCTCTACAGGTGTAAAGTACGAAAGGTAGCAATATATCCCATTCCATCACATTCCCATCTAATCCTCGTCTTAGCATCTGTTTTATGTTTGATTCAACCTCTCTAACAGACCATTAGACTGGGGGTGATAGGGAGCCGTTTTCACGTGCTGAATCCCAAAAGCATCCCAAACCTGGGCCAAATATTTTGACATAAAGTTGGTCCCACGATCTGTTAACACTTCCCGAGGAAAACCCACCTCGCAAAACAGTTTCACTACTTCTAACGCAACTGTTTTGGCAGTGATATTACGCAAAGGGACTGCCCATGGGAATCTGGTGGCCTGATCCACCATGACTAAAATATATTGAAAACCCCGAGATGTTTTAACCAAGGGCCCAACTATATCCATGGCAATCCGTCCAATGGGATCAGATATTGTGGGGGTCGGAATCATGGGTACTACTGGTGGCCGGGCAGCTGTAACCCACTGACATGAGGGGCAAGCATCACAAAACCGCGAGGTTTCCTTAAAGACCCTGGGCCAGTAGAAACGTGCAAGGATCTGATCCAGTGTCCCTTGTACCCCTTTGTGGCCACCTACCGGATGGTCATGGGCAAGCCTTAAGACTAACCCCTTGAAAGCTGCGGGCACCACCAGCTGTTTCTGGACCGCCCCTGACTGGGGATCGTGACTTTCCCTGTATAATCTCTCTCTGTCTAACAGAAATCTTGGAAGGGTATCTCGCACCATTTGTGCATATTCAAATGCCCGTTTGAGTGCTGGGTCTGCCCGTTGTTCCTTTGGAAAGGTTGGAAACATCTCAACCAACTCTGCAGGCACCCAAGGTAACCCTTGGCCTGTTAGTATCCCAGCCCTCCCCTGAGCCCGCCATCGCTTCTCGCAGCATTTCGCAGCTTTCCCCTTCTTAATCCTAGAGGACGGGGAAACCACCAGGTCGTCATGTGAGGGCAAAACCTTTAGGGAACCCTCTGGGGACCCATCCCTTTGGTCACTGGCCAAAGCCTGGGACTGGGTAGACACAAAGCCAACCTTCTGTTTAACCTGGAGATCTCCTCCCGGGGACTTTTCAGTTGGATTTCTAGGATTCCCAAACAAAGGGCCAGGGACAACTGTTACCATCCCTCCTGCCTTTTGCTCAAGGCCTTTCTCTAGCCCTTTCCTAAACTGGGGCCAATCCCTTCCTAACACTAGGTCGTGGGGAAGCTTTGGTACCACAGCCACGGGAATACATTTTTGCACCCCTAACCCTTTTATCTCCAGTGTATACACGGGGTAACAAGATGCAGCCCCGTGGATGCAATGGATTTGGACATGACCTTCTGGTCTCCTCTGGACATACTTTGCTTGGGCCTCAATGGCCTGCCAAAGCTTCTGGGATACCATACTTTGGTCAGCCCAAGAGTCAAGCAAAGCATTGATAGAGATCCCCAGTATAATCACACTTAGGAGAAAACCCTCTCCAAGAGGCTTCACACTTGTACCAACCAACCCAGTACGAGCCTTGCATCCTCTTTGTAAGTGTCCCATCTCCCCACAATGAAAACACTTCTTTTTAGGCCACTTTTCCTGCTGAGCATAAGTTTTCACAAAGCTTGTTTTATCTCCCTGTTTCATTTCTGATGAACCAAAACTGGCTTCAGCCTTTACTTTTGGAGCGCCCCCTTTTGGCTGACGCGCTAACTCAGCTTCCATGTAGCGCTCAGTTAACAGAGTTGCCTCCTTTGTGCTCTGGCAGTTTTGTTGAATCAGAAATGATTGTATTTCCCTTGGCACTGCTGCCATAAACTGCTCCAATACTATCACATCTAATACCATATCCATATTTTTTCCATCTGGGGTCAGCCACTTTAATGCCAGGCCCCAAATCCTTTGGCTTAATGCCTTCAGCGTTTCTCCAGCCTTAAGGGCTGTGGCTCTGAACATCTTGTGATATACACTTTTTGTCAACCCCAAACGGTCTCTAATAGCCGTTTTTACAGTATCATAGTCCAGGGCTTAGGCAGCTGGAATAGCCCTATATGCAGCCAGTGCTTCCCCTGTTAAAGAGGTTGCTAAACGCACTGCCCATTGACTAGCTGGCCATCCCACAGCTTGCGCTACTCTTTCAAATGATTCTAAAAAGTCATCTATATCGTCCTCAGATGAAAGCTTGCCAAAATTAAAGGCCCCACTTGTGGGTGGGTCTACCAGCCTATCCATTTGAAGAACTGATGGTCCTGCTGGTACCGACTCTCCTCTGGTTTCTTGCCTTTTGGATGCAACCAGGGCAGCCACTAAGTCCAAGACAGGTTGCTGTTGCTCCCTGATAGCTGCAACTGCTCTCTCCTGAGCTTGCTGTGCCAACTCTTGCTGGCGCTGGAACTGCGTTGCCACCCATTGAATCAAGTCTTTGGACTCCATCTTCAGGGATAACTGCAAGAAAACACAAGACACCAAGGGCGGCACCATTCAACAGCCTCCTTGTCCCCTTTGCCTCAAAAGCATTCACTATTTTTTTCCCTTTTTTTTTTTTTTTTTTCTGAGCCAACCCCCACCTGGGTATGCTTTACCTGACTCAGGTGTTGACTCTTGCTTCCAAAGGGTTGTCTTTATGCTGCTTCACGGCTGGCCTGCTCTGCCCTCCAGCTGACTCCACCTGTGAATCCACCTGAAGCTCCAGCAGTCGTCTGTGCTGTGTACCTTATTGCTGTATATCCTTTGTATATCCTGAAGGCAAAATCCGAAAAACTACGCCACTGTCACAAGCACAATGCCCAAAGCCACTTGCCTTTAGTGGTCGAGGGGCGTGGTGGTTGAGGATTCCTTCTTCTAACAGCTCTTAGCAGCCTATTTCTTCGTGTTGGCTTCTGGGAAGTGTAGTACTGTTAAAATATGTTGGTGCTTTAAGTAGAAGGTCTGTAGTTGAGGTAAAGAATAGTTACTCACCTGTAACAGGTGTTCTCCAGGAGTAGCAGGAATCAGTCCTCACATATGGGTGTCATCGGCACCGATGAAGCCCCAGCGGAGCATTTCCCCAGCTTTCTATGAAAGCCTTTGGGAATGCAGGCACGCATGCGCGGTTCCCTTCCCGCCTAAAGGTGCCATCTTACCTCAGTCAAATGACATAGCTAAGAAGAGCACACAAAAAAGTGAACAAATAAACTATGTACAACTGCAACTCCAAGGGGAGAAGGGAGGGTTGTGAGGACTGATTCCTGCTGCTCCTGGAGAACACCTGTTACAGGTGAGTTACTACTCTTTCTCCAGGACCAAGCAGGAAGTCAGTCCTCACATATGGGTGACTCCCCAGCTCTGGGCTACCGAGGAACCCAGGCTGAACAAGAGAACTCCCTCCAGTCTCAGCAGTAAAGAAAGGCTTTCCAAGGACACAACCTCCACCGGTAGCCCAACAGAGGGCAGGAGGGCAGGAGTTGCCTAAACCTCAAAGAGATTCCGGAGTATTGCCTGGCCAAAAGCACTGTCCCTACAGGACTCCCTCTCCAGGCAGTAATGGGCCGCAAAAGTCTGGCTTGAAGACCAAGTTGAAGCCTTGCAGATGTCTACCAAGGGCACAGAGTGGAGATGAGCCACTGAGGCAGCCATTGCCCTGACTCGGTGGGCCGTAACCCGACCCTGCAAAGGAAGGTCAGCCGCCTTATAAGCCCAGGTGATACAGTCAGCTACCCAGATGGACAAGGTACGCTTGGACACAGCCAACCCCAACTTATTGGCGTCAAAGGAGACGAAGAGCTGTGTAGCCCTTCTATGTCCCTGCGTACAGTCAAGGTAGAAGGATAAGGCCCTCCTACAGTCCAGAGTATGCAGAACTGCTTCAGCCTAGCTTGTATGAGGCCTAGGGAAGAATGTTGGAAGAACCACCTCCTGGTTGAGGTGGAAAGAGGAGACAACCTTAGGGAGGAACTTGGGATGAGTCCTAAGGACTACCCTGTTCCTATAAATCCTGGTGTAAGGCCTATCACAGACCAGGGCCTGAAGCTCACTTACTCGCCTAGCCGAGGTAAGGGCTATCAGGAAGAGTGTCTTCCAGGAGAGGAAGCGTAGTGGACAAGTAGCCATCGGCTCAAAGGGTGGGCGAGTCAGTTGCTGCAAGCCCACATTCAGCTCCCACTCAGGGGCAGGAGGACGGATGGAAGGCTTGAGCAAAAGCAAGCCCCTGAGAAAGCGGGACACCAAGGGGTGACCAGATAGAGATTGTCCCTCTACCAATGAATGGTGAGCTGCTAGAGCTGAGAGGTGGACCCGAACAGAATTGGACTTAAGTCCCTGATTGGATAAGTGCAGTAAGTACTGAAGAACTACTGGCACAGTACAGGAGAAAAGATCCTCTGTACGTAGGTGACACCACACGGAAAATCTCTTCCACTTGAGCATAGGTTTTCCTAGTGGACTGTTTCCTAGAGGCTAGGACAACCTCCTCAACTTCCTGAGGTAGGCCCCAGGGAGCCAAAACTACCCTTGCAGCCTCCAGGCCATCAAATTGAGAGACTTGAGATTGGGGTGCAGAAGGGAACCCTGGTCCTGTGTGAGAAGGTCGGGTTGCAACCCCAGAAGCAGTGGAGGATCCACCGCCAGTTGAAGCAGAAGAGGAAACCAAGGCTGTCTTGGCCACCTGGGAGCTACCAGCAGGACCGAGGCCTTGTCCTGGAGAATCTTGACTAGGGTTTGGGCCACCAAGGGCGTGGGAGGAAACGCATAGAGGAGGCCCTGAGACCAAGATATCAGAAAAGCATCCGCTGCAATCCGCAGAGGATGTGGTTGCCTGGAGCAGAACTTTGGCAGTTACTTGTTCATGGGGCTGGCAAAGAGATCCATCAAAGGGAGAACCCATTTCAGGAAGATCTTCTGAACTACTGAAGGATGCAGCTGCCACTTGTGGGGCTGCAGTATCCTGCTTAACCTGTCTGCCAGGTAGTTGTCCTGGCCTGGAAGGTACACAGCCTTGAGGAGCATGTTGTGCTTGAGGGCAAAAGACAAAGGTCCTGAGCTTCCCGACAAAGGATCCTGGACCCAGTTCCGCCCTGTTTGTTCACATAAAACATGGCAACTTGGTTGTCTGTCTGAATCAGGACAGACTGTTGAGCCAGGGTAGGAGTGAAAGCTTTGAGTGCTAATCGAATAGCTCTGAGCTCGATGAGATTGATCTGCTGTGTAGCTTCCCAGGGAGACCAGAGGCCCTGGGTGCACTTGCCCAGACAATGCGCTCCCCAGCCTTGCAGGGAGGCATCTGTTGTTAGAATCACTGTGTAACCTGGAATCTGAAAGGGCACCCCTTTCAGCAGATTGGGTGTGTGTAGCCACCAGTTGAGGGAGTGCAGAAATGGTCTGGACACCCTTATCCTGTCTCTGAGGCTGCCAGTGGCCTGTGACCACTGAGGCCGAAGGCACCACTGTGCAGGCCTCATATGGAGCCTGGCATTGGGGGTCACATGTACTGTGGAAGCCTTGTGGCCTAGAAGCCGCAGGCAGAGTCTGGCAGAGACCAGGGACCTGCTGAGAAACTGACTTGCCAAGGCCATCAACCTTCGGGCTCTGTTTTCTGGCAAGAATGCCTTTGCCAGGAGAGAGCCCAACCTGGCCCCTATGAACTCCAAGTCCTGGGAAGGGAGCAAAGTGGACTTTGTGAAGTTTATGACAAACCCCAGGTGTTGTAGAAGAGCAATAGTCCTGAGGATGGCTTGATTGGCCTCCTGACCTGTCTGACCTCTGATGAGCCAGTCGTCCAGATAGGGGAAGACAAAGATGCCCTGATTTCTCAGGTAGGCCGCCACCACTGCTAAGCACTTTGTAAAGACTCTGGGGGCAGAGGTGAGGCCGAAAGGCAGCACTCTGTACTGATAATGGTTTCCTCCCTCAATGAACCTGAGGTACTTTCTGTGGTCTGGATGAATGAGGATGTGAGTGGACGCATCCTTTAGATCTAAGGAGCATAGCCAATCTCCCTGTTGGAGGTAGGGCAGAAGGGTTCCAAGAGTAAGCATCTTGAACTTTTCCTTCACTAGGAACTTGTTGAGGTTCCTGAGGTCCAGAATGGGACGAAGGCCACCGGTTCTTTTGGGCACCAGGAAATACCTGGAGTAGAATCCGTGACCTTGCAAGTGGGGAGGCACAGGCTCCACCGCCCTGTCCACCAACAGACCCTGAAGCTCCTGACGGAGAAGGTCTGTGTGCAGAAGAGGCCTTGGAGGCTCCCCTGGAAAATATGGGGGTGGCAGTTGGTGGAAATGGAGGGCATATCCCCTGTGGATGATGTCCAGCACCCAACTGTCCCCGGTGATAAGGGGCCACTGGTGGGCAAAGAGGGCGAGACGACCTCCTGTGCAGGGTTGGGAGAGCAGTGGAGGACAGGCTATGCTCAAGGAGTCAAAAGCCCCCACCCTGCTGAGTGGTAGCAGGGGCCGGAGGCTTGGGGGTCCTCTGCCTACGGGGCCCATTACCCTGGCCCTAGGCTTGCTGACCCTGGGGGGCAGCTTGGGCAGCCTGATATTGTGGGTACTGTTTGTAGGCAGTGCCCTTCCTCGGGTAAAAGGACTTTTTCCCCGAGCCCTTCTTTTTATGAGAAGGGGCAGAGGTCTTCCTCGACAGCCTTGTCCGGGTGAGGTGCTCGGTCTCGAGCTGAGCGGCCTTCTCGGTCATGGGCTTGCCAAACAGGTTTTCACCTCGGCAAGGGACATCGACCAACTTGTCCTGAACCCATGGCTCGAGGTCCGATGACTGCAGCCATGCCTGGCGTCGAGCCACGATGCCAGCTGCCGCAACTCGGGCCGAAGCCTCGAAGCCATCGTAGGTGGCGCAGGACATGAACTTCGAGCAGTCCCGAATCCCCGAGGACAAGGACTTAAATCTCTGCAAGGGTTCCCTGGAGAGACCAGCAGAGAATCCGGCCAACTCCTTGGCCAGATCCCGCAAGTACATGCCCATGTACAGCTGGAAGGACTGGACACGGAAAGCAAGCATCGAGCCCTGAAAACACTTTCTACCGACGCCATCTAGGTTTCGGGCCTCCCTCCAGGAGGCACTGCGGAGTGCATCTTCTGGCTCTTCAGACGATGCATAGCCGATTCCACAATCATGGAATGGTGTGGTAGCTGTGCTTTCTGAAAACCAGGGCTCTTACCGAGTCTTAAAGGTGTCAGGAGACTCCTCATCCTCCGTCTCCCAAGCCGACTCATCCGAGGAAGAGTCGGGGTCCGACCCCGCAGGGCCCTGGAGCACCCGCCCTGACGCCGGAAGCACAGGTGTCGACGCCCTCGGTCCCGAACGGGAGGTCGAGGGGGACCGCGAACGAGGTCGACTCCGAGCCACGATGGACTCGAGTATTGTCTCGGTCTCCGGGGTCGACTTTGACGTCAATGTCCCGGTGGTCGGGGCAGATGCGCCAGACAGGCTGGCCATCAGTGCCCGCTGCTGCTCCATGAAGGCAGACATTCTGCTCTCCAAGGCTGTCATCCTGAGACTCAGCTCGGGAGACACAGCAGCCACCGACTCGGGCCCCCGTGGAGCCGGGCCCGACGTTGGCTCCCTGGGAGGAGAGTCCACGAGGACTACGGGGCTTACGTGTCCAGCAGACTCCAGCTCCACACAAGGAACTTTGGCAGGCTTCTCCGGTTCCACAGGCCCGGGGCGACGGTCGGGGGTCTTAGACCTGGCCCTCGAGGAGCCATGGACCTCTTCCGACGACGCCCTTGCGAGCTGTTTCTTCCTCTTGCGTTCCTGGTCGGGGGACCCCCTGTCCGAGGAGCTTCGACGGCACTCGGGATCGGAATCCCGAGATGTCGAGGCCTCAGACGAGGTCCGGGCCCGGCCGGCGGCTGAGTCCGAGAAAAGCCTTTCCTTTTGCTGCTGGCGACTTCGTAGTGCCTTGGAAGACATTTTTCCACAGGCCCCGCACGACTTAGGATCGTGGTCGGGGCTGAGGCACCGAAGGCAGCAGTCGTGTGCGTCGGTGAGAGACATTAGTTTCTTACACCGATCACACTTCTTAAAACCAGTGGAAGCCATCGGGGGAAAAAGAGTCCCCGCGAGGTCAAAAGACCGGCCTTCCAGGGAAAAAGAGAAAAAAGGGCGCGAACGCCAGCCACGAAGGGCAAAAACCGAAAAAGAGGATTTGGGCTCGATACCGGTGTACTGAACCCGGCAGGAGGGGAACCGGCGTCGAACCGGAAGAAAAAGAGCAAAAAAAAAAAAAAAAAATCGCTGAAAAATCTAATTTTAACCGGGAAAACTGGACACACGTCCGGTGGGCTTCACGGAAAAAAAAAAGAGACTGAGGTAAGATGGCACCTTTAGGCGGGAAGGGAACCGCGCATGTGTGCCTGCATTCCCAAAGGCTTTCATAGAAAGCTGGGGAAATGCTCCGCTGGGGCTTCATCGGCGCCGATGACACCCATATGTGAGGACTGACTTCCTGCTTGGTCCTGGTGAACTGAGGGTAAGGCTTGTAACAGAAAGTTTATTTCCATAACACAAAAACACAGCAGGTTCAAGGTATCATTTACAGGATTATAACTGTAGGATTTGCTTAAGGTACAGCAAATAATGGCAAACAAACCAAAATAACTCAGAAATGGCTTCTTAAAGTCCTCTTACTTGCAGAAGTATTGCCTTTAGAAACTAGGCTGCCACTTTCCTTTTTAGTCCTTGTTAAACAGAGCATAAAGAAAAATTCAAGCTTAATTCTTCTACAACAGTTTGGTCTCTGCCAGCCTCAAAAACCTCTCTAGGCTGCATTTCTACGTGAAACCAAACTTAGAACAAAACAAACATTTCAAGCTGTTATCAAAACTCTTAGCAGGCTTTTGATATAGGAGAGGAGCAAGCAAAAACTCTTATAGAAACTAACTTGGCTTTTCTTGCCGTTGCACAGTTCAAACACAGGTGATAAACAAGCATGAATCAGAGCTTCCAGATCAGGCTTAAGTTGCAGTAAATTTCCCTTTTAAAACATACAGGAATTTACTTCCACACTGCTTGTGCCATATGGTTAAATTCCAAGGAGCATTACTTCTTTCAGGGCTAGCTTTCCTCAAGACCTCCTGTCTAGAGCTTGGCATAGAGAGCAATCCATAAAGCAATCTTCTTCCTTCAACTCTGACACTGGTTCTCCCAACTGCATGGGTTCTGACTCACCGACCTGGTCAGACTGCTCAGCTGACAACCGCTCTGGTGGTCTGAGAGCTTCTCCACTTCCTGGCCCCCACCTCTGTTGCCAACCTGTCGCAGGGAATTCAGCTTTCTCAGTTCTGGGTAGCTCAGCTCCTCTCCAAGAATCAGCTCCTCTCAGCCTCTGTCTCAGCTGCTCTCTTGGCTGCTCTCCTTCTCATCTCTCTCTCTCTGCATAATCTAACCCAGGCTTATACCTCCAGGATTCTAACCCCACCTCTTTCTTTCCCAGGTGTTGGTAATCCCCCTGCCTTCTGGTATTAGAATAATCAGTGCACTTGTTAAAGTAAGGGCTTTGGTCCTCGTGCTTGCAATCCCTCTTTCTTACTTTATCAGTATTTGTGTGAAACTTGTTCCAGCTGGGGTTTTTCTGTCTTTGAAACCTGGCTGTGGCTTTCTCTCCCTGCACTCCTAGAAGGGGACCCTTAACTAGGGTGAATTCATTATGCTTCTCACCTCCCCCACTCTCAGGATAGCTGACTTTGCCACAGTCCAAAGTATGAAAGTTGAAGTCTTGTCATCTGAGCTTCTAAAGAAAGCTTAGATTTGATCTCCTCTAGTACTAACTGGTTTGTACTTTGGGCAGTCTATGGTATACACAGTATTCATTGCCACCACCATAATTCAAAGACATAAATTTTCTTCCTATTTTTTTCACTGTACAATTTTTGCATCCATGTGGCATTAATGAAAATACCATGGCATGAACAAGTCGAATCTTTGTATGGAGAGAGACATCCCTGCTTTTGAGAATCTTCTCTAGGTTCTTCATAGCCATTCTGCCAAGAGCAATGCATTGACTGATTTCTTGACTGCTTGTTGCTTCTTTATTGATAGTTGATCCAAGTAGGTTAAAGTTGTCCACTATTTCAATTTCTTCTCCATCAGTGATGAAGTCATTCATTTTGCCAGTTGTCAGGATCTTTACATTAAGGTGCAGGCCCATTTTAAGACTATGGGGTATGTTTACAAAGCAGCAGTAATGGCCTCCATGCGATATCACAGCCGCGGCCCCATTGAATTCAATGGGGCCCCGATTCCATTGAATTCAATGGGGCCACGGCTCTGATATCGCATGGAGGCAGCTGCCACTGCTTTGTAAACATAACCCTATGTTTCTTGATCTTATTTATTTATTTAGAATTTCTTTTATACCGCGCTATTGACATCAGTGCGGTTTACATCAAAACATGACATATGCATTTCAGGGTCACTGAGATGCATTTACATTTGAACAGGGATTAGAAACTTGGATAACAGGGTAAATTAACAAGAGTTATACAGTAAGTATCTACATTATATACATCATGAGGGTAATTTCTTGTTGGGACTAAGCCGGGAAGTATCTGGTGAATAGGTGATGTTTTAGGGCCTTTCTAAGTTGGGTTAGGTCTGTAATAGCTCTGATGTCGGGGGGAAGGGAGTTCCAGGCTTTCGGAGCATAGAAGCAGAAGGTTCTGTTGGTTGTTGACTTTTTGCATCTTGTTGATTCTTTCGGGACTGTTAAAGTGTTTACTGCTACGGATCTTCTACTTCTAATAGGAGCTGAGGTATGTATCAATTCGGTGATGGTTATGGGGGACTGATTGTTTAGGGCTTTGAAGGTCATGATGATATTCTTATATAGGGTTCTAGCTTGGAGAGGTAGCCAGTGGAGCCTTTACAGGATTGGTGTGATGTGGTCGGTCTTCGATATTCCTTCTAGCACTCTGGCTGCTGTGTTCATTGCCAGTTGAAGAGGGCTAGAGTTGCTTGTGGAAGACCATATAGGATTGCATTTGCAAAGTCGATGTGGGGCATCACCAAAGCTTGGTAGATTGTTCGGTAGTCTGTATGCTCAAGCAGGGGTCGTAAGGAAATGTTTCAGATCGTCTTCACTTTCAGTCAGTAATGTGATATCATCAGCATAGCGAAGGTTGTTGAGTCTCCCACCAATCTTTACACCCCTGTTGTCGTCATACATTCCTTCTTCTCCGATGATTTGTTCTGTGTATAAATTAAACAGGTAGGGGGAAAGTATGCAGCCTTGTTGTAGACCTTTGCTAATTTTAAACCATTCTGTTCCTCCTTGTTCCATTCAAAATTTTCTTCTTGATTAATGTAAGGGTTGTGCAAGAGAATGATCAGGTGTTCTGGTATACCCATGCTTCTTAATGTGGCCCAGAGTTTCTCATGGTTTACACAGTCAAAAGCCTTGCTGTAGTCCATAAAACACTTATAGATATCCTTTTGGTATTCTTTAGTCTTTTCAAGGATCCAACTCACATCTGCGATGATGTCTCTTGTTCCTCGCCCTTTCCTGAGCCCTGCTTGTACTTCAAGTAGTTCTCATTCCAGGTATGGTTGTAATCTCTGCTGAATAAACTTCAGTAGAATCTTGCTGGCATGTGGGATCAGAGTGATTGTGCGATAATTTCCACAGTCAGTTGGATCGCCTTTCTTTAGTATTGGTATAAACACAGATCTTTTCCAGTCAGTTGGTCATGATGTTGTCTTCCAAATTTCCTGGCAGAGCCTTGTAAATGTGGTAAGAGCTGCATCAGATTGCTGTAATATTTCTGTGGGAATAGCGTAGTTACTCACCTGTAACAGGTGTTCTCCAGGAGCAGCAGGAATCAGTCCTCACTTATGGGTGACGTCGGCGCCGACGGAGCCCTCGCGGAGCAATTTTCCCCAGCTTTCAAAGAAAGCCTTTGGGAATTGCAGCGCGCATGCGCGGTAGTCTTCCCGCCCGAAGGTGCCATCTTAGCCAGTCAGATGACATAGCTAAAAAGACAGCATAAAAATTTGCAAAAAGAACATAAGCAGACGATTGCAACTCCAAGGGGAGGAGGGAGGGTAGTGAGGACTGATTCCTGCTGCTCCTGGAGAACACCTGTTACAGGTGAGTAACTACGCTTTCTCCAGGACCAAGCAGGAAGTCAGTCCTCACTTATGGGACTCCCAAGCTCAAGGCTACCGGAGACCCTAAGCACAAAAATGAGCTCCCTCTAGCTCAGCAGCACAGAAGGATAGAATCTTCGCTGAATTATCACCCACCGGTAGCCCACATCCGGGATGGAGGGTAGGAGTTGCTCAGACCTCAAAGAGATTACGGAGGACTGCCTGTCCGAAAGCACTGTCCCTACGGGACTCCCTCTCGAGACAGTAATGGACCGCAAAAGTCTGGCTCGAAGACCAAGTAGCGGCCTGGCAGATGTCTGCCAGCGGAACAGAGCGGAGGTAAGCCACTGACGTGGCCTTTGCCCGAACGCAATGAGCCGTGACTCGACTTTCTAAGGAGAGTCCGGCTGCCCCATAAGCCCAAGAGATACAGTCCGCAACCCAGATGGACAGAGTACGCTTGGAGACCGGGAGCCCCAATTTATTGGGGTCAAAGGACACAAAAAGCTGCGCAGCTTTACGGTGCTCCCGCGTACGGTCAAGGTAGAAGTTCAACGCCCTTCTACAGTCCAGGGTATGGAGGACCGTCTCAGCTCGGCTGGAGTGTGGTCTGGGAAAGAAGGTCGGAAGTACCACCTCCTGATTCAAGTGAAAAGGGGAGACCACTTTAGGCAGAAACTTTGGGTGAGTCCGTAGGACTACCCTATTCTTGTAGAACCGAGTGTAGGGGGGATCAGACACGAGGGCCTGTAATTCACTTACGCGCCTAGCGGAAGTGAGGGCTATCAAGAACAGCGTTTTCCAAGACAGAAAACGGAGAGAGCAGGTAGCCATAGGTTCAAAAGGCGGACAGGTGATCCGCTGCAAAACCACATTCAGGTCCCAGTCAGGCGCTGGCGGGCGCAGAGGTGGTTTAAGTAGTAGGAGACCTCGGAGAAACCTCGCTACGAGAGGGTCGTTGGAGAGAGGTCTGCCGTCCACCGGCACATGATGTGCGGAAAGAGCACTGAGGTGAACTTTGACGGAGTTGGACTTAAGTCCCAGATTAGAGAGGTGTAGCAAGTACTGTAAGATCACCGACACCGGGCAGGAGAAGGGATCCTGAGACTGTTGGGTACACCAGACTGCAAAGCGACGCCATTTAAGGGCGTAGCATTTGCGGGTAGAAGGCCGCCGCGAAGCCAAGATGACCTCCTCCACCTCTGCCGGCAAGAGGAGAGGAGCAAGGACTACCCTCTCAGCAGCCAGGCCATGAGGTTGAGAGACCTGAGGTTGGGGTGCAGTAGGGACCCCTGATCCTGGGTGAGGAGATCCGGTTGCACCCCCAGAGGGATTGGATCCTCCACCGCCAGTTGCAGCAAGAGCGGAAACCACGGCTGCCTGGGCCAGCGAGGGGCCACCAGGATCACGAAAGCTTTGTCTCGGAGAACCTTGAAAAGGGTCCGAGAGACTAACGGGATGGGAGGGAAAGCGTACAGAAGGCTCCCCGACCATGAGATCAGAAAGGCGTCCGCCGCCACCCGAAGGGGGTGAGGCTGACGAGAGCAGAAGCGAGGAAGCTGCCGGTTGTGAGGACTGGCAAAGAGATCCACTGTGGGGAGGCCCCACCTGAGGAAGAGCTTCTGAACGATCAAGGGGTCCAGACGCCACTCGTGCGGCTGGAGGACCCTGCTGAGTTTGTCCGCCAGGCAATTTTCTTGGCCCGGGAGATAAACTGCCTTGAGGAGAATGCCGTGACTGACGGCCCAAGAGCAGAGCTTCTGTGCCTCCCGGCAGAGGAGGAAGGAGCCCGTGCCCCCCTGCTTGTTCACGTAGAACATGGCAACTTGATTGTCCGTCTGGACAAGGACGGACTGTTGGGAGGTCAGGTGGGAGAAGGCCTTGAGAGCTAGGCGGATCGCCCTGAGCTCCAGGAAGTTGATCTGCTGAGCAGACTCCCACTTGGTCCAGAGGCCCTGAGTACGTGCCTCTTGGCAATGGGCTCCCCAGCCCAGGAGGGATGCATCGGTGGTCAGCACCCGGGTCGGCTGAGGTGACTGGAAAGGCATTCCCAATACCAGGTTCGGCTGCCGGAGCCACCACCGGATAGACGAGACCAGCGGCTCGGAGACGCGCACCAGGTCTGCTAGGCCGCCCGTGGCCTGTCGCCACTGCTGGCGGAGACACCACTGAGCAGGCCGCATATTCAGGCGGGCATTGGGGGTCACATGGACGGTGGAAGCCATATGGCCGAGCAGTCTCAGGAAGCGCCTGGCGGAGACCAGGGGCTGGCTGCGAAAGCGGTCGGCTAGGTCCATGAGCCGCTGAGCCCTGTCGAGCGGTAGGTACGCTCGCGCCTGAGGGGTGTGCAGCCTTGCGCCGATGAACTCGAGATCCTGTGAGGGGAGCAAAGTGGACTTTGCGAAGTTGATGACAAAGCCCAAGTGCTGCAGCAGAGTCACCGTGCGGCACGTGGCGGTGGTGACCTCCTGAGCGGATGCTGCTCTGATGAGCCAGTCGTCGAGGTACGGAAAAACATAGAGGCCGTGAAGCCGGAGATGGGCCGCCACGACCGCGAGACATTTTGTGAAGACTCGCGGTGCGGAGGACAGGCCGAAGGGCAGTACTCTGTACTGGTAATGATTTCCTGCCACCACAAACCTTAGGTATTGTCGGTGGCTTGGGTGGATGAGGATGTGCGTGTAAGCATCCTTTAGATCCAAGGAGCATAGCCAATCTCCCTGCTGGAGGTAGGGCAGAAGGATTCCAAGGGTAAGCATTTTGAACTTCTCCCGCACAAGGAACTTGTCCTCGTGATCTGGGCCCAGGCAGCGGAGGCAAAGGTCGTGTGAGTCGGTGAGTGACATATTTCGGTCACACCGACCACACCGCTTAAAGCCACTGGCAGCCATCGGGGGAAAAAGGGCCCCTGCGAGGTCAAAGGACCGGGCTGCCAGGGAAAAAAACGAAAACGAAAGCTGACTAAGTCAGAAAAACCGAAAAAACCGTTAGAGGACTCGAGACCGGCGTCGCGAGTCCGGGCGGGAAAAAACCGAAAGAAAAAAGGATAAATACAGAGGAAAATCAACTTTTTCGCGGGGACAAGACGGGGACGTCTGTAGGGCTCCGCGGAAAAAAGAAGACTGGCTAAGATGGCACCTTCGGGCGGGAAGACTACCGCGCATGCGCGCTGCAATTCCCAAAGGCTTTCTTTGAAAGCTGGGGAAAATTGCTCCGCGAGGGCTCCGTCGGCGCCGACGTCACCCATAAGTGAGGACTGACTTCCTGCTTGGTCCTGGAGAAGCCATCAATGCCTGGCTGCTTTGTTCTCTGATAAGGTTTTCAATGCTGCTTCAACTTTTTCTTTCATTACCAATGGTTCCAGATCATAAGGGTCATGTTGAAATGGCTGTTGGTCCACTTGATCTTTATCATACAGTATAATAACTCTGTATATTCTTTCCACCTTTTCTTGATCTTCTCAGCATCATTCAACATAGAATTTTGAGCATCTTGTAACATTCCAATTCGAGCTGGAATTTTTTCTTTAACTCTCATAGCTTTAGGAAAGCCGATCTTATTCTTTCTCTAATAGTTTCTGATTCTGTTTTCTTGCATGTGTCATTGTAGAACTTATCCTTATCTTGTCTTGCTGCACATTGGAAATCTCTGTTGAGTTCTGCGACTGTCTCTCTTTCTCCTCTGGCTTTAGCTTCTCTGCGTTTCTGGGCAATTTTCAGAGTTTGTGCAGTCATCCATTTTGGCCGTTTTTGCTTTTTCACCTTTTGTAGAGATTTCTCACTTTCTTCCAACACAACCTTCTTGATGTAATCCCATAACACTTCTGGGTCTCTGTCATTTGTATCTAAAGCAGCAAATCAATTTTGCAGGCAGTCTTTAAATTCCAGTGGTATATTCTCAAGGTCATATTTTGCTGCATTCATGAGTGGCTTGCTCTTTTTCAACTTTAGCTTGAGTTTTCATACTAGTAGCTGATGATCTGTACCACAGTTAGCTCCAGGTTTTATCTTTGTTGATATTATAGAACTTTTCCATCATTGACTTCCACAGATGTAGTCAATTTGATTTTTATACAATCCATTGGGTGAAGTCCATGTGTACAGTCGCCGCTTGTGTTGATGGAAGGAGGTGTTTGAGATGAATAGATCATTGGTCTTGCAGAATTCTATCAGTCTTTCTTCAGCTTAATTTCTGTTGCCAAGTCCATATTTTGCAACCATTTTGCCTTCTCCTTTATTGCCCACCTTTGCATTCTAGTCACCCATGACTTACAAGATATCCTGTTTGCATGTTCTGTCAGTTTCAGCTTGTACTTGTTCATAGAACTCATCAATTTCATCCTCTTCTGCAGTGTTGTTGGGGCATATATTTGAATTATAGTAGTGTTGATAGGCATTCCTCATAGATGAATAGAAATTAAGCATTCACTGATTGCATTGTATTTTACTACAGTTCTTGCAAGTTTCTTCCTAATTATAAATGCAACACCATTTCTTCTTTGTCTTTTGTTTCCAGCACACTAGACCATGTGATCATCAGATGCAAAGTGCCCGATGCCAGTCCATTCAGTTCGCTGATATGCAACAGATCGAGTTGTACACGTTCCATTTCATTCTCGACCACATCCAAGTTCCCTTGGTTCATGCTTCACACATTCCATGTCCCAATATGTAAGACATCTTTGCAGCTTCTGACTCTCATTTCATTTCTCATTTCAAATACAGCGACAGAATTCAAAATGGCATGGGACAGACACAGTGAATCCCTTTACAGCAACAGGATAAAATCAAAATAAACTTAACTATCTAAATTCTCAACAAACAGGGTGTCCTACACAGAGCGGTGGGTTCACCCCTAAACAAAGACATGGGGAGAAGTGGCATGCACGGAGCGGCAGGTACACCTACTCTTGCCATCTTACTGGGCAGACTAGATGGACCATACTGGTCTTTATCTGCCGTCATTTACTATGTTACTATGCACAGCTACATCAGCAGTCAGAAATCCCTAAGGCTTTGATCCAAGTACATCATAAATGCTGGCTTTACTCTGAAAAGTCTTCAGCTCCTCCCCAGTAGCCAGTTGAATGCCTTCTGACCTGGGGGTCTTATCTTCCAGCACTATAGTGCAATTTGTATTGCTGTGACTATTGTAATGAGGAAGATCCATCCTTTGCCTTAAAAACACAGGATTCTGTGAGAACTAGGTCAGAAGCTGACAGGCAGGCAAGCCATATTATCAGTAGTTGTCAGGGGCAACGTAAACAAACCCAGCCACGAGGTTTGCAACCCCGCCCAACTAGCAAGCAATCCCTAGTTCCTAATAGCTTTCACCTGAGTGGGGGAAGTGCTAATCAGCACTATAAGAAACACAGGAAACTCAGAGAGAGGACAGCCAGGAGCAGAGGAGTCAGAGACGAGAGAGTCAGAGAACAGCTGTGAAAGTTCGTCTGCTGTGACGCAGTTTGGAACTCAGAGGCAACGTTCTTTACAGAGTGAATGGAAGCCTGAAAGAGTGAAACAGTATGTATCTGGGAGCTGTGATCCTGAAAGTGATTCTGAACCAGATTTAAGGAAGTTTACTGGCAGCAGAAATACCTGGAGGGTTAATGCTCAAAAGCCTCGTAGGAAAAGTCCAAGGTGGGTGCCGTGCTGTGAAAGCCAACTGAAGGATTTAACTAGAGAGCTAACGTGGGAGCATTTACAAGTCCCTGAAAGGGAGAGGTATTCTGTAGAAGATATTTGCATGTCAGAAGAGGAAGTGTTTGAAAAGCCTAAACCTCAGAGAAAGATCCACAGAGTAAAACCCTGTGCTGACAAGGGAGAACAATTCCTTTATTCCCAACCAAAGCCTGAAGGTAGAACAAACAAATACTTTAAAGGGAAAAGTTCTTATAAGAAGTTATGTTCTGAAAATCCTGAATGGTGGGTCTCTCCTCTCTCACACTCTGATAAATACGGTAACAGCAATTCCAGCCCTAGAGAGAGCTGGTCAGATAAGTTCCATGACGAGACATTGCAAGGAGATTTACAAACGTTTTGTAGCAAGGGAAACGTTTGTCCTTCTGAAAGTCAGCATGAACCCATGGTCATTGATTATGCTAATGAAAGCTCATTTGATGATTCAATGGACTGTACGTTAACTACCTCAGACAAAATTACCTCTTTATGTTAAACCAGTAATTGTACATTGCTTGAGCCTAGCAGTGAAGATCAAGAGTGCCTGTTTATCTACAGAGGAACTATGTGCTGAGTATTATTTTCTTATGGCTATCATTTAATTAAGAAGCAAGAAGAAGCTATCATTTATTTCCTTTATAACATGCCAGAGTATGGCTTTATTGTCTTGAGTTTACTGTGTTGTGCATTTGAGAATCTGACCCCGGGAGGGGAAATAAAACCCTAACTTTACCTGAACCACTCGTGTCTACAACTACTTATTCTTCATAAACATCATCAGGCAGACAGACCTGCTACCCTAGGTGGCAGCCTGCCCACCTGGTGGTGACACTATTCATTGGGTTTTCGTGGAAAGATACAGAAGTAGATTGCCAGGCCTTTCTTCCATGCAGTTTAAATTTACTGTTGTTGCCATTTTGTCACAGAAATGTTATCTTTCACGGCCAACACCATCCCATTCTGCTGGTGCCCAGATGTCTGGTTCTCTCGGTCTGGCAACTCAGCTGAGACCTGTCCATCTTGGGAGAGCCTGCCAGTAATTAATTATTTTTTACATATAGTGCCACTCCACCTCCCCTTCTTCCTACCTTGCCCTTCCTGAATAAAGTATAGCCCAGTATAATTACATCCGTCATGGTTTTTGTGAACCATATCTCTATAACTGCCACTAAATCCAAGTCAGCCTCTTCCATTAAAGCCTCAACATCTGAGATCATATTTCCCATGCTACGGCATTTATACACACCGCTTTCCAGATGTTTCCCTATTACCCATTTCTTCAGAGGTATTTAATGTTTCACTTACCTGGGCACTCTCTTCACCCATCCCCAATGTATCTAGTTTAAAGCCCTCTTCAGTACGTTAGCCAGTTTGCTGCTGAAGAGACTTTGACTCTTCTTCAACAGATGGACACCATCTCTGCTCTGCAGTCCTTGGAACATCAATCCATGGTCCAGGAAACTAAAATGCTCTCAATGACACCATCCATGCAGACATGCATTCATCTCCAGAATGCGAGCTTCTCTGCCTTGGCCTTTACCCTCAACAGGGAAGATTGAAGAGAACACCACCTGCACCCCTATCTGCTTCACCTTCTGTCCCAGAGCCATGAAGTCTTTGATATGCTCGGAAGGATACCTAGCAGTGTTCTGTTGACATGGATGAACAACATCGTATAATAGTCAATAGGCTTGACGAGTCTCAGCAAACTCTCCGTAACATCTTGGATTTTGGCACCTTGAAGACAGCACACCTCTCTTGACATCAAATATGGTCAGCAAATGGATGCCTCAGTATCTCTCAGAAAAGAGTCACTAACCACAACTACCCTTCGCTTCCTTGTAGTGACTGATTCTACAACTTTGGGGCGCTCGAGTTGTGGTTCTTCCCTTTCCTTGGATGCTTTCACCTCCTCCACTTCCAAGACTGCATACTGGTTCTTCAATTCAAGGGCTGGAGGAGTTGGAGTGTTGATTCTGCAGACTCTGGTGACTCATGTCCAACCTTCTTCCTTCTGTAGCCTCCCAACTTCACCTCTGTCGGAGAACTTGGATGTTTCAAGAAATCTCTCATCAATGTACTCCTCATTATCTCGAATGCTTCTCAGCCTCACCACCTCTTCCCTGAGCTCCTCCATTTCTTTTCTGACATCCTCAGCATGCAGGCGTCCTGCACATGGAACCAGTTCTTCAACTGGCATTGGAATCTCTGTCTGGGCAGAGGCAGAAGCTGTAACGGGGGCATCAGCTTTAGCAATACAATTTTTCCCAGCCATTGTTTAGTTAATGGAGCTTTGGTATCTGTTGAAGTAAAAGAGAGAGACCTACCTACCTCTGTATCGCTCCGTGGTGTGACTGTACCTTGAATATTATGTGCAGTTCTGATTGCCTCATCTGATAAAGGACACAGTGGAACTAGAAAAGGTACAGGGTGGAAAACAAAAATGACAAAAGCGGTAGAGCCACCTTATTAAGGGAGGCCAAACAGGTTATGGTTCTTCAGCTTGGATAATTACATAATGAAGCTACAGTGTAGCACATTTAAGACTAATTGGAGAAAATATTTTTCACTCTAAGAGTAATCAAACTCTGGAATTCATTGCTGGAGGATGTAGTAAAAGCTGTTAGTGTAGCAAGGTTTAAAAAAGGTTTGTACAGGTTGCTCTTCTACCTTACTCACAGCTTTGCTCTACTACCCCCACTCACCAGCAAGGACACTGCCTTGATCTTGTATTCTTCTCTAATTGCCTACCCTTAAACCTCTGTACCTCACTTCTCCCTTTATCGGACCATTACCTGCTAAGCTTCACTCTTCATCACTCACCACCTCAACCTCACCCTGTCTCCTCCAACCTCTTTAGAAATCTTCATGCTGTTGACCCACTGGCTCTCTCCTCCACTGTTTCATCACCTCTTTCCTCCAGTATGTAATCTGAATCTGTTGATGAGGCAGTAGTTTCCTGTAATGCTGCACTCTCTTCTGCTCTGGATGCTCTTGTTCTGCTCATGCCACGTCCTGTGAGGCATACTGTACCTCAGCCCTGGCTGTCTTCTACTACCTGCTATCTATATTCATGTGCCCATTCAGCTGAGTAAGCCTGGTCCAAATCCCACAGCCTTGTGGACTTTGTACACTTCAAATTCATGCTTGTCTCTTTCCAGTCAGCCATAGCACTGGCCAAACAAGACTATTATGTCCATCTGACCCTTGCCATCTCTTTACAACTTTCCTCAAGGTGCTTCCGCCTCTGACCCCTCCCTCCCTTTCTGCCCAAACCCTGGCTGACTACTTCCATGACAAAATCCACAAGATCACACTCCAATTCCCCACAAGGACAGCTACTCCCCCTCCTCATTTCCAACCTTCCCCCTACCTCTGCTACCCTTTCTTCCTTTTCTATGATCTCTGAGGAGGAAACCATTCACCTTCTTTCCTCATCCCCTGATCCTATTCCACCTGTCTCCTTAGCTCCATCTCCTCTACTGTAGTCTCCTCCATTCTCATATTCTCAACCTATCGCTCTTCAATGCAACTTTCCTTGCAGCCTTCAAGCATGCTGTGGTCACTCCTCTCCTCAGGGAACCCTCACTAGACCCTACTTGTCCTCTCACTATTGAGCCATCTCCATCCTCTCCTTCATTTCTAAACTACTTGAACATTCGGTTCACCGCCATTGCCTTGACTTTTTCTCCTCTCAAGTCCTTCTTGATTCTCTACAATCTGGCTTTCATCCTTTACATTCTACCAAAACAGCTTTTGCCAAAGTCTCCAGTGACCTATTCCTGGCAAAATCCAAAAGCCTTTACTCGATTCTCATCCTTCTTGACCTTTCTGCTGCTTTTGACACTGCTGACCACAACCTTCTCCTTGATACCTTGTCCTCACTTGGTTTTAAGGGCTCTGTGCTATCCTGGTTTTCTTCTTATCTCTGCCATAGCTCTTTCAGTGTTTGTTCTGATGGGTCCTCCTCTACTGCTATCCCACTCTCAGTTGGTGTACCCCAAGGATCAGTCTTGGGTCCACTCCTTTTTTCTCTCTATACCCAGTCCCTTGGTGCACTCATTTCTTCACATGGCTTTCAGTACCATCTTTATGCTGATGACTCCCAGATCTACCTCTCTACACCTGAAATTTCTCCAGCAATCCAGACCCAGATCCCTGCCTGCCTCTCTGACATTGCTGTTTGGATGTCTCACCGCCGCTTGAAATTGAACATGGCCAAAACTGAGCCTCTTATTTTTCTCCCTAAACCCTCCTCTCCCCTTCTCCTCCTTTCTCTGTCTCTGTGGATAACTCTCTACTCCTCCCTGTCTCCTCAGCTCACAAACCTTGGGGTTATCTTGACTCCTCTCTTTCCTTTTCCACACATCCAACTGATAGCTAAAACCTGCCGTTTCTTTCTCTTCAACATCAACAAAATCTGCACATTCCTTTCTGAACACACTACTAAGACACTTATCCTCTCCTTAATCACCTCCCGTCTAGACTATTGTAACCTACTCCTTGCTGGTCTCCCTCTGATCATCTCTCTCCCCTTCAATCTGTTCAAAGCTCTGCTGCGTGGCTAATCTTTCACCAGCCTCATCATGCTCACATTACCCCTCTTCTCAAGTTTCTTCATTGGCTTCCTATCCATTTCCACATCCAGTTCAAATTTCTCCTGCTGACCTATAAGTGCATTCACTCTGCAGCTCCTCATTACCTTTCCTCTCTTATCTCTCCCTACACCTCTTTATTCTTTATTCTTTACCTAAGTGTCATGGCGGTTTACAATAAAAAGTTGCAATTGCTGAAAACAAAAGGAGGAAAAAGAACGCCATCAAATTGATAGAAAAGCAAGTAGAGAGAGGAGAAAGAAGGAGAGCAAAGGAGAGCACTGGACAAATGACACCACAAATATTAGACATAACAGAGGGGTAAGGGTTGGAGGAAGAAAGGGGGCTGTATCAGTTTTAACCAAGTTAGTTCATGAGGTTATTGCAATTGAAGGGTCTGCTTAGTAGTATCTTAATGTGCAGGCATGTCCAACTTTGAACAGGTCTTGATCTACTTTTTCCGGCCAAAAGTGCCGGTGATCTACCACCATGAAAATTAAGTTTCAAATTAGTTTCAAATTAAATTTTAACCCAATAAAGTTGGAGGATTTCCCCCCCCCCCCCCCTATTTTTAATGAACCTTCTGCCATTTACTTGGATGTGATCAGCTGTTAAGCAAATTAAACAAAAACAAAACAGAGAGACGAAGATCCAGTAAGAACTGCGAGGGGAAATGTAAAGTACATTTTTTCTTAAAGTTTTATTGAGTAATAACTTTCTTTAACTGTCTTAATAACTTTCTTTAACTTTTATTGAGTAATTTGTGTTAAATTTAGGTTGAGTATTGATCAAGGCTGATCTTGCACAATCTTTAATATTTCGCTCTTGCTCATTAATGAGACGTCTGAGCCTGCATTTCATCCACCAGCTTTTTGAAATTGGGTGAATATTGCGTGAGGGCCAGTCTCAGGGAATCCTGGAGATGTTCATCTGTCATGTTGGAACGTTGTGTACTCTGTCATTTTCAGATTGGAAAACGCAGATTCACACAAATAAGTTGAACCAAAACAGGACTGTACAGCTTCACTGCATCTTCTCAAGTTGGGAAATTTGTCTCTAGGCACTAGCTTCCAAAACAATTCTTGCTCAGCACGGGTCTTGAGAAAAATGTCATTTTTAAGGGTTAATATTTTGTTTTCAAGAGATGGCTTGTTCAATGAGTAATTTTTACTGATAGCAGCTGCAGTTTCTTTAATGTCCACATCTACTTTGAATGGGTATGACAAGTGCTCCACAACTGTTCCAATTTTTTGGAAGTCACAGAATCTATTTTTGAATTCCTGGATAACAGAAGAGATTTCTTTCACATTACTCTCGTTCTGAAAAACAAAATTTGGATATTGTCCCAGATGGTCCTGCGTATTAGGAAAAAGATCAAAAGTGTTGTTTGCAAGGTCAGTCATCATTAACTCAAATTTGCTCTTGTAGGATGAAACTGTACTCATCTTGCCAATGCATTTGTTTTTACCGTGTAGTTCAAAGTTCATATCACTTAGTTCACCTGTAAAGTCAGCGAGAAATGCCAGATCACATAACCACTCCTCACTTGGTTTGCAGCTTGTCGTGCTGTGAGGGCTTGTGTGCATCAGTGATGCTGAGAGCTAAACTATTGGTAGTTTAACTACTGGTAGGGTCTCCCAAGATGGACAGGTCTCAGCTGAGGTGCCAGACCAAGATAAACCACCCATCTGGGCAGCAGCAGAATGGGATAGTATTGACGGGGGAGGATCACATTTCTGTGACAACAGCAACACCACCAAACTTAAACTGCACGGAAGAAAGGCTCGACAATCTACTTCTGTATCTTGCCATGAAAACCCAATGGATAGTTACAACAAAACAAATTGTGCTAAAGTGCTGGAAGATGAGACCCCCCCCCCCAGGTCGGAAGGCACTCAACTAGCTACTGGGGAAGAACTGAAGACTTCTCAGAGTAAAAGCCAGCATTTATGATGTGGTTGGATCAAAGCCCTTGGGACGTCTGACTGCTGATGTAGCTGTGCATGAAATGAGAGTCAGAAGCTGTAAAGATGTCTTATGCATTGGAACATGGAATGTACGAAGCATGAACAAAGGGAAGTTGGAGGTGGTCAAGAGTGAAATGGAACGTGGACAACTTGATCTGTTGGGTGTCAGCAAACTGAAATGGACTGGCATCGGGCACTTTGCATCAGATGATCACCTGGTCTACTATGCTGGAAATGAAAGACAAAGAAGAAATGGTGTTGCATTTATAATAAAGAAGAAACTTGCAAGAACTGTAATGAAATACAATGCAGTCAGTGAATGCTTAATCTCTATTTGTCTACGAGGAATGCCTATCAACACAACTATAATTCAAGTATATGCCCCAACAACAGCTGCAGAAGAGAATGAAATTGAAGAGTTCTATTAATAAGTACAAGCTGAAATTGACAGAACATGCAAACAGGATATCCTGATAGTCATGGGTGACTGGAACGCAAAAGTTGGCAACAAAGAAGAAGGCAAAGTAGTTGGAAAATATGGACTTGGCAACAGAAATGAAGCTGGAGAAAAACTGATAGAATTCTGCAAGAACAACGATCTATTCATCTCAAACACCTCCTTCCATCAACACAAGCGGCGACTGTACACATGGACTTCACCCAATGGATTGTATAAAAATCAAATTGACTACATCTGTGGAAGTCAACGATGGAAAAGTTCTATAACATCAACAAAGACAAAACCTGGAGCTGACTGTGGTACAGATCATCAACTACTAGTATGCAAACTCAAGCTAAAGTTGAAAAAGAGCAAACCACTCATGAATGCAGCAAAATATGACCTTGAGAATATACCACTGGAATTTAAAGACTGCCTGCAAAATCAATTTGCTGCTTTAGATACAAATGACAGAGCTCCAGAAGAGTTATGGAATGACATCAAGAAGGTTGTGTTGGAAGAAAGCGAGAAGTCTCTACAAAAGGTGAAAAAGCAAAAACGGCCAAAATGGATGATGGAAGAAACTCTGAAAATTGCCCAGAAACGGAGAGAAGCTAAAGCCAGAGGAGAAAGAAAGACAATAACAGAACTCAGAGATTTCCAATGTGCAGCAAGACAGGACAAGGAAAAGTACTACAACGACGCATGCAAGGAAATAGAAGCAGAAACTATTAGAGGAAGAACAAGATCGGCTTTCCTAAAGCTACGAGAGTTAAAGAAAAAGTTCCAGCCTCAAATTGGAATGTTACAAGATGCTCAAGGTTCTATGTTGAATGATGCTGAGAAGATCAAGAAAAGGTGGAAGGAATATACAGAGTTTTTATATGATAAAGATCAAGTGGACCAACAGCTGTTTCAACCTGTACCTTATGATCGGGAACCATTGGTGATGAAAGAAGAAGTTAAAGCAGCATTGAAAGCCTTATCAAAGAACAAAGCACCAGGCATTGATAGCATTCCCATAGAAGTATTACCGCAATCTGATGCAGCTGTTACCATACTTACAAGGCTCTGCCAAGAAATATGGAAGACAACATCATGGCCAACTGACTGGAAAAGATCTGTCTTTATACCAATACTAAAGAAAGGTGATCCAACTGACTGTGGAAATTATTGCACAATTGCTCTGATCCCACATGCTAGCAAGATTCTGCTGAAGATTATTCAAAAGAGACTACAACCATACCTGGAACAAGAACTACCTGAAGTGTAAGCAGGGTTCAGGAAAAGGCGAGGAACGACAGACATCATTGCGATGTGAGATGGATCCTTGAAAAGACTAAAGAATACCAAAAGGATATCTATTTGTGATTTATCGACTATAGCAAGGCTTTTGACTGTGTAAACCATGAGAAACTCTGGGCCACATTAAAAAGCATGGTTATACCAGAACACCTGATCGTACTCTTGCACAATCTGTACATTGTTCATGCAGCAGCAGTTTGAACGGAACAAGGAGAAACAGAATGGTTTAAAATAAGCAAAGGTGTAAGACAAGGCTGCATACTTTCCCCCTGTTTAATTTATATGCAGAACAAATCATCAGAGAAGCAGGATTGTATGAAGACAACAGAGGTGTGAAGATTGGTGGAAGACTCATCAACAACCTTTGCTATGCTGATGATACCACATTACTGGCTGAAAGTGAAGATGATCTGAAACATTTGCTTCTCACAAAGAACATGGTCTCAAAATGGGCCTGCACCTTAATGTAAAGAAGACAAAGATCATGACAACTGGCATAATCAACAGGTTCTTCACTGAAGGAGAAAAAATTGAAATTGTGAACAACTTTAACCTACTTGGATCAACTATCAATAAAGAAGCAACAAGAAATCAAGAAATCAGATGATGCATTGCTCTTGGCAGAATGGCTATGAAAGACCTAGATAAGATTCTCAAGAGCAGAGATATCTTGTTCAAAGATTTGACTTGTTCAAGCCATGGTATTTTCAATAACATCATATGGATGTGAAAGCTGGACAGTGAAAAAGATACAAGAAGAAAATTGATGCCTTTGAATTATGGTGCTGGGGGCGAATATTGTATATACCATGGACTGCCCGAAGAACAAACCAGTCGGTACTAAAGGAGATCGAACCTAAGCTTTCTTTAGAAGCTCAGATGACAAGACTTCGATTTTCATACTTTGGACACATCATGCGAAGAGAGAGATCATTAGAGAAAGACATCATGCTTGGGAAGATAAAAGGTCAGCGCAAAAGAGGAAGGCCAGCAATGAGATGGATCGATACAATAACAGCAGCTACGGGTACCAGTCTGTCAACAATGAGCCGCCTGACTCAAGACCGAACACAATTTAGAATAGCTATCCAGAGGGTCACCATGAGTCGACTCCGACTCGACGGCACTTAACAACAACAACAAAGTCAGCGGGAAATGCCAGATCACATAACCACTCCTCATCTTCCAACTCTGCTTGGTCATCTCCCCTCTCCTTCAAAAAACTTCTTATTTCATTCAGCAAATCACAAAATCTTTGCAGAAATTTCTGCCTACTTAGCCATCTTACATCTGCGTGCAAAATGATTTCCGCTGCCCCTTCATCAAGAGTAAGATTGAAAAGCCGTCTTTGAAGTGATCTTCCATGAACTGAATTTACAATTTTGAAAGTGATGTCCATGACAGCCTTTGTATTGAGTCTCTTGCTTGCCAAAACTTGCTGGTGAATGATGCAGTGGTAAGAAGGAGGCTTTCCTAACAGGGGCTCTACAGGTCAACCAACAGTAAGGATTTGAGGGTTTATTTTTATTAAGTTGCTAGCACTCTGACTGGGAGCTCTTAAAAGGGTTTTTGTATATTTTTAAAGCAAGGCTACTTTCTTTTTGGTGCGTTAGTGGAAATTTCCTTGGTCAGAGTAGGTTGTTGAACTCTAGTAACCTCCTCAGCTTTGGGAACTGCTGACACCTAATCAGGAGTTAGTGGGCCTGATTACCTGAGAGCAGCTGAGGCCTGCATAAAAGGCTCCAGTGCCCTACCCTATTGAGGCTTTCCTAACAGGGGCTCTACAGGTCAACCAACAGTAAGGATTTGAGGGTTTATTTTTATGAAATTGCTAGCACTCTGACTGGGAGCTCTTAAAAGGGGTTTTGTATATTTTTAAAGCAAGGCTACTTTCTTTTTGGTGCTTTATTAGAAATTTCCTTGAGCAGAGCAGGTTGTTGAACTCTAGTAACTTCCTCAGCTTTGGGAACTGATAAAACCTACTCAGGTGTTAGTTCCCTCTGTACCCACCCCAACTCCCACCCACCCCTAGTGAGCAGTCTTGCTTTATAGGGCACCTCCCCATTTAACAAAGCACAGAGACTTGGACCAGCACATTTTGAATATAATTAAAGAGATTTAACTGCTTTTTCTCTGAAAGGACAGCTGGGAAACCGGCTGGTACTTGGTAGATCTCTCTCTTTTGCTTTAACAGATACCTAAGCTCCACGAACAGAAAAATGGCTGGGAAAAATCATATCGCTAAAGCTGTTGCCCTCATTACAGCTTCTGCCTCGGTCCAGACAGAGGTTCTAGTGCCAGTTGAAGGACCGGTTCCATGTGCAGGGTGCCTGCACGCTGAAGCTCTAAGGAAATAAGTGGAGGAACTCAGAGAGGAGGTGGAGAGGCTGAGGAACATTCAAGACAGTGAGAAGTACATTGATGAGATGCTTCTTGCAGCAACCAAGCTCTCCAGCAGAGGAGAAGATGGGTGCCAACAGAATGTCGATGGTTGGACACAAGTCACCAGGGCCTGAAAAATCACCAATCCAACTACTCCAGCCCTTGAATTGAAGAACCATTATGCAGTCCTGGAAGTGGAGGAGGTGAAAGCATCCCGGGAAAGGGCAGAACCAGAGCTCAAGTACCCCAAAGTTGCAGAATCAGTGACCACAAGGAAACGAAGGGTAGTGGTGGTTGGAGACTCTCTTCTGAGGGGTACTGAGGCGTCCATCTGCCGACCAGACTTGATGTCCAGAGAGGTATAGAAACATAGAAACATGATGACAGAAAAAGACCACATGGCCTATCTAGTCTGTCCTTCCATATCAACAACTACAACAGTCCACTTTTTACCTTTAGAGATCCTCTGTGTTGGTCCCATGCTTTTTTGAATTCAGTTACTGTCCTCATCTCTACCACCTCCACTGGGAGACTATTCCACGGATCCACTACTCTTTCCGTAAAGAAATATTTCCGCATATCACTCCTGAATCTATCTCCCTTCACCCTCATCCCATGTCCCCTCGTAGCAGAACTTGCTTTCAATTGAAAGAGGTTCTCTCCCTGAACATTTATGCCACGGAGGTATTTAAACATCTCAATCATATCACCTCTATCCCGCCTTTCCTCTAAGTTGTACATATTAAGATCCTTAGGTCTGTCCTCATATGCTTTATAATGAAGCCCACTAATCATTTTAGTAGCCACCCTCTGCACCGACTCCATCCTCTTCACATCCTTTTGAAGGTGCGGTCTCCAGAATTGCACACTATACTCCAAATGAGGTTGCACCAAAGACTTATACAGAGGCATTATCACCTCCTTTTTTCTGCTAGCCATTCCTCTCCGTATGCTGTTGTGAAGAGCGCCCTCCTGAGGAAATGGAGACTGAAGGAAATCCTGAAATGCAGCAGGATTTACACAGGATTTACAATCCTAAAAGGAAAAAAAAAACCTCTTCTGGTGAGCTGAGAATGAAGACCAGCCCAGGGGAGGAGTTGAGCAGTGCTGATTGGGCACACCCAGGGGTTGGACGGAGTGTGTCTGAAAAAGAATCCCTTTATGAAGTGGTGAAGGACACTGCTAAAGAGTTTAAGGGGATCAAGAAGAACAAGAAGAGAGAGAATAGCTTGAAGCAGAATTCCCAGGAGCAGAGGACCTGTGAGCAGAGGGCCTGGAAGCAGAAGCAGAAGAGCTGTGAGAAACAGGTAAGCCATGAGCAGAGGACCAGGAAGCAGTTTGGCTGCACGTCTGAGCCTGGTAGCAGCAGAGGACCTGCAAGGATCTTAACAGGTGCTTGGAAAGGAAGTCCTACGAGAAGTGGACGAAGCTCTGGTTTAGAGTCTTGGGAAAAGGCAGAGCCCTCGTGGATACAGTTTGGACCGGAGAGACCCAGAAGCCCTCACAGCTACAAAGCATTTGAGCTACCTAAAAGGAGAGGAGCCTGGCAGAAAGACAGCAGTTTCTATAGGAACCTGGATAGAGAAGGTAAAGTCCCATCTCCTATATTTAAGGCTGTTTTAAAAGATCCCAATTGTTACCCTGAGTCATTCAAGCCAAGAGCTGAAGGGGGAAACATTATTGACTGGGAGAAAAACTCAGTGTTGGCTGACAACGGTTTGTCAGGAACTGAACAGGCTGAATTGCTCCTTCAGGACTTTAAAGAGTTCTTAGAATTGAAAGCAGGCAGACAGTCAAAGCTGAATGAGGATAATAGTTCTGTGCAGTCAGAAGATTTTATGCAAGTGGAAAATGCCTTACCTTTGATAAACTCTGACGATAATAGCATGGACTGTTCAATATGCTGTAAGGAAATAGCAGTATAACAAAGCTTGCCTGTACCCTGTATGAAAAGAATACAACGTGGAAGTTTCTGCTGCCGTACTCTGAAAACCTAATTGTTTGCACCTGAGTTTGAGTTCACACTGTGAAGGGAACAGTGATTGCATGAGGCTGCAATATATGTAAGTCACCTCTTGAGGCAGAGCTGAGTTAAACTCCATAGAAGAAAAGTTGATCTCACTTTACGTTGTCTTATGTTCCTGAGTTTCTTCTGTTACCATTTAAAGCACCATTTATGTTCATGTATCTGAATTTTGATGCGCTGGAGGAATCTTCCCAACACGAATAAAATATTCTTGCAAAGCCTTACCGTCTCTGGCGCAACTACATTTATCAGTGAGAGAAAGGAGAACAAAACTACATCTCCTATCATTCCAAGGGAATAGTTTTAATCCATTCCTCACGGGACAATAGGCCACTCCTGTCCTTTAGCCCTAGGGCGGGGGCAGGAGCGTCGCAATTTTAGCTTTTAGGTAGGAAGTTGAAATCCAGAACTTCCAGGATAGCGTTCTCCGAAATGCTTCCTGTTCCACGTGCAGGACCCAAAAGACAGGCAGAGCTCCGGAGTCTCAATGCGTGGATGAGACAATGGTGCAAGGATGAGGGTTTCGGATTTGTTAGGAACTGGGGAACATTCTGGGGAAAGGGGGAGCTCTTCCGAAGGGATGGGTTTCACCTTAATCAGGATGGGACCAGACTGCTGGCATTAACCTTTAAAAAAGAGATAGAGAAGCTTTTAAACTAGAAAATAGGGGAAAGCCGACAGTCACCCAGGAGCGCATGGTTCGGACAAAGGTATCCTTGAAGGATACTACCAAAAGCAGTGAGGTTCCAAAAGGGAGTATAGTAGCCCAAATGCCCTTGAGTAAGGAGCAGACAGAGCATAAGGATTCCCAGTTACCCATGCCTACCAATAGCCAGATTAATATTAATAAAATACAGTCTCTAAAATGCTTGTATGCCAATGCTAGAAGTCTAAACAATAAGATGGGAGAATTAGAATATATAGCACTAAATGAGAGGTTAGATATGATTGCACTCTCAGAGACATGGTGGAAGGAGGATAACCAGTGGGACACTGTGATACCTGGATACAAACTATATCGTAATGATAGAGCTGAACAAATTGGTGGAGGGGTTGCGCTCTATGTTAGAGAGGGCATTGAGTCAGAAAGGATTAAAGTTTTGCAGGGAACAAAATTTGCTGTAGAATCTCTATGGATTGAAATTCCATTTATGAAGGGGAAGGTGATGGCAGTGGGAGTATACTATCGACCACCTGGCCAGAATGAACAAATGGATGATGAAATGCTCAAAGAAATCAAGGAAGCTAACAAAAGCCACAACAGAGTAGTAATAATGGGTGATTTCAATTACCCCAGTATCGACTGGGACAGTGTCACAGCAGGACAAGCTAAAGAGATAAAGTTTCTAGATGAAATAAATGACTGCTTCTTGGAGCAGCTGATTCATGAACCGACCAGAGGGGAAGCCATACTGGACCTAGTCCTTAGTGGAATGCCAGATCTGGTGCAAGAAATAAGGGTGTTGCGACCACTTGGCAATAGTGATCATAGTATGATCATGTTTGATTTAATCAGTGGAGGACAGATAGTAAAGGAATCCACAGTACTACCTTTTAACTTTCAAAAGGGAGACTATGATAGAATGAGGAATATAGTTCGGAAAAAACTAAAAGGAGCGGTTCCAAAGGTTAAAGACTTACAGCAAGCTTGGGTGTTATTTAAAAATACTATCCTCGAAGCCCAGACCAGCTGTATTCCACGCATTAAGAAAAGTGGAAGAAAGTCCAAAAACTGCTAGCATGGTTTAAAGGTGAGGTCAGAGAGGCTGTTGCTGCCAAAAGAGCAACCTTCAGGAAATGGAAAAAAGAGCCAAATGATGAAAACTGGAAACAGCACAAGCACTGGCAAGTTAAATGCAAAGCATTGATAAGGCAGGCAAAGCGGGAATTTGAGAAGAAACTTGCTACGGAAGCAAAAACACGAAATAAAGACTTTTTCAAGTACATTCGTAGCAAAAGGCCTGTGAGAGAGTCAATTGGACCATTAGATGATAGAGGGGTAAAAGGGGCAGTAAGAGGAGACAAGGCTATAGCAGAGAGACTGAATGAATTCTTTGCTTCGGTCTTTACTGAGGAAGATGTAGGGATGTTACCCAAGACTGAAGTGGTATTTAAAGGTGATACTGCAGAGGAATTGAGAGAAATATCGCTACACCGGGAAGATATATTACAACTATTTGATAAACTGAATAGTAGCAAATCACCTGGACCGGATGGTATACATCCCAGAGTGTTGAAAGAACTGAAATATGAGATTGCAGACCTGTTATTGGTAATCTGTGAACTTTCATTTAAATCATCTGTAATACCTGAAGATTGGAGGGTCGCCAACGTAACACCAATTTTTAAAAAGGGTTCCAGGGGTGACCCGGGAAATTACAGACCGGTGAGCCTGACGTCAGTACCAGGGAAAATGGTAGAAACCATCATAAAGAACAAAATTACACAGCATGTAGATAGTCATGGCCTAATGGGAGACAGCCAACATGGCTTTAGACAAGGAAGATCTTGTCTTACTAATCTGATCTGTTTTTTTGAAGGTGTGCATAAACAGGTAGACAAAGGTGAGTCGGTTGATATAGTGTATCTGGACTTTCAGAAAGCTTTTGACAAGGTCCCCCATCAGAGACTTTTGGCGAAGCTAAAAAGTCATGGGATAGGAGGCAGTGTACTATTGTGGATCGGGAACTGGTTAAAAGATAGAAAGCAGAGGGTAGGGCTAAATGGCCAATATTCCCAATGGAAAAAGGTGAATAGTGGAGTACCCCAGGGATCTGTACTGGGTCCGCTACTTTTTGACATATTCATAAATGACCTGGAAAAGGGAATAACTAGTGAGGTTATCAAATTTGCAGATTACACAAAACTATTTAAAGTTGTTAAAACCCAAGAGGATTGTGGAAAACTGCAGGAGGATCTGGATAAATTGGAAGACTGGGCATCCAAATGGCAGATGAAATTTAATGTGGACAAGTGCAAAGTTATGCACCTAGGAAAGAACAACCCACACTATAGTTACACGATGCAAGGCTCCACATTAGAAACCACCACCCAGGAAAAAGATTTAGGAGTCATCGTGGATAACATGTTAAAACCCTCCGCCCAGTGTGCAGCGGCGGCCAAGAAAGCAAATAGAATGCTAGGTATCATAAGGAAAGGGATGGAGAATAAAACAAAGGATATTATAATGCCTCTGTATCGCTCCATGGTACGACCGCACCTTGAATATTGTGTGCAATTCTGGTCACCGTATCTTAAAAAGGACATAGAGTTATTAGAAAAAGTACAGAGAAGAGCCACCAAATTGGTGAAGGGGACGGAAGGCTACTCCTATGAAGAGAGGCTAAAAAGGTTAGGGCTCTTTAACCTAGAAAAGAGACGGCTGAGGGGAGATATGATAGAGGTGTATAAATTAATGAATGGAGTGGAACGGATAAACGTGGATCAATTGTTTACGCTATCAGAATATAGAAGGACTAGGGGACATGTAATGAAGCTACAGGGTAAACTATTTAAGACAAATAGGAGAAAAATATTTCTTCACTCAACGTGTAATCAAACTCTGGAATCTGTTACCGGAGGATGTAGTAAGGGCTGTTAGTATAGCTGGGTTTAAAAAAGGTTTGGACAAGTTCCTGGAGGAAAGGTCCATAAACCACTATTAAAAAGGGACCCAGGATATCAATGCTTGGCCTAGTACAAGCACTGCAGAACCTGTGTCTTTTGGGGAAACTGCTAGGTACGTATGACCTAGATTGGCCACTGTTGGAAACAGGATACTGGGCTTGATGGACCTCGGTCTGACCCAGTATGGCATTTCTTATGTTCTTATGTTCTTAATGCACCCAAGCATCCTTCTAGCTTTTGCCGTCACCTTTTCTACCTGTTTAGCTACTTTAAGACTGACTGACCTTTTCAATGCCTTGTTGGAGTCGGGAGTGGTGCCAAAGGACTGGAGAGAGGCTCATGTGGTGCCTTTACACAAAAGCAGAAGTAAGGATGTGGTTGAAAACTACAGGCTGGTTAGTTTAATTTCGGTGGTGAGTAAATTATTGGAAACGCTGCTGAAAGAGAAAATAGTGAGGTTTCTGGAGTGCAGCGGATTACAGGATCCAAGGCAGCATGGATTCACCAGAGGCAGGTCTTGTCAGACAAATCTGATTGATTTCTTTGACTGGGTGACCAGGGAGTTGGAATGAGGGAGAGCCCTAGATGTGGTGTATTTATATTTCAGTAAAGCCTTTGACACTGTTCCTCACAGGCGACTTATAAACAAACTGAGCACCTTAGGGATGGGCCCTAAAGTTACTGCTTGGATTAGAAATTTGTTGGGTGGGAGGCAACAAAGAGTACAAGTAAATGGAGCTCACTCTGAGGAGAAGGATGTTACCAGTGGTGTGCCCCAGGGATCTGTCCTTGGTCCGATTCTTTTTAACATCTTTGTTAGTGATATAGCGGAAGGGCTGTCGGGTAAGGTTTGCCTCTTTGCGGATGATACCAAAATCTGCAATACAGTAGACACCCAGGAAGGTGTAGATAACATGAGAAGGGATATAGCTAAACTTGAAGTATGGTCTAGAATTTGGCAGCTGGGATTTAATGTTAAAAAATGTAAGGTCATGCATTTGGGCTGCAGGAATCCAAGGGAGCAATATAGTATAGGGGGTGAAGTACTTTTGTCCACTAAAGAAGAGCGGGACCAAGGGGTGGTTGTGTCTGATGATCTTAAAGTAGCTAAACAGGTAGAAAAGGCGACGGTTAAAGCTAGAAGGATGCTTGGGTGCATACAGAGAGGAATGGCTAGCAGAAAAAAGGAGGTGATAATGCCTCTGTATAAGTCTTTGGTGTGACCTCATTTCAAGTATAGTGTGCAATTCTGGAGACTGCACCTTCAAAAGGATGTGAACAGGATGGAGTCAGTGCAGAGGGTGGCTACTGAAATGATTAGTGGTCTTCATTATAAAGGATATGAGGACAGGCTGAAGGATCTTAATATGTACACCTTAGAGGAAAGGCGGGATAGAGGTGATATGATTGAGATGTTTAAATACCTCTGTGGCATAAATGTTCAGGGAGAGAGCCTCTTTCAATTAAAAGCAAGTTCTGCTATGAGGGGACATGGGATGAGGGTGAAGGGAGATAGATTCAAGAGTGATCTGCGGAAATATTTCTTTACGGAAAGAGTGGTGGATCCATAGAATAGTCTCCCAGTGGAGTTGGTAGAGATGAGGACAGTAATTGAATTCAAAAAAGTATGGGACAAACACAGAGGATCTCTAAAGGTAAAAAGGGGACTGTTGTAGTTGTTGATATGGAAGGACAAACTAGATAGGCCATGTGGTCTTTTTCTGTCGTCAAAGTTCTATGTTTCTATGTTTCTAAGAAAGGAAATCTGGGAAGTCATCATGCTGTCTACAGAGGGCTATGAAACCATTAACCTCACCTGTCATTGCTCTTGCTCCATCAGTAGTGATGGAAACAAGTCTATGCAATGGAAGTTTATATTTTGTCACAAAAGAATGGAAAGAACTGAATATTTCCTGACCGGTAGTTCTCCCTTTTAAAGAAATCTTTCCAAGTAGTTCTTCTTTAACACTGAAGTCTTCAAAAAACATCCGGATAAAGACTAGTAACTGGGCTATGTCTCTTATGTCTGTAGATTCATCCAGTTGGAGTGAGAAAGCAACACAATTTGAAAGATCCTCCAACAATTGTTCAGTTGTGTCTCCACACATCTTTTCTATTCGCCGCATGATGGTGTTTTTTGACAATTGTACATCTTGAATAGCAGCTATGATCTCTTTCTTATTTTTAAATCCTTCAAAAAGATTGTCAACTGCTTCAAGAAAACAATCTTTTACAAATTCCCCTTCAGTGAAAGGTTTGCATTTCTTTGTGATCAGGTTGCTGACCTTGAAGGATGCTATGGTTGTATTGACCGAATGTGACCTTGGCTTTGCCATCAACTGTTGCTGAGTAGCCAATTTCGATTTAAGTTCTTTGAGCTTCAGTTTACAAATTTCACTTTTGGGTGGAAAATCAGCAGCAAACTTATTGCTATGCAGAGCCTTATAATGACGTTCCAGATTACCCTTTTTGGAAAAGGATACTGGGGCATTACAAATTAGACAACACTTGTCTTTCACCATGATGAAGAAGTAGTCCATTTCCCATTCATCATGAAAGTGGTAGGTTTTGCTCTTCTTTGGAACATTCATCTTCGTTATAGTGGGGTGGCTGGGTGTAAGAAGGCCAAATCTGCTAAGTTAGTATAAACACTGGCTGAATCTGGTCCAAAACTGTCACTGTCCCAAAATATTAAAGATCAACAGGAACTGAAGACCTCTGGATGATGTGCAATACAAGGACTGGAGATGCCAAAACCACACATGCAGTTCTAAAAGTAAAAATAAGAATTCATCATACTGGCACCAATAATCATATACCACCAAACAATCATCAAAAAATTCAAACACCTGTCCAGCAAACCAGAAAAGAATCAAATATCGCCAAACAAGTTCAAATACCACCACGCGCGATTTAATAAATTCTGCACACAGTGTAGAATCAACGCAAAGGCAAGGTGAAATAAAATTGCAGTGTAGAATCAATGCAAAGTCTAGGCAAAATAAAATTGAACCAATTCGAAGACAAGGCATAGGCAAGTTAGAACAAAATTGGAAAAGCCCGCCAAAATCACTAAATTCCTGACACTTTGTTGTGTCTGCCCGAAAATGTTTAATGAAAGCGAACTATAAAGCGACCAACGACCAGCACATGATACAATTAATATGGTAAGTGTATTCAGGTAAAGCCCGGGTGAATGGATATCGCCCGGTATATAACACACTTCTAAGGCGTGTTGGGGCGGGGGCAGGAATGGGCGATTCTGAGAGGCAGGAGACCAGGTATGATGCCGGGCCTGTGGCATCTAATCGCAGGGTGCGGGCGGCGGCCCCCTGGCGAACCCACAAACTATTGGCACGAAAACAACAAGCGCCCCCAATACACCCGCAGGCAAGATTCCCGTAGGCAGGGAAAAAAGACAGGCAAAGGATCAGCAGCGGCGGCAAGCCCTTGGCAGACGACCTGCCATCACGAGCTCTCTCCCTAGCAATGGGGCGAGCTGCTGGAGAGATGGAGCCAAGTGGGGCTGGTGATATACCTCTGACCCCTCCGTGATCTACAGGTAGATTGCAATCTACCTGTTGGACATGCCTGTTAATGTGGAATGATCGGATGGGGTGGGAAGATCATAAGCCTGGCAGTAGAGGTGGGTCTTGAGAAGGGCCTTGAACCAAGGAAAGATGATTCAATACGGAGGGAGTGAGGAAGGGAATTCCAAAGGGTGGGACTCACAAAAAAGAAAGCGGCATGATGGATTGATTCAAGATGGGCCTGGGCAGGGGATGGGAGAAAAAGACGATTACCGTGCGCGGAGCAAAGTAGGCGGGGAGTAGGCTGTAGGTAGATAATGTCAGCTAGGTACTGGGGCGTACTGGTGTGAAGGACTTTATAGGTAATGGTGAGAAGTTTATATAGAAATCGTACTTTGATAGGGAGCCAATGAAGGGAAAGAAGACAGGGGGTAATATGATCCCGAGGAGAGGAGTAGGTGAGGAGACGGGCAGCCGTGTTCTGGATTGAAGTCGTCGAAGCTGATATTGGGGAAGACCTGCAAGGAGTGAATTACAATAATCAAGCTGAGTGATCACCAGTGACAGGACAAGGGTAGTGAGGGATGAGGAAGGAAGAAGTGATCAAACGGCCCGAATTCTGCGAAGATGAAAGAAGGAGCTACGCACGAGTGTAGAGATGTGTTGGTGGAATGAAAGTGAGGACTGGGGGTTCTAGTCCCACAGGTGCTCCTTGTGGTCTTGGGCAAGCCACTTAACCCTCCATTACCCATGTTCCCTGGAAAATAATTATCTCCAAGTTATAATGCCCTGTTCAATGTAATTTCAGTTTGTTCAATGTAAACCGCCTTGATATCATGAAAGGCGGTATCTAAAATGTTAAATAAATAAAAGGAATCAAGGGTAACACCAAGGTAACGAAGAGTGGAGACCAGAGGAATCGGAAAGGTGGACATAAGGGGCACAAAGTTAGGAGAGGGGGCACCGAACGTAAACCAAATAGCAGCTGACTTAGATGGGTTGACATGAAAGAAGTTACTGGTAAACCAGTCGGAAATGGAGGCAAGACAAGTGTTGAGAGCAGAGAGATCCGGGGCTGAGGGACTTGTATGGTGAACCAGGAGAATATTGTCCGCGAAGAAATTGGCAGATATTCCAGCCTGTTGTATAAGCAGAGCAAGGGGAGCAAGGAAAACATTAAAGAGAAGGGGAGCAAGAATGGAGCTCTGGTGGACACCACAGTGCAAAGGAAAGGAGGGGGAGGTGTTGGAACCTGATTGAACGGCAAAAGTGTGAGACGAAAGAAAAGACTGAAACCACTGAAGAACAGTGCCGTGAATACCGAGGTCTGATAGACGAGTAAGGAGGGTGCGGTGATCACAATATCAAATGCAGTGGAGAGATCCAAAGAAACAGCGATAGATACATCACCACGATTGTGAGAATGGTGTATTTTGCTGAGGAGTGCCAAGATGATGGTTTCAGTACTGTGACCGGTCCGAAATCCAGATTGACGGGGGTATAGTGAAAGGGTGGAATCGAGGTGTGAGGTGAGTTTCTGGAAAACAAGTTTTTCGAAAATCTTTGACAGAAAGGGAAGGTTGGAAACAGGACACCAGTTTGCGGGGACAGTGGGGTCAAAGTTTGCTTTTTTAAGAAGAGGGTGGACCAAAGCGTGCTTCCAACTAGTGGGAAAACACTAGTGGAGTTGAGTATGATGAAAATGTAGGGAATGAGTGTGAGTGAGGGGTCAAGGAGCCAAGAGGAAGGGAGTGGATCAAGAGGGCAGGTGGTCTTGTGGGAGACAGAAATTACCTTGACAAGTTCGGTAGAAGTGACAGATCGAAACTTAGACCATGTGTGAGGGAAGATGTGTGAGGGTGGAGAGCAAGCAAGAACTGGAGTGGAAAGAGCAGGGGGGGGTGAGAGGGGAGGAGGGCAGGGATCAAATGAGGAGCAGAGGGACTGAATCTTGTCTGAGAAGAAAGTGGTGAGTGTGGTTGGGCTGGGGGCAGCAGAAGGGGATACTGAGGAGGGAGAGGAGGAGGTGGTAGATGAGGAGAGAAAATTAAGAACCTGATAGAGGCATCGGGAAGAGTTAGAGGATGAAATAACAAGGTTTGAGTAGTATGTTTGTTTAGCGGTAGTTAACATGGAACGATAAGAATTGTTGCGCATGACGAAAGATGGAGAGAGAAACATCAGAGGGGTGTTTGCGCCAGGACCGTGCTGCGCGTCAAAGATAGGAATGTTGCAAATACAAGCTTGGGTGATACCAGGGGTGGTGTGAAGAAAGGCAAGAGGAGATGAGGCGGAGAGGTGCAATGGAATCGAGAGTAGAGGAGAGGGTAGAGGTCCAAATGTCGACCTGCTGGTTCACAGAAAAGGAGGAAAACTCAGGAGGAAGGAGTCAGCTGGGGGGAAATGTTGTAGGGTAGTAGGAGTAATGTGACGTTTTAGTTGGGAATGCTGCTCTTCTGGGAAATCGCTTCTATCTGTGCCCTTCTCTTCTATTGCCAACTCCAGCTCCTTTCGCCTTGCTGCTCCTTATGCCTCGAACAAATTACCTGAGTCTGTACATCAGATGCCTTCTCTGACCCTTTTCAAATCCAGGCTGAAAACTCACCTCTTCACTGCCGCTTTTGAATTTTGTCACAACTAATGTCCTTTGTGTTTCCTTACCTTTCCCCATAGCTGTATCCCATGTCTACAGCTACTGTGTTTTCTGTCTCTATTAGACTGTAAGTTCCAATGAGCAGAGACAGTCTTTAACATGTGTCTGTGCAGCGCTGCATATGCCTAGTAGCACTATACAAATGTTCAGTAGTAGTAGTAGTAACCGCTATTAAAGTGGATTGGGGAAATCTACTGCTTAACCCTGGGATAAGCAGCATGGAATCTGTCTACCTTTTGGGAACCTGACAGGTACTTGTGACCTGGACTGGCCAATGCTGGAAACAGTATTCCGGGCTTTATGGACCTTTGGTTTGGCCCAGTATGGCATAACTTATTTTCTTATGAGAAAAAATGACTTAGAGGGAATATGATAGAGGTTTATAAAATCATGATGGGTAGACCAAATGAAGACAGAACAATTATTTATGGCTTCCGATTATACCAGGACTTGGGGACATTCCACAAAAGTAACAGGTAGCAGATTTAAGACAAATTGGAGAAAGTATTTTTTTTTTACTCAAGAAACAATCAAGCTGTAGAATTTGTTGCCAAAGGATGTAGTCAAAACTGAGTTTAAAAGGGCAAATTCCTAGAGAAAATTCCCTAAACAATGATTAGTCAAGCACATCTCTTAAAGCTACTGCTCATTCCTGGAAGTTAGCTGTTAGGAGGGCTCTATACTTTGGGATCTGCCAGATTCTTCCTAATGACTCCGATTAACAACACGCATAGACAGGATGAATAGTTTGGTCTGCTCCACCAGCACTGCACATTCTATGACCTTATACATTTGGATTTAATTACCTACATTTCCAAATCCATGCTAAAGGCAAGTTACAATATATCACTCTCTCTGAGGGGGTTTATAACCTACTCTTTGTACATGAGGCAATGAAATGTGAAGTGTCTTGCCCAAGCATCAGTAGCTTCCCAGCCCATTGCTGTAACCTCTAGGCTGATACTCATCTCCTTTGAGCATATTTTTATTCTAGCTCTAACAAAGACTTATCAACTAGCTGTGTGACACGGCTTTGCTCAGGAAGTCAAATGAATGGTTGACGTATTAGAAATAAGTCAAAGCGAAACACATTTTGTAAAACATATACTGGATCAAATTTTTATTACAAAGCATTGGTATATACAAATGTAGTAAGGTCCTAAATTTTTCCCCTCTCTGTAGAGTGAGGAACTTTCTAGAACCCCTCATCGTGCTGGGTAATAATGTGTGTAATAGAAGTTGGCAAAGAAAAGGGACTGTGAGGGATCATAAGTGGAACAAAAATGGAGCATCAAATGAGTAGCCAAAAATAACTATATGCAATTTATCACTCAAATATATAAGAAGTTAAAATCATTCATAAAAACAAATATAGTAACATTGTAAATGACGGCAGATAAAGACCAGTATGGTCCATCTAGTCTGCCCAGTATGATGGCAAGAGTAGTTGCACCTGCCGCTCCGTGCAGGATGCCCCTATCCACGTCTTTGTTTAGGGGTAACTCCATGTAGGACACCCCTATTTGTTGAGAATTTAGATGGTTCAATTTATTTTGATGTTATCCTGTTGCTGTAAAGGGATCCACTGTGTCTCTCCCATGCCATTTCGAATTCCGTAATCGTGTTTGCCCCACCACTTCCATCGGGAGGGCATTCCAAGCATCCACCACCCTTTCAGTGAAAAAGTATTTCCTGACATTGCCTTTCAATTTACCACCTTGCATCTTCCTGTTGTGCCCTCTAGTTGTACAGCTTCCCCATCTTTGGAAGAGGATTGTTTGTTCATTATTTCCCTTTAAGTATTTAAAGGTCTGAATCATATCTCCCCTGTCCCTCCTCTCCTCCAAAGTGTACATGTTTAGGTCTTCAAGTCTCTTCTCATAAGGCTTCTGATGCAGGCTCCAAATCATTTTGGTCGCCTTCCTCTGAACAATTTCCAGTCTTTTTACATCCTTTGCAAGGGTCTCCAAAACTGAACACAGTATTCCAAGTGAGGCCTCACCAGTGACTTTTACAGTGGCATAAGTACCTCTTCCTTTCTGCTGGTAATTCCTCTTTGTATGCAGCCCGACATCCTCCTGGCTTTTGCCACCGCCTTGTCGCACTGTTTTGCCACCTTGAGATCTTCAGAAATAATCACACCAAGGTCTTTCTCCTGATCCGTGCACACCAACCTCTCACCCCCTATCGCATACATTTGCCTTGGATTTCTGCTACCCAAATGCATGACTCTGCACTTCTTTGCATTAAATCTTAATTGCCAAGCATTAGACTATTCTTCCAGCTTTTGTAGATCTTTCCTCATGTTAACCACTCCCTTGGGGGAGTCCACTCTGTTGCAAATTTTTGTGTCATCTGCAAAAAGACAGACTTTTCCGTTCAGTCCTTCAGCAATATCGCTCACAAATACATTGAACAGTGCCGGGCCCAGGACCGATCGTGAGCTCCATTTACCATCACCTTCTGTCGTCTGCCTGTCAACCAATTTCTGATCCAATTTACCATCTTGGGATCCGTCCCCAAGCTACTGAGTTTATTGATAAGCCTCCTATGAGGAACAGTATCAAAGGCTTTGCTGAAATCCAGGTAGATGACATCCATGCATGCCCCTGATCCAGTTCACTGGTAACCCAGTCGAAGAACTCAATCAGATTTATTTGGCAGGATCATCCTTCAGTAAAACCATGTTGCCTCGGGTCTTGCATCCTGTTGGTTTTGAGAAAGTTCACTATTCGCTCTTTCAGAAGCGCCTCCATTACTTTTCCCGCCACCGAGGTGAGGCTCACAGGCCTGTAGTTTGACACTTCTTCCCTGTCACCACTTTTGTGTAGAGGTACAACATCAGACATTCTCCAGTCCTGAGGAACCTCTCCTGTTTCCAAGGATCTGTTGAAAACGTCCTTTAACGGTCCTGCAAGAACCTCTCTGAGCTCTTTCAGTATCCTGGGATGTATCCCATCCGGTCCCATAACCTTGTCCACTTTCAGTTTTGCAAGTTGTTCTAACAATTCATCTTCTGTGAATGGTGTGGTATCTACTTTATTCCCATTTTTATATTTGGGAGTCACAGGAGGTCCTTCTCCAGGACTTTCTTTAGTAAAAACAGAGCAGAAGTATTCGTTTAGGAATTTCGCTTTTTCACTGTCACTTTCCATGAGTTCGTTTGCAGCACTTCTGAGTCCTGCAATTCCACCTCTGATTTTCTTCCTTTCCCGAATATACCTGAAGAAAGTTTTGTCGCCACACTTAACATCTTTAGCCATCTTTTCCTCTGCCTTTGATTTTGCTATTCTTATTTCTCTTTTTGTCTCTGAGTTTGATCCTGTATTCATTTCTGTGTTCCTCTGTTTGTGAGCTTTTGAATTTTGTGAAAGCTGTGTTTTTTGCCTTTATTTGAGCAGCCATTTCTTTGGAAAACCAAACAGGTTTTCTTCTCCTCTTGTTTTTGTTTATTTTTCTTACATATTTATATGTTGCCCCTTTTATTGCCACTTTTAATTTAGCCCATTGCAATTCCACTTCCCTTATCTCCTTCCACCCTGTCAGCCTCTCCTTTAGATAGTCGGCCATTTTATTGAAGTCGGTGTTTTTGAAGTTTAGGACTTTGAGCTTGCTATGATTGGCCTGTACCATGACTTTTACCTCAGACCACACTGTGTGATGATCGCTGCTGCTCACAGAGGCACTCACGCAGACATTCGACATGCTATCACCGTTGGTGAGCACTACATCCAGCATTGAGCTTTCCCTGGTTGGTTCCTTCACGATTTGTCTAAGTAATACATCTTGGAGAGCATCCACAATTTTTTTGCTTGTTTCCAGATTTGCAGAAGTAGTAATCCAATCCACATCCGGTAGATTAAAGTCACCCAATATTATCACTTCCCCCTTTGTGGCTATCTTGGCAATATCTATAATCAGTTCGTTATCTATCTCTTCAATTTGAGTCGGAGGTCTGTAGACTACAGCAGTATGGATGACAGTGCCATCTCCTCTTTCCAACACAATACAGAGCACTTCTTTTCCCCATGCCCCCTGCATTGCAGTAGCTTTAATATTGCTTTTGACATACAAGGCTACTCCTCCTCCTCTTCCATTTTCTCTGACTCTTCTGAATAGATTATAGCCAGCTATGGCTATATCCCAATCATGTGATTCATTAAACCATGTTTATGTAATGGCCACAATGTCCAAATCCATTTCCACCATTAGGGCTTCCAGGTCCGGAACTTTGTTGGCTAAGCTTCGAGCATTTGTGCTCATTGCTTTCCAGCATTTAACTGGCTTGTGTGTATTTTGAATTGATTTTGTTCTGCCTACATCTTCCCACTTGTTTTTGATGTGTGGTTTAAAAGTGTGGCTGTTTCTGATTTTAATCTGCTTTTGCAGGGGGTGACGTCCAGAGCTTGACCTTCCATACCCGTCACCCCCATTTTCTAGTTTAAATGCATATCCACATATTGCTTGAATTTTTCACTTAGGATTCTTTTCCCTGCGATAGAGAGATGTAGTCCATCAGCACAGTATAGTCTCTTGTTGTTCCATCTGTTGCCCCAGTCGCCAATAAATCTGAATCCTTCTTGTTTGCACCAGGTCTGGAGCCATGTATTAAATCTGTTAATGCGATGCAGCCTTTTTGCCCCCTTACCAAAAACAGGTAGAACCTCTGAGAATGCAACAGTGTTAACAAGGGGCTTGAGTTTCTCTCCCAAAGATTGGAAGTCCTTTTGGACTGTAGAGGCACTGTTTCTAGCCAGGTCATTTGTGCCCAAGTGGATAACAACATCAAGTTTGGAGTGTTCACTTTCTGCTCTAAGTACTTCAACAATGTGGTTTGTATTCCTGCTGGCTGAACAGCCTGGGAGGCACCTGACTATGTTCTCTCCTTTGAACTGTGTTCCCAAGTTGGTGCCACTGATGATGGAATCACCAAGTAGTAGTAGTTTGCTGTTTGGTGAGGTTTTCTTCATATTTGGTCCTTTAGCAGGAGATTGGGTATCGTCTGTCTCATTTAAGGGCCCTTCAGTTTCTTTGCCAAGGCAGAGAAGGCATTATGCAGGGATATCGCCTGTTGCATACAATGCCTCTGTGTCACAGGTCGCAATCTACCAGAACCCACTGTAATCCATTTGTTCCTGGGGTGTTTGCTTCTTTGTGGGAGCGGTGGTGAACTTTGTTCAGTTTGTATCCTAGAAGAGGTACGCTTCATTGCAGCCAGTTCCTCCCTCAGTTCCTCGTCCTCATTGGCCAAGGCAGAGAAGGCATTATGCAGGGATATCTCTTGATGCATAGGATGTCTGTGTGTTACAGGTCGCAATCTACCAGAACCCACTGTGATCCACTTGTCCCTTGGGTGTTTGATTCTTTGGGGGAGTGGTGGTGGACATTGTTCAGTTTGTATCCTAGAAGAGGTGTGCTTCATTGCAGCCAGTTCCTCCCTCAGTAGGGTCACCTCTTTATGCGTGGCAGCTAGGTCTTCCCTTAGTAGGGTCAGTTCTTTATGCATGGCAGCTGACCTGAGGCACAGAGGACAAGCTCTTAGGTTCCAAATGATTCATCTTGGAATGAATGTACTGCAGTTATTGCACTGAATACAAGACATGCTGAATAAGTAGTGCTAGAAGGAGAAGAGGAAGAAGAAAAAGAAAAAGAACGGAAGAAGATGATGTGAGCTTTAACTCAAGTTAAAAGGATAGATGGCAATGTATATGACTACTATATAGGCAATGCAGCCCCTGGGGGGGGGGGGGGGGGTGAGGGGTAGGGTGGGCGGGAACCTAAGTGTCTCTGGCCAGAAGGCTGTTCTTGAACTGGGGGCATCCACAGATATCTGCTCCGAGGCTACCCAGAAAAGCAGTCAGTCAGTCAGATTATCCCCAAGCTTAATGTATAACCACAGTTAAACTTTATATTAGCAATTTCCCCAAAACAGACAGTTAAACTCTTTTTTGGAAGCTAGAAACCAGCAGAGATAAGAATGAAAATTATAGTTTTTGCAGGCTTTAGGGATACACAGTCAGAATATTCCCAAAGTAAGGTATAACAGTTAAAATTTTAGCATCAAGCAAAAAGAAAATATAAGCTGTAACTTAGCGTTTTGCAGGCTTTAGAAACTGTGCAGTCTGGAAAAGACTGGAGCTATGGCAGCAGTAAGCTGATCTAATTTGCCCTTCTCCTGGGAGCTGGTTTTTACCAGAAAATTCAAACAATGGAAGCCAAATAGTTACACTGAATTGTTTCTTTCCTTCCTGTATCACACACAGCTATCTGATTTAAGGGCTACACAGTCAGAATATTCCCAAAGTAAGGTATAACAGTTAAAATCTATCTTAGCATCAAGAAAAAAAGAAAATATAAGCTGTAACTTAGCGTTTTGCAGGCTTTAGAAACTGTGCAGTCTGGAATGACTGGACCTATGGCAGCCAGTAAAAATTCTAACATACCCATGTTTCGGCTATCATGGCTGCATCAGAGATGAAATATCAAGTAAACAATAGCAGTGACAGTGCAGTTTTGTTATTAGGAAGGACAAAGTGAAAGAAAGATAAGGGCTGAAAAACAAAAAGAAAAAAAATATTATTTGATTATATTCAAGGAGATCTATAAATTGGTGAAGAGGGCTTTAAACTAGATTCGTTGGGGATGGGTGAAGAAAGCCCCCAGGTAAGTGAAAGCCCCCAAGTAAGTGATACATCAAATACCTTTATGGAAATGGGTAACAGGGGTAACATATGGAAAGCAGTGTGTATAAATGCCCGTAGCATGGGAAATAAGATCTCTGAAGTTGAAGCTTTGGTGGGAGTGGCTGACTTAGATTTAGTGGCAGTTACAGAAACATGGTTCACAGAAAACCATGACTGGGATGTAACTATACCTGGCTATACTTTATTCAGAAAGGACAGGGTAGGAAGAAGGGGAGGAGGAGTAGCACTATATGTAAAAACTACTATTAAAGCTTTGGAATTACAGAGCTTAAAAGGGAGAGAGGAGGCATTGTGGGTTAAACTAGAAAGAGGGAAAGAGAAATCTATTTGCATTGGTGTGATATACAGACCTCCCTCACAAGAGGAAGAGGTGGACAGAGAGTTAATTGAAGACATACGCAGCATTGCTAGGAAAGGGGAAGTGCTACTGCTAGGAGATTTCAATATGCCAGATGTTGATTGGCACATTCCTGCTGCAGTATCATCTAGGAGTAAGGAGATCCTGGATTCTCTACAGGGAGAACTATTCAGGCAATTGGTAACAGACCCCACACGTGAAGGGGCCATACTGGACTTGGTGCTTACCAATGGTGAAAGTGTTTCTGATGTTGTAGTGGGAGATCATTTTGCATCCAGTGATCACCAGATGGTGTGGTTCAGTATTAGGACTAGGGCTGTTAGAATCCATTCCAAGGTGAAGATCTTAGACTTTAGGAAGACTAACTTTGCGATGATGGGCCAATGCCTCAGGGAGTCGTTAGTGGGATGGGAACAGCTGGGGGATGTAGAACAACAGTGGGCAAAACTGAAAGGGGGTATTTTAAAGGCAACCAACCTTTTTGTTAAAATGGTAAACAAAGGCAAAAGGAACAGGAGACCGCTATGGTTTTCGAAGGAAGTAGCTGAAAAAGTGAAGAAAAAGAGGGAGGCCTTCATGAAATACAAGAGATCACAGAGAGAGGAAGACAGGCATCTGTATTTGGAAAAACTTAGAGAAGCTAGCAAAGTAGTCAAGAAGGCAAAGATTCAAAAGGAGGAGGAGATAGCCAATGCAATAAAATGGGGGGATAAGACATTTTTCAGATATATTAGTGAGAAGAGGAAGGGCAAAAGTGGTATTGTCAGACTCAAGGGTACAGGGGGGGAATATGTACAAGCTGATAAGGATAAAGCGGAATTACTTAACAAATATTTTTGTTCTGTGTTCACAGATGAAAAACCAGGAGCAGGACCTCAGAAAACACCCACAAATAAGAACAGAAGCGAGGGACATCTTGAACAATTTTCAGAAGACTGTGTTCGTGAGAAACTAGCTCAACTCAAAGTAGACAAAGCGATGGGACCAGATGGGATACACCCTAGAATACTGAGGGAACTTGGGGACGTTCTAGCAACTCCACTGACTGACCTTTTCAATGCCTCGTTGGAGTCGGGAGTGGTGCCAAAGGACTGGAGAGAGGCTCATGTGGTGCCTTTACACAAAAGCGGAAGTAAGGATGTGGTTGAAAACTACAGGCCGGTTAGTTTAACTTCAGTGGTGAGTAAATTAATGGAAACGCTGTTGAAAGAGAAAATAGTGAGGTTTCTGGAGTCCAGCGGATTACAGGATCCGAGGCAGCATGGATTCACCAGAGGCAGGTCTTGTCAGACAAATCTGATTGATTTCTTTGACTGGGTGACCAGGGAGTTGGACCGAGGGAGAGCTCTAGATGTGGTGTATTTATATTTCAGTAAAGCTTTGACACTGTTCCTCACAGGCGACTTATAAACAAACTGAGCACCCTAGGGATGGACCCTAAAGTTACTGCTTGGGTTAGAAATTGGTTGGGTGGGAGGCGACAAAGAGTACAAGTAAATGGAGCTCACTCTGAGGAGAAGGATGTTACCAGTGGTGTGCCCCAGGGATCTGTCCTTGGTCCGATTCTTTTTAACATCTTTGTTAGTGATATAGCGGAAGGGCTGTCGGGTAAGGTTTGCCTCTTTGCAGATGATACCAAAATCTGCAATAAAGTAGACACCCAGGAAGGTGTAGATAACATGAGGAGGGATCTAGTTAAGCTTGAAGAATGGTCTAGAATTTGGCAGCTGGGATTTAATGTTAAAAAATGTAAGGTCATGCATTTGGGCTGCAGCAATCCAAGGGAGCAATACAGCATAGGAGGTGAAGTACTTTTGTCCACTAAAGAAGAGCGGGACCTAGGCGTAGTTGTGTCCGATGATCTTAAAGTAGCTAAACAGGTAGAAAAGGCGACGGCAAAAGCTAGAAGGATGCTTGGGTGCATACGGAGAGGAATGGCTAGCAGAAAAAAGGAGGTGATAATGCCTCTGTATAAGTCTTTGGTGCGACCTCATTTGGAGTATGGTGTGCAATTCTGGAGACCGCACCTTCAAAAGGATGTGAACAGGATGGAGTCGGTGCAGAGGGTTGCTACTAAGATGATTAGTGGTCTTCATTATAAAGCATATGAGGACAGACTTAAGGATCTTAATATGTACACCTTAGAGGAAAGGCGGGATAGAGGTGATATGATTGAGATGTTTAAATACCTCCGTGGCATGAATGCTCAGGGAGAGAGCCTCTTTCAATTGAAAGCAAGTTCTGCGACGAGGGGACATGGGATGAGGGTGAAGGGAGATAGATTCAGGAGTGATATGCGGAAATATTTCTTTACGGAACGAGTAGTGGATCCGTGGAATAGTCTCCCAGTGGAGGTGGTAGAGATGAGGACAGTAACTGAATTCAAAAAAGCATGGGACCAACACAGAGGATCTCTAAAGGTAAAAAGTGGACTGTTGTTGTTATGGAAGGACAGACTAGATGGGCCTTGTGGTCTTTTTCTGTCATCATGTTTCTATGTTTCTATGATATTCAGATGTACCCTTGGGGACCAAAGAGCAAAAAGACAGACTACAATATCTATTTAAAAAATGTATGGACTGCCAGAACGGGCAAAACAAAATGCATAATATCAAAGAACTGATATAATAGAAAATGAATTAAAACAAGCAAATGTGGGGAGGAAGTGCCCTCACCGCACAATATGGCCACTTAGGGAGAGTGCTCCAGTGCTGTTCTCCCTGTCGATGCGTGCTACTATCCCCCGTGTGGTGTGAGGAGGGCAAAAACAACAGTGGAGGTGTCCCTGAGCGTGGTGCAAAAAACTGCAGATTTGCAGGAGTTTGCATATATGACAAGCAAACCAGAGAGAAGTGTGGAGCCCAAAATGGTGGCAATGGCACAGCGGGGCTCAGATAACAAAAATGAAGAGGAGGGCTGCAGCAAGCAAGCAACAGGAGCACTTATGGTGAGCCAGATTACTAAATTTGAATTAAAGAGCTGGTTCCACAAAATAAAAGATAATATAGCAGCGCCGAAGGTGGAATTGGGAGGCATAGTTGCTGAATTTAGAGGAGAGCTGAGCAAACTGGGCCACAGGCAGGAGGAGTTTGATGAACAATTGGAGGGGCTCAGGATGCGGGTTACAACCAGGGAGGCAAAGGTGATGGCGTGGAAGACCGAAAAGGAAATTTTAATGTTGAAATTGGAGGACCTGGAAAATAGGTCCCATTGAAATAATCTCAGGATTAAAGGTATCCCAGAGGAATCAGGGTTCAAAGATGCCAAGAAGGCTGTGATCTCAGTGTTTAAGGAATAGTTAAATAATGGAGTGGAGGAGGACTTGCCCATTGAGATAAAATTGGATAGAGCACATAGAAACAGAGAAACATGACGACAGAAAAAGATCACATGGCCTATCTAGTCTATCCTTCCATATCAACCACTACAACAGACCCTTTTTTTCCTTTAGAGATCCTCTGTGTTTGTCCCATGCTTCTTTGAATTCAGATACTGTCCTCATCTCTACCACCTCCACTGGGAGACTATTCCACGGATGCACCAGTCTTTCTGTAAAGAAATATTTCCACATATCACTCCTGAATCTATCCCCTTTCACCCTCATCCCATGTCCCCTCGTAGCAGAGCTTGCTTTCAATCAAAAGAGACTCTCCTTCTGTGTGTTTATGCCACAGAGGTATTTAAACGTCTCAATCATATCACCTCTATCCCGCCATTCCTCTAAGTTGTACATATTAAGATCTTTCAGTCTGTCCTCATATGCTTTATAATGAAGACCACTAACCATTTTAGTAGCCACCCTCTGTACCGAATCCAGTCTGTTTATATCCTTTTGAAGGTGAGGTCTCCAGAATTGCAAATGAGGTCGCACCAAAGAATTATACAAAGGCACTATCACCTCCTTTATTCTGCTGGCCATTTCTCTCCCTATGCACCCCAGCATCCTTCTAGCTTTTGCCATCACATTTTCTACCTGTTTAGCTACTTTAAGATCATCAGACACAATCACGCCTAGGTCCCGCTCTTCTTTAGTGGACAAAAGTACTTCACCCCCTATACTATATTGCTCCCTTGGATTGCTGCAGTCCAAATGCATGATCTTGAATTTTTTAACATTAAATCTCAGCTGCCAAATTCTAGACCATTCTTCAAGCTTAGCTAGATCCCTCATGTTATCTACACTTTCCTGGGTGTCTACTCTATTGCAGATTTTGGTATCATCTCCAAAGAGGCAAACCTTACCCAACAGCCCTTTTGCTATATCACTAACAAAGATGGCAAAAAGAATCAGACCAAGGACAGATCCCTGGGGCACACCATTGATAACCTCCTTCTTCTCAGGGTGAGCTCCATTTATCTGTACCCTTTGTTGTCCATCCCTAGGGTGCTTAGTTTAGTTAAAAGTTGCCTGTGAGGAATGGTGTCAAAGACTTTACTGAAATCTAAATACACCAGATTTAGGGTTCTCCCTCAGTCCAACTCCCTGGTCACCCAGTCAAAGAAATCAATCAGATTTGTCTGACAGAACCTGCCTCTGGTGAATCCATGCTGCCTCGGATCCGGTAATCTGTTGGACTCCAGAAACCTCACTAAATTTTCTTTCAGCAGCGCTTCCAATAATTTACTCACCACCGAAGTTAAACTAACCGGCCTATAGCTTTCAACTACATCCTTTCTTCCGCTTTTGTTTAAAGGGACCACATGTGCCTCTCTCCAGTCCTTTGGCACCACTCCCAACTCCAATGAGGCATCGGAAAGGTCAGTCAGTGGAGCTGCTAGAACGTCCCCAACTTCCCTCAGTATTCTAGGTTGTATCCCATCCGGTCCCATCGCTATGTTTACTTTAAGTTTAGCTAGTTTCCCACGAACAGAGTCTTCTGAAAATTGTTCAAGATGCCTCACGCTTCTGTTCCTGTTTGTGGGTGTTTTCTGAGGTCCTGCTCCTGGTTCTTCATCTGTGAATACAGAACAGAAATATTTGTTAAGTAATTCCGCTTTATCCTCATCAGCTTCTACATAGTTCTCCCCTTCACCCTTGAGTCTGACAATTCCACTTTTGTCCTTCCTCTTCTCACAAACATATCTGAAAAATGTCTTATCCCCCCATTTAACTGCATTGGCTATTTTCTCCTATATTTGAATCTTTGCTTTCCTGACTACTTTGTTAGCTTCTCTAGGTTTTTCCAAATATAGATGCCTGCCTTCCTCTTTCTGTGATCTCTTGTATTTCATGAAGGCCTCCCTCTTTTTCTTCATCTTTTCAGCTACTTCTTTCGAAAACCATAGCGGCCTCCTTTTCCTTTTACCTTTATTTACCATTTTAACAAAAAGGTTGGTTTCCCTTAAAATATCCCCTTTCAGTTTTCCCCACTGTTTTTCTACATCTCCCAGCTGTTCTCATCCCGCTAATGACTCCCTGAGGTATTGCCCCATCTTGACAAAGTTAGTTTTCCTAAAGTCTAAAACCCTCGCTTTTGAATGGATTTTATCAGCCCTAGTCCTAATACTGAACCACACCATCTGGTGATCATGGATGCAAAATGATCTCCCATTATAACATCAGAAAAACTTTCACCATTGGTAAGCACCAAGTCCAGTATGGTCCCTTCACATGTGGGTTCTCTTACCAGTTGCCTGAATAGTTCTCCCTGTAGAGAATCCAGGATCTCCTTACTTCTAGATGATACTGCAGTAGGAATGTGCCAATCAATATCTGGCGTATTGAAATCCCTATCAGTAACAGTTCCTCTTTCCTAGCAATGCTGCTTATGTCTTCAATTAAATCTCTGTCCACCTCTTCCTCCTCTGAGGGAGGTCTGTATAGCACACCAATGTAAATAGATTTCTCTTTCCCTCTTTCTAGTTTAACCCACAATGCCTCCTCTCTCCCTTTTAAGCTCTGTAGTTGCATAGCTTTAATATTATTTTTTACATACAGTGCCTCTCCTCCTCCCCTTCTTCCTACCCTGTCCTTTCTGAATAAAGTATAGCCTGGTATAGTTATATCCCAATCATGGTTTTCTGTAAACCATGTTTCTGTATCTGCCACTAAATCCAAGTCAGCCTCTCCCATTAAAGCTTTAACATCTGGGATCTTATTTCCCATGCTATGGGCAATTATACACACCACTTTCCATATGTTGTCCCTTTTACCCATTTCCATAAAGGTATTTAGGGCGCTGGGGGCAGCGCAAGATAATTTTGCCTAGAGACAATGTGTGCCTACATGATTTTGATGTAAAAGAAAAAATTATGGACAAAATGCATTCTTTAAACAAGTTTGAATGGCAGGGCTATACAGTTTCTGTCTATGCAGATTTGTCAGTGGGCAGCTTGCAGAGACAGAAGGCTCTGAATGGAGTGACAGTGCGACTTTTTCAAGTATATTCATACAAAAAAATCTGCGAGAGTCAGTTGGACAACTGGATGAAAGAAGGGAAGATAAGGCCATAACGGTGACTGAATGAATTCTTTGCTTTGGTCTTTACTGAGGAAGATGTCGGGAAGTTACCGATGCCTAAAATGGCATATAAAGGTGATGTAGCGAAAAAATGGAAAGAAATATCAATAAGATGTATTAAACTGTTTCATAAACTGAAAAGTAGCAAATCACCTGGGCTGGATGGTATACATCCAAGGGTGTTGAAAGAATTGAAATATGAGATTGCAGACATACTATTAGTAATCTGTGCACTATCATTACAATTATCTGTAGTACCTGAGAATTGGAGAGTGGCCAATGTAACTCCAATTTTTATAAAGAGTTCCCAGGCGTGATCCGGGAAACTACAGACTGATGAGCCTGATGTCAGCACAGGCAAAATTGCAGAAACCACTATAAAGAATAAAATTACTGAACATGTAGACTGCCATGGTTTAATGGTAGAAAGCCGACATGAATTTATCCAATAAAAGTCTTGTCTTACTAATCTGTTATATTTTTTTGAAGGTGTGAATAAACAGGTAGACAAAAGTAAGTCAGTTGATATAGCGTATATGGATTTTCAGAAACCATTTGACAAGGTACCTCATGAGAGACTCCTGGCCAAATTAAAAAGTGATTGGAGGCAGTATACTATTGTGGGTCAGGAACTGGTTAAAAGATAGAAAACAGAGAGTAGGGCTAAATGGCCAATTTTTTCAGTGGAGAAAGGTGAATAGTGGAGTACCTCAGGGATCTATGCTGGGCCCGCTGCTTTTTAACATATTCATAAATGACCTGGAAATAGGAATAATGAGTGAGATGATCAGATTTGCAGATGACAGAAAATTATTCAAAGTTGTTAAAACGCAAAAGGATTGTGAAAAATTGCAAGAGGATCTTGAAAAATTGGAAGATTGAACATCCAAATGCCAGATGAAATTTAATGTGGACAAGTGCAAAGTTATGCACCTAGGAAAGAACAATCCATACTATGGTTACATGATGCAAGTTACAACATTAGAAACCACCACCCAGGAAAAAGATTTAGGCATCATTGTGGAAAGGAAAGGAATGGAGAATAAAACAAAGGATATTATAATGCCTCTGTATTGATCCATGTTGCGACTTCACCTTGAATATTGTGTGCAATTCTGGTCGCCATATCTTAAAAAGAATATAGCTGAATTAGAAAAGTTACAAAGAAGAGAGACAAAAATGGTAAAGGAGATGGAAGGATACCCCTATGAGGAAAGGCTTAACAGGTTGAGAATCTTCAACTTGGAAGAGAGATGGCTGAGGAGAGATATGATAGAGGTCTATAAATGAATGAATGGAGTGGACCGGGTAAACATAGATCGGTAGTTTACACCATCAAAAAGTAAAAAGACTAGTGGACACCCAATGAAGCTACAATGCAACCCAATTAAGACTAATAAGAGAAAATCTTTTTTTACTGAACACATAATCAAACTCTGGAATTTGTTATCAGAGGATGTAGTAAAAGCTGTTAGTGTAACTGGGTTTAAAAAAGGATTTGGACATGTTCCTGGAGAAACAGGACCATAAACCATTATTAAAGAGGACCCGGAAAATCCACTGCTTGCCCTGGGACAAGCACTGTGGAACCTGTCTGCCTCTTTGGGAACCTCCAGGTACTTGTGACCTGGATTGGCCACTGTTGGAAACAGGACTCTGGGCTTGATGGACCTTGGACTGACCAGTAAGGCATTTCTTATGTTCTTATGGAGCGTAGATCTGCGATACAGGTGTCTGTTCCTTTTTGGACTGGCTTTTATAAAAGGGGGACACACATGGTGAGTGAGGTCTCTGGTGGAGACGTTGATGGCCATAAAACAAGCAGGAGTGGCTGTGGATGGACTAGAGGAACTGGTAGAAGTCTGTGTGCAGAAGGAAAATAGCAGCAACTGGACAGTGGTGAATAGAGATGGAACAATGAATAAGAAAAAAGGACTGGCAGAGAGACACCAACTTGAAGTCCTTTTGCCATGCAGAATGCTGTGGATATTAGAGGTTATTAGGACGATATGACTGGCGTTGGCTGGGAGTGTTTGAAGAAAGGTTGAGTAGAGAAGTGTGTGGTGTGAGCGAGTGGGGAATATTCAAGTGCTTTGGAAGAATTAATGCGAAGGGGACTGGGGGTAAGAGTCTGATGGGGTGGAGTGGAGGAGTGGGAAGCAGGTGGAGGGAGGGGAAGGAGAGGGGAAGGGCCATGTGTAGTGAGCCACTATTCCGAGAAGATAGCCTCCGAGAGAGGAGGCGGGATAAGAGGGGTAGGGCGGAAGGGAGGGAGAGAGGGAGAAATGAGAGGATGGGGATGGAGGAGAGGGGAGGGAGAGGGAGAGGGTAGGAGGGGCATGGAGGGAATGGGGAAAGGAAATGGGTGGTTGCCACCATCAATGCTAAGGGATTGAACTCGTGGCTGAAACGTAAATAGCTAATAAGGGAGGGGGAACACTCACAAGCGGACTTTTTGTGTGTTCAAGAGACATATCTGAGGGTGAGCCAAGATAGATATCTCTTAAGTAAATATTTCACAAACGTGTTTTTGGCAGGAAATAAAGATGCCTCCAAAAAGGAGGTGGAGTGGGTATGTTGGTGAATGGTAGTAGGGTGGTGGAGGCTAAGCAGGTAGTGTGGAATAAGTAGGGGGGAGGTATATTTCTGTGGGCGAGTATGGGTGCAGAAGAGGTGGTGAGAGCCTGTATATACGCCCCGAATGATAAGCAGGGGGCATTTTTTCAGGAAATAGGGGAGAAGCTTTTCGAATATGGGGAAGTATTGGTCCTACTGAGTGGAGATTTTAATCTTATCGTGGATCCCAGGGTGGATCCCAGGGTGGATAATCATGGGGGAGGGGAGCCCAAATGGGTGGGAGAAGGGTGTGGACGCAGCTACAAAATTTAAGGTATTGTACAGGTTTGGTGGATGCCTGAGTACTCTTTTTTTTTTTCAGCGGTGCATAAATCTTATAGTTGCCTGCACATGGTGTGGGGAGATAGTCGTTGGATGAGGAAGGTAGTGGACGTGGAGTTGGGGGCCCATTACATGGACGGATCATGCTCCATTGAGCATTATTTTGGTAGTAGGTAAGGAGGATGGGGGAGTAACATTTTGGTGCCCTAAATGATTCCTGACTGAAGAAAAAGGGTGTGTAGAGCACACTGGGTGGATAGTGGAGGAATATTTGCAGTTCAATATTCAAAAGATGCTCAGTCTTATTTGGCAAGGGGAAAGGGACAAGGTTGATACCCTGTTCATGACAGTAGATGCTGAAAAGGCTTTTGAAAGGGTGGAATGGGGGTTTATATTTTGGGTCCTACAGAAAATGGGGGTGATTATTCAGCAGAGACTACAACCATACCTGGAATGACAACTAAAACCCAATGATTTTTATTTAGTCAGTTTTTACAGTTTTTATATACCACCCCTTCCAGAGATCAGGGGCAGTTTATATTGAACAAACCAGGTACAGAAAACAAATATTACAAACCATAAAACTTTATAACCATGTACAGAGTATCTTCCTGGATCAATAACAATGGGTGGAGAACATTATCTATGTATAATAGTATAAGTTATTTACAAGGAACTGATGTTACAGACTGTAATATATTTTAACTATGTGCAAAGTTGCTGCCAAAGGACAGAGATATTGAGTGGAGCACATCCACAATGTGAATTACGTATTGGGTGTGAGGGAGGGGAAAAATGTAGTTGAGACATTGTTATTATAGTGTTCAGAAAACAGATACGTCTTTTAGTTCTTTCCTAAAGGTCTTCAGGTCTTTGATAGACCTAATGGTATCTGGCAGAGAGTTCCATAGTGTAGGTACAGTGTAAGTAAAGGCCCTGTTGCTAGTTTCTTGCTTTGTTTTACAAATTGAGGTTGGAATTTCAAGAGTATTTTGACTGATTTTCCTTCTGGTCCTAGACTCTGTTGGGGCATGAATCCTGGATGCAAGGAATGAGGGTGAGATATTGTTGAGCAGTTTAAAGGTGGTGATTATTGTTTTATATGTTATCCTGCTCATTACTGGGAGCCAGTGAAGGTTCCTAAGTATTGGGATGATATGGTCCGACAGGTGTCACATTTTGAGCTAGTTGTAATGAATTGATTGTCTTTTTGGGCAGGCCCTGAAGTAAACTATTGCAGTAGTCTCAGTGAGGCGTTATTAACCCTTGGACTAAAGTTTGAAAATTGCTGAGTTCTAAGAGAGATCTGAGGTTCTGGATGGATCTTAGTTTAAAGAAAATAGTCTTTGCTGTTTGTCTTATTTGGGATGACATGCTGAGTGTTTTATCTAAGATAATTCCCAGGTATTTCACATCATGTTTTACAGGAAGGGTATTGTTTTGTATGTTGATTTCACTGGGGGGGGGGGATGGGGTGTGAAATCCTGGTTTCTTGTCATGAACATAATTTAGGTTTTTTTGTAGTTAATTTGGAGGTTGTTTTTGCCTAGCTAGGATTCAGCTTCTTGCAGGAAGGTTGTGGAGGATTCTTGGCCAATCCTTACAAATTGGTGTCTATCGGTGATGTATGATTTGAACCATTGCAGAGCGGTGCCAGCTATTCCTAGCTGTGCAAGTCTGGTGAGGAGTATATTATGATCCACATTGTCAAAGGCTGATGCAATGTCGATGAAGACAAGAATGAAAGCATGGTTAGCAGTGTCCATGTCATGGATGAGTGAATCAAATAAAACCGTTAGCAAGGTTTTAACACCATGGCATGGGCGAAATCCATATTGGTGTTCATCAAGGGGAGAATTTGTGTCGATGAAATCTTGCAATTGTATTTGTGCTATTTTTTCAATGATTTTTGCTAGGAAGGGGATGCTTGATATTGGTCTGCATGAAGTAGGATCATCTCTATTTAGGGATCTGTTCTTGATAATAGGACGAATGGTGGAGAGTTTGAGGTCTTTCGGCATTGTCCCATAGAGGAGTGATTGGTTTACTATGCTGAGTAAATAAGGAGCTAGCTCAGATTTAGTTGCTTTTATCCAAGCTATGGGGCATGGGTCTAAATGTAAGGTGGGAATATTGATTTTAGCAATGATATCTAGTAATTGTTTTTCCTTGATAGTGTGAAATGCAAACCACTTGTTAGGGGTGTGTTGACTTATCAGAGATAAGCAGGTAGTTTCAGTTTTTTTACTTTTTAGCTTAGCAGCGAAGTAGTTAGTGAGGGTTTGTGTGTTAATTGTAGTATTGGGCGTCTCTTTTGATTGTGTTTTAGTCAGGGACTTGACAATTTCAAAAAGTTCTCTGGGGCGGTTAATAGCTTTGTTTATGGTGTTAGAGAAAAGGTTCCTCTTTGCCGTATGTATGGCTTCTTTGTAGGAGTTAAGAGCTGTAAAGTAAAGTGCTTTAAGATCTAATGATTTCTTAGTCCTCCATTTTCTCTCAAGTTTGCGGAGCTCCTTTTTAACGGTGTGTAATTCGTGAGTGTACCATTTTTCAGAGTGTCTGTGGGTGATTTTCTTATGGGTGTTTGTGGGCATAGCTGCTTTATTAATTGTCATATGCCAATTCTTTACTGACTCATCTAAATTGTGTAAGTGAGGGGTAAGTTGTGGGAGTATGTTGGTTAAGAACTCATCCTTGTTGAAGTATCTGAATAGAGGAATATGGTGTGCTGTGTTAAAGGGTGTTGCTAAATCAGTGGGATTGGAAGGTCAATGATACCCTCTCCAAAACTTTTCATCTAACCCAAGGAGTCCCACAAGGTTCACTGTTATCTGCATTACTATTTAATATCTATATTCAACTAATCTGTGATGTAATCCACAAACACAATGTTGATTATAGAATTTATGCATACGACATCATGCTATTCACAGCTATTGATGCACTAAATCCGGACCTTGGGAAAATAACAAACTGCTTGAAAGACATCTCACTGTGGCTCAACTCTGTGAATCTATCAATTTAAACAAAACATCTCTAAAAACAAATCATTTTCTCCCCCTCCACAACTTCTAATAAACAATTCCTCCCTCGAAATTAAAAAAAGAAATAAAATATCTTGGCATTCTACTGGACAATAACCTCGACATGACAAAATATATCAGCATGACAACGAGAACAATATATAACAAAATTCATATGATACGAAACTTAAGACTCCTATCATCTTCAGAGGACTTACGCACAATAGCCCAAGCATTTACTGGCCCACACTTCGACTTCAGTTATATCATCCTTCGAGGCCTACCCAAACAAACCCTGAAACCATTACAGATGGCCCAGAACACTGTAGCTCGTATTATAATGAACAGAACATATAACTCCAATCCTCTACCACCTTCACTGGCTACCTGTTTCTCAGAGAATCAAATTCATGGCAATACTAACAATTTTTAAAACAATAAACAACATTGCCCCAACATACTTCGCCTTACTAACCAAGACTCAACAGGAAACAAGAAACAGAAAGAAAAATATGAAGAACCTTCTTTTCACACCAACAGCATCAAGAGATGCAAAACAATCAACAATAAACAGGGCTTTTTCATTATACTCCTCCATATTATGGAACTCTCTTCCAAGCAACCTACACGAAATAAAGGACCTAACCACATTCAGAAAAAAACTCAAAACCTTATTATTCACTGAATCCTACTAGTCATTAATGAACAGACTGGACTTGACCTAATGTACATTCCTCTATGCCTACAACTTCACCTCATACCCCACCCCCCTTGCATAGACTACCTTGATGCAAAATAACTCACTTTACAACTATTTCTATAATACACTAGACCTGTAAATAGTTGGCTACTCCCTTCACACTTGAAGCTCAGTAAGTTTGGTTTAAGTAAGATTGTTTATTGTATTATATATTCTGTTTCTGTTCATTGTAAACTGCCCAGAGCAGTATCCCTTGCTCTATGTAAACCGCCTTGATTATGTGATAAGGCAGTATAAAAGACAAATAAATAAATAAAATAACTGCCTGAAGTGCAAGCAGGATTCAGGAAAGGGTGAGAAATGAGACATCATTGTTGATGTGAGATGGAGCCTTGAAAAGACAAAAGATTTTTGCGGCGGAAAGCTTTCCTATTACTTCGCCCTGGGGTGCTCCAGATTGCGGCTTCTTTTTTGCTAAGATTTCCTTGCAAATGTGTAATTACATATCAATCTAACAAGTATGTATTTTTTTGTCCTGAGGAACTTTCTATTTTCATTAGTACTGTGACGCAGCGCCAGGCGCGGAGGCCATGGAGACCGATACTGACCCCCTGGTAGAGTCCAGTATTGCAGGGAAAAGAAGAAATTCCCACTCTCAGCATAGCCTTCAGGCAGCCAATCAGCTCACCTCAGAGGAGGAGAGAAGCGGAGCTATGGATTGGGCACGCCCTAGGAGGAGGCGGGCATCCCAGAGTAAGGGATCCTTCTTAAACAGAGAGAGGGAACACTCAAGAGAGAGGAGCAGAAGGACTAGAACGAATGGAGGAACAGGACCAAGCCAGAGGCTGTCACGAAGGAATGAAGGAGTAAGCACTGCTAGTGGATTGAGGAGAGAGTTTGCTTTAAATCCACAGGAGAGAAAGCAAGAGGTATTGGGAAGGCAGGAAGTTCCACAGACTGCAGAACTCTTTGACCTGGCTACAGAAGCTGTGCCCAGCTGCAACAGAAGGGAAGCTAATCCAACACGAGGAGAAAAGCACACGTTGTTGAAAAGCAGTTTTTATCCCTGGAGAGAAAAGCATGCTGGCAAGACAGTTCCTGAGCAGTCTCATTTGAAGGTACCTGCTATTTTTAATCCTTCTGATAAGTGTTATATGCCAGGAAGAGAGACTCCTGTTTATAGTGGAGAGGATAATTTCAGGGGATATAAAGGAAGTTTGTTTTACCCTGGAAACTCTCCATGCAAGCCAAGTTTTACTCAGCCAGTAATACCTGTTCTTGACAAACAAGCTGAGGAAAGAAATACAGCCCAGCTGTTTACAAAGAGACCAGGTTATCCTGATGTAGAAAGTCTTACTTTTGAAGCCTTCCTTAGGAATAGAGCTGCTGCAAACGAACGTGAGATTCCACCATTCATTAACAGAGAGAAGTGGGGGAAGGGAATCTCTACCTCGGGCATAGACTGTCTGAATAGGGAAAGCAGTGTTTGCTCACCAGATGCAGATAATCAGCTGTTTAAACAAGGAGAAGCTTTACCGTTGAGTCCTGGTAGGAAACAAGCAGAACAACTCTTAAGTGACCTTAGACAACTCTTGAATGAAAGAGTCATTTCACAACAAGCTATTCTTCAAGCAGTGAATAATCCTGAAGGCAAGAGTATTCCCCAAGCCCAAGTGCCCATGATTGACATCAATCAACCGATGGATTGCTCTGTAGGCTTAATAGAGAGAACCGACGAGACAAAAGCTTGAATGATTATACCTGACTTTTATTCTGGTTATGCTAATCCAGAATTGCTAAAAAAGTACCTGACAAGAAGTATTGTTTAGTGCAATTGAAAGGAAAGCATATCCTAACATTGAATGTATGCTGGACTGTGATATAATTGCTAAAGAGAGCAAATACACTTCTTACCTGAGCACCTGTATATATTGCACGGAGAAAACACATGAAGCAATGTGTTTTTCCATATGAGAAGTTTTGTTGAAGCACAATATTGTAAGCCTCTGTTTGCATGATCCCTGATCTACTGATCTTTTCTGTTCCTGTCTCTCTCACGGAGCGGGGAAATAAAAATCCTTGAAGACAAATAAATTTTCTTGTCACCGCATATTCATTTGGCCCCACAACCACACAAGGCCTATCCCTCCTTAGCTCACAAGGTTGGGGAGTGGGTGAAGGTTTGACAGTACCCATATGGTTACATCTTCTCCTTCTTGAGAGTACACCCCATTAATTTTATAAATGCTTGGTTCTCAGACGCCTCTTGTTTTTTTCCTATGTCTGGTTCCTTGTAATAGTTTCATAATTTGATAGGCCGGCCGTCTTATGATGTTTAATTCCGCTCTCCCTCTCATAGTGGACTATGATACTCTTGGGAGATATTTTCTTTTGTGTTGCTATTAATGTGTATTTTTCTTACAAGATGTATCTTACTGTACAAGCTTTGTTGCTTGGCATAAATTGTAAAAGTTGCATAAATAAAAAAATTAAAAAAGACAAAAGATTACAAAAGGATATCTATATGTGTTTTATTGACTACAGCAAAGCTTTTGACTGTGTAAACAATGAGAAACTCTGGGCCACATTAAGAAGCATGGGTATACCAGAACACCTAATTGTTCTCTTGTACAACCTTTACATTGATCAAGAAGCAACAGTTCGAGCAGGACAAGGAGAAACAGAATGATTTAAAATCAGGAAAGGTGTACGACAAGGCTGCATACTTTCCTCCTACCTGTTTTATTTATATGTAGAACAAATCATCAGAGAAGCAGGACTGTATGAAGACAACAGAGGTGTGAAGATTGGTGGAAGACTCATCAACAACCTTCGCTATGCTGATGATACCACATTATTGGCTGAAAGTGAAGACGATCTGAAACATTTGCTTCTCAAGATCAAGGAACATAGTCTTAAAATGGGCCTGCACCTTAATGTAAAGACGACAAAGATCCTGACAACTGGCAAAGTCAATAACTTCATCATTGATGGAGAAGAAATTGAAATAGTTGACAACTTTAACCTACTTGGATCAACTATCAATAAAGAAATGACAAGCTGTCAAGAAATCCAACGGTGCATTGCTCTTGGCAGGATGACTATGCAGGACCTAGACAAGATTCTCAAGAGCAGAGATGTCTCTCTCCATACAAAGATTCAACTCGTTTAAGCCATGGTATTTTCAATAACATCATATGGATGCGAAAGTGGGACAGTGAAAAAGACAGACAGGAAGAAAATTGGTGCCTTTGAATTATGGTGCTGGCGAAAGAGAAAATAGTGAGGTTTCTGGAGTCTAGCGGATTACAGGATCCGAGGCAGCATGGATTCACCAGAGGCAGGTCTTGTCAGACAAATCTGATTGATTTCTTTGACTGGGTGACCAGGGAGTTGGACCGAGGGAGAGCCCTAGTTGTGGTGTATTTAGATTTCAGTAAAGCCTTTGACACTGTTCCTCACAGGTGACTTATAAACAAACTGAGCACCCTAGGGATGGACCCTAAAGTTACTGCTTGGGTTAGAAATTGGTTTGGTGGGAGGTGACAAAGAGTACAGCTAAATGGAACTCACTCTGAGGAGAAGGATGTTACCAGTGGTGTACCCCAGGGATCAGTCCTTGGTCCGATTCTTTTTAACATCTTTGTTAGTGATATAGCGGAAGGGCTGTCAAGTAAGGTATGCCTCTTTGCGGATGATACCAAAATCTGCAATAGAGTAGACACCCAGGAAGGTGTAGATAACATGAGGAGGGATCTAGCTAAGCTTGAAGAATGGTCTAGAATTTGGCAGCTGGGATTTAATGTTAAAAAATGTAAGGTCATGCATTTGGGCTGCGGCAATCGAAGGGAGCAATATAGTATAGGGGGTGAAGTACTTTTGTCCACTAAAGAAGAGCGGGACCTAGGCATGGTTGTGTCTGATGATCTTAAAGTAGCTAAACAGGTAGAAAAGGCGACAACAAAAGCTAGAAGGATGCTTGGGTGCATACAGAGAGGAATGGCTAGCAGAAAAAAGGAGGTGATAGTGCCTCTGTATAAGTCTTTGGTGCGACCTCATTTGGGGTATAGTGTGCAATTCTGGAGAGCGCACCTTCAAAAGGATGTGAACAGAATGGAGTCGGTGCAGAGGGTGGCTACTAAAATGGTTAGTGGTCTTCACTATAAAGCATATGAGGACAGACTTAAGGATCTTAATATGTACACCTTAGAGGAAAGGCGGGATAGAGGTGATATGATTGAGATGTTTAAATACTTCTGTGGCATAAATGTTCAGGGGGAGAGCCTCTTTGAATTGAAAGCAAGTTCTGCTATGAGGGGACATGGGATGAGGGTGATGGGGGATAGATTCAGGAGTGATATGCAGAAATATTTCTTTACGGAAATAGTGGTGGATTCGTGGAATAGTCTCCCAGTGGAGGTGGTAGAGATGAGGACAGTAACTGAATTCAAAAAAGCATGGGACAAACACAGAGGATCTCTAAAGGAAAAAAGGGGACTGTCGTAGTTGTTGATATGGAAGGACAGACTATATAGGCCATGTGGTCTTTTTCTGTCGTCATGTTTCTATGTTTCTAAATACTGCTCGAAGAACAAACCAGTCAATACTAGAGGAGATCAAACCTAAGCTTTCTTTAGAAGCTCATATGACAAGACTTCGACTTTCATACTTTGGACACATCATGCGAAGAGAAAGATCATTAGAGAAAAACATCATGCTTGGCAAGGTAGAAGGTCAACGCAAAAGAGGAAGGCCAGCAATGAGATGGATTGATAAAATAACAGCAGCTGTGTGCCAGTCTGTCAACAATAAACCGCCTGACTGAAGACCAAACACAGTTTAGGACAACTATCCAGAGGATCGCCATGAGTTGACACCGACTCGACGGCAGTTAACAACAACAGTGCCATTTCTAGCTATAAGTTAAATATGGGGAAAATGGAAGTGCTGGGTCAATATATCCCGTTAGAGTTGGAGGAGCAGTTGAAGGCTGCTTTTTCATTTAAATGGACAAAAGGTACCATTAAATTATTTGGGAAGCCATTTGGGGATGGATCTGGTCCAAACTACCAGTCGCTTCTTCAAGCCATAAAAAGGGATTTAGGGAAGTGTGGGGGTTACACATTTTGTGGTTAGGATAGATAGCCATTTTTAATATGAATATTCTACCACAGACGCTATTCTTGATTTTGTCTTTGCCTTGGGAAGTGCCCCATAAGTTCCTGCATCATCTGCAGGCTCAAATTATGGAATTTATATGGGGTGGTAAGCCACCAAGGGTGTCTAGGCAGGTAATGTTCCAAAAAAGGGATGAGGAGAGTCTAGGAGCACTGTGCATGCAGGCTTACTATGATGCGATGCAATTACAATTTAATTGGGTAGGGAAAGGTGAAGGGAAACGGTGGGTGACTACGGAGCAGAAGGTGATGGAGGAGAGGGGTTTTGAAGGCCTGATGTGAGGGGGAAATGAGGTGAAAGAGGGGGCAAAGGGAAACCCTATGATCTTCGCTACCATGAGAGTTTGGAGGGGCTCTAAAGGAAAAAAACTGTTAGGAAGAAAGAGATATTAGGTCATTAGTCTGTTAGTGTGAAATGACAAGTTCTCACGGGGTAGATATATAAGAGATACTGGGTATAGGAGGGGGAAAGACCTTTCCAGTTTGGGACAAATTCAGGGGGTGGGGGAGGCAATTGGTGGATTTTGAAGATTTACAGATGAGATACAGGTTGGGTGAAAGATCTTTTTTTGTATTTAGAGGTGAGGCACTTTCTTGAAAAGAGGGAGATGAGAAAGGATATTAATGCTAAACTGATGCCATTTGAGGAACTATTGGGGAAGGGTGTGCAGCCAGAAGACTTGGTTTCCCAAATATATTGAATGTTGGTAGCAGGAGGGAATGACAAATTTGTACATACGCAGTGGTGGGAGCAGGAGATTCTGGGCAACTGGGATGGTGACAAGTGGAAAGGTACCCCTTTGCTTGAGAACTGTTTAAAAGTATTGTATAGAATATACTGGACCCCACAAAGATTATATGCCATTAATAAGAGTCTTGACCTGCGATGTTGGAGAGGCTGTGGGGAAGTGGGTGATATATTACATGTATTTTGGGGGTGTCCTATGATACAGGGGGTGTGGAAAGGGGTTGAGGAGGTGTTTCAGGAGGTTATGAGGTGTACTGTGCAGTTAGGAGCAGGAGAGGTTATGTTAAATGCAGTAGGGGAACAGTAGGAGGGGCCAATGGGTATTTTTCTGAGGTTCTGTATAGTGGCTGTGCGTATAGAGATGTCCCAGCAATGGCAGCAAGTGAGTGTGCCTACTAAGCATATGGTTATAAGAAGAATGGATAGGATATTTCGAATGGGGGAGATTATGGCATATAAAAATCATTGCATGTGCAACGTTTTTTTTTAAAGTTTGAGAACCTTGTCAAGGGTGGTGGAAGAAGTATTGATCCTTGGGAGACAGGGGTGGTATGCAGGGGGGAGGATGGTGACCCTGGGGTGGATGACTAGCTGTTTGATTCTTCTTTCAGGGATCTGGAGAGGGTAAGGTGGGGAAGTGTGTGGATGGTTGATATAAGGGATAGCTGAAGTCGTACAATGTGCAAAACAACTCGCCAGCTGTTGATGTTTTTCATGCTTAATGTCTTAAAGTGGGGGATGGTTTGGCTGTACTTGGGATAGCCACACAAATGCAGACCTTTTGTGTGGATCTAGATGTGGGGAGGGGGGTTCAAAAGTAGGGTAAAATGAAAATGAATGTGGGGTATGATGGCAACTCAGATCTAATGGTGTTTACCTGTGCAGTACTATTTTTGTATGACATAGATGTATGCCAATTGTTAGTTAAAAAGACAATAAACAGTTAAAAATAAAAAATAAAAAATAAAAAAAACAAGCAAATGCTTCCCCAACAAAAATATCTGAAGAAACATCTTTTATAATGAATCATTATGGGGTCAATATTCAAAACCTCATGTCTTGTGCTATTTAGGTAAGTGCTACTAAGCCTAATATTCAGCCCCACTATCCGGGTAATGGCAGGATGATCTGGGGTGGAGTTGGCATTTATATGGACAGCAGTAGTTTTCGCCCCACTATCCAGGTAATGCCAGGATGGTGTGGGTTGGAGCTGGCATTTATATAGACAGCAGCAATTTTCAGATCCACTATCTGGGTAGCAATCCTCATATCTTAGGACAGCAAGAAAGGTGTTGTAAATAGTATATGGATTGTCTGGGGTATGTCTACTAAGTCGGACTAACAGTTATTCCCCAGGCTATTTGCACCTAGGTCCCATGTTATTCAAGTGGACCTAGGAGCAGATAGCTTGGACTAACCATTAGCCTGGTTTAGACGACATACCCCAGTTAGAAAGCAGCTGAATATTGTTGCTATCCGGATACTGCCGGCACGGACTGTTGTATTCAGATAAGCAGGAGCGACCACTATCCGGAAACTACTGCTGAATTTCTGCATTTTTTTTTACCAATGATGGCCAGCATTAAAAAAAAAGGACAATGACCACGGCAGGCTGCATATCGATCCCTATATAAATGTGTGTGTGTGTGTGTGTGCTTATTACAAAATATATAAAAGTACCGATATCCAAAAATATATGAAGTGTTCATATAAAAATACATAAATGAGCGGTGCTCTTATGAAATAAGGAGATATGTATGCCTATTGTCTGGTATGTGGTTCTATGATATTAGCTACTGGTGTGTTTGAATAACTGTTAAAAAACCATGAATTTTAATTTTAAAGGATCAAATACTTATCAGCTATTTAGAATACTTCCTTAGAAAAAAATCACTATCAAATTTAGCCACAACTTAGCCAATGAAAAGGAAAAGCTTGAGAAGAACATTGACTGATGGTGCAGAGTTGTGTGGATTGTGTTTGGCTCAACGACAAATAAAAGGCATCATGGTTCCCACTCGGTTATAAAAAGATGTGGACTATTTTTTTCTGTTTTGATGAGTATAATCATGTGATAATTTGGGTCGATATTCAAAACCCTTACCCAGATAGCCCACAGGAGTTGTCCGGTTAATGGTCCTGAGCAAGATGGAAAGCATGCCTAAGTGTCGCATGAAAATTGCCACTATCCAGATAAAGTCAGCTCTTCTCCAGAGAGCAGGGCTCAATCCAGATATTCAGCAGCAGCTACTATATGGACACTGCCACTGGATTTCCCACCGATATTTAAGCATCACAGCTGACCGCCTGGGATATTTAACTATCAGCTCTTTTGAAAGTCAGGCTCATTATTCTTACTTTTTGTTCTTTATCCCTTATATTTCTTTTTACTTTGTTCTTCAGAATGACAAAACTGCACTGGCGATGTTGAAATTTAATTTGGATTTATGAAAGAATTATTTTTTTATAATAATTCTTGGGCTACTCATTTGGCACTCTAGTGTGGCCCCAGTTATTATTTCTCACAGTGAGGTGGATGGGGTGAGGGGGTGACAGTGGTGGTCATCACTCTTTTTGTTTTTCATAATGGAAGTTGGGTCAAGGTGTCAGTTGCTGAGTGTTCTGTGTCTGTATTTGGTAAATGAGAATGCTTCATTAATGGAAACAGAAAAAAGTTACCACTTGGCGACTCCATCATCTGATATATTAACTTGGGAACACAGTTCAAGGGATAGAAAAAGGTCAAATGCCTCCCAGGCTCTTTGGACAGCAAGAATACAAGCCAAATTGTTAATGAAATCAGAGAGGAAAGTAAGGATGCTAAAACTGATCTTGTTATCCATCTGGGAACAAATGATCTGGCTAGAAACAAAGTGCAAAGAGATTTCCAAATTTTGGTAGATGAGACTTAATTCTATTGTCAGGATTATTACATTCTCAGAAGTTCTGTCTGTTCACACAAACAGCTTTAATACATGGCCCCAAATCTGGTGTAAAATAGATGGTTTTAGATTCACAGGTAGCTGGGGCTATAGATGAAACAAGATGCTGTACTGTATTGAAGGACTACATCTTTCAGTGGCAGAGAAAAGGATCCTAAGTGAAAAATTCAGACAATATGTGGACCGGCATTTAAACTACAGAAATGGGTGATAGAAATAAACAAGTTCAGGATGTCACCCCCAGCAAAAGTATCACAGTAATGTTGAAAATAGGAAGAGACATCATCTTTACACACACATCAATAACAAAGAGGAATCAGGAATAAAAGAACTATAGAAAATACAAGCAAGACAACCAGAAATTATTGGAAGACTATGGGCACAAATGCTCACAATCTAGGCAACAAAGTTCCTGACCTGGAAGCCCCGATGGTGGAAATAGACTTGGACATTGTGGCCATTAGGGAAACATAGTTCATTGTGTCTCATGAATGGGACATCACCAAACCTGGCTATAATCTATTTAGGAAGGAAGAAAGGCTGAAAAGGAGGTGTATCTCTCCATGTCAAAAATAATATTAAAGCTGCTAAAATGCACGGAATGTGGGGAAAAGAAGTAGTGCTCTAGATGATTCTGGAAAGAGGAGATGGCACTAGCCAGGGCTGGCCCATCCACTACACCTCTGTGGGCAGTACAACATGGTAACCATGCAGATCATGTGGTTTGGCACACATGGCCTGCCTCTTTTGACACAGGAGGTTGTGTTGAAGGGGATTCAGAAGCAGCAGACCATGCATGCTGAAGCACATGGCTTGCCACGAGCTGCCACAATGAGCTCAGCCATCCCCCCTCCCCCTTCCCCTAAACCCACCGATGGAATCGGCAGCGGCACAGCTCAGGCTTCTGCCCAGGGCAGTAGAAACCCTTGGGCCAGAACTGATATTAGCATCCACACTGGTGAAGTCTGCAGGCCTCCAACTCAAACAGAAGAAATGGACAGATTTGATCGATGATATTGCAAAGGTGGTAATTAAGTGAGATGACACCTGACTTTAATCTACTGGATGTGAATTGGAGTATCCTGTCTGGAAATCTGAAAAGAAATAGAAAGATCGTGGATGTATTACAAGATGCTTTGCTCAGACAAATGGTGATGGAACCCACCATAGAAAGGCTGACTTTGGATCTAGTACTAACCAATGGAGATAGTGTCTAATATCCTGGCATTGTTCTACAGCCAAAATGCTTTCAAAATAAATTCAGTCACACTTTACTAAGTCTGGTTCACTGAGAATGAAAATGATGCTTAAAATTGTTTATTGGCTTTAGTTTTCAATTTATACTATTAGGTCAGTACTGTGATGGGGCCCGTGTGATAGAGCCCCGGTGAACCCTATTTAGGCGGCTGCCTAGGGTTTCGAGTTTCAATCTGCTCTTCTACTAAAACAGAGTCTTTCAGTCAAGTGGTAAAGTAAATAAATTAGGGCTTTATTCCCTTTCCCGAAAACAGATATTCTTGGGAATGCAAACACAACAAACAGCATCAAACAAAAGACGGCTACAGAGAAAAATATCTTCTTTTCCTTTGTTAATGTCACAAGGTTATTTTCTTCAAGGTTAACACAAAGAAATGATGTCATCCGAAAAACATATCATACAGTCCATGGGAATTGGGTCTGAAGAATAACTGTTATTTTCCCATTGCATTACTTCAGGTTCATTCCCGATAATACCAGAGTCACACTCATTACATGTGCTGGCTTCTGACAAACTTTCCTGTGGCACACGAATACCTTTTCCTACAAAGTGTTCTTTAAGCCAAAGGCTATAACTGCCTGGTATACGAATGGCTTCTTGCTGGGTTTTCTGTCCCTTCCCACCTAGTGAGGACACTGGATATCTTTCAGCTTTTTGGTTATGTCCAGGGCCACACCCTTTAAAATATATAGAGCTTTTAACCCCTTCTTTGGAAAAACAAGGTTCCCACCTTTCTACCTTGTTCCTGGCTTTTGCTTCTGGGTTGTTGAGGACTTTCTCCCGGGCTCTCCAGCCTCCCTCTGAGCTAGCAAGTTCCTGGTTACCTCTCCAGCTGTTCCTTGCTCTGAAGTCATGCTTAGAATTTCCTTCTACCGGCAAACTTCCTTCAGCATGACCTGTGCTCATTGGCTGTTTGCTCAGTCCTCCTGAGTTGCTACCCCTCCTCCTGCTCCTGCTGGGACTCTCTCTAGGACTGCTTCTGAGTCTCTCCTCTTCAGGACTTCCTTCTCCAAGACTGCCCTCTCCCAGACTGCCCCTTACAGAACTGCCCTTTCCTGGTTCTAACCAGGAATTTATATGCTTCCCTTCCCTGCACGTTACGTGGGACTTTGGGCACAGGTGCTCCTGATGAGCCTTTCTGTTTCTCCCTGCGTCACAACTACTACAGGGAAAATTCCCTCCAATGTCTCTTGGCTTTTCTTGTGCTGGAGGCATTTGCTGCTCAGCTGTTTCTCCGTGTACTGAGCTTTCCTGTTCAGCCAAATCTGAGGTAAGTTTCTCATTTTCACTAACCTCCACGGGCTCTGTATTATCCACTGTATCACAGTACATATTTATTTTATTTATTTATTAACAATTCTTATATACCGCACTATTAGACATCAGCGCGGTTTACATTGAACAAAAAACATCCGACAATTTACATATGTCTGGTCATTACATTTAACAGGAAGTATAACTTGGCGAAATAGGGGAAACTAAATACAATGAGGGTTATCTGATAAAGGATATCCTGGTTAACTATATACAATGGTGGTACAATAGTACATGGAACAATTGACCTCGACTTCAGAAGTGCTAAAGATATGCGAGTTATAATGGAAAGGGATCTCAATTTAAACCTTAAATTACTAAAATAAATGCAAATCTTTCATTGGATTTGTGATAAATCTATGTTTTGTTTGGACAGTACTTGTTTTTGAGACAAAATAATTAATGAATGATGCAATTTGAAGGTGCTATTGCCTCATAGTATACACGAATACCTAGAAGTCATAGAATCAATCCTAACTCAGCTTAATTACATAAGAATAAATTGAACAACATTTTTTTAATGAACATGACGTATTGGTAGTATTTTGGTTGTAGACCAGTCTTCTCAGTGTTTGATTTTTTCCGTTTAGCCAAAGTGAGAGATGCCTCCTAATTGTTTGAACAATGCAGATCACTCTGCTGTTTGTGGTGAAGTGGCTTTTGTATCACAAAAACACAGTATAACTGCTTTGATTAAGAAACATTTATTTTAGCTGCAAAATTGGAGATCAAGACAAGAGATGGGCCCCACACATATGCTGCAACACTTGTGCAACAAATCTTCACCAGTGGTTGAATAGAAATGGAAATCCATGACTTTTGCAGTGTCAATGATCTGGAGAGAACAGAGAGATCATATCAGCAATTGTTACTTCTGCAGGGTGCCTCCTGTTGCAACAGGTTTGTCGAAGAAAAAAAATGGACTTTGCAGTATCCAAACATTCTATCATCTATATGCCCAGTACCCCATGGAAAAGGGCTGCCTGTTCCTGATTCTCCAGAATCATTCTCAGATGAAGAAGATGAAGCTTCTGGTCCTGAATCATCAATGTCACATGACTCAGATTTTCTCCCATCCTCCTCCTTTGAACCACACCGCATAACGCAAGGTGAATTTATTGACCTTGTCAGGGATTTGGAACTACCTAAGAGTAAAGTAGAGCTGTTGGTCTCCAGACTACAGCACTGGAATCTCTTGTCAGGTGATGTTAAGGTTTCCATGTAACATGAACATCAAAAGGATCTTGTTACATTCTTATTCATGAAAGGTGATCTTGTAACCTGCAACATTGATGGTCATATGGCAACCCTCAACATCATTCACCATCCAGATGAGTGGAGACTGTTCATCGATTCATCAAAGATGAGTCTTAAAGCTGTTTTGCTGCATATTGGCAATATTTTGCCATTGATTCCAGTTGGTCATGCAGTCCATATGAAGGAGACCTATGACAATATAAAACAGCTGTTGAGATGCATAAACTATTACCAACATCAATGGCAGCTTTGTGGTGATTTTACATCACCTGTCCTCCAGGTGATGTAAAACCCTCTCGCACCAAGGAAGTTTCTCCACGGCCATGTGCCCATGAGGGAAGGGTTAGGACAGCCATTATAGTTGGTGATTCCATCATTAGGCATGTAGATAGCTGGGTGGCTGGTGGACGTGAGGATCGCCTGGTAACATGCCTGCCTGGTGCGAAGGTAGCGGACCTCACGCGCCACCTAGATAAGGTCTTAGATAGTGTTAGTACCAATGACAAAGGAAAATGTGATAGGGAGGTTCTGGAGGCTAAATTTAGGCTTTTAGGTAGGAAGTTGAAATCCAGAACTTCCAGGGAAGCATTCTCTGAAATGCTTCCCGTTCCACGTGGAGGGCCCAAAAGGCAGGCAGAGCTCCGGAGTCTCAATGCGTGGATGAGACAATGGTGCAGAGATGAGGGGTTTGGATTTGTTAGGAACTGGGGAACATTCTGGGGAAAGGAGGGGCTCTTCCGAAGGGATGGGCTTCACCTTAACCGGGATGGAACCAGGCTGCTGGCATTAACCTTTAAAAAGGAGATAGAGCAGCTTTTAAACTAGATAATAGGGGAAAGCCAACAGTCGCCCAAGAGCGGATGGTTCGGAAGAATGTATCCTTGAAGGATACTACCAAAAGCAGAGGTTCCAAAAAAGAGTAAAGTAGCCCAAATGCCCTCGAGTATGGAGCAGACAGAGCTTAAAGATCCCAAATTACCCATGTCTACCAATAGCCAAATTAATATGAATAAAATACAGTCTCTAAAATGCTTGTATGCAAATGCTAGAAGTCTAAAAAATAAGATGGGAGAGTTAGAATATATAGCACTAAATGAGAGGTTAGATATGATTGGAATATCAGAGACATGGTAGAAGGAGGACAACCAGTGGGACACTGTGATACCTGGGTACAAACTATATCGTAATAATAGAGCTGATCAAATTGGTGGAGAGGTTGTGCTCTATGTTAGAGAGGGCATTGACTCAGAAAGGATTAAAGTTTTGCAGGAAACAAAATTTGCTGTAGAATCTCTATGGATTGAAATTCCATGTAAAAAGGGGAAGGCGATGGCAGTGGGGGTGTACTATCGACGGCCTGGCCAGAATGAACAAATGGATGATGAAATGCTCAAAGAAATCAAGGAAGCTAACAAAAGTTACAGCGCAGTAATAATAATGGGTGATTTCAATATCCCCTTTATCGACTGGGTCAGTGTCACGGCAGGACATGCTAGGGAGATAAAGTTCCTAGATGAAATAAATGACTGCTTCTTGGAGCAGCTGGTTCATGAACCGACCAGAGGGGAAGCCATATTAGATCTAGTCCTTAGTGGAACACCAGATCTAGTGCAAGAGATAAGGGTGTTGGGACCACTTGGCAATAGTGATCATAGCATGATCGCCTTTGATATAATTAGTGGAGGAGGGATAGTAAGGAAATCCACAGTACTACCTTTTAACTTTCGAAAGGGAGACTATGATAAAATGAGGAAAAGAGTTAAGTAAAAACTGAAAGGAGCAGTTGCAAAGGTTAAAGACTTACATCAAGCTTGGGTGTTGTTGAAAAATACTATCTTGGAAGCCCAGACCAGCTGTATTTCACGCTTTAAGAAAAGTGGAAGGAAGTCCAAAAAACTGCCAGCATGAGCCAAACGACGAAACCTGGAAACAGCACAAGCACTGACAGGTCAAATGCAAGGCATTGATAAAGCAGGCAAAGGGAGAATTTGAGAAGAAGCTTGCTGCGGAAGAAAAAACGCGAAATAAAGATTTTTTCAAGTACATTTGTAGCAAAAAACCTGTGAGAGAGTCAGTTGGTCCATTAGATGATAGAGGAGTTAAAGGGGCACTAAGAGGTGACAAGGCGATAGTGGAGAGACTGAATGAATTCTTTGCTTCGGTCTTTACTGGAAGATGTAGGGACGTTACCCATGACTGAAGTGGTATTTAAAAGTGCGGAAGAATTGAAGGAAATATCGATACATTGGGAAGATGTATTACAACTATTAGATAAACTGAAGAGTAGCAAATCACCTGGGCCGGATGGTATACATCCAAGGGTGTTGAAAGAACTGAAATATGAGATTGCAGACCTGCTATTAGTAATCTGTGAAATATCATTAAAATCATCTCTAATACCTGAAGATTGGAGGATCGCCAATGTAACACCAATTTTTAAAAAGGGTTCCAGGAGTGATCCGGGAAACTCCAGACCGGTGAGCCTGACGTCAGTACCGGGAAAAATGGTAGAAACCATCATAAAGAATAAATTTACTCAGCATGTAGATAGTCACAAGCTAATGGGAGACAGTCAACATGGCTTTAGACAAGGAAGATCTTGTCTTACTAATCTGTTATGTTTTTTTGAAGGAGTGAATAAACAGGTGGACAAAGGTGAGTCGGTTGATATTGTGTATCTGGACTTTCAGAAAGCCTTTGACAAGGTCCCTCATCAGAGACTTTTGGCAAAACTAAAGAGTCATGGGATAGGAGGCAATGTACTATTGTGGATCAGGAACTGGTTAAAAGATAGAAAGCAGAGGGTAGGGCTAAATGGCCAATTTTCCCAATGGAGAAAGGTGAATAGTGGTGTACCCCAGGGATCTGTGCTGGGTCCGCTGCTTTTTGACATATTCATAAATGACCTGGAAAGTGGAATAACGAGTGAGGTTATCAGATTTGCAGATGATACAAAACTATTTAAAGTTATTAAAACCCAAGAGGATTGTGAAAAATTGCAAGAGTATCTTGATAAATTGGAAGACTGGGCATCAAAATGGCAGATGAAATTTAATGTGGACAAGTGCAAGGTTATGCACCTAGGGAAGAACAACCCAAACTATGGTTACACGATGCAAGGTTCCACATTAGGAACCACAACCCAGGAAAAAGATTTAGGCGTCATTGTGGATACCATGTTAAAACCCTCGGCCCAGTGTGCAGCGGCGGCCAAGAGAGCAAATAGAATGCTAGGTATGATAAGGAAAGGAATGGAAAATAAAACAAAAGATATTATAATGCTCTATATCGTTCCATGGTGAGACCGCAGCTTGAATATTGTGTGCAATTCTGGTCGCCGTATCTTAAAAAGGATATAGCGATTTTAGAAAAGGTTCAGAGAAGAGCCACCAAAATGGTAAAGGGGATGGAAGGATACTCCTATGAAGAAAGGCTAAAAAGGTTAGGGCTCTTTAACCTGGAAAAGAGACGGCTGAGGGGAGATATGATTGAAGTCTATAAATTAATGAACGGAGTGGAACGGGTAAACGTAGATCGATTGTTTACCTTATCAGAATATAGAAAGACTAGGGGACATGCAATGAAGCTACAGGGTAAACTATTTAAGACTAATAAAAGAAAATAGTTTTTCACTCAACATGTAATCAAACTCTGGAATTTGTTACCGGAGGATGTAGTAAAGGCTGTTAGTGTAGCTGGGTTTAAAAAAGGTTTGGACAAGTTCCTGGAGGAAAGGTCCATAAACCATTATTAAGAAGGGACCCAGGATATCATTGCTTGAACCAATACAAGCATTGTGGAACCTGTGTCCCTTGGGGAAACTGCTAGGTACATATGATCTAGATTGGCCACTGCTGGAAACAGAATACTGGGCTTGATGGACCTTGGTCTGACCCAGTATGGCATATCTTATGTTCTTATGTTCACCCTCTGCACCGACTCCATCCTGTTCACATCCTTTTGAAGGTGCGGTCTCCAGAATTGCACACTATACTCCAAATGAGGTTGCACCAAAGACTTATACAGAGGCATTATCACCTCCTTTTTTCTGCTAGCCATTCCTCTCCGTATGCACCCAAGCATCCTTTTAGCTTTTGCCGTCGCCTTTTCTTCCTGTTTAATAGGGTGAGTGTTGTGATGGGCTCACTGTCTGTGGAGGCAGTTCATCACTGTGGAGCTCCATTGGATGTTACGTGAAGGCTGTAGTTCTTATTGGATGTATGCCAGGACGACACCACTGTCCACTCCTCCATCACAGTCCTCCTGTCCACAGGCTTCTTCTTCAGAAATGTCAGCTCAAGACAACGGAACCACACGTGATCACTCCTCAACTTGTAAGTACCACCCTCCTAAAATGGAAATCGCCACAGAAAGAGCACCTCTCTCACCCTCCCCAGTTCCCAACAAAAGCCATGAAACAGTTTCTATTTCACTCAAACTAAAACCGCAATCCAAACTGATACTATACGCCTTCCTTCTCATATGGATACTTCTTTCCAGCCTCTCAACAGCCACCTACTTTAGGAATACACCCTCAACTGACCTACAACCCCCTCTGCTACACATACCATGCTGCCCTCAATTATGGCTGAATACACTCAGGCACTCTCACAGAAGATCCCACAGACTGATAAAAATACAGACCAATTCTCACACAGCTGGATATCACACCCCTCACACCAGTAGCAGTCCTATTACTATTGGGCTAATCAATGCAACGTCCATCAGAAATAAGACTAATACTATTACAGACCACATGCAATACCACCAAATGGACATACTATGCATCACAGAATCCTGGCTGAAGTCAACTGACCAGTTGATTCTATCTCGAATCACCCCATGTACCCATACCGCCTTCAACTGCCCCTTCACCCTTAAACGAGGTGGAGATATCTTGATACTCGCATGTACAGATCTCAATTTTAAAATATCAAGATCTGTTAGCCACCAACATTGCGACCTTCTCACCACAGAAAACAGCTAGCTATCTGTCTCACTTACAGAGCCTCACATGCTGATGCTGATGAAACATCCAACATAATTGAAGCCTTATGTTCTACCAACTCCCCCCATAAGCCTCTTATACTTCTAGGAGACTTTAATCTCAACTCTGCCTCTGAGAGAGATGAAGAAGCTTTTATCAAAGCAATGTAATCCTTCCAATTCTACCGAATCACGAAAGGCCCTTCTCATTGTTCAGGATCCATGCTCAACCTCATCTTTGTATCAAAGGACCTTCTTGCACAAGACAGCTTAACCCCCCCCCCCCCTAGCCATCCCAATACCATGGTCTGATCATCATGCCATACATTTCAAGATCCTGCTGCCCCAACAAGAAAAACCACAAAAGAAACCCCACCCTGAAAGGCAATTTAAGGGTTTCAACAAACAGCAATTCCTCAAAGAAACCCTTCCCAGCCTCCCACAGGACTTCACAGACCTAGATGAAGTTATCAAATCCTGAAACACCACCATTAATGATGCAGCAAGAGCCACACACGCCCCAACCCCGGAAAGCAAAGAGAAAGATCTAGATCAGCTCCATGGTATTCACAAATAAGCAGAGAAGCGAAAGCTGTGCCAATTAGAACGCAAATGGAAACAAGACCGATCTCAAGCCATGCTTATTCAATTCAGAGCATTGCAGATCAAATACAACTTAATCAACAAGCACAAGCAAGAGTACCACACAAATCTCATCTTAAGATCCTGCAACAAATCTTGTGAACTATTTGAAATTGACCGCACCCTGACGAAAGACCCATCCCACAAAGATGTCCCTATTCACCACCAAGTCTTCACGGATTTCCTCATCAACAAATATAAGTCACCACAGAAGATCTCTCAAGCAGACACCCCTTCTACCCCAGAGGCAGTCCACAACACCTCTCACGGATGGTGTGAATTTCACATCCCTACAAAAGAAAAAACGCTCCGCACAATCGCTGCTTTAAACTCTAGCACATCCCCCTCTGACCCTTGCCCTGTATGATGGATCAAATCAGTCAAGGATGAGTTTGTCAACTGCATGCGCAACATCATAAGTTCATCCCTATCTAGAGGATACATGCCTTCCATTCTAGAACAAGCCACCATCCGACCCATTCGTAAGAACACTTTTGCAGACTGCTCAGACCCTGCTAATTACTACCCTATTTCCAGCCTTCCCTTTCTATCCAAAATAATTGAAAAGACGGTGCAGACCCAGCTACAAGACCACATTGACCTGCATGCTCCATGGGAGCCACACCAACATGGATTTCGTCCAAATCACGGTGTTGAAACCTTCCTCATTCATCTTTTTGACACCAAACTAAGAAGAATTGATAACCTAAAAACTGGATTTCTTCTTGTCTTCGTTGACAACTCCTCAGCCTTCGACATTATATCTCACAGCACCCTCCTAAAGCGGCTATCTAACATTGGTCTTCATGGCACAACACTCAACTGGTTCCACTCCTACCTCAGTCACAGACAACAAAGGGTCAAAATCGGGCCAAATGCATCAGCTTCATTTCAATCAACTCAGGGAGTCCCGCAAGGATCCTCCCTGTCCACCCTCCTCTTCAACATCTACTTACAACCAGTCTGTCACATCTTCAAGCAACATAAGGTCCACTATGTTGCTTGAAGATGATATCATGATATCATGGTCTATTTCCCTATCCACCTCGACTCGCCAGATTACTCTACCATTACCAATTGCCTACTTGACATGAACAACTGGCTGGCATACAACAACCTCCAAGTCAACTTCAAGAAATCAGAAGCTCTATTCATAACACGGGACCAATCTTTTATCTCCCCCCCTTCTTCATAATCCATAGCGGACACCCTGATCACAGTTAAGGAAGAAGTATGCTACTTAGGTATTACCACTGACCACTTCCTAAAACTACAAGCCCACATCAATAGGACTTCCAAGATTGCATTCCAAAATGCGATCATCCTAAGATTAAAACCCCTCCTCAGTCATGACCATTTTCGTACAGTCTGTCAAACGCTCATAACCCCTGTCCTGGATTATTGTAACTCTCTCTTTCATGGTCTTCCATCACAAACTATCTGTCCCTTGCAGTTGGCTCAGAACACTGCTGTCCGCATAATCACAGAATCTCCCAAGCATGATCACATAACTCCACTACTATATCAGCTACATTGGCTCCCAGTCTCCTCACGTGCTAAATACAAAACTGCTCTCACGATCTTCAAGGTAAGAAATTACTTGTCAGCAGGAGCTCTACATGAACTCGTAAGTACAAACTCAAGCAGCAGACCTAAGAGGCAGAACACAAGAGACACCATACTGATCCTCAGCACTTACACTAAAGCGAAGAACTCCACCACAAGGAGAGCCCTTTCCTTAGCTGCTCCCGCCATATGGAACACTCTGCCTGAAAAATCAGAACAACAAAGGACTTCAGAAAGCTTCTCAAGACCTTTCTTTTCACTGACCACTTCAAAGACAATACCTGGTCTTTCCTCTTATTCTTATGAGCAGTCCACAGATAACCCCGTTCATGTTGCTATGTATATAAGTTCTGCCTCCGGGCATCTCCTGCATGCTACCCTTACCTGAATGTTACTATGAGTTCTCTGTAAAACGTTGAGTTCTATGTAAACCGCTTTGATTGTAAGATAAGGTGGCATACAAATACTATTAAATAAATAAATTCCTGCCCCTCCTTCTGCCTCCATCTAATTCCTTTGCTTTTTTCCTTTGAAGTCCATGCCATCCACCTATTTTCTCCACTACCTCTCCAGGTAGCTGTCATTTATTGACTCCCCCAAAAGTCCATCTCTATCTTTCTCATTGACTTTGACTCCTGGCTTTCCTCTTTTCTGGATGCCATCTTCCCATTCCCTTATTCTTGGGGATTTTAACATTCACACTGATGACCCTTCTGACCCTTATGCCTTAAAACCTCTCTCCCTAACATCCTCATTCAACCTCCATTTATGCTCTACCGCTCCTACTCACAAGCGTGGTCAATGCCTTGATCTTGTCTTCTCCTCCAACTGCTCACTCTCAAATTTCTCCACCTCAGTTCTGCCCTTATCTGACCATCACCTGCTAACCTTCACCCTTAGGCACCATACCCCCCCCTCCCCGCCCATCTTTGTCTCACTGGATCTCCACCAACATGTTTAGGAATCTTAAAACTGTCGATTTTTCATCTCTCTCCATTACTGTCTTTTCACCTTTTTCCTCCACCATGTCATCTGAGTCTGTTGATGGGACAGTATCCTCCTATAACACTATACTCTCTTCTGCTCTGGATGCACTAGCTCCTCCCATTCCACACCCTCTGAGGTGTACCATACCTCAACCCTGGCTGTCTTCGATAACCCGCTACCTTCGTTCCTGTGCCTGCTCTGCTGAGCACCTTTGACTTTAATCATATACTCTTGCTGACTAACTACATTTCAGATTCATGCTAACCTCTTTCCAGTTGGCCATAGCACTCGCCAAGCAAGAGTACTATGTCCTTATGACTAACTCTTTTGCCTCTGACCCTCGGCAACTCTTTGCTACACTCAACTCTCTCCTCAAGGTTCTTCCTCCCTCAATTCCTCCTTCACTGTCTGTCCAGACCTTGGCTGACTACTCCCATGAAGAAGTCCAGAAGATTAGCCTTGAATTCTCTGCTGGGTCACCTCCTCCTCATCTTCCACCTCTTCAATCCTATATCTTTTCCTCACCTTCGGTCATCCTTTCATCCTTTTCTGAAATCGCTGAGGAAACTGCAAATCTCCTCCTCTAAACTGACTACTTGCTCTTCTGATACCATCCCCATCCACCTGCTAAGTTCTATTTCTTCCACTATCATCCCTTCCATCTGACATATCCTTAACCTATTGCTTTCCACTGCAACTGCTCCTATGGCCTTCAAACATGCTGGGTTACACCTTTCCTCAAAAAACCTTCACTAGATCCCACCTGTCCTTCCAGTTATTGACCTATCTCTCTCTTCCCCTTTGCTTCAAAATTACTTGAACAAGTGGTTCACTGCTGCTGTCTTGACTTTCTTTCCTCTCAAGACCTTCTGGACCCACTGTGATCTGGCTTTTGTTCTGTACATTCCACAGAAATGGCTCTTGCCAAAGTCTCTAGCAGCTTGTTCCTCGCCAAATCTAAAAGCCTCTACTCAATTCTCATCCTTCTTGACCTTTCTGCTGCCTTTGACATGGTTGATCACCACCTTCTCCTCAATACCCTGTCCTCGCTTGGATTTAGGGGCTCTGTTCTGTCCTGGTTTTCTTCTTATCTCTCTCATCGCACTTTTAGTGTCTGTTCTGGTAGTTCCTCTTATACCGCCATCCCCCTCTCAGTTGGTGTACCTCAGGGCTCTGTCTGGGACCTCTCCTTTTCTCTCTCTACACATGGTCCCTTGGTGCACTTATTTCTTCCCATGTTTTTCAGTACCATCTTTATGCTGACGACTCTTAGGAATCCAGGCCCAGATCTCTGCCTGCTTATTCAACATTGCTGCCTGGATATCTCACCGCCGTCTCAAACTAAACATGGCCAAAACTGAACTTCTTATCGTTCCCCCTAAACCCACCTTCCCCCTTCCTTCCCTCTCTATTTCTGTGGATAACAATACACTCCTCCCTGTTTCCTCAGCTCACAACCTTCGGGACATCTTTGATTCTATTCTATCTTACTCTGTACACATCCAACAGCCAGCTAAAACCTGGCGCTTCTTTCTCTACAACAATGGGAAAATTCATCCCTTCCTTTCTACACACAATACTAAGACACCTATCCACTCTTTAGTTACCTCCTGTCTAGACTACTGCAACCTAGACTACTGCAACCTCCTTCTTGCAGGTCTCCCTCTGAATCATCTCTCTCCCTTTCAATCTGTTCAAAATTCAGCTGCGTGGCTAATCTCCCACCAGCTTCACTATGCTCATATAACCCCTATTCTCAAATTGCTTCACTGGCTCCCTATTCGTTTCCATATCCATTTCAAACTTCTCCTATGGACCTATAAGTGCACTCATTCTGCTGCTCCTTTCGTCTCTGGTCTCTCCCTACACCCCTCCTCAGGAACTCCACTGTTCTGGCCGACCCTCTCTATCTGTACCTTTCTCTTCTACTGTGAACTCCAGACTTTGATCCTTCCATCATGCTGCGCCTTATGCCTGGAACAAACAACCTGAGTCTGTATGTCAGGCTTCATCTCTGTCCCTTTTCAAATCCAGGCTGAAAGCTCACCTCTTCAAGGCTGCTTTTGAATCCTGATCCGCTTAGTCTCCTATGTGCTTCCTTACCATTCCCCTAGATATATTTTTGCCCTCAGCTATTGTGTTGTCTGTCTTGACTAGATTGTAAGCTCTGATGAGCAGGGACTGTCTCTTACATGTTTCTGTACAGTGCTGCACATGCCTTATAGTGCTATACAAGTGATAAGTAGCAGTACTGAGCAATCAAAGCTGCCAGTTTGTCCTTCTGGAACAGGCGGATAATACCAGATTCATTGTAATCCTTGGAAGGAGAAGACATCTCGTCCTCCAGGCTAGAATCATTGCCCAAGAGTGGACTTTGGGCCTCAGTCAAATGACAGTTGATCTGAATCCCCAGACTTCAATCTTTGCTGAGATCACTCAGAAGGTGGCATCCGAGCCAGACTCTGACTCACCACTTGACTGTCTTCCAAGCAAGTGGAAAGAGTTCAAGAAGACTTGGAGGTACCAGGGTCTGAGTTGTCATGCCAGAAAGACCAAGTTTGCTGCAGAAAGGAGAAATCTAGGAAGGACAATCTGGCAACCGGGAGCTCCCTGCCAGGCAAAGGGCCCCATCCTCAGTGAAACAGCAGTTGCCAGATCCTTATGAGAAGGGGAGTGGCCAGAATGGTGAGCACTGGAGTTCTAAGCCTGTCGATCATCTTTTCTGATAGCATCATCCAACACCTCCTGCAGCAAAGACAATAAGATCAGGGTACCCAAGTCTCATTGCGAGGGGACAGACAGGCTCTCCAATGGCACATCAGAAGCTTCCATACAAGAAGTGCAGATACCAGAATCCAGTGATGAGGCCCTCTGCTTTCTGCAGACCAGACAGCATTTCTTAGAAGCTGGCATATGAATCTTTACCACCACGGACAGCCGGACAACAGAGACTCAATGTGTGCTAAAAAGGCACAATGCTCTGTAGGCTAAGGCCATGCAGACAGTAGCAGCACATGCTAGACATGGGCAGTAGCCACATGCACCAGTAATATTATGCACTAGGGCCGCATGGCAGAGAAATCACACATTGGGGCCACTCAGACAAGAACCGTGCTGTACAGGCATGCACCAGGGGAAGCGCATAAGAAGCATGGCAAAGCACTGGAAGTGCAATCAACGTGTGCAGACAGCTGGACAAGGTGGGAAAATACTGCCACTGTACCAACAGATGCCCCCAACGGCTCAACCCAACTCACTCACCACCAGCGGACAAGGTTGGGTGCACCTCCCCCCCCCCCCCCCCCCCATATACAAGTCAGACAGACAGAGACTTAATTTTGGTACTCGTCCCTGGGGTAAAACCACAACAGGCTCATTGTTACTCCTGTGTTGCCAGACCTGCAGTTACAAACCTCTGAAGAGACTTCTTCAATCTTTGGGGGAGAGGACGAGGAAGGAGGAGGGAGGGGGCATTGAAGTTGTGTGAGACTGAAGCATCCTTTCCAAACTTCTTTTTCAAAACTTATGGCTGATCACCAATCACACTTGCTATTCTATAACTGCATGCCCCAAATACTCTGCTGGATGCGGCAATTTAACTCAGACATTCCTAGTGCTGCGGTCCAGTGATTGCTTGTCATTACAGTCTCAGTCTCACAAGTCAGCCCCTTAAACTGATCTTCAGTTTAATTAAGAATGAAGTTACTTTACATTTTCAGTTTAAATTTCATCCCACATACTCAACTGCTCTGACACAGCTGGGCTGTGACTTTGAAGTTCCAGACACTAATAAGCTATGTGATCGGTATGTACTGGAAACCCACATATCAAGATAAATGAGTCTATACTGTCCTGCCCTATGTCCTTCTGCAAGTGTCACTTTCTCCCCAGGGGGATTAAGAAAAGTTAGCCATTCCAGATGTTACAAAAACGTGTTTATTTGAGTCTTCTGATTGCCTAGAAATGTTAGGTTGTAATAGGACCAAACGTTCACTGTGTTCATCTGTCTTCAGTTGCCTTTACCAGTTTGCTAGAGTGGATCTAGGAAACGAGAAAAACAGAAACTCTCCCTATGTCCATCAGTTAAGTTCTGATTGAAGAATTACCTTCAAGGCCACAAAATAGCGCCTCTCAAGAGCTGCGTGTGAAACATATCTTATTCACTGGTGTTTTAGGAGTTCTGTTTCAGAAAAAAAAATGCCTCTTGTCCTGGGGTCCTATCTGTCTGTCTGTAAACCTTTTCCTGCAGTTCTCCAGGGCATGTCACTAGGCTGGGAGAGGCGAAGAGCTGCAGGAAGTGAAATTCATGCTGGATAAATGCACCAGCGCAACCCTGGGGTGATATGTGGTTGCAGTTTTGGAAGTGAGCTGTCACTTATATGCAACCATGAGTTCCAGAAGAGGAGTCCAATAGGGGTGCTGTAATAGGAGAGGAGACATATTGCAGTCTCACTGTGGTAGGCGAAGGCCTATGATCCATGGAGTCTGAAATAAGCAGACAGGCCTAAATAGCTTGACCTGTAAATGAAGCCTGTGGAGAGGCCCAGAGGAATTACACATTCCCCAAAATGCTGCTACCTTAGAATTGAAAACTTAACTAAGCACAATTAGGTATAGCTAAGCAGAATCGAAACTTAGAAAATATAGAAAAACAAGTTTTAATTGGTATTAATAAGAGGGTGAAGCTTCTGTAAAATTAATTAACTCTGCTGAAAGAAAAGTTACAGTGCCCTGCTTTCCCACATATTCCAGCTGGTGAGCGACCTTGGAGGAGAAAAGTATCACAGTTGGTGAACTGACCATTGTAATTGGGACTGAAAGGGGGGTAAGCAGGTGCTGAGCCCAGTCAAGGGACCTCATTGGATAGCTACGTAACAGTACCGGGACCAATAGAATGTGTAAGAAGGGTTACCGGGACCAATGAAAAGTTTGCCTATGTCTAGAATGGAGAAGAAACCTATAAAAGTTGTTGTTTTGCTAGAAACCATTGCTCAGCCATTTTGAATGTGATTTTGCTTGAGTCTTGTGCACAAATAAATGATTTGGACCTTCTGAACAGACTCCTGGTATCATTGGGTTGTCTGCGCTCTGCTGCTACATCACAACCTGTTGCAAACTGTGGAATCGATGTGCTCTCAAGCGCTGCAAAGGAGAAGAGCCTCAGTCAGGACAGAACAAGATTGCATAGATACTACAAGCTAGGCAGGGGCACGGCCAAGATTTTTGTCACGTTCACTGCACACAAACCAAACACATTTTGTTTTTCATTGTGATTGTGTCCCTACTATGCATGAAAATTGCTTGTGCACATGTATACCTCTGAATTTATGCATGCACTATTGACACATGCGCACACAAACAATTTGCATGCTAGCTTAAAATTTAGGTGCACAAACGAATGGCTAAACAATCATGAAATGCACATGACTTCAACATAAAGGACAACAGAAAAACAAAATACTCCACTATAGAATAAAGGGATGAAGGAGGTTTCACTAGGAAACAATAGTCACCCCGCAGAAAAGAACCAGAATCTTTCCAGCTAACCACCAAACACTCACCCAATCTGATACAGATGTCCCTACATGTAGCCTATACAACTTCCCCAGGAGACATATTGTACAGTTACTCTGGCAAAATACTCCCCTTTAATGTGTTTAGAAACACAGAAACATGACAGCAGGAAAAGACCACATGGCCTGTCTAGTCTGCCCTTCCATATCAACCACTACAACATTCCCTTTTTGTCCTTTAGAGATCACCTGTGATTGTCCCACGCTTTTTTGAATTCAGATACTGTCCTCATCTCTACCACCTCAAATAGGGGACTATTCCATGCATCTACCACTTTTTCCGTAAAGAAATATTTCCGCATATTACTCCTGCGTTTATCCCCTTTCATCCTCATCCTATGTTAACTTGTAGCAGAGCTTGCTTTCAATCGAAAGAGGCTCTCCTCCTGTGCATTTATGCCACAGAGGTATTTAAACGTCTAAATCACATCACCTCTATCCCGCCTTTCCTCTAAAGTATACATATTAAGATCCTTAAATCTGTCCCCATATGCCTTGTGACAAAGTCATCTGACCATTTTGGTAGCCACCCTCTGCACAGATGCCATTCTGTTTATATCCTTTTGAAGGTGCAGCCTGCAGCATTGCACACAATACTCCAAATGAGGTCGCACCAAAGACTTATACAGAGGCACTATCACCTCCTTTTTTCTGCTGGCCATTCCTCTCCCTATGTACCCAAGCATCCTCCTAGCTTTTGCCGATGGCTTTTCTACCTGTTTACCTACTTTAAGAGATATAATCATGCCCTATCCTAATTTTTTGTCCTCAGGAAAAGAGATCTGGCTTGATAAGCCTCTCTTCATAGGCCAAAGCTATTGCTTTCATTAATTCAGATTAAATTAAATGGCTTGTTTTGTACCTTTTCTAGCTCCTGGATACTGCATGCATACTGAACTCCAAGTGTGTGCTTGTGGTAGGCGAAGGCCTATGATCCACGCTGATTAAAGCAGGCAGGCAGGCCTAAGCAGCGTGACCTGTAAATGAAGCCTGTGGAGAGGCCCAAAGGAATTACACACTCCCCTAAATGCTGCTACCATAGAATCGAAACTTAACTGAGCACAATTAAGTATAGCTAAGCAGAATCGAAACTTAGAGAATATAGAAAAACAAGTTTTAATTGACATTGATAAGATGTGTGAAGCTTCTATGGAATTAATTAACTCTGCTGAAAGAAAAGTTACAGTGCCCTGCTTTCCCACATATTCCAGCTGGTTAGTGACCTTGGAGGAAAATTGTATCAAGAGTCTAAGAACTGACCATTGTAACTGGGACTGTAAGGGGGGGAAGCAGGTGTTGAGCCCAGTCAAAGGTCTTCATTGGATGACTACGTAACGGTACCGGGACAATAGAAGGTGTAAGAAGGGTTACCGGGACCAATGAAAAGTTTGTCTATGTCTAGAATGGGAAAGAACAGTATAAAAGTTGTTGTTTTGCTAGAAACCATTGCTCAGCCATTTTGAATGTGATTCTGCTTGAGTCTTGTGCACAAATAAATGATTTGGACCTTCTGAACAGACTCCTGGTATTATTGGTTTGTTTGCGCTCTGCCGCTACATGCTAACGAAGGCCCCATTTAATTGCAATGTAATGGGCTGGATATTCTGCATGGTTTATCTGGTCAACAGCATCTGCTAACCAGATAAACATCTGTGGCTGTGATATTTGGTGGCACGTTCTAGATAGCGCAGCGATGCTACAGGGGCAGAGCCGGGCTGGAGCAAAGAATTATTTGGACAATGGCAATTTTCAGTCACTATGTGGATAATTTAGGACAGGTGAAAAGCTGTCCTAGGTGCTATCCTGATAACATTTTTGGATAGTGGCCGCACAGTCCAAATATTCAGTGGCCCCCACTATACAGATAGTGTTGCTGAATATCTGGATTTTTTTGTTGTGGTGGCCAGCATTTAAAAATTACCCTGAATGTTATTATCCCTCATTTCTACCCATAAAATATGAAACCTAGACTATGATGGCAAAGAAGAACTCTTAAGCCCATCCAGTATATCCAGTTTACTTTCAAGTACAAAGCCTTAGCTCCCCACTGAATCTAGTTCTCCTCTTTTCTGCAACTAAGGATCCTGTGTGCTTAGCCCAAGTTTAATGTTTAATACAGGCTTAATATACCCCCATTTGCAGAGCATCAAAGCAGTTCCTTGAATTCTGTTACTGTTTTTACCTCCGCCATCTCCTTTCTGAAGGCATAAGTCCAGTCTGAGTAGCTTGGCTTGCTATCATCACGCCTGACTTGTTGCCCAAGTCTTTCTCCTGAATGACAGCAGAAACCACAGCCTCATTCGTTTTTTCTTCTGCAAGCTTCTTCTTGTGGCTTAAGTGGGTATCATGAATTTGCTTTCATTGAATTTTCTCTACTTGCTACTCATCCACCCAAAATGCTGGCCTTTGAGATATCTTTGCTGTAATCAGTGTACTAGGAAAATAGCACAAGTGCCAAGATTACGCATCAATGGCAATGATAAAGTCAAGCCACTGCAGGCTGGTAACCATTTTTTAAAGGCTGGCAATGTATTTACCTAGCTTGCACAGAATCCTTTGTAGCAAGACTTTACTCTGAAGTGTGCATAGTGTTTACAAGCCAACATCACTGAAACTGCCTCTACAGCTACCATTAACCTTTCTTTCCCAATAATTTATGTAGAGATTAAACAGGGCAGATCTGGATCTGCGTTCAGTTCCTGAGCACGTCTTCTGCTTCTAGAGTCAGGCAGGGCTTCAGAGGAAGCAATGTCACTACAGAGTCCCAGTTATCGTACATCAATGACACCAACAACTAACCAGACTGAAGGTGCCTGTGACCCTGGTACAGAGGGAATGGCAATCTGTAACCCCAGGGTTGAACACTATTGTAATGGCTGGGCTAAGCAGAAGAGGTGGAAGCTTAAAAACAGGGAATACTCCCATGCAGTTCCTCATAGAAACATAGAAATATGATGACAGAAAAAGACCACATTGCCTATCTAGTTTGTCTTTCCATATCAACAACTACAACAGTCCCCTTTTTTCCTTTAGAGATCCTCTGTGTTTGTCCCATGCTTTTTTGAATTCAGTTACTGTCCTCATCTCTACCACCTCCACTGGGAGACTATTCCATGGATCCACCACTCTTTCCGTAAAGAAATATTTCCGCATATCATGAAGGCTCATAGCACCATAACCCTGAGAGAAGCCAGTTCTCATTGACCTGGGCAAATAAATTAACAAAACCAAGTGGAAGAATACCACTGGTTTCTGTGCAGTCCTAGCAATAACTAAACAAAATGTTATTGGATGCTAACAGAGACAGTTGAGATTGGTTTGAATGGACCTGTATCTTCTGAACTTATGCTCCATGTTGCTGCTTGTCCATTCACTTTCTTTGTCATTTGTAATAATTTCCTTCAGTATTCTTTATGGAATGTCATTGAGAGTTAGTGCTTTATAACTACTGAGTTCTGTTTTAGAACCTGTCTTATTACCTGAACAATACACTAGTGTGCTGAGATATTCCCCACATTAGGAAGGCACTGGAAGAATAAGTATAGTACCTGGCAAGTACTTCACTGAGTTCTTAAGAACCCCTGGATGAGTGCCATCTGGACCTGGAGCTTTATTAAGTCTACTTTAAATCACTTTTCCCTTTCCCAGCCTCAGTAAAACTTATTTTCTCAGTGTTCTGTCATATATTGGTTTATAGATTATAGCATGTTCTGCTAATGGATTTTTCTTAGCAAAAACAGATGCAAAAATGCCATATAATATTTCTGCTTCTCTGCATCACTGATTTCCCCTGTTATATTTTAAGGATATTATCTTTAGCAGCTTTTTGCAATGTACATACCACATACGAATAACTGGATTTCATCTGAATTATTTTTCAAGGAGGGACAAAAGTGCCTTAGGCCAGAGAGTTTGGGGAGAATAAAGGCTAACTACTAGGTGCTGGGTAAGAAGACAAATTCTGAAATTGTATCTATCTTAGGATTTCAGAAGATATATATGACATATATGAAATTGGCAAGTCCTGTCATGTATAGTGCATTGTCTTATGAAGTTTCTAACACTCAACCACATTGGAACCCCATGCAAGGAAATACTCAATAGGAGACTAAAGGCTCCTTTTTATTAAAGCCCACCAATGTTCTGCACTTACAGACTGATGTAGAAAGCCGTCATTGAAGTTACAAGCTAACAACATTTTTCGCCTTGTTACTGATAAAATGTTCTATGTTGTACACAGTTGAGTTCTATGTAAACCGCTATGATATTATGAACAGTGGTATAAAAGAAATGTTAAATAAATAAATAAAATAAATCTTTCTAACTCTGGATTGAAATCTAACTCAGTCAGAGTGCACCTCAGTGCCCTGGTAGCTTACGACCATGCAGTAGCTGGTAAGCCTCTTTCCGCCCATCCTCTTAATTGGACAGTTCATGAGAGTCCTTTTGTTGTCCCGTGCCCTGATCCAACCACTGCCGGATGCGTTGGGACTTGAATGTTATTCTTGGCCAGCTGCTCACTCCACCCTTCGAGCCGCTTGCCTCCTACCCTCTCAAGATTTAGTTTTAGTTGGGAGGGGGAAGAGGGGTTCAGGGCCTATGGGCCTCTGGGCCAATAGGGATTTGCTTTCTGTTGGGGACATTGGTCTCCTGACAGTATTTTGATGGCATTGGGGGCTTTCCCGATGCCTTGATCATCTTTGACATTGCTCCTGAGATGATCCAGGCATCAGGGAAAACACTCGATACCATCAAAAATACTGTCAGGGACATGTACTAGATGTTTAAGCCATCTCAAGACCAGGCATAGAGATATTGGTGCTAAGGCTGATTGTGACATCCTCTATGCGTTTCTCTGCATCAGGCATAGCCAATATTAGCATACCATTTTATTATGTGCAGTTCATTTGCTTATAATTGAAATTAATTTAAATATTCTTGCATTAATTGTGTGCTCTTTTTCCTTTGCTGTTTATGCGCACATCTGTCTCTTTTTTTTCATTTGGCAGTGGCGGTAATTGTGCTTAAACGCCGCACTAGTTTTTTGCATCGGCCCATTAATGTAAATACAAATGCAGTTAAATGCAAAGCTTCCATGTTAGCTGCCAGGGGTGTGACCAGGGGTGTGACCAGGTATAAGAGGGAAAAGGAATGGCTGGGAGAAGTGTGAGGTAGTTGGAGAGTCAGGGGATGATTAAGAGAACCAGAAAGGTGCCAGCTATTAAGAATAAGATAAGGAAGACTGCTGAGGACTGAGAAGGAGAGAGATGGGGAAATGAAGTGAAGAAGACAAAAGAAATAGAAAATAGAAAGGAAGAGAAAAAGAGAGAAGCCCAACAAGAAGAAAGTGGAAAAAAAAGACCAGGATGAATGCAATTAGAAAATATGGGGTGATTTTTACTAAAATGCTCTATGAGTGCACGGTAAGCCCCCAAAATTAATGAGGGTGATGGTGCAGCCTGCGCTAGCTATTGGGATGTTCCCTGCAGTTATCACAGGGAGATGCACCTCACCACGTTAACTGGCTAGTACATCTAAAGAGGTGCACTTACTGCCAGACACTGGGGAGGCAGTATGTGCATTCGCACTAATGGCAGCAATTGCGGTTACCGCATGTCAATGATAGTTGTGCTAATCATGATGTGCCAACACCACCCACAATCTGCCCCAACCCAGTGGCATACAAACGGTGGGGTGGTGGGTGCGGCCTGCCCCAGGTGGCAGCCGGGAGGGGGTGCACCACCGCCAGGCACACATATCCGCAGCAGATGCAGCAAACTTTCCTAAAAGCTGGGTGTCTTGCCGCACTGTCCCCAATGCAGGCCCATTGTCTATCTCTCTTCTAACTGAAGTTATACCTCAGAAGACTGAACTTTAAGCGTCCGAAGCATTCTGGTTAAATTTGGAACCCAGCAGAGAGCTTGTAGTTTAAATGTAATAGTCACTCAGGGCCTAGCATCAGCAAAGTACTTTTAGTTTAAATTTAAAACACAGAAGAGAGCTTTCTGGTTAAATTTAGAACCCAGCAGAGAGCTTGTAGTTTAAATTTCATAATAAGTTAGAGCCTAGCAGCAGCAAAGAGCTATAATTTAAATCAAATAAGAATATAGATTAGCACAAAAGGCAAAAGAGGGTCAGTACTCTTTGAGCAACAAATAAAGTCTTCTAGAGACCTTTACAAAGAGGCTTTCTACCTAGGGGGCAAGAGACCTGTGAAACATTTTCAATAGGTGTTAACACCAGGTGGCAGGTCAAAAGGCCATTTTGAAAGACTCCTTCTATCCAAGCAAGGACTGTTAATCACCCAGGAAGTTGGTCACAGCTTACCTCAGCAGCACAGGCATAAATAGCTCAACCAGAGCTCTGTGATCCTCAATCTTGAAGGACTAGAAAAGGGGACTGTTACTTCTGGAGAGAGATCTGCAATTGTGAGTATATACTTCTGGGAATTTTCTGAAAGGAATTCTTTGTATTAAAGCTAATTAATCTGTGAACCCACTATTTTTTGTTAAATCAGTCAGGGCCTAGTAGCAGCAGTTTAAGTTTAAATTTAAAACACAGAAGAGAACTTTCTGGTTACATTTCATACCCAGTAGAGAGCTTGTATTTTAAATTTAATAGTCACTCAGGGCCTAGTATCAACAAAGTACTTTTAGTTTAAATTTAAAACACAGAAGAGAGCTTTCTGGTTAAATTTGGAAACCAGCAGAGAGCTTGTAGTTTAAATTTAATAGTCACTCAGGGCCTAGCATCAGCAAAGTACTTTTAGTTTAAATTTAAAACACAGAAGAGAGCTTTCTGGTTTAATTTGGAACCCAGCAGAGAGCTTGTAGTTTAAACTTCATAATAAGTTAGAGCCTAGCAGCAGCAAAGAACTACAATTTAAATCAAATCAGAATATAGCTTACCTCAGCAGCACAAGACAGGGTACTGTGTAGCAGCCCTCTAATAATAAAAGTTATGCACCTAGGGAAGAACAACGCAAACTATGGTTACATGATGCAAGGTTCCACATTAGGAACCACCACCCAGGAAAAAGATTTAGGCGTCATTGTGGATAACATGTTAAAACCCTCGGCCCAGTGTGCAGCGGTGGCCAAGAGAGCAAATAGAATGCTAGGTATCATAAGGAAAGGAATGGAAAATAAAACAAAAGATAATCTCTAGGAACAAACAGGAATGAGTCTTCACATATGGGTATCGTCGGTACCGACGGAGCCTGCGCGGGAACGCTCCCCAGCGTCCAAAAGGAAAGCTTTTGGGAGCATCCCACAGCACCTGCGCGCTGCCTTCCCGCCTTTCCTAACCGCCTCTCTCCAGTTCTTTTCTGCGGAGCCAGCAGGTCATGTTCCTGTCACCGCTGAAGAATTTCTTTATTTTCTTTTATTTCTTTGGTCGCGTGTCTGCCTTCTTCGACACCGGATCGGTACCGCCGGTCTTTCTTTCTCACTTCAGTGCATTTTTTCTTTCTTCGTCCTTAGGTCTAGGAAAATATTTCCTCATGGAAAAGCCCGCCTCCAGGTTTAAAAAGTGCACGAAGTGCAGCGGCACTATTTCTGTCACCGACACCCATGAATGGTGTCTAAAATGTTTAGGTCCTGACCACTCCATTACGGATTGTGAGTCTTGTTCCATGATGTCTAAAAGAGGTCTACAGAATCGAGCAGCCAAGCTCAGTACCCTGTTTCCCTCTGATGCAGCTTCGGTGGCATCAACGTCGTCCAGGGCTTCTTCTTCCTCCCATGGATCTCAGGTAACCAAACTTAAGTCCAGCCGGTCCTCGAAGGGTAGATCTCCCTCTGTATCGAGATGCCTCCGGGCTTGCTCTCGAGGAATCTGCACCGGCAAAATTACCCCGGCGGGAGGCTCTGGCTTCCAAAGCTTTATCTATGGGGTCACAGGTTGACATCGATGGCTCGGCCTCGACTGATCACCTGTTGCCATGTTCTGGGGTACCGGTGGTTCCCACTGGTACCGACATCCAGACATTGGTGACGTCAATGGAACAGAATATCCTGACCATGCAGCGTGCCATCACGGCATTTATAGAAGCTGCGACGCCTTCGGTACCGCAACAAACTCCGTTGTCAGTACCGACTCCGGCACCGATATCGGTTCCGGTGCCGGTACCGATTGCATCGACATCGGCTTCGGTGTCGACTGCAGCGGTACACTGTTCTGTGATGCCCATCGGTACCGAATCGGTACTGATCACTCCCGATGTCGATACCACCCGGTACACGTATCGGGTTCTGCAGGAGCATCCAGACAGGCGATACTTCGATTCCTCTGAAGACTCTGATGAATCAGAGGCCTCTGTCGAAGCATCGCTGATCCTTCCTCAGGAGCCCTCTTCTCCAAAAAGAAGAATGTCTCCTCCAGAAGACTTGTCTTTTCAAGACTTCATTAGGGAAGTGGCCAGGGGCCTTTCCATTTCAGTGACCCCTGAAGCGGAGCCTAGAGCCAAAAAAATTAGATATTTTACAATATCCTAAGGCTCCTAAAGAGGCAGCCACTTTATCAATTCATGAGATTCTTTATGATCACATGTTGGGCATATGGGAGACCCCTCTCACCATCTCCCCTCATTCTCGTAGGTTGGACACCATGTATCGTGTTCCTCCTTGTCCTGGCTTTCATAAGACTCAGCTTCCTCACCACTCCATTGTGGTGGAGTCTGCTATGAAGAAGATAAAGAGTACAAAAAGGCACTCTTCTAATCCTCCAGGAAGAGAATGCAGAACCTTAGATGCCTTTGGAAGGAGAATTTTCCAGGCCAATATGCTTGTTGCCAGAATCAACTCCTATAGTCTCTATATGGGGATGTTTCTAAAAGAAGTTACAGATCATCTGCAAACTTTATCTCCTTTTATTTCAGAAGATAAAAGGGAAGAGTTTCTCACCTGGCTCAAACATGCCCAGGATGTTTCCAAATTTTCCAACCGTGCAGCCTTTGACTCTTTTGAGTGTGCCAGCAGAGCCTCGGCTATTGCCATAGGTGCACGCAGAGTTGTTTGGTTACAAGCTTCTGATTTGGAACCCTGGGTTCAGGATGGACTAGGAAACCTTCCTTGTACAGGTGAAAACCTTTTTGGCAAAGATTGGCAAGCAAAGGCCACCCAAATGGATGCTGAAAATTCTGCTTTAGATAGACTCTCAAAGTCTACCTCTGCTCCTTTTAAGAAAAGGTTGTTCAAAAAGGGTTTTTTTCCCAAAAAGGGAGATATTATTCTGCCTATGGTCAACAGGCATCTTCTGCAGGTCATTTTGCTACAAAGAGACAGCAACAACCTAAACAGGCCAAGCCTAAGGCTGCTAGGACTGCTACAGCCCAACAGCCTCAGCCTCCTCAGGGCCTTTGACTTTCAACTAGAGAACTTAGCCTTTCTGGCTCTAAAAGAACCAGAGCCTCTCACCATTCCAGGAAGGTTAGCTCTCTTTGCTCCCAGGTGGGAACAAATCACAGCAGAGCAATGGACCCTCTCCATCATAAGGGAGGGGTACAAGCTTCATTTCTTAAACCTTTCTCCTCACACCATGGTGAGACAGTTCAATTCTCCAACATCTCTCCTCGACCTTCTGGGTCAGGAGATTACTACCCTTTTTGCCCAAGGGGCAATAGAAGAAGTACCCCTTCTTCAACAGGGCTCAGGGTTCTACTGCCCCTACTTTCTTATCCCAAAGAAAACAGGGGGCTACAGACCCATATTAGATCTCAGAGAATTGAACAAGTTTCTATGCAAGGAGAAATTCAAGATGATTTCTCTCGGTACTCTCCTTCCATTCCTTCAGTCAGGATTGGCTTTGTTCTCTAGACCTCAAGGATGCGTACACCCATGTCCTCATCCATCCAACACACAGAAGGTTCCTTCGGTTCCTTTATCAAGGGAAGCACTACCAATACAGAGTGCTTCCTTTCGGTCTGGCCTCTGCACCAAGAGTGTTCACAAAATGCATGGCAGTAGTAGCTGCATTTCTACGCACTCTAGGGATATTCGTATTCCCATATCTGGACGACTGGCTCATCCGAGCTCCATCCCAGTCAGAGGCCAAGACTTCCTTAGCCTGCACAAGGCGTGTTCTTCAGTATCTGGGACTTGTAATAAACATCCCAAAATCCCATCTCACCCCTACTCATTCTCTAGAGTTCATAGGGGCCTTGCTGGATACCACAACTGCAAGGGCCTATCTTCCCCAGGCCCGTTGCCTACGCTTGGTGCAGTTAGCCTCACAAATTCAGTTAAAATCCCATTTAACTGCTCGAGAGATGTTACAACTGTTAGGCCACATGGCATCCACTGTGCATGTGGTTCCTTACGCTTGCCTTCACATGAGGGCAGCTCAATGGACTCTGTCCACCCAATGGACCCAGGCATCAGGGTGCCTGTCAGACAAAATAGCAACCTCCAGTCGCCTCTTTTGCTCTCTCCAGTGGTGGAAGTCCACTCAAAATCTGTTGCTAAGGTCCCCCTTTCAACAGGTGTTACCCCAAGCAACCCTTACAACAGATGCCTCTCCAAGAGGTTGGGGAGCTCATCTTCAAGATCTCTCCACTCAAGGCATCTGGTCTTCACAGGAGACATCTCTACATATCAACCTCTTAGAGCTCAGAGCAATTTTTCTAGCTCTCAGAGTCTTCCACACCTTGTTCAGCTACAAGACAGTCCTCATCCACACGGACAACCAAGTAGCCATGTTCTACGTGAACAAGCAGGGCGGGACTGACTCTCTGTCGCTTTGCAACGAAGCTCTGAGATTGTGGGCCTTCGCCAGAGAGCATCAAATTCATCTCATGGCAGTGTATCTTCCAGGGGTTCAAAACTCTTGGGCAGACAGACTCAGTCGAGTTCTGCTTCCACACGAATGGTCCCTCCATGGGGACCAGATAGCCAGGATCTTCCGAATTTGGGGAACCCCGGACATAGGCCTGTTTGCAAGTCCGTGGAATGCCAAACATCCCCGGTTCTGTTCCAGGATTCCGTGTCAGGGAGTTCAGGCCAGGGATGCCTTCCTCCTTCATTGGGGGCAAGACTTCCTCTATGCCTTTCCACCCATTCCCCTAATTCCCAAGACCTTGTTCAAACTTCAGAGAGACAAGGGGTCTATGATCCTCATAGCACCACATTGGCCACGCCAAGTGTGGTACCCTCTACTTCTGCATCTCTCTCAAGCTCCCTCCCTGGACTTGGGATCTGCTCCAGACCTCCTGTCCCAGGAGGAGGGAACGTTGTGGCACCCAAATCCCCAGTCTCTTCACCTCAGAGCCTGGTTGCTGAAGGCCTAGACCTTCAAGATTTGCATCTTTCTCAGCAAGTGAAGGATATCCTTCATGCTTCCAGAAAGCCTTCCACTAGACGTTCCTATGCTTTTAAATGGAAAAGATTTACCATTTGGTGTGCAGAGAAGGGTCTTAACCCTCTTCCAATACCTCTGAATTCTTTACTAGATTATTTGCTGCATTTATCCCATGCAGGCCTTAAAACGAATTCAGTAAGAGTCCATTTGAGTGCTATTGCAGCATCCCTTAAGCCTCTCAATGGACAGCCTATTTCCTCTCATCCTCTTATTGCAAGATTCATGAGAGGCCTTCTTTTAACTAAACCTCCCATTAGACCACCTCCAGTGGCATGGGATTTGAATTTGGTTCTTGGCCAGCTTATGAAGCCACCCTTTGAACCCTTAGCCACTACCTCCTTGAAATTCCTTTCCTGGAAGGTTATTTTTCTCATTGCAGTCACCTCAGCTCGCCGCATCAGTGAGCTGCAAGCCTTGGTGGCTAATCCTCCTTATACAAGGTTCCATCATGACAAGGTAGTCCTCAGGACTAACCCACACTTTATGCCTAAAGTGGTCTCACCTTTTCATTTGAACCAGGAGGTGTATTTACCTGTCTTTTTTCCAGGACCTCATGCATCAAGTGCACAGAGGAATCTTCATACCCTGGATTGTAAGAGAGCACTTGCTTTTTACTTACAAAGGACACAGCAACATAGAAAGTCCTCTCAACTATTTGTTGCTTTTGATCCCTCTCATTTAGGACTTCCAGTCTCTAAGAGAACTCTGTCCAATTGGATTGCTCAGTGTATTTCCTTCGCCAGCAGAGTAAGAACCTTTCTCTGGAGGGCCATGTCACAGCTCATAATGTGAGGGCCATGGCAGCCTCTATGGCTCATCTAAACTCTGTGTCCATCGACCAGATCTGTTGAGCGGCCACCTGGGCCTCGGTTCATACCTTTACAGCCCATTACTGCTTGGACAAGGACTCCCGCCGGGATGCCTTGTTTGGTCAGGCTGTTCTCAAACACCTGTTCCATACCTAATCAACTCCTACCCCCCATCCCTGGTTGGATGCCTGAGATTCATGGGTGGAGGTAGAGCCCTTCCCAGGGACTCACAACCTGGGTGATCTCCCAGGCATCTCTAGCTGGGGAGTCCCCATATGTGAAGACTCATTCCTGCTTTTTCCTGGAGATAGCACAGTTACTTACCTGTAACAGGTGATCTCTGGGAACAGCAGGAATAAGTCTTCACAACCCACCCACCTCCCCTAGGAGTTGTATCTCTCTTTCTATCTTTCCTTTCCTCACTCTCTCTTTGTCTCAGCTTTAAAACTCGAACTGGAGAGAGGCGGTTAGGAAAGGCGGGAAGGCAGCGCGCAGGCGCTGTGGGATGCTCCCAAAAGCTTTCCTTTTGGACGTTGGGGAGCGTTCCCGCGCAGGCTCCATCGGTACCGACGATATCCATATGTGAAGACTTATTCCTGCTGCTCCCAGAGATCACCTGTTACAGGTAAGTAACTGTGCTTTATAATGCCTCTATATCGTTCCATGGTGAGACCGCACCTTGAATATTGTGTGCAATTCTGGTCGCCGTATCTTAAAAAGGATATAGCGATATTAGAAAAAGTTCAGAGAAGAGCCACCAAAATGGTAAAGGGGATGGAAGGATGTTCCTATGAAGAAAGGCTAAAAAGGATAGGGCTCTTTAACCTCGAAAAGAGACGGCTGAGGGGAGATATGAAAGAAGTCTATAAATTAATGAACGGAGTGGAACGGGTAAACGTAGATCGATTGTTTACGTTATCAGAATATAGAAAGACTAGCGGACATGCAATGAAGCTACAAGGTAAACTATTTAAGACTAATAAAAGAAAATATTTTTTCACTCAACGTGTAATCAAACTTTGGAATTTGTTACCGGAGGATGTAGTAAAGGCTGCTAGTGTAGCTGGGTTTAAAAAAAGGTTTGGAGAAGTTCCTGGAGGAAAGGTCCATAAGCTATTATTAAGAAGGGATCCAGGATATCAAATGCTTGACCCAGTACAAGCATTGTGGAACCTGTGTCTTTTGGGGAAACTGCTAGGTACGTATGACCTAGATTGGCCACTGTTGGAAACAGGATACTGGGCTTGATGGACCTTGGTCTGACCCAGTATGGGATATCTTATGTTCTTATGATATTCGAAAGGCATTACACAGTGAGCGAATAGTGAACTTTCTGAAAACCAACAGCTTGCAAGACCCGAGGCAACATGGTTTTACTGAAGGACGATCTTGCCAGACAAATCTGATCGAGTTCTTTGACTGCGTGACGAGGGAACTAGATCAGGGGCATGCAATGGATGTCATCTACCTGGATTTCAGCAAAGCCTTTGATACTGTTCCTCATAGGAGGCTTATCAACAAACTCAGTAGCTTGGGGATGGGTCCCAAGATGGTAAACTGGATTAGAAATTGGCTGACTGACAGACAACAGAAGGTGATTGTACATGGAGCTCACTCGGATGAGAGGAAGGTGATTAGCGGGGTGCCCCAGGGTTCGGTCCTGGGCCCGGCACTGTTCAATGTATTTGTGAGTGATATTGCTGAAGGACTGAATGGAAAAGTCTGTCTTTTTGCAGACGACACAAAAATTTGCAACAGAGTGGACTCCCCTGAGGGAGTGGTTAACATGAAGAAAGATCTACAAAAGCTGGAAGACTGGTCTAAAGCTTGGCAACTACGATTTAATGCAAAAAAGTGCAGTGTCATGCACTTGGATAGCAGAAATCCAAGAGAAATGTACGCGATAGGGGGAGAAAGGTTGGTATGCACAGTTCAGGAAAAAGACCTTGGTGTGATTATCTCTGCTGATCTCAAGGTGGCAAAACAGTGCGACAAGGCGGTGGCAAAAGCCAGGAGGATGTTGGGCTGCATACAAAGAGGGATTACCAGCAGAAAAGAAGAGGTACTTATGCCACTGTATAGGTCACTGGTGAGGCCTCACTTGGAATACTGCGTTCAGTTTTGGAGACCATATCTTGCAAAGGATGTAAAAAGACTGGAGACTGTTCAGAGGAAGGCGACCAAAATGATTTGGAGCCTGCGTCAGAAGCCTTATGAGAAGAGACTTGAAGACCTAAATATGTATACCTTGGAGGAAAGGAGGCACAGGGGAGATATGATTCAGACCTTTAAATACTTAAAGAGAAATGATGAACAAACAAACCTCTTCCAAAGACGGGGAACCTGTAAAACTAGAGGGCATAACATGAAACTGCAAGGGGGTAAATTGAAAGGCAATGTCAGGAAATATTTTTTCACTGAAAGGGTGGTGGATGCTTGGAATGCCCTCCCGATGGAAGTGGTAGGGGCAAACACGGTGACGGAATTCAAAAAGGCATGGGACAAACACAGAGGATCGCCCTCCCGATGGAAGTGGTAGGGGCAAACACGGTGACGGAATTCAAAAAGGCATGGGACAAACACAGAGGATCCCTTTACAGAAATAGGAAAAAAAACAAAATAAACGGTACCATCTAACTTCCAAACCATATAACGTCTCAACAAATCCTGAACAAGGATATGGAGAGGGGTGGCCTGCGCGGAGCGACAGGTGCACCTACTCTTGCCATCTCGCTGGGCAGACTGGATGGACCATGCTGGTCTTTATCTGCCGTCAACTACTATGTTACTATGTTACTATGTTACAGTTTACAGCCCAGTAAACTGTGTAAATGCCTTAAACGGGGATATTCAACGGCACCTACATGATTAGTGCTGTTGAATATCCCCATCTAAATCCCCTACGTGCCCCGATGCTATCCAGTTAGCATCAGGACATGTTTTGGGTGTTCCAGGGTGGAGCGGAGGCGGAGACTGCCGCTAACTGGGTAGCGGCGATATTACAAGCCAAAAGCTCACCTAGTTTTAGCCACAGATCGCTAACCAGGTAGCGTTGCAATATTGCCACTACCTGGTTAGCCTCGGCGGCTTCAGGGCATGTGCGCCACATCCATATATTTGATGCCGTCACCAAGGCATTGAATATCCGGGATTAGGGGTCGCATGCAGTGTTCTGCGCCATTGCGGCACATAGCCTGCCCAAATCAATATCAGGCCCTAAATCTCTTTCTTTTGTGTGCTCTCGTATCAGCGGGTGATAAATACATTTTAAATATATTTAAACATGCTAATGCATGATGACATTTATTTTTAAAATTATATTGTATGTGTATTTTGTGATGGGGTGGGACACAAAGATCAAGGTTTGCCTAAGGCACCTAATACTCTTGACCTTATATAAGACTTTTTTTCATAAGGGATTTTACCAAACACCTTCTGAAAATCCAGCTACACTATATCAACTTGTCCATATGTTTATTAACAATTTAAAAAAAATAAGACTGGTAAGACAGGACTTCCCTTATCTAAATCCATCTTGGCTTTGACCCATTAAGTCATGTTTCTCCATATGTTCAATAATTTTGTTTTTCAGAATGATTCCTATCATTTTTCTTGGCACCAATATCAGACTCAATGGTCTATACTTTCCTGGATTCCCCTGGAGCTCTAATTAAAAATTGGCGTTACACTGGCCTGTCTCCAATCCACAGGTACTGTAGCCAATTTTAATGATAGATTACAGATTGCTACTAATAGTTCTGAAATTTTATTTCTGAGTTTTTTCATAACCATTGTTCCCGCCAAGCTGCACAAGAGTCCTCTGCTTACACTACTGCCAGTAATGGGAGGACTTAGACTGCGATATTATAGCACCTCTCCTTACTGGCAGCAGTATAGGTGGAAAATTATTGTGCAGCTTGGTGGGCACATTTTTCAGAACTCTAGATTATATGCCATCGGATCCTGGTGATTTGCTACTTTTTAGTTTGTCATTTTGCTCTAGTGCATAAGAACATAAGGTATGCTATACTGGGTCAGACTAAGGGTCCATCAAGCCTAGTATTCTGTTTCCAACAGCGGCCAATCCAGGTCACAAATACCTGTCAGGTTCCCAAAAAGGTACACAGATTCAATCCTGTTTATTCCAGGTTTACTATGACTTGATTCAGTTCCTTCAAATCACTGCCATAAAGCATGGTTCCTAGTGTGGATATCTCCCCAACACCCTCCTCAGTAAAGACTGAAACAAAGAATTAGTTTACTATTTTTTGCTATGATGTTATCTTCCCTGAGTTTTCAACAATACAATATGTAAATAAAGGGGTATGTTTACTAAACCGCGCACACGTGCGAGGCGCACAATAGCATACGCTAATGATGCACTTAAGTGCTCTTAAGTGCCCCGCACGCGTGCGCGTCACACTAACGGGCCCCCGCACATGTGCCCCTCACACTGACGGGGCCGCGCAAGTGTGCGGTGCGCTGATGTGCGATAGAGGCGTGGAAAGGCATTTCGAGGGTGGAGGAAGGCTCCCGAGGGGCGGGGGAACGGGGTCAATGGGTGGAGAGTGGGAGTGGAGAGGCTCCACGCACAGGAGTGGGGCTGAATTTCGGCAAAAAAAATACCGCGAGTGAAACCCTCGCGTTAGAGCCGATTTAAAGGGAAGAGAAACCATTTCCGTCAGCAATGTACAGCAAAACCGGGGAAACCTGAAAAACATGAGCAGTGTGATACATGTGCACAGAACAAAATAGCAAATATAAATTGAAAATGACCACAACAAATTCCAGAAAAATTATAATGCAGCTGGACAATAGTGATAGCAATGGGCAACATTAAAAAACACTCCCAGGAAAGCTCAAAAAAAAAGAAATGATTTTTGGAAGGGTCTACGCTCCGTAGACCCTTTCAAAAATCACTGCATTTTTTTGGAGCTTTCCTGGGAGTGTTTTTTATGTTGCCCATTGATATCACTGTTGCCCAGCTTGGTTTTGGTTTTTTTCCCCTTTTTTGGAGGTCATATTTGAGGTTTATTTGCATCTTTGTCCCCATACAAGGTAAACGAGCCCACAGTAAAACTGTGCAGAGCAGGGTGTCTGACTCGTGCGGCCAGGTTTCCTATCTCCAGAGACTGCACTGTCCCTGTGGCCACAGTGTGGTGCAGCAGACACAGCCAGTGCCTCTAGGACCAGAGGGTCACAGGTTCAAATCCCAGCTGGGGCTCCTGCCAACCCAGTCCCCTTAGTTTTACCCACCACTAAACAGTGATAGTACAGACACTCCTTTATTGCAGAGAACATAAGCATGGTTCCAACACCTATATTTTACCCTACACCGCACACAAACCATAACAATGGGCATTGCCTACAGCCGAATCCCCCAAATTCAGTCCTGGAGTGCCACAACTCAATCAGGTCATATGCTTTTTCCCAGATAGGGACATGTCTGCATGTTGGCGGAAGGGTACAGGTGGTGTAGGGGGCAGTGGCTGCAAACCACAGCAGACAGTGGCCTAGGCCTGCGCAGGCTGGTACCATCCACCACAACAGACAGGCTCTGTCGGATGTACAGTCATGGACTCCCCAGGGAACACAGCATATCTGTGGCAACACGGTGGTGCAGTGCACACAGACAGTGTTTGTGCAGGAACAGAAGGTCACAGGTTCAAAGTCCAGCTGGGGCTACTGCCAATCCAGTCCACATATTTTTCCTACAACTAAACCGTGATAGTAAGGACAAACCTTTATTGCTGAGAACATACGCATGGTTCATACGCCTATATTTTACCACACCAGACACAGACACCATAAACAGCCGCATTACCTAGAGCAGAGTCTCCCAAATGCAGTCCTGGAGGGCCCCACACCATTTAGGATCCATGCTGCCTCTAATAAAGATGCCTGTGCTGCATATCTATGCACCACCCCCATGGTATGCTGATGTAGCTCATGCATATTTATGAGGGACAGCATGAAAACCCGAACACTGTTTGGAACACCAGGACTGGAGTTGGGACACTCTGCCGTAAAGCAGCAGCCAACAGGGCCAGACACACACACACACACCCACAGGCCCCATTGGCCAATGCCTCCTGGAGAGGCAGGACATTGGGCCCTGCCTGTATCTCCCAATACCAGCTGTTGCATACCTTAGCAATGCCACCCTACACCTGGGTATATGGTACACAGCTATCAAATGTTTCCCATGATAACTGGCAGATATCATTTCTTACATTAAGCACATTTTGCTCCCTGGGCTCCACCATAACAATCATTCTGATGTCTGCGGTGTGTGCTGCAGGTCTGGTCTCTGACAGTGTTTACCGCCCTGGGGAGTGACCCCCAACAGTATTGCGTACCATATCCATGCCTGTACTGTGCCCAGGACTGGTGTGGTGGGTATGGCTGCTGAACCCCTCTATAGTAGCACAATGCTGGCATAGGTGTGGGGGTGGCTGTCTGTCTATCCAGTGTGTGGTGGCTGCAAACACCTTCCACAGCCCACACTGCCAGCAATGTTGCCAGTATTGGGCTGCCAATGTGCATAATGAGGAGCAAGGTACCATGGGTATAGGCCAGACAGGGTGGCCTGGCCAGGGTGCATCTGCACAGGGCATAGGGCACTGACTGGGACATTTTAGTGCCCGGCCACCACCTACACGGACAGGGTGACCTCAGTATGTCCTGCTGAGAGATCACTCTCACCCTGACTGTGCAGTGACCACAGCATGGCTAGGCACCCCCATAGTGCTATATAGTATTTCTCTCATGTGATAGATATGGGTTTCCTTTTGGGGCCCAGTCACTGATTTATCTGCTTGCTGTGTATGCTGACATCCCAGTTCTGGGTGCATGCATCTCCACTGGGAACATGCACTGTGGACTAACTAGCACACTGTTTGCAGCTGGTATGTGTCTTGATGGAGCAGGGTGCAGTGGCTGATGACTTGCTGTAGGAGAATATCAGATAGTGGTGGGGTGCAGCTCACCATATCCAGGCCTAATGTCTGTCTGCTATTGTGTTATGGATGTGGATAGAGCTGCATTGACTGTCCTGTGGGGTGCCTGTTCCTCAGCAGGACTGGGGTTGATGGTCCCCTCTACTGCCACCTTTGCAGGGAGGTTGAATGTGGATCTATTGATAGGAGACCCTGTTTGCCACCCTCAGCCCTGGAGGAGGAGAGTGGTACATAGCCCACCTAGGGGTCCATGGGGGGCTACACCTGACTGAAACAGACAGAGATATCCAAGGTGCTTGTGCAGAAACTACCTATCTCACACATTAACACTGCTTTGGACCTCCAGCATGGCCTCTTTCAGCCATGGAAGGTGTTGTGGACCTGGTCCTGGGCGCCTCACTGCACCCTCAGGGTGAGCACAGTACCCGCACAATGTGACGGTGTGTAGCTACTCTGTGCCAGTAAAACACACGGTCAGTACCCCCTGCCAGGCCGAGGTGGTGTGTGGGTGCACATGGTCACTTCCCTCTACCAGGCCGAGGTGCTGTGGGGGTGCATTGCCCATCTTGTGTTAATCTGTGGACAGCTGATTTGCATGTGCAGTGCATCATGGGTATGGGTGGGCTAACCCTATCCTGGTGACCACATCAGACTGTCTGTGTGGTGACGTGCATGCTCTCTGCAGCCAGCCAGGGGCTTGCTAGCAGCTATAGAGCTGTAACCCAATGGTTACTTCACTGCCTCTGAAGACAGAGATCATGGGTTTAAATCCACAGTGGGGTTATTTGATAGGGTTGTCCAACGCATTATCTTTTTTTAATGTACATATTTTGATGCCAGCAAAAACACCCTCAGCGTACTGTACCCATAAGGTGCCTCTGAGGGTGCTTTATAGGGCGCCCTATAGGGCACCTTATGGTTCCCGTCCATATAAGGTGCACTATACATTATCCTGTGACGCAACCTATAGGGTGCCCTATAGGGGACATTTTAGGGTGCTGTGGCGGACAGTGCAATTTATAATGTGGCCTATGGAGTGCCTTATAGGGTGCCTTATACGGCACCTTCAATTACAGCACGTGAGGGCGTGTTTGCTGGCAGCAATTAATAACATAAAAATAAAGTGCTGCAGGACAAAATATGTACAATGCAAAGCTGATGACACAGCCAGCCCTACGTATTAGGCACCCTGGGAAGCAAACTCATGACCCCTGTATCAGAAGTCAGTGCCTTAACCATTGTGCTCCACTGCTGCTCCTCCTTGCCTGTCAGCACACCTACTTATGCTTTTCATTCCTTAAACTGCACAGTGCTGCCATAAAAAACAGTACACTGACCTTGCGGTACCTCATACGGCACCCTCTAAAGCGCCCTATAAGCAACATTCTAGGGTGCCTTGGCTGACAGTGCACTTTAAAATGTGCCTTATAGGGCGCCTTATGTTAACACGCTTTGAGAGTGCGTTTGCTAGTAGTGATAATTAAAATATGAATAAAATGCCTCCTAAAGCAATCTTCCCCATAATATGTTATGCCTCAGCTGGCCTTGTTCATGGGGCACTTTGGGGGATTGAACCCCTGATCACTGCACCATTGGTCAGTGTCTTAACCATTGTGCTGTGGTTGTGTTCCTGTGATTGCACATCAGCGCGCCGCCTTATGCGTCCAATATTAGAAAGCCTCCTAAAACATTAGCGCGCCGCCTTATGTCCATCAGCGCACCGCCTTACGCCGCCCATCATTTAAATGCCTCCTAAAATAATGCCTCAGCCAGCTGTCTCCATTGGGCACTGTGGGGGATTGAACCCCTGATCCCTGCAGCATTGGTAAGTGCCTTAAGAACATAAGAACATAAGATATGCCATACTGGGTCAGACCAAGGTCCATCAAGCCCAGTATTCTGTTTCCAACAGTGGCCAAACTAGGTCATATGTACCTAGCAGTTTCCCCAAGAGACACAAGTTCCACAATGCTTGTACTGGGTCAAGCATTGATATCTTCGGTCACTTCTTAATAATGGTTTATGGACCTTTCCTCCAGGAACTTGTCCAAACCTTTTTTAAACCCAGCTACACTAACAGCCTTTACTACATCCTCCGGTAACAAATTCCAGAGTTTGATTACACGTTGAGTGAAAAAATATTTTCTTTTATTGGTCTTAAATAGTTTACCCTGTAGCTTCATTGCATGTCCCCTAGTCTTTCTATATTCTGATAACGTAAACAATCGATCTACGTTTACCTGTTCCATTCCGTTCATTAATTTATAGACTTCTATCATATCTCCCCTCAGCCGTCTCTTTTCCAGTTTAAAGAGCCCTAACCTTTTTAGCCTTTCTTCATAGGAGTATCCTTCCATCCCCTTTACCATTTTGGTGGCTCTTCTCTGAACCTTTTCTAAAATCGCTATATCCTTTTTAAGATACGGCGACCAGAATTGCACACAATATTCAAGGTGCGGTCTCACCATCGAACGATATAGAGGCATTATAATATCTTTTGTTTTATTTTCCATTCCTTTCCTTATCATACCTAGCATTCTATTTGCTCTCTTGGCCGCCGCTGCACACTGGGCCGAGGGTTTTAACATGGTATCCACAATGACGCCTAAATCTTTTTCCTGGGTGGTGGTTCCTAATGTGGAACCTTGCATCGTGTAACCATAGTTTGGGTTGTTCTTCCCTAGGTGCATAACCTTGCACTTGTCCACATTAAATTTCATCTGCCATTTTGATGCCCAGTCTTCCAATTTATCAAGATCCTCTTGCAATTTTTCACAATCCTCTTCGGTTTTAACAACTTTAAATAGTTTTGTGTCATCTGCAAATTTGATAACCTCACTCGTTATTCCACTTTCCAGGTCATTTATGAATATGTCAAAAAGCAGCGGACCCAGCACAGATCCCTGGGGTACACCACTATTCACCTTTCTCCATTGGGAAAATTGGCCATTTAGCCCTACCCTCTGCTTTCTATCTTTTAACCAGTTCCTGATCCACAATAGTACACTGCCTCCTATCCCATGACTCTTTAGTTTTGCCAAAAGTCTCTGATGAGGGACCTTGTCAAAGGCTTTCTGAAAGTCCAGATACACAATATCAACCGACTCACCTTTGTCCACCTGTTTATTCACTCCTTCAAAAAAACATAACAGAACTCCTTCAAAAAAACATAACCATTGTGCTGTGGCTCTGCTTTTCTTCCTGCACATCAGCGTGCCACTTATACCGCCCAGTATTATAATGCCTCCATAAACATCAGCGCGCCGCCTTATGCCGCCCAGTATTAATATGCCGCCAAAAACATTAGCGCACTGCCTTATGCCGCCCAGTATTTCTGCGCCTCATAAATTAACACCTCAGCCAGCTGTCTTCATTGGGCACTGTGGGGGATTAAACCCTTAATCCCTGCACCATTGGTCAGTGTCTTAACCATTGTACTGTGGCTCTGCTCTTTTTCTTGCACTTCAGCGCGCCACTTATGCCTCCCGCGCAGCTATCTCATGCGCTAAGGTGCGGGGCGCACATGGGCGCCACGCACCTTAGCGCATATGTAAATTCCGGCTTTTCTTTTTCAGGACGGAACGCCCACTCCTTATATGGCACCCGCACACTACCGGGGCCCGCACTCTACCGGGGTTTTAGTAAACATACCCCAAAGAGTAGACTGGGTATTGCCCTGTATAGTAAGTGATATGAGCATGCCTCTCAGTTGCTGTGGCCCTGGGTTCAGGAAACAATAAGCACCATGTAGACAAATGATGCCTATGAGCATGGCACTGATGTTCTCTAAGTAGGAACTAAGGGGTCAATATTCTAAAGGAGCCTACTAATTGGTTAAGTCCCACTGAGAGGGATATTTGGGCATCTTGGTACTATTCAGCTAATATCTGGGAAGTCTGTAGGCAGAGCTAAGGAGGAGCTAGTACTTATCTGAATATTAGCGCTGAAAATTGACACTTTTTGGAAAACAATCCACATAACTTAGGACAGCAGAAAAGCTGTGCTAAGTGTTATATGGAATACCTGTCTGGATAGTGCTTGAATCCCACTGCTATCTGAATAATGCTGGTGCTAACCCCCAAATCCAGATATTCAGCGCTAACCAGTATCTGGATACCAGTGCTGAATATGCAGATTATATTTAACAGTAGTGGTCAGCATGTAAATACTGCAATGGTAATTATATTTTGACCTGAAAATCTGCCTTAAGGCTTCCTACAGACCAGGATCCTAATCACATTAATAAAAACCCCCACAAACCTTTGCAGTGTCACAGTGGGTAATAGAAACATGAAATCCACTAGACGTGAGAAGTATGGGAAATCTAGACCTAAACAAGAAAACTACTTCAATTGGACTACAGTATCTCACCAATATGTCTGTCAGGTTTCAAACTGGACATATTCAGGTAATGGGTGTCAGTCCTATTAGGGCCATACCAAAGACTATGTGCTATGAAAATGTATGGAAGTCATTAACATGATCCCCCCTTACAGGAAGGGATCTGGGCCCAATACTACAGTCAGTGCTAGCCTCATAGCCAGAGTTGGAGTCAGCAGAGAACACTGAGGGCAGGGGCATGCAAATTAGGTGATGCACTTATTAGCAACATGATGGTGTGGTATGTTGCAGTGCCTACATGCACTGGGTGGCCCATGCTGCTGACAGGGGCCATGGACCTATGGTTAGATGACCTCTTACCCTGACCCAGGAAGGATATGCCAGAGGCCTACCAGCTTTGAGCTAGAATATATAGCACTAAATGAAAGGTTAGATATGACTGGCATCTCAGAGACCTTGTGGAAGGAGGACAACCAGTGGGACACTATGATATCTGAGTACAAACTATATTACAATGATAAGAGTAGATCAAATTGGTGAAGGGGTTATCTTCTAAGTTCAAGAGGGCACCGAGTCACATAGGATTAAAGTTTTGCAGGAAACAAAATACACTGTAGAATCTCTATGGATAGAAGTTCCATGAAAAATATGGAAGGCGACAGCTGTGGGAGTATACTGCCATCCGCCTGGCCAGAATGAACAGATGGATGATGAAATGCTAAAAGAAATCAGGGAAGCTAACAAAAGTTACAACACAGTGATAATGGGTGATTTCAATTACTCTGGTATCAACAGGGTCAATGTCACAGCAGGACATGCTAGAAAGATAAAATTTCAAGATGAAATAAATGAATGCTTCTTAGAGCAGCTGGTTCAAGAACTCACCAGAAGGGAAGCTATTCTGGACCTAGTCCTTAGTGGATCACAGGATCTGGCGCAAGAGAAAAGGGTTTTGGGGCCACTTGGCAAAAGTGATCAAAGCAAGATCACATTTGATTTAATAAATGGAAGAAAGATGGCAAGGAAATCCACAATACTACCTTTTAACTTTCAAAAAGGAGACTATGATAAAATTAGGAAAATAGTTAAGAAAAAACTAAAAGGAGCAGCTGCAAAGGTTAAAAATGTACATCATGCATGTGCTGTTTAAAAGTACTATCTTGGAAGCCCAGACCAGATGTATTGCACGCTTTAAGAAAAGTGGAAAGAAGGCCAAAAAACTGCCAACATGGTTTAAAGGTGAGGTCAGAGAGGCTGTTTTTGCCAAAAAGGTATCCTTCAGGAAATGGAAAAAGGAGCTTAATGATGAACAGTGGAAACAACATAAGAACTGTCAAGTTGGATGCAAGGCATTGATAAGGCAGACAAAGAGAGAATTTGAAAAAAAACCTTGATGTGGAAGCAAAAACGCATAAAAAAAACCTTTTCAAATATATTAGTAGCAAAACAATCTGTGAGAAAGTCACTTGGACCACTGGCACTAAGGGAGTACAAGGGCATAGCAGAGAGACTGAATTAATTCTTTGCTTCAATCTTTACTGAAGAAGCTATAGGGATGTTACCCATGCCTAAAATGGTACATAAAGATGATGTAGCAGAAGAATAGAAAGAAATATCGATAAACTGAGTGGATGTATTACAACTCTTAATTTTCCTCCCCTATCCTTTCTTCCTTTTCTATGATTTCTGAGGAGGAAACCACACACCTTCTTTCCTCGTCCAAATTCACTATCTACTCCTCTGACCCTATTCCCACCCACCTCCTAAGCCCCATCTCCTCCACTGTTGTCCCTTCCATCTTGCATATTCTCAACCTATCACTCTCCACTGCAACTGTCCCTGCAGCCTTCAAGCATGCTATGGTTACACCTCTCCTCAAGAAACCCTCACTAGATCATATCTATCTTTCTAACTCGACCCATTTCCCTCCTCCACTTCATTTCTAAACTACTTGAATGTGCGGTTCACTGCCAGTTGCCTCGACTTTCTCTCCTCTCAACACCTCCTGAATCCTTTACAATCTGACTTTCGTCCTTTACATTCTACTGAAACGGCTCCTGCTAAAGTCTCCAGCGACTTGTTCCTGGCAAAATCCAAGGGCCTTTACTCAATCTTCATCCTTCTTGACCTTTCTGCTGCTTTTGACACGATTGACCACAACCTTCTCCTCGATACCTTGTCCTCGCTTGGTTTTAAGTGCTCTGTACTATCCTGGCTTTCTTCTCATCTCTCCCATCGCTCTTTCAGTGTTTGTTCTGGTGGATCTTCCTCTGCTGCTATCCCGCTTTCAGTTGGTGTACCCCAAGGATCTGTCTTGGGTCCATCCCTTTTCTCTCTCTATACCCAGTCCCTTGATGCACTCATCTCTTTCCATGGTTTTCAGCACCATCTTTACACTGATGACTCCCAGATCTACCTCTCTACACATGAAATCTCTCCGGCAATCTAGGCCCAGATCTCTGCCTGCCTTTATGACATTGCTACTTAGAGGTCTTACCACCGCTTGAAATTGAACATGGTCAAAACTCAGTTTCTTATTTTTCCCCCTAAAACCTCCTCTCCCCTTCCTCCTTTTTCAGTCTTTGTGGATAACTCTCTACTCCTCCCTGTTTCCTCGGCTCACAACTTTGGGGTTGTCTTTGACTCCTCTCTCTCCTTCTCTACACATATCCATCTGATAGATAAAATCTGCCATTTCTTTCTCTACAACATCAACAAAATCCGTCTATTCCTTTCTGAACACACTGCTAAGACACTTATCCACTCTTTAGTCATCTCCCATCTTGACTACTGTAACCTACTCCTTGCTGATCTCCCTCTGAATCATCTATCTCCCCTTTAATCCGTTCAACACTCTGCTGCGCGACTAATCTTCTGTCAGCCTTGTCATGCTCATATTACTCCTCTTCTCAAGTGACTTCATTGGCTCCCTATCCGTTTTCGCATCCAGTTCAAACTTCTCCTGCTGATCTATAAGTGCATTTAGCTCCTCACTACCTTTCCTCTCTTATCTTTCCCTAAACCCCTCCTCAGGAACGCTGCTCTTCTGGCAAATTGCTTCCGTCTATGCCCTTCTCTTCTATTGCTAACTCCAGACCACACCTTTCATCTTGCTGCTCCTTATGCCTGGAACAAATAACCTGAGTCGGTATGTCAGGTGCCTTCTCTGGCCCTTTTCAAATCCAAGCTCAAAACTCAACTCTTTGCTGCCACTTTCAGATCTTGACTCGCCTGGTCTCCTTTGTGTATCCTTACCATTCCCCCCTATTCTGTGTCTACAGCTACTGTGTTGTCTGTCTTGACTAGTTTGTAAGCTCTGAAGAGCAGGGACCATCTCTTACATGTGTCTGTGCAGCACTGCATATGTCTTGTAGCGCTTTATAAATGCTCAGTAGTAGTAGCAGAAGTAGTAGTGACTATTTGATAAACTGAAGAGTAGCAAATCACCTGGACTGGATGGTATACATCCGAAGGTGTTGAAAGAACTAAAATATGAGATTGCAGACCTACTATTAGTAATCTGTGAACTATCATTAAAATCATCTGTAGCACCTGAGGATTGGAGAGTGGCCAATGTAACTCCAATTTTTAAAAAGGATTCCAGGGGTGATTGAGTGGAGGAGTGGCCTAGTGGTTGGGGCAAGGTACTTCAGGCCAGAAAGTCAGGGGTTCAAATCCCACTAGAGGACAGCAACCTTGGGCCAGAAGGACTGGGGTTTCTAGTCCCACAGGTGCTCCTTGTGGTCTTGGGCAAGCCACTTAACTCTCCATAGCCCATGTTCCCTGTAAAATAGTTATCTCTCTGATATAAAGGAATTTAGAAAAAAATTAAAAACTCACTTATTCATATTACACTACAATACACCCTCAGAACAGAATACTCAAATAGATACAGGCTAACATTTATACATTATTATTACATACTCTATTTTCAAAATAAATATCACTAATACACTATTAACCATACCACACTCTCATTCACATGATGATTATAGATTTAAACTAACAATGTATATATGTTCTAATATGTTATACCTTTAATGTTACAACATTCCTTGTAAATTATAATTATCTGTTCTATGTAAACTGACTTGGTATATTACATACCAATTAACCTACTGTTCCATGTAAACCGCACTTGATACTAGGGAAAGAGCGGTATATAAATAACTGTTAAATAAATAAATAAATAAAATAATGCCCTGTTCAATGTAATTTCAGTTTGTTCAATGTAAACTGCACTGATGCCAAATAGCACAGTATATAAGAGAATGTAAATAAATAAATAAAAATTCAGGAAACTACAGACCAGTAAGCCTGATGTCAGTACTAGGCAAAATAGTAACACTTAGATATCAAGTCAGTTCGCAGAGGGTTAAGATTATATATAACGACGAAACCCCTCAATAATAATATTATGTGATTCTATATGAAATGACCCGTTCTACAACACCTTATTAAAAATGATCTTATATCTTGATTATTTTTTATCTTAGAGTTAAAGTTTTTCCACTTTTTTTTAAGTTTTCTTCTATATGAACAAAAGGGTATATGAGTCTCAGACTTCTTGTAGCAGCGGTTTAGATGTTCAAAACTCTGTAACCTAACTGCCAAATCGCATCAACGACTCATTTCTGTATATACCCTTCAGTATTCTTATGATGTTGCATACGATAAGTATAAACTTTCATGAACTGTAATGAGGTAATTATACCAACTTATCTTCGAAAAGAGCATTACCTCATTACAGTTCATGAAAGTTTATACTTATCGTATGCAACATCATAAGAATACTGAAGGGTATATACAGAAATGAGTCGTTGATGCGATTTGGCAGTTAGGTTACAGAGTTTTGAACATCTAAACCGCTGCTACAAGAAGTCTGAGACTCATATACCCTTTTGTTCATATAGAAGAAAACTTAAAAAAAAGTGGAAAAACTTTAACTCTAAGATAAAAAATAATCAAGATATAAGATCATTTTTAATAAGGTGTTGTAGAACGGGTCATTTCATATAGAATCACATAATATTATTATTGAGGGGTTTCGTCGTTATATATAGTACTAGGCAAAATGGCAGAAACCATTATAAAGAATAAAATTACTGAACGTGTAGATAGCCATGGTTTAATGGGAGAAAATCAACATGGATTTAGCTAAGGAAAGTCTTTTCTTACTATTCTGTTATATTTTTTGAAGGTATAAATAAACAAGTAGACAAACATGAGCTGGTTGATACAGTATATCTGGATTTTCAGAAAGACTTTGACAAGGTCCCTCATGAGAGACTCTTGGTGAAATTAAAAAGTCATGGGATTGGAGGCAGTGTAGTAATGTAGATCAGGAGCTGGTTAAAAGATAGAAAGCAGAGAGTAGAGCTAAATGGCCAATTCTCTCTATGGAGAAAGGTGAATAGTGGAGCACCCCAGGGATCTGTGCTGGACCCGCTGCTTTTTAAGATATTCATAAATTACCTGGAAAAAGGAATAACAAGTGAGGTGATCAAATCTGCAGATGACACAAAATTATTTAAGTTGTTAAAATGCAAAAGGATTGTGAAAAATTGCAAGAGGAAATTTAATGTGGACAAGTGCAAAGTTAAGCACATAGGAAAGAACAATGCAAACTATTATTACACGATGCAAGATACACCTTAGAAACCACCACCCAGAAAAAAAGATTTAGGCATCATCATGGATAATACGTTGAAACCCTCAGCCTAGTGCGCAGCGGCAGTCAAGAAAGCAAATGGAATGCTAGGAATCATAAGGAAAGAAATGGAGAATAAAACAAAGGATATTATAATGCCTCTGTATTGTTCTATGGTGCAACTGCATCTTGAAAATTGTGTGCAATTTTGGTCGCCATATCTTAAAAAGGATATAGATGACATTTATAAATTACATTTATACGTTTAGAAAGCAGCTAAAGGCGTTCCTGTTTGCTGAGTACTTTCGAAAGTCTACTGATGAAATTAATATCGAACCAACATAAACTAGAAACCCAGGCTACTATCATTCTACGCTAAGGGGTATGTTTACTAAACTCCGTTGCTGTGCGGGTCCCCGTTAGTGTGCTGGTGCCATATAAGGAGTGGGCGGGCCAGGCAGAAAAAAGCAAAAAACCAGACCGTACGTGTGTGCGTCGCGCTAATGTGCGGGGCCCACATTAGCGCGTGGGAAGGCTAAGTGGGGCGCTGCTGCAAAACCAAACAACAGAGCTGTAGTACAACGGTGAAGACACCGACCAATGGTGCAGGGGCCAGGGGTTCAAACCCCCATTGCGCTCAACAAAAAAGACCAGCTGAGGCACCAACATTTATGGGCAAAAGTGCTTAGGAGGCATATTAATTTTGGGTGGCAGAAGGCGGCGCACTGTTATTTTTATTACGGCATGAGGCGGCGCACTGTTTAGTGTGGGCGGCAGATGGCGGCGCATTGGTAAATTTGGGTGGCAGAAGGCGGTGCGCTGATAAATGTGGGCAACAGAAGGCGGCAAGCCGGTGGGCAGAAGGCGGCGCGCTGATGTGTGAGGGGGCAGTCCAATAGTGGGAGGGAGAAGTGGCGCGCTGATGTGCAAATAACAGGAACAGAGCCATAGCACAGTGGTTAAGACACTGACCACTCGTGCAGGGATCATGGGTTCAATTCCCCACAGTGCCCATTGAAGACAGCTGGCTGAGGCATTATTTTAGGGGCATATCCATGTTGTGCGGCATAAGGCGGCGCGCTGTTAATTTAGTGCGCCACAAGATGGCGCGCTGATGGCTACAAGGCTGCGTGCGGATGCACAAACACAGGAACAGAGCCACAGCACAATGGTTAGGACACTGACCAATGGTGCAGGGGCCAGGGGTTCAACCTCTCACAGTGCCCAGTGAACAAGGCTGGCTGGGGCAGTATGTATCATGGTGAGGAGTGCTGTAGGAGGCCTTCCATTTATATTTTATTTCCCACCACTAGTAAACCCGCTCTCACAGTGTGTTAACATACGGATGCCCGTAAGGCACATGTTACAGTGCACTGTCTGCCAAGGCACCCTAGAATGTCCCCTATAGGGCACCATGTATGTTGCGACACAGGATAATGTATAGTGCACCCTATATGGATGGCAACCATAAGGTGGCCTATAGGGCGCCCTATAAAGCACCCTCAGAGGCACCTAATGGGTAAAGTAAGCTGTGTGTGGTTTTGCCGGCATAGACATATGTACAGTAAATAAAAATAAAGCTGTGGACAGCCCTATCAAAGGGCCCCACTGTGGGTTCGAACCCATGACCGCTGGCTGTACAGGGAGTGACGTAACCATTGGGCTATGGCTCTATAGCTGACAGCAAGCCCCTGGCTGGCTGCAGAGAGCCTGCACGTCACCCCACAGACAGTCTGCTGTTGCAGACAGGATAGGGTTAGGCCACCCGTACCCATGATGCACTGCACATGCAAATCAGCTGTCCACAGATGCACACAAGATGGGGAATGCACCCCAACAGCTACCCGGCCTGGTAGGGGATCCTGAGCGGGTGGACTACCAGCAAAGAGTAGCTACACACCGTCACATTGTGCGGGTACTGTGCTCACCCTGAGGGTGTGATGTGGTGGCCAGGACCAGGTCCACAACACCAGCCATGGCAGAGCTCCAAAACAGTACTAACCTGTGAGATAGGAAGGTGCAGCAGAAACATGTTGGATATCTCTGTCTGTCTCAGTTAGTGGAAACCCCCAAGAACCCCTAGGTGGTCAAAGAACCACCACCACCACCCCCCCGAGGGCAGCAGCAAAGTGGACCATCAAACCCCAGTCCTGCTGGGGAACAGACACCATACAGGGCAGTCCAAGCAGCTCCACACACATCCATAACACAATATCAGGCAGACTTTAGGCCTGGATATCCAAAGATGCACCCCAGCACTATCTGATATTCACCTGCAGCAAGCCATCAGCCGCTGCACCCTGCAAGGCACTCCATCAAGACACATACCAGCTGTGAACAGTCTGCTGGTTAGCCCTGATGGAAATGCATGCACCCAAAACTGGGGTGGCAGCACACACAAGCAGAGAGTTCTGTGAGGAGACCCCCAACAGGAAACCCATATATATCACAAGAGAGAAACACAATACAGCACTATGGGGGTGCCTAGCCATGCTGTCATCACTGCACACTCAGGGTGAGAGTGCTCCCCCAGCAGCACATACAGAGGTCACCCTGTCTGTGTAGGTGGTGGCCTGGTACTACAATGTCACAGCCAGTGCCCTATGCCCTGTGCAGATGCATCCTGGCCAGCCCACCATGTCTGACCTATACCCATGGTACATTGCTGCTCATTATGCACATTGGCAGGCCAATACTGGCAGTAGTGCTGGCAGTGTGGGTTGGGGAAGGTGTTTGCAGCCAACACACACTGTATAGACAGACACACACTCCCACACCTATGCCAGCATTGTGCTACTATTGAGGGGGTGATTAGCCTTGGCCACCACACCGGTCCTGGGCATGGCACAGGCATGGATATGGTACGCAGTACTGCTGGGGGTCACTCCCCAGGGTGGTGAACACCGTCAGAGGCCAGGCCTGGAGCACACACCGCAGACACCAAACAGATTGTTCGGATGGGGTCAACTAGCAGTATGTGTGTAACGTAGGGATATCTATCAGCCTGTACTCTTAGCAAACATTTCAGAGCTGTGTACCTCAGGTGTAGGGTGACATTGCTAAGGTATGCAGGTGCTGGTATTGGGAGATGCACGCAGGGTCCAATGTTCTGCCTCTACAGGAGACATTGGCCAATGGGGCCTGTGGGTGTGGGTGTGGGTGTGTCTGCCCCTGTTGGCTGCTGCTTTACGGCAGCGCTTCCCCACTCCAGCCCAGTTTTGCATCACACTGTTCGGGTCTTCCTGCTGTCCCTCATGAATATGCATGAGCTACATCTACATGCCGTGGGGTGGTGCATAGATATACAGCACAGGCATTTGTATGAGTGGCAGCATGGAACCTGACTGGTGTGTGGCCCACCAGGACTGCATTTGGGGGATTCTGCTGTAGGTTCTGCCCCTTTTCATGGTGTCTGTGCTCAGTGGGGTAAAAGATAGATGTATTACCATTGCATATGTCCTTGTCACCAAAGGTGTGTCCTTACTGTCACTGTTTATTTGTGGGGAAAATATGTGGGCAGGATTGCCAGTAGCCCCAGCTGGTCTTTGACCCTGTGACCTTCTGTTCTTGCATACACTGTCTGTGTGCACTGCACCACCATGTAGCCACAGCTTGGCTGAATTCCCTGGATAGTCCATGACTGTGGATCCGGCAGGGCCTGTCTGTTGCTGTGGACTGTGCCAGCCTGCACATGGCTAGGCCTCTGTCTTCTGTCGCTAGCAGCCACTGCCCCCTGCACCACATGTACTCATCCGCCAACATGCTGGCATGAGCTTCTCCCATAAAAAGCAGGTGACCTGATTGGAATGTGGCAGTACGGGACTGCATTTGGGGTACTTGGCTGTGGGTAATGCCCATTGTTGTGGTGTGTGTGCGTTGTTGGGTAAAATATGGGTGTTTTCCCCATGCTTATGTCCCCTGCAATACAGGGGTGTTTGTGCTATCTGTGTTTAGTGGTGGGTAAAATATAGGGACTGGGCTGGTGAGTGCCCCAGCTGGGCTTTGAACCTCTGACCCTTGAGGTACTGACTCTGTCCGCTGCACCACACTATGGCCACATAGATAGTGCAGCCCCTGGAGGTAGTAAGCCTGGCAGGATGGAGTCACAAACCCTGCTCTACGCAAATTTACTGTGGGCATATGCACCCTGTCTGGTGACAAACGTGCACATAAACCCCGGAAATGACCACGGGAAATGGGGGACAAAATATCACCACGCTGGGCAACAGTGATATTAATGGGCAACCATAGCAAACACTCCCAGGAAAGCTCCACAAAAGGAAATGTTTTTTGTTAGAGTCTCCGCTCCGTAAACCCTTCCAAAATTCATTTCTTTTTTCTGGAGCTTTGCTGGGTGTGTTTTCTGTATTTGCCCATCACTATTACTGTTCCCCAGCTGAATTACTATTTTTAATAGTTCTGTTGTGGTCATTTTCTATTTTTATTTGAACTTTTGTGCTGTGCACATGTATCACACTGCTCACGTTTTGCTGATTTCCCCGGTTTTCCTGTACATTGCTGACGGAAATGGTTTCTCTTCCCTTTAAATGCTTTCTACCGCGAGTGTTTCCCTCGCGGTAGTTTTTACATGCAAATTCGGGCCCGATACTGTGCGGGGAGCCTCTCCCCTCCCACTCTCCACCCATTGACCCCGTCCCTCCGCCCCTCCGGAGCCTTCCTCCGCCCTCCTTTAGCCGTTCCACGCCTCTATCGGACATTTGCGGGCCCGCACTTGTACGGGGCCCGTTAGTGTGCCGTGCACCTTTGCGGGGATGACACGCATGTGTGCGGGGCATTTAAACGCGTTTATTAGCGTTTCAGTGCCGCATTTCCGTGCGCTCTTTTGCGGCGCGCACATTTCCGGTTTTTAGTAAACATCCCCCTAAGACTTTCTTGTAAATGGTTACTTTGTTAATTTACAATGTAAGGAGTTTGGCTTAAGTTCAATATTCACGATTTAATTGCATCTAACGTTAGATGTATACAATTCTGTTCCAATATAAACCGCTTTGATTTGTTGATAAGACTGTATATAAAACACACAAATAAATAAAATAAAAAAATACAGCCGAATTAGAAAAGAAGAGCGACAAAAATGGTAAAGGGAATGGAAGGATACCCCTATGAGGAGAGGCTTAAAAGGTTGGGGCTTTTCAACTTGGAAAAGAGATGGCTGAAGGGAGATATAATAAAGGTCTATAAATTAATGAATGGAGTAGAACTGGTAAACGTAGATCGGTTGTTTACGCCATCAAAACGTAGAAAGTCTGGAGGACACAGAATGAAGCTACAATGCAACTCATTTAAGACTAATAAGAGAAAATATTTTTTTACCAAACGCGTAATTAAACTCTGGAATTCATTGCAGGAGGATGTTAGTGTAGCTGGGTTTAAGAAAGGTTTGGACAAGTTCCTGGAGAAAAGGTCCATTAACCATTATTAAAGGGGACCCAGGAAATCCACTGGAACATTTTGGAACTTGTGAGCCTCTTTGGGAACCTGCCAGGTACTTGTGTCCTGGATTGGCCACTGTTGGGAACAGGATACTGGGCTTGATGGACCTTCATCTGACCCATTAAGGCATTCCTTATGTTCTTATCACTGAATATGGGCTTGCAATGTTGGCGATCACTGATTGGTGTCTGTTCTTGTCTAGGTGCTAAAACAGTCCATAGACCTGGGGAGCTCTTGCGATCTTCCTAGCTGCAAAGGACTGTTGTTGCCAGGACAAGGTGCTCAGCCTTGGGGTGGTTTGGAAGTTATCCATTTATTTGTGAAATTTTTATACCGCCATTTTGGTTAATCATAGAGGTTTACAATAGAACAATTGGTACAATAAACAAGCTAACCTTAGAACAGGTGCATGAATGCCAACAAACAATCATTAGCTTTACCAGATTCTGATTAATTTAACTTATATACAGTTAGGGAGAATGTACTATTTACATTGTGTACTTTCAGTAGAATTGGGGAGGGTAAATTTTATAGGGTGTTAGTATGGCATGTACGTGCAATCACTAATTTAACTCAGTTTAGGAAAGCTCTGAAATATTACCTTTTTCTCGTACATTACCCGGATGACAGCTCCTCAAATGCCTCATCAGTAAACTAGCCAAGTCAAACAGATGTTCAGCCAGTTCGCTCTGTACAGTTGTAAATAGTTACCCACGTTTCTATCCAAGTTCTGTTCCCTGTTAATTGTGAACACAAATCAACGGTTTTGAAATGTGTATTTAACTGGTTCTATGTAAACCGCACTGATGGAAAATAGCGCGGTATATAAGAGAATGTAATAAAATAAAATAATAAATGATGTGGAATGTGAAATGCGCTATGTTGGGTCGGCCTCGGTAGTTATATCATTTTGTCATCACCTCCATGCTGTCTTCTTCCAGAACCCCTTCTGGTAGAAAGCAGCATAGAGCCCAATGTGCATGGATGGCTGTGCAACATCCTGACCCCTAGGCTGTTGAAGGCAGACTACAGGTGGGTTGTTCAATAGGGTGGGTCATGGGGGTGCTACCTGCCGATATTGTCCCCTATCTGCTGGCTGCCCTGACCATGTGTAAAGATTGTCGTTTGTGGCCAGACCCCTCCTTAGAGGCTCTCAAAACTAAGCTGGCTAATTTTAAAACCACCTGGGGCTCTTAGAGCAATGTTTGAGATTTTCATGTTTCCCCTACCATTTCCAGTTGAGTTGTCAGAACTATTTTGGATCTATCCTGGAAATGTAGAGAAGACTCCAGCAAAACTGATTTCCTGAATAGCGTTGAGACTTTGGAGCTGTGGAGGTCTCATACCAGAGCCTGTGAGTCCTTCTTTATTTGAAATGTTTTTCTATGAAGATAGACTACATTTCTGTAGTTTAGCAATTCTATACTGTATAGGGCCAGGGCAGCCATAGTCACAGCTTTGGAATTAATTAATAGCACTTCCCTGCAACATTTCAGAGACTTTTTCTTAATCTGTACTGAGCTCTAGTTTTATTCCTTTGCTTGGCTTGGACATCATAGCCTCCTCTCACAATCCAGAATTTCTTGTGACATTCTGAGTGAGTAACATTGCCCACCCAGCCTTCCAAGACCTGATGCAGTTCAATGTTCCCTCTAATTTTCTGTAGGCTGTGTGCGCATAAAATATCAGCTGTGCAGCTTTTGAAGGAAGGTTCAATTTTTTGTGCGCCACATAACAACACTCGGAGTTATATACTTTAAAATTTGACTACACATCAGAATACAGTATGTACACCACATTGACGTTAATCAAATTAAATGAAAATAGACGATTACTAAATGAAGCGGAAAATTTCTAGTAATTACAATCACAAATGCGGTATTATTTCAGTTAATTTTTATTGAAAGCCATTGTTATTCCATGTAAATAATTTATGTATGGAAGAAGAGTTCATTCTCAAAATGTTTCTCTTCGATCTTTCAAACTTACCCAGTCTGAATAAATTTTATCAAGGTCTACTGATCCGCCATCTTGAAGATGACTCTTAACACGCATCAGCATTTCCAAATGTTCTAAATGTAAGCGATTCCTTATTTTGGTTTTTAAACTGTTCATCAAGCTGAAACCACGCTCACAATCTGCACTAGTTGCCAAAAATGTTCCACCAATATCCATCAATTTTGCTAAATCTGCAAAGTGAGCATTCTGAAACGCCAAAGTCACCATATCCGGAAAACTGTTTATCAGTTTGCTTTTGATTTTTTTCTGCGACTAAAAACTTGAAGTCATTGTACTGCTGAATAACAATATGTTCCTCCATAAGAAATTGTTTGTACTTTAAGCAGCGTGATCAGACGTTTTCAATTCCAAATTCATAATCACACTGTGCTATTGCTGTCAAGTCAAAAGCAGACTATTCCTCAATTTCATTTTCAGGAAATCTTTTCCCTAAATGCAGACACAGCATATTAATGAAAATACGTGTGGAACCAGTATCCACTGAAACGTCTCCAGGTATCTTGTCGAGAAGTTTTTTTAACATTATCACTCCATTTTACTGTGTCACCCAAGTATTGCATTCGGATTTTGTTCAGCTTACCCTGTGCAAGATGATATGCTTCCAGTGGTGTTAGCCCACGTTTTTGAAATGCCATTATTAATGAAGCTAGTTCAGATAAAACATCATTCAAAATTTGCAGTGTTATATGGAATTGATGGCTGTTTAGCTTTTTATAGCAGTACTTTGCAATGGGATCATTATCCTTCTCTTCTTCAAAGTATTTTAATAATGGATCATAATTTCAAATAATTGCTTGAAGAGCAAAATGTCTAGATAACCACCGCACTTCGTTCAGAGGTCTAAAAGCAATTAACTCGCATTCAGAAGCATCTGCTAATTCTTTAAATTGTGACCTTTTAGTAGAAGATCGACAAAAGGTTGTGTAAACAGTTCTCATGAAAGTTTCAACTTCTTTCATCAACTTTACTTCCTTCCATGATTCAGAGATCCCCAAATCTTCACGATGGGCAACACAATGCTGCTGCACTAAATGCGAAGCGTTTTGTTTTAGCTGGGCAGCAACACCATTTATTCTGCCTGACATGACAGAGGTACCATCCGAAGTAAACATGACCATTTTGTTAAGGTCAAGCTTGTATTTCCCATAGAATTCTCGGAGTGCACTGACTATTGATGCAGCATCACATGCTTCCAACTGTAGCATCCCACCAAATGAAGTTTTATACAGACATGAATTTACTGGCCGATATCTGAAGTACAGTATTAAGTATTTGTTGACAGAAATGTCTGTGCTTTCATCAATAGTTAATGTATGATACGCTGCTGATGCAACATCTGCCATGAGCTTATCTTGGACATTCATGTTTATAATTTCAAGAAATTCAAACGAATAGTTTTGCTTCTCCAGCTTTCAGGTATGGTTATGTACTTGGACATGTGTTCATTAATAATTTGAACAGAGAGCATGGAAATATTCATCCGAACAGCCAGCAGAACACTATTAATTAGAATTTTAATTTCTTCTGGTGTAGAACGCTTCCGTTCATTACTAATTTGCCTTTTCGCTTTTTCAGCGGTGCTCTCAAGCAACAAGTTAAATAATCCTCGTCTTAAATTTGGATTTTTAGCTCTAAGTTTCTTAACACTTTCAGTATGAGTCTTACTAGACAGATGTCATTTCAAAAAGTCCAGTTTCCAAACATCATCCCAAAATTTGCCATTCGAAAACTCTTCGATGGTTTTTGCATCTCGGCAGTATAAACAGACTACTCCGTCATCCTCTTCGTAAGTGAATATTTCACGCAGTTGAACACATTTTTTATCCCGAGATTTCGGTGTCTCCGTTTCAACAATTTCTTCAAGCCATTCAGGCTTAAAAGCTCTGGCCGTTCTCTTACGTTTTGCACCTCTCATTGCTATTGGTTTCGACATTTTAAAAGTGGTGTGGTGGTCACAGCAGGTGCTTTATTATTCAAAAGAAATGCCCCAACGCATTTCATCCAAAGCCTTCATCAGGGGGCTTGGAACTGCAAGCAATATAACAATATTGTTATAGTGGTAACAAAGAGAAAAAGTACCGTAAGTATACATAGTAAAAAGAAGGCACAGTATTACTTACATGGATTAGCAGTTTTCAACCATTGTAAGCGAATGATAAGATTGCTAGTGCATGTAAAACTATTCCATTGGAGAGCTCCTCTCCTTGAGGAAGGCCATTGGCTAATCAATAGTCGCTACAGTACTGTGTATTATTTACCATTCTAGCTCATGAGAAACCTTCCCTGCTCCTTGCAGTTTTCACTGTAACTGAGACCGAGACCTATAAGAAGTTTCAGGATCTTTTCTGGTAGACATAGTTAAACTAAAGCTATGAATAATACATCCATAAATTGGAATACATATATACAGAGTAAAAAGTACCAAAAAATGGTCTGGATAGAGTTTTAGAATCAGAAAGTCAGCTATTAACTTTCAACGAACAGGTCAATAAATGGCTGGGATGAGAAAAGTCAGCCTCGAAAGCAGCCTGGCATCCCTTCCTCAGCTATATATATGTAAAATGTGATATACCGCCCTTCAAGCAAATTGACAGAGCGGTAAAGAGAGCGGATGAAAGGTACTCCAGAACCATGGACAGGAAAGGATCACATTCATTCAGAGAAAAAGGAGGGGGGAAGGGGAGATAGACAACCATCAACACAAATCCAGAAAAGTGACTTAATTATAGCAGTGTGGGGATCTGCATAACTGGGCAAACTAGAAGGGCCAATTAGTTATTGAATAGTGTCATCGTCTCTTTTAAAGATTAACTAAAACCTTATCCTCAAGCCCAGAAGGTCCAGAAAAGTTTCTAGCTGTTGCGACCTCACCTGTCCGGCCTTGCTCCGCTGCTGATAGCCCATCCCCAGCGTAGCCCCACACGATCTTCAGGCAGCAGTCCTGGAGCACCAGTCCCCTCTTCTTCGCCGCTGCAGAGAAAGTGCACAAAGTCCCCACCGCCAAACAGCCCTTCCGCGGCGAGAGCAGCAAGAGAGCCGTCGCGCGCAGCCTAACAGGACTCTGGGCCATGCTGCGCATCCACGCGCGCGCGAGTTCACTCTCCCTCCAACCACCGCAACCAGCACAAACCAGCAAGTAACCAGAGAGGGCTCGTCAGGCGCTATACAACCCACAAGAATGTCAAGCGCATAACAACCAGAAAATCCACCACTTCTCGCCCCACCCCATTTCGTCAGGCCTCGAGAATTGTTTTTGTGTGTTGTGTCTAAGAAAAGCTTTTTGATTATTTTTAGTTAATGTTTAGAGTGGCATCAGTCTGGAAATGTTTCTCCTCTCCCTCCCCCCCCTCCCCGCCCTTCTTACGGTCAAATGGAGGCGGTTGATGAGAGGTGGGGTTTCTTTGCTTTTCCGGCCACCGGCAAAATCTAGGGGAAAGATTTCACTGTAACTGAGACCGAGACCTATAAGATGTTTCAAAGAATAAATAAGCACATTAAGCATACATTCACCTACTGATAAAATTCTGTTGCTCTACCTTATCTGCATTCAAGGCGGCGCGTGACTCTGGAGGCTGGCTGAGGGAGGGATCAAAGGAGGTGCGTGGCTGGCAGGCAGGCACAAGAGCAGACCAGCAGAGAGAGGCTGGCTAGCTGGCTGCCCCTCCCTTTTATGTCTCTCTTTAGCCTGTGTCATGTGATCTCAGTCACTGATCGTCAGATTCGTCAATCGTCGGTCACATGTGAGAGGAGTGAGGACTCGGAGCAGAGAGGAGAGATTCGGAAGTGACGTCACGAGTCCCGGAATTGCCCGGAAATTACAGAAAAATGGCAGTAGATCGGCGGCACAGCCGCGGCCTTAAAAAACCCAAGGTTTTAATTTGAAAACCCAAGAACTCTGTAATTTTTGTGCGCTCCTTTGTAAGTTATGTGCGCGCGCTCGGCGAGGTGTGTGCGCGCGCACAAGCGCACAGCTTAGAGGGAACAGTGATGCAGTGGTACTATGAGATGGGGCTCTTTCAGACAGGAACAATTCCATGAATTCGGCCCTCTCCTTTCCCCTATGCCACACTTCTCAATGAAGTTTGTGCATTTGTTTTGTACTGCTGTCACTTTCCTAATGGAAGGTATTTTCATAGAGCTGCAAACAGGATGGCCAATTGTACAGTTTTTGACTGGACCGTCCAATTTTTGAGCTAGTTGTACAGCATCTGATTAAGAATAGCTGAAGTAGGATGAAGGAGTGTCGCTAATAACGTGTTCTCTCTGTAGCTCCTCTTTCTACTGGTGCGACTGCTCCCCTTCCACTGCAGTTCAATGATTTTCTCTTTGGAACTGCACCAGCTGGTTCAGAAGGACAATCAATGAACAGCAAAGGAGGAGGAAGGAGCTGCATCAACACCCAGGCTTGAACATGGGAAAACGTGGAGACTGAAGAACCATAGGCTCTCAAGGATTGGGAAGAGGCAGGGCTGTTGCAAGGGTACGAGGTGCTCTAGGTATACAAAACTTTCAGCTTTAAAAACCCCTCCCTAAGATCATTGAAACACCACTCCTTCCACAATAATCTCATAAAAATGCATAAATGAACTATCATACTTTTAATTATTAAACTTTGCTTTGTATGTACTGTGATGCAGCAGACCAGCAGGGCATAGAAGAAAATGTTTTAAACTTGAAAAAAGACGTGCACAAGCTGCAGTATTTGCAGGAGCCTGATAGGGGGAGCAAGAGGGACCTCTGGAAGACCGAGGATCCACGCCCTACAGGGTGTAACCTGAAACCAGCCAGCCTCCAATCCAGGAAGACAGGAACTCCTTTTAAAGGAAGTCAGGAAGACTGGAAGGAGAACAGGAGGAGCAGGGAGAACAGGAGGAGCAGTGAGAGCTCTGGAAGAAGTGCTGTGCCGGGCAGAAGTGACTGGACAGGCAGAAGTAGCCTTAAAGCCAGGAGCAGCAGAGAAGGCCGCGGAGAAGCTGTAGAACCGTCAGAAGCCGAAGGAGCGGCAGGAGCTGCAGAAGCTACAGACACTGCTGGAGTGCAGGAAAGAGGTACAAGCCAAAGGAACCTGAATGGGCAGAGACTACAGAAGGGTCCAAGAGATTCAGGTACGCAAAAGCTGCATTGTGATTGCTGTGGGCAGAACCCAAGCCAGATTGCTGGAGCAAGGCAGAATCTCCCTAGGAGTAGGCCACAAGCCTCATCCTCAGGAAAGAAGCAAGAGTTACAAGGTAAACCATATTGTATTGGAAACAGCCTATGGAAAGGGCAAGAGACAGAAGCTCCCTGTACATGTCCCACTGCTCAAAAGAAAAGGTATGAAAAGTTTTTATTGAATAAGAAACTTTTAAGTAAGCCAGGTTTGCAGGAAGTGCATGTAAACCCTGGGAAGAAAGAGAGAGATTCACACTGTAAAAATGCTCATGGCCGACGCCCCACGCTAAACTCCAAACACTGGGAGGTCATACAGCATTTGGGTGAGAAACCTAACTATAGCTTGCCGGGAACTGTTGACTTTGTCTCAGATACTTTGCTGGAGGAACCGATGCAAGTGGAAGAGGTAGAATCCCTTTCAGAGGAAGACATGGATTGCAGCTATTGCATCACGGGAAGCGTAGAATGCTTGTGTAACCAGTGAGCACTAAAACCGGTGTAAATAGGAATGCCTGCTTTTGCAACCTTTCTGTGAAAAGAACAGTTTTTGTTTTGAATCTGAGTTGTGATTTTTATAACCTGATGTAAGGAGATTTCTTTTGGTGTTTGAAGCCGATCCTTTGAACCTTTGTGCAAACCAGGGGAAATAAAGCCTTATTTTTCCCTACACTCGATGACCTTTTGTTCTCTGGGTATTTTTGGTAATACAGGATGCTACCGAGGCTATACAACCTTGGGCCCTAGAAAGAGAAACATACCAAACCCAACTTTACTTTTATTTATGTCCGACCTGCCTTGACCACCATTAACCACCAGGGCAGCGTTGTGACAGCACCCATTCTCCCTGAAAGCAAAAAAATGTGCTGATGGCTCTTCAAGCTTGTGGGGCTTTCAGGACCCATTGTTTTGCTTTGTCCCTCAGAAGTCAACACTCTAAGTGACTGCCTAGTCTTGCCCAATGATTGGGATGGCCCTGGGAAGAGGATACCTGAGGGAGAACGGGGAAAGAAATAGGTGTCTGATGGAGAACAGAGGGGAGGAGCAGTTCCTAATGGCAAAGAGGAACAGGTAACTGATGGAGGACAGGTTAGGAAAGGGACAATGAAACGCTTAATTTATATCTGTGTTGTTGCTCTGTGTATCTTTGGTCAGGAGAGGAGAGGAGATGAGAGCTCTGTATGACAGGTATAATTACATAATAGTTATGCTACTATGAATTAGTTTGTGTGTGCTGCACCTGACAGAATATCATTAATAATACTTTGAAATCCTCTGCTCAGTGTGCAGCGGCAGACAAGAAAGCAAATAGAATGCTAGGAATCATAAGGAAAGGAATGGAGAATAAAACCAAGGATATTCTAATGTCTCCATATCATTCCATGGTGCAACCACACCTTGAGAATTGTATGCAATTCTGGTTGCCATATCTAAAAAAGGATATATTGGAAATAGAAAAGGTGCAGAGAAGAGTGACATAAATGATAAAGGGGAAGGAAGGATATCCCTATGAGGAAAGGCAAGGGAAGGTCAGCCGCCCTGTAAGCCCAGGTGATACAGTCAGCCACCCATGTGGACAAGGTACGCTTGGACACAGCTAACCCCAACTTATTGGGGTCAAAGGATACGAAGAGCTGAGTAGCCCTTCTATGCCCCTGCGTACGGTCAAGGTAGAAGGATAAGGCCCTCCTACAGTCCAGGGTATGCAGGACTGCTTCAGCCTGGCTTGCATGAGGCCTAGGGAAGAATGTTGGAAGAACCACCTCCTGATTGAGGTGGAAAGAGGAGACAACCTTAGCTGTGCTGTGCTGAGGTGGAGCACTCATCTAAGCTGAATAAAGGTAGAGTTTATTCTACAGAGAATCATCCTCATCCTCAGGATCTTGATCATCTCGGACAGCTTCATCATCTGGAGGATCATCAGAAGCAGAAGCCAGAGCGGACGGACAGAGAGGGCAAGAAACCCTTTGGAAGAAAGAAGAGAAAAGCATTTGGGAGGTCTAAAGGAGTCCAGAGCAGTACTTATACTGGGAGACATTCAAAAGGCCAGCATACACCATTGGACTGGGGAAAGCCAGAGGAATGGTGCTGCAGAGCTAGGAATCTCCAGACGGTGCCTGTGAGGGAGACGGCTGCACGTGGAAGGGACCCTAGGACCCGTGCCAGAAGGTATGTGAAGAGAGATCCAGTGTCCAGGGATCTGGATTGGAAGGCTGGACATAAGAACTGGACTACATACTGGCCAGGCTATTTAGAGAGGAACTCTAACAGCAATGGAAGCTCAGGTATGAACACTGATCTATGCCCTAGCTATAACCTTGAAAGACAGCAGGGAAACAAGTATTCTCCTGAAAGTGCTCCATTGAGTAATTCCTCTGTGCCAATCCATGATATTGAACCCATGATTGTTGAGGATGGGGGAGAAGTCTTAGATATAGGCTGTGAATATATGGATTGCTCTCTGTCTAAACTCCTTTGGTAATTTTCTGTTACAAAGTACAGCAACCATCACAAAGAAATACAAACTTGTTCTTTAATCTACTCAGAAAAGCTCCTGAAGTAGGATTTGAGCCACGCAGTAGAAAGCAAGCCAGCTAAGGGGTTTCAGCTGGGTAACTGCTAGCAATTGAGCCTTACCTAATTGCTTGTGAGCTCTGAGGGAATCACTTCTGAGTCTATGTGTGAAGATATAAGAAGTTAACCTGAAAAGAACAGTTTTTCCCTTCTTTGTGGGTTTTGTTTGTTGTTTGAAACACTGCTAAGAAAATATTAGCTAAAGCCTACAGAAAAGACCAGTTTGTTACCAACCAGGTCTTTATTCTTTTCATTTGATTGCCTGACAAGTTCATCTGTTGTTTTCCTGATTTTGTTTTTCTAAGTTTAACACTGAAAGCAAGTATCCTGTTTTATGTGCTACCAAGCATATCTGTGTTGGGAGAAATAACCCCATAAATAAATATCTTATTGGCTTTACACTAAAGCACAACTAATTATTGTGAGCAGCTGTGTCTGGTGTGAATGGACTGCATTTCCCACAATCCCTTGCAAATCATATTGATATATGCACTTGCCAAGACTGTGAACATTCTCACCCAGGCAGCCGTCTGACAACTGTCAAAGCCATGTGACCCAGAAGCCTGAGGCAGAACCTGGCGGAGACCAGGGACCTGTTCAGAAACTGCTTTGCCACGTCCATCAGTCTTTGAGCCCTGTCTTCTGGCAAGAATGCCTTTGCCAGTTGAGAATCCAATCTTGCCCCTATGAACTCCAAGTTCTGGGAGGGGAGCAAAGTGGACTTTGCGAAGTTTATGACAAAGCCCACCTTTTGAAGCAGAGCAATGGTGTTGAGAGTGGCTTGTCTGGCCTCCAGGGACGTCTGACCCCTGATGAGCCAGTCGTCCAGATAGGGAAAGACAAAAATGCCTTGATTTCTCAGGTAGGCTGCAACCACTGCCAGGCACTTGGTAAAGACCCTGGGAGCGGAGGACAGGCCAAAAGGTAGTACTCTGTACTGATAATGGTTTCCTCCCACAATGAACCTGAGGTACTTTCTGTGGTCTGGATGAATGAGGATGTGAGTGTACGCATCCTTTAGATCTAAGGAGCATAGCCAATCTCCCTGCTGGAGGTAGGGCAGAAGTGTCCCAAGAGTAAGCATCTTGAACTTTTCTTTCTCTAGGAACTTGTTGAGTTTTCTGAGGTCCAGAATGGGTCGAAGGCCACCGGTTCTTTTGGGTATCAGGAAATACCTGGAGTAGAATCCATGACCTTGCAAGTGGGGAGGCACAGGCTCCACCACCCTTTCCACCAACAGACCATGAAGCTCTTGTAGCAGGAGGTCTGTGTGCAGGGGAGGCCTTGGAGGCTCCCCTGGAAAATGTGGTGGTGGCAGTTGGTGAAAGTGTAGGGCATAGCCATTGTGGACTATGTCCAGCACCCAACTGTCCCCGGTGATAAGGTGCCACTGGTGGGCAAAGAGGGCGAGGCGACCTCCTGTGCAGGGTGGGGAGAGCAGTGGAGGAGAGGCAACGCTCAAGGAGTAAAAAAACCCCACTTTGCTGAGTGGCAGAAGGGGCCTGAGGCTTGGGGGTCCTCTGCCTACGGGGCCCATTACCCTGGCCCTTGGCTTGCTGACCCTGGGGGGCAGCTTGGGTAGCATGATACTGAGGGTACTGTTTGTAGGCAGTGCCCTTCCTCGGGTAAAAGGACTTTTTACCCGAGCCCTTCTTCTTATGTGAAGGGGCAGAGGTCTTCCTCGACAGCCTTGTCCGGGTAAGGTGCTCTGTCTCGAACTGAGCGGCCTTCTCGGTCACGGGTTTGCCAAAAAGGTTCTCACCTCGGCAGGGGACCTCGACCAACTTGCCCTGAACCCATGGCTCGAGGTCCGATGACTGCAGCCACGCCTGGCGTCGAGCCACGATGCCGGCAGCTGCTACTCAGGCCGAAGCCTCGAAGCCATCATAGGCGGCGCGGGAAATGAACTTCGAGCATTCCCGAATCCCCGAGGACAAGGTCTGAAATCTCTGCAAGGGTTCCCCGGAGAGACCAGCAGAGAAGCCGGCCAGTTCTTTGGCCAGGTCCCGGAAGTACATGCCCGTGTACAGCTGGTAAGACTGGACACGGCAAGCAAGCATCGACCCCTGGAAGCACTTCCTACCGACGCCATCGAAGTTGCGGGCCTCCCTGCCGGGGGGCAGCGCAAAGTGCATCTTCTGGCTCTTCAGACGATGCATGGCCGATTCCACAACCATGGAATGGTGTGGTAGCTGTGCTTTCTGGAAACCAGGGCTTTTGCGGAGTCGATAAATGGAATCGACTCGTTTGCTGAGAACCGGCGCCGAGGCCGGGGCCTGCCACATTCGGAAGAGGAGCCGTTCCAGCATCGGAGGAACCGGGACAGTAAAGGTCTCCTTCGGAGGAGAGTCGTACTGTAGAGCATCGAGCTCCTCGGCTCGAGACTCTTCCTCGGGATCGGCAGGGATAGCCAAGGCAGCAGCCATATCCCGGACGAACTCCGAGAACCTAGTGTCCTCCAGAGGGGATCTACTCAGGGGATCAGATTGCGGTGAGTCCGACGGGACGCACCGAGTCTTAAAAGTATCGGGAGACTCCTCGTCCTCCGTCTCCCTGGCGGACTCGTCTGAGGAGGAGTCAGGGTCCGACCCCACGGGGCCCTGAGGCACCCGCCCCAACGCCGGGGGCACCGGCGTCGACACCCTCGGTCCCGAACGGGAGGGCGAGGGAGACCTCGACCGAGGACGACTTCGAGCCGCGAGGGTCTCGAGTATCGGCTCGGTCTCCGGGGTTGACTTCGAAGTCGACGTCCCGGTGGTCAGGGCAGATGCACCAGACAGGCTGGCCATCAGTGCCCGCTGCTGCTCCATGAAGGCAGACAGTCTGCACTCCAAGGCTGTCATCCTGAGACTCAGCTCAGGAGACGCAGCAGCCACCGACTCGGGCCCCGGTGGCACCGGGCCCGACATCGGCTCTCTGGGAGGAGAGTCCACGAGGACTATGGGGCTTACGTGTCCAGCAGACTCCGGCTCCACACGAGGAACTTTGGCAGGCTTCTCTTGGTCCACGGGCCCGGGACGGCGGTCGGGGGTCTTAGACCTGGCCCTCGAGGGATCAGGGACCTCCTCCGACGCTGCCCTCGTGAGCCGCTTCTTCCTCTTACATTCCTGGTCGGGGGACCCCCTGTCCGAGGAGCTTCGACGGCGCTCGGGATCGGATTCCAGAGATGTCGAGGCCTCAGACGAGGTCCGGGACCGGCCGGAGGCAGAGTCCGAGAAAAACCTTTCCTTTTGATGCTGTCGACTCTTTAGTGCCTTGGAAGACATCTTCCCACATGGCCCACATGACTTTGGGTCGTGGTCAGGGCCGAGGCACCGAAGGCAGCAGTCATGTGTGTCGGTGAGAGACATAATTTTCTTATACCGATCACACTTTTTGAAACCACTGGAAGCCATTGGGGAAAAAATAGCCCCAGCGAGGTCAAAAGACTGGCCTTCCAGTGAAAAATGAAAAAAGGGCACGAATGCCAGCCATGAAGGGCAAAAACCGAAAAATGAAGAAAACGGGCTCGATACCGGTGTACCGAACCCGGCGGGAGGGGAACCGGCGTCGAACCGGAGAAAAAATAGCGAAAATCGCCGAAGAAAAATATCACTTTTATCCGGGAGAACAGGACACACGTCCGATGGGCTTCTTGGAAAAAAAGAGACTGAGGTAAGATGGCACCTTTAGGTGGGAAGGTAACAGCGCATGCGTGCCAGCATTCCCAAAGGCTTTCATGGAAAGCTGGGGAAATGCTCCGCTGGGGCTTCATCGGCGCCGATGACACCCATATGTGAGGACTGACTTCCTGCTTGGTCCTGGAGAAAAAAGGATACTGCGGAATTAGAAAAGGTACAGAGAAGAGCCACCAAAATGGTAAAGGGGATGGGAGGATACCCCTATGAGGAGAGGCTTAAAAGGTTAGGGCTCTTCAACATGGAAAAGAGACAGCTGAGGGGAGATATGATAGAGGTCTATAAATTAACAAATGGAGTGGGACAGGTAAACATAGATCGATTATTTATGCCATCAAAAAGTAGAAAGACTAGGGGACATGCAATGAAGCTACAGTGTAACCCGTTTAAGACTAATAAGAGAAAATATTTTTTCACTCAACACGTAATGAAAGTCTGTAATTCATTACTGGAGGATGTAGTAAAAGTTGTTAGTGTAGCTGGGTTTAAAAAGGGTTTGGACAAGTTCCTGGAGGTAAGGTCCATAAAACATTATTAAAGAGGAGTGGAGGAGTGGCCTAGTGGTTGGGACAAGGTACTTTGGGCCGGAAGGTCAGGGGTTCAAATCCCACTAGAGGACAGCAACCTTGGGCCAGAAGGACTGGGGTTTCTAGTCCCACAGGTGCTCCTTGTGGTCTTGGGCAAGCCACTTAACCCTCCATAGCCCATGTTCCCTGTAAAATAGTTCTCTGTGTGCTGTGCTTTCCTGTCTAATCAATGTGTTTATACCTCAAAAATTTCCTGTCATGATTTGACAATTTCCAATCTGTAATCAAACTGCTGCTGATCACTGGAAGTAGCGGTATAATAAATAAACCCAGGAAATCAATTGCTTGCCCCAGGATAAGCATTGTGGAATGTGTGTACCTTTTAGGGAACCTGACAGGTACCTGGAACCTGAACTGACCACTGCTGGAAACAGGATACTGGGCTTGATGGAACCTTGGTCTGACCCAGTATGGCATATCTTATGTTCTTATGTTCCTATGTCCTAATACTGAACCCCACTATCCAGTTATCACTTGATAACAGATGAACACCCACTACAATATCAGAAACACTCTCCGCATTTGTAAGCACTAGGTCCTATATTGCTTCCTCCCATGTTCCATTACTAAGTGTCAGAACAGTTCTCCCTGCAGAGTATCTAGCACCTCCCTACTTCTAGATCATGATGCTACTGATGCAGCTGGAACTATACATCCAGTTGTGCCAAATCCTTACACACTCTTAGGACTGATCTCTGCTGAAGCTACACACACCCATCAATTTGCCTGAACCCCTGCATCCTTTCAAGCCTGGAGTCTCGGTGTGGATCAAAGAGTGGAGAAGGATACCGTTAGCCCTGCATTGGAAGAGACCCTATGTTGTCATCCTGTCAACTCCAACTGCAGTAAAAGTCGCAGAATTCGAACCTTGGATCCATTATAGTCGAGTAAAGCCAGCAACTGCTTTTGAACCTGATCACTGGACTACTGTACAGCATCCTGAGACTCCATTGCGCCTCACCCTATGACAACAGCCACGGACCTAAGACTCATTGGTCCCTCAGAAACTGCACTATTTTAAGACTATCTGTTTATCTGAAGGTAAGCCTCGCATCTGGAGAAAGCTGCAATCATCAGAAATAGACTGTGTTGTGTTACGAAATTGAGTCTCCTAAGAAACTGTGTTCAAATACTCTGATCTCCTCAAGGCAATAATAGCCTGAGAGACTGTACTATGATATTTTAAGAACCTGAGACATCCCAGAGGACAGTGATACTTTGGGATCTACAGCCCTACTCCTGCCACAAAGGTCTACGTACGGCAGAAGCTTGAGGATCTACAATCAACTCTACATTTGTTATCTATTGTGAATGCCAACAGTTCCACCAATTTTCCAGAGACTATGCCTTTATGAATTCTTATTATTGCTTTATTTTGGCAGCAGCCTTGGAGTGCTTTGAAATGACTTTTGCTTTACCACCCTGTGCAGCCTGTATAAGTACCACGCGAACTGGGCTGAAGGTTCTTCATGCCTCCCAGAACTTGTTTCTTGAACTTGCCGAAGCAGTAGCATCTAGTCTCCACATTTATGACTGTTTGTTCTCAAGAACTGAATTATTCCATCCCCTATGACCAGACTGATTTACATAATACTACTAGTGAGTGGGTATTGGCCCACCCCATTGTTGACAGTTTGTGTTTTGTTCGCACCGGACCACAATTTGCTATGAAGATCGGACAGCTGGACTGTCTAAATCAGAGGTTTTACAACAGCACAACAAAGAAGACATCTTGGTGGTCCGGCATAAATGCTCCTGAACCTTCTAATTCTTTTAGTTCTTTTTCCCACTCTTGCCAAACTATGGACTTTGACTATCTGCTTGTTGCTCCCTTGTTTCTTGTCATTTTGCTTGCGGATGATAACTTCAGTTATTAATGACACTGTAGAGCGTAAGGCAGCTACAAAGCTTCCAGCTATGTGAAACTACTACCCTATACCACAGAGTGATATCTTTATTTAGTATTATGTGATTTGCTTCTCACCCTTTCTCACTTGCGGGTGAGAATAATCAAAGGGGGGAATGTGGTAGGCGAAGGCCTATGCTCCATGCTAATTGAACTAATCAGACAGGCCTGGCTGGCTTGACCTGTAAATGAAGCCTGTGAAGAGGCCCATAGGAATTGCACATCCCCCAACATGCTGCTATTGTAGAATTAGAACTCAGTAAAGTATTGAATTAGCTTAGACAAGTAGAATTGAAACCTGGAAAAATACAGAAAAATATGTTTAAAAGTCACTGATAAGAAAAGTACAGCTGTAAGGGATTTAATTAAAACTGCTGACAGAAAGGTTACAGAGCCCTGCTTCCCTGCACGTATTAACTAGCCCAATAGCCTTGAAAGTAGGAAAGTAACAAGTTGGTGAACTGACCATTGTAATTGGGACTAGAAGGGGGGTGAGCAGGTGCTGAGCCCACTCAAAGAACATAATTGGATAATCATATCAGTACCGGGACCAATAGAAGAGGTACGGGAGGTACGGGAGGTTACCGGGACCAATGAAATGTTTTTCTATACCTAGAATAGAGCAAAAGTCTATAAAAGTTGTTGTATTGCCAGAGAACAGGGCTCAGCCATTTTTGAATTTGATTCTGCTTGAGTCTTGTGCACAAATAAATGATTTGGACCTTCTGAACAGACTCCTGGTATTATTGGTTTGTCTGCGCTCTGCTGCTACACTACTACGATGTCCAATCAACATTTAGCACATCAATCAATAGCAGCGACTTCAAATAGTATTATTTGCCTTCCTCCCTTTTGAACTTGCAGGATTAAAACTAAAAAAACAAACAAACAAACAAACAAACAAACCTAAACCTACAGCAAAATATAGATTTCCTAGAAAAATAAAATTTTCTGCTGTAAAGCTACAAAAATAACCCAATAACTTAACCAGCAGTATAAGAAATACAACAAAATATCCCTTTTTTAAACATCTCAGGCAGACCATTTGCTGGAAATGCCAAAATATTACCTCAGCTTGAAATGAACTGCTAGCATTGCAGAACTTTCTCCTGGTGACTAAAGAGGGGGAAGAGTATTTGGAGAAATGAAAGGAGTGGTTGTGAAACGGGGGAGAAGAGCCTTGAGGGAGGATGGGAGCAGGTGCAAAGGAGAGGTAAAAGAGTGTTAGCAAGGAGTGAGTGTGAAGGGGGAAGTGATGTCTGGAGTGAGCAAGTGTGAAGGATAAAGAGCCTCTGGAGAAGGAAAGAGAAGGTGAGAAGGCGGAAGGTATGTGGAGGAAGAGGCAGAGAGAGAGAGTGTGAAGAATCTGAACAGGCTAGGAATGAGTTAAGAAGCAGTGTAAATAGACAATGGACTTTGGAATGGGTGAGAGAATGCACTATTGAATCTTTATAAATAGAAATTCCATGTGTGAAGGGAAAAAATAGTGGTGAGAGCTTACTATCGTCTGTCTGGACAGAATGAGCAGACAGATGATGAAGTGTTACCAGAAATTAGGGAAGCTAACAATATTGGCAATACAAAAATAATGGGTGATTTCAATAACTCCCATATTGACTGAATAAATCAGGATATGCTAGGGAGTAGTTTCTAGATGAAATAAATGACTGCTCCATGGAGTGGCTGGTTCAGGAATTGACTATTATAGACTTAGGGCCCAATATTCAGCACTGGCGGCTAGCGTGAGTACTCCGGCGCTGAACACTAAACTCAGATATTCAATGTCGGGGTCATATCTGGCCCTGGCATTAAATACTCATGGTCACTGCACAAACTCCAATGCCACAGGAGCTAACCAGGCAGCGTCAAAATTGAGCTACTGCCTGGTTAGATCCCATGGGTAAAGATAGGCCTGCTTTTGATGTGCCTATCTTTACCCACAGGTTGCTAACCAGACAGCAGTTCAATATTCCGCTGCCCGGTTAGTGGCAGGTGCCGCCTCCGAAATGCCCACGACATGCCCTGATGCTACATGGTTAACATCAGGGTGTGTAGCTGCGTTAATCGGGGATATTCAGTGGCACCAACTATAGTAGTGCCACTGAATATCACACTCAGCAGCATTTACACACTTTACAGGTCTGTAAACCGTGTAAATGCCTTTGAATATCGATCCTTCAGTGCTTTATGGAACAGGATTTTGTAAAAGAGCTAACTGTATTGGGACCACTTATCAAGTCAAATTTGAGCATATTATGATCACTAGTGTCAACTGAAGTTAGTACACAAAGGAAATCTGCTGTGTCAGCATTTAATTTCCAAAAAGGAGATTATGATAAAATCAGGGAAATAGGAAAAAACTAAAAAGAGCAGCTGCAAAGGTCAAGAGATTACATCAGGCATGGACATTGTTTAAAAATATAGGGCCCGATATTCGAAGGGCATTTACACTGTTTACAGCCTAATAAACTGTGTAAATGCCTTACATGGGGATATTTAATGGCACATAAACAGGTAGTGCCATTGAATATCCCCATCTAGTCCCCTATGCGCCCTGATGCTATCCGATTAGAATCGGGGCATGTCAGGGGCACGAGATAACCAGGCAGCAGCAATATTGCATGCTGCTTGGATAGTGCTCTGTGCCAAAAAGATAGGAGAGGAAAATCCTTGCCTATCTTTATGGCGCAGGGCACTAACAGGGCAGCATGCAATATCGCTGCTGCCCGATTAGCTTCGGCAGTTTCTGGGTTCGGTGGCGATACCTGTATATTCAATGCCAGAGCTGCATATGACCCCGGCATTGAATATCCGAGTTTAAGTGTCAGCAGGCAGGGCTATGCGCCAACGTGGCGCATAACCTGCCCAGAAGAATATCGGGCCCATAATTTTAGAAACCCAGAACAGATGTATCTCATGCATTAAGAAAGGCAGACGGACGCCAAACAACAGCCAGCATGGTTAAAAGGTGAAGTGGAGGAGGATATAGGAAACAAAAAATACCCAAAATGGTGGAAACCATCATAAAGAACAAAATTACCAAACACATGGATACACATGGTTTAATAGGACAAAGTCAACATGGATTTAGGCAAGGGAAGTCTTGTCTCATCAATCTGCTCCATTTTTTTAAATAACATTGTTTATTTATTGAAAGCGAGGGAAAAAACATTACAAACCAACAATATGAAAACTTCTTAGATGCAGTCTTGACTAATTTCCGAAGGGCAATACAGTATTTAAAACTGTCTTAACCTATCTTAGCCTCAGGCGAACTGCCTGGGGGTGGCTTCTAGTTAGACTGTTAGTGACAGGTTAACAAGAAAAAGGAAGGGAAAAAAAGGTGCAAAAAGGGGGAAATCCCTCCCTCTCCCCCAAGTATACATCGGCTATTGATGGGTGAACATGCAGGTTTATTGACTACTACAGGGAGAACTATTCAAGCAATTGGTAACAGACCCCACACGTGAAGGGGCCATAATGGACTTGGTGCTTATCAATGGTGAATGTGTTTCTGAGGTTATAGTGGGAGATCATTTTGCATCCAGTGATCACCAGATGGTGTGGTTCAGTATTAGCACTAGGGCTGTTAGAATCCATTCAAAAGTGAGGGTCTTAGACTTTAGGAAGACTAACTTTGCCAAGATGGGCCAATACCTCAGGGAGTCGTTAGCAGGATGGGAACAGATGGGGGATGTAGAAAAACAGTGGGCAAAACTGAAAGGGGATATTTTAAGGGCAACCAACCTTTTTGTTAAAATGGTAAATAAAGGTAAAAGGAAAAGGAGACCGCTATGGCTTTCGAAAGAAGTAGCTGAAAAAGTGAAGAAAAAGAGGGAAGCCTTCATGAAATACAAGAGATCACAGAGAGGAAGACAGGCATCTGTATTTGGAAAAACTTAAAGAAGCTAGCAAAGTAGTCAGGAAAGCGAAGATTCAAAAACAGGAGGAAATAGCCAATGCAATAAAATGGAGGGATAAGACATTTTTCAGATATGGTCTTTGCCGTCATTTACTATGTTACTATGTTAGTGAGAAGAGGAAGGGCAAAAGTGGTATTGTCAGACTCAAAGGTGAAGGGGAGGAATTTGTAGAAGCTGATGAGGATAAAGCGGAATTGCTTAACAAATATTTCTGTTCTGTGTTCACAGATGAAGAACCAGGAGCAGGACCTCAGAAAACACCCACAAACAGGAACAGAAGCGAGGGACATCTTGAACAATTTTCAGAAGACTGTGTTCGTGAGAAACTAGCTCAACTTAAAGTAGACAAAGCAATGGGACTGGATGGGATACACCCTAGAATACTGAGGGAACTTGGGGACGTTCTAGCAGCTCCACTGACTGACCTTTTCAATGCCTCGTTGGAGTCGGGAGTGGTGCCAAAGGACTGGAGAGAGGCTCATGTGGTGCCTTTACGCAAAAGCGGAAGTAAGGATGTGGTTGAAAACTACAGGCCGGTTAGTTTAACTTCGGTGGTGAATAAATTATTGGAAACGCTGCTGAAAGAGAAAATAGTGAGGTTTCTGGAGTCCAGTGGATTACAGGATCCAAGGCAGCTTGAATTCACCAGAGGCAGGTCTTGTCAGACAAATCTGATTGATTTCTTTGACTGGGTGACCAGGGAGTTGGACCGAGGGAGAGCCCTGCAAATGCAATGTGTGCCTTCGAGTCAGTCCTGACTCCTGGCGACCCAGTGGTGTATTTAGATTTCAGTAAAGCCTTTGACACTTTTCCTCACAGGCGACTTATAAACAAATTGAGCACCCTAGGGATGGACCCTAAAGTGAATGCTTGGGTTAGAAATTGGTTGGGTGGGAGGCGACAAAAAGTACAGGTAAATGGAGCTCAATCTGAGGAGAAGGATGTTACAAGTGGTGTGCCCCAGGGATCTGTCCTTGGTCCGTTTCTTTTTAACATCTTTGTTAGTGATAAAGCCGAAGGGCTGTCAGGTAAGGTTTGCCTTTTTGCGGATGATACCAAAATCTGCAATAGAGTAGACACCCAGGAAGGTGTAGATAACATGAGGAAGGATTTAACTAAGCTTGAAGAATGGTCTAGAATTTGGCAGCTGGGATTTAATGCTAAAAAAATGTTAGGTCATGCATTTGGGCTGCAGCAATAAAAGGGAGCAATATAGTATAGGGGGTGAAGTACTTTTGTCCACTAAATAAGAGTGGGACCTAGGCGTGGTTGTGTCTGATGATCTTAAAGTAGCTAAACAGGTAGAAAAGATGACGGCAAAAGCATGAAGGACTACAAAAGGGGACTGTTACTTCTGAAGAGAGATCTGCAATTGTGAGTATATACTTCTGGGAATTTTCTGAAAGGAATTCTTTGTATTAAAGCTAATTAATCTGTGAATCTACTATTTTTTGTTAGATCGGTCAGGCCTAGTAGCAGCAGTTTAAGTTTAAATTTAAAACACAGAAGAGAACTTTCTGGTTACATTTCATACCCAGCAGAGAGCTTGTAGTTTTAATTTAATAGTCACTCAGGGCCTAGTATCAGCAAAGTACTTTTAGTTTAAATTTAAAACACAGAAGAGAGCTTTCTGGTTAAATTTGGAACCCAGCAGAGAGCTTGTAATTTAAATTTAATAGTCACTCAGGACTTAGCATCAGCAAGTACTTTTAGTTTAAATTTAAAACGCAGAAGAGAGCTTTCTGGTTAAATTTAGAACCCAGCAGAGAGCTTGTAGTTTAAATTTCATAATAAGTTAGAGCCTAGCAGCAGCAAAAAGCTATAATTTAAATCAAATAAGAATATAGCTTACCTCAGCAGCACAGGACAGGGTACTGTGTAGCAGCCCTCTTTTAATAAGTGTTATTTCCCTCCCTCCCTCCCCACACCCACCCACCCCTGGGATAACCGTAGCTTTATAGGTACTTACACATCTTAAAAGACAGGGGGTGCTCTCAGGTGAAGCTCGTTACCCAAATCAGTCATACTCTAAGGACCTGAGATTAATTAAGCTTCAGGTGAACAAGGTATATTAAACGTATTAGGTACAGTTTTATTGGTATAAATATCCAAAGCAACCCTTAGGAAGTAAAGAACTTAAAGATCTAAACAAAAACTTAAAACTAGGATGCAGACAGCAGTCCAGCAGCGAGATGGGGGCTTTCCAGTCTTTTGCAGTGAGTGTCACATGTATGATTTTCTCCCAGTTGGTGAGAGGTCTTACGTGTGCACTAAGTGCAAGGAGCTCTTTGGTCTCAGGGAACGAGTCGTTCTCTAGAGGCTAAAGTAGCAGACTTGGAAAACATAAGAAAGACAGAGAGGTACATAGATGAGACCTACAGGGATATAGTCCTGAAGTCCCACCTCCAGTCTGGCAGCATCCCTGTTGCCATGGAGGAGAGAGGCCACGTGACAGGAGAGCATCACCCTGGTGTGGCAGGAAGTGATCCTGTAACTAGGACCTGTCCTCCAGGTGATGTAAAACCCTCTCGCACCGAGGAAGTTTCTCCAGGGCCATGTGCCCATGAGGGAAGGGTTAGGACAGCCGTTATAGTTGGTGATTCGATCATTAGGCATGTAGATAGCTGGGTGGCTAGTGGACGTGAGGATCGTCTGGTAACATGCCTGCCTGGTGCGAAGGTAGCTTGCAAAGGAGCTGGGCAGCTACATGCTGTATAAAGGTTGACAGGGCCTTGCAAGCACTGACATTCCTAACAGGGACTCTGTTGCAAGCAAGGAGAAATTAGACCTTACCTGCTAATTGTCTTTCCTTGAGTTCTCTCCGGGCCAGTCCAGGAACTGTAGGGTTGTCAACCTTCTCCAGCAGCTGAGGACTGAAAACTCAAAGTCTTGTTGACAGCCTATCAAGCTCTCTCTGGTGTCAGAGACTCAGTCACCTATTGTCAAAGCAGTCTATACATAAACTTTAACGTAACACCCTTATAACAACTAGTCACAAAACCCTTTTGGTAACCTTCACTTCTATTTTGCAAACAGTGTTGCAATTCAGCGGTAATCCATATAATTCAAATTGTGTTCGTCCCCTTAATTTCTTTTCATCTCTTTTTTTTTTTTAACCAAAAAACAGTTCGGAGTGCCCGCTACACCTATACCCCTGCCCCGTAGAGGGAATCCAAACTGCAGCCACCCCGAATCTAAAACGTTTCCAAAAATCTATCTGTATTCCTGGCTAGACTACTCCAAGTGTCTCCGACATGCCTACCAACAATAATAAGTTACTGTCCGATAACAAAGAGACTCGCAGAACTCCCGGGTGGGCCCTGGACTGGCCCAAAGAGAACTCAAGGAAAGACAATTAGCAGGTAAGGTCTAATTTCTCCTTCGTCTCTCCGGGCCAGTCCAAGAACTGTAGGGCAGGACCAAAGCAGTCCCTAGAAACGGGAGGGTCCCGTGAGTCCCGCCATCAAGGCTGAAGCCCCAACGTTGGTGTCTTTTCTTGCGTGAACATCTAACCGATAGTGCCTAGCAAAAGAATGAAGCGACGACCAGGTTGCCGCCCTACAAATATCTACCGGAGGCACCAACGCAAACTCCGCCCATGAAGTCGCTTGTGCCCTAGTGGAATGAGCTCTGAGCCCTGGAGGAGGCAACCTGCCCTTTGCCTCATAGGCTGCCATGATTGCCTGCTTCACCCATCGGGCAATGGACGCTTTAGAAGCAGCCTCCCCCTTGCGAGGCCCTCCAAAAAGCACGAACAGCCTGTCCGACCTCTGAAACGGCCCTGTCTGCCGGAGATATCTCCGAAGCACTCTCCCCATATCCAACTTCCGAAGAGCCTGACCCCCGTCACTGCCGCTCACATGCCAAAAAGTCAGGAGAGCAACCGCCTGATTCATGTGAAAAGTGGATACTACCATGGGCAGAAACCGGCCGCAATACCACCTTCTCTTTCGAAAACTGAATATATGGAGCCCTACATGACAGCGCTTGGAGATCAGAGATTCTTCTAGCTGAACACAAGGTGTCCAGGAATGCTGTCTTCCAAGAAAGCTCCCTAAGAGACCGTGCGGACTCCGGCTCAAAGGGAAACTGAGTTAAGGCATCCAAAACTAAATTCAGATCCCAGGCTGGTACCACTGATCTCACGGGAGGACGAATTATTCTTGCCGCTCTGAGAAAGCGTTGCACATCCGGATGTGCTGACAAACTGTTACCCAACACTTTCCCTCGATAACAAGCAAAGGCAGCCAGGTGAACCTTAAGGGTACTCAGAGCTAACCCTTTTTATAGCCCTCCTTGAAGAAAAGACAAAATTGTCGGCAAGGAAGCGGAGAACGGTCTCACTTGACGCTCCGTACACCAGCCCTCAAAGATGCACCAAACACGGACATACGCCAGAGAAGTTGACTGTTTCTTGGATTTCAGTAAGATAGCAATCACCGACGACGAGTACCCTTGACGCCGGAGCCTTTCCCTCTCAATAGCCAAGCCGTAAGCAAGAATCGATCCACCTGAGGCATCAGCACTGGCCCTTGACTCAAGAGATTGACTCGATTGGGGAGCCTCCAAGGAGAATCCACGAGCAGTCACATCAGATCTGCATACCACGGCCGTCTGGCCCAATCCGGAGCAATGAGGATCACTGCCCCCCTGTGGTTCGCTATTTTCCATACCACTCAGCTGATCAGTGGCCACGGGGGAAACACATACAACAGCTGCCCCAATGGCCATGGCTGAACCAGCCCGTCGAGCCTGGTAAAACCGTGATGCTTTGGCATTCTCAAAGGTAGCCATGAGGTCCATAACTGGACGACCCCAGCGAACCATTATGTCATGAAACACAGCTGCGTTTAACTCCCATTCCCCGGGATCTAAGATATTCCGACTGAGATAATCGGCCTGAACATTGTCTCTTCCGGCAACATGAGCCGCTGAGATGGCCATCAGATGTTCTTCTGCCCACTTCAACAACATCTGACTTTCTTCCAACAGAGTTGCACAGCCCGTGCCCCCTTGCATTGTCAGAGAAAACACGAACCGCTCTCCCTTTGACCAGACCGATGAAATGCCGAAAAGCCAGGAATACTGCCTGCATCTCCAAACGATTTATCGACCAACCAGCCTCCTCCGCGGACCATACTCCTTGCGTTACCTGCGACAAACAATGCACTCCCCAGCCCGACAGGCTGGCGTCCGTAGTAAGCAACACCCACTCCGGTTGCACCAGCGGAACTCCGGCCCAAATCTGCCGTGGGTCCAGCCACCATTGGAGACTGCTGTGTACCTCCACTGGGCAAACCAGCCTCTGAGTCAGAGACTGTTACTGCGGAGACCACCGGGATAGCAGCGCCTGCTGAAGCGGACGCATATGAGCTCTGGCCGACAGAACCAAGTCCAAAGCCGCTGCCATGGACCCCAGCAGTTGTAGATACTTCCACGCCGAAGGCGCCTGTAGCCTCAAGAAGGCCACCACCTGCTTCCACAGCTTTTGTATCCGGTCCTCGGGCAGAAAAAACGCTCCTGCCTCAGTATCGAACAAGGCTCCGAGATACTTCAGACGCCTCACGGGAGTCAACCGACTCTTGGACTGGTTTATTACCCATCCAAGCCGTTCGAGGAACTGAACCACCCGCGCAGTCGCCGCGAGCGACTCGTCCTGAGATCCAGCCCGAATCAACCAATCATCTAGATAAGGATGGACTCGAATTCCTTCTTTTCGCAACGCTGCTGCCACCACCACCATCACCTTCGTGAACGTGCGTGGCGCTGTAGTCAGCCCAAAAGGCAGAGCCCGAAATTGGAAATGACCCATGGGCACTGTTCCCTCTAAGCTGTGCGCTTGTGCGCGCGCACACACCTCACGGAGCGAGCGCACATAACTTACAAAGGAGCACACAAAAATTACGGAGTTCTTGGGTTTTCAAATTAAAACCTTGAGTTTTTTAAGGCTGTGGCTGTGCCACCGATCTACTGCCATTTTTCTGTACTTTCCGGGCAATTCCGGGACTCGTGACATCACTTCCGAATCTCTCCTCTCTGCTCCGAGTCCTCACTCCTCTCACATGTGACCGACGATTGACGAATCTGACGATCAGTGACTGAGATCACATGACACAGGCTAAAGAGAGACATAAAAGGGAGGGGCAGCCAGCTAGCCAGCCTCTCTCTGCTGGTCTGCTCTTGTGCCTGCCTGCCAGCCACGCACCTCCTTTGATCCCTCCCTCAGCCAGCCTCCAGTGCCACGCGCCGCCTTGAATGCAGAGAAGGGAGAGCAACAGAATTTTATCAGTAGGTGAATGTATGCTTAATGTGCTTATTTATTCTTTGAAACATCTTATAGGTCTCGGTCTCAGTTACAGTGAAATCTTTCCCCTAAATTTTGCCGGTGGCCGGAAAAGCAAAGAAACCCCACCTCTCATCAACCGCCTCCATTTGACCGTAAGAAGGGCGGGGGGGGGGGGGGAGGGGGAGGAGAAACATTTCCAGACTGATGCCACTCTAAACATTAACTAAAAATAATCAAAAAGCTTTTCTTAGACACAACATACATAAACAATTCTCGAGGCATGACAAAATGGGGTGGGGCGAGAAGTGGTGGATTTTCTAGTTGTTGTTATGCGCTTGACATTCTTGTGGGTTGTATAGCGCCTGACGAGTCCTCTCTGGTTACTTGCTGGCTCGTGCTGGTTGCGGTGGTTGGAGGGAGAGTGAACTCGCGCACGCATGGATGCGCAGCATGGCCCAGAGTCCTGTTAGGCTGCGAGCGACGGCTCTCTTGCTGCTCTCGCCGCGGAAGGGCTGTTTGGCGGTGGGGACTTTGTGCACTTTCTCTGCAGCGGCGAAGAAGAGGGGACTGATGCTCCGGGACTGCTGCCTGAAGATCGTGCGGGGCTATGCTGGGGATGGGCTATCAGCAGCGGAGCAAGGTCGGACAGGTGAGGTCGCAACAGCTAAAAACTTTTCTGGACCTTCTGGGCTTGAGGATAAGGTTTTAGTTAATCTTTAAAAGAGACGATGAAACTATTCAATAACTAATTGGCCCTTCTAATTTGCCCAGTTATGCAGATCCCCACACTGCTATAATTAAGTCACTTTTCTGGATTTGTGTTGATGGTTGTCTACCTCCCCTTCCCCCCTCCTTTTTCTCTGAATGAATGTGATCCTTTCCTGTCCATGGTTCTGGAGTACCTTTCATCCGCTCTCTTTACCGCTCTGTCAATTTGCTTGAAGGGCGGTATATCACATTTTACATATATATAGCTGAGGAAGGGATGCCAGGCTGCTTTCGAGGCTGACTTTTCTCATCCCAGCCATTTATTGACCTGTTCGTTGAAAGTTAATAGCTGACTTGCTGATTCTAAAACTCTATCCAGACCATTTTTTGGTACTTTTTACTCTGTATATATGTATTCCAATTTATGGATGTATTATTCATAGTTTTAGTTTAACTATGTCTACCAGAAAAGATCCTGAAACTTCTTATAGGTCTCGGTTTCAGTTACAGTGAAAACTGCAAGGAACAGGGAAGGTTTCTCATGAGCTAGAATGGTAAATAATACACAGTACTGTAGCGACTATTGATTAGCCAATGGCCTTCCTCAGTGAGAGGAGCTCTCCAATGGAATAGTTTTACATGCACTAGCAATCTTATCATTCGCTTACAATGGTTGAAAACTGCTAATCCATGTAAGTAATACTGTGCCTTCTTTTTACTATGTATACTTATGGTACTTTTTCTCTTTGTTACCACTATAACAATATTGTTATATTGCTTGCAGTTCCAAGCCCCCTGATGAAGGCTTTGGATGAAATGCGTTGGGGCATTTCTTTTGAATAATAAATCACCTGCTGTGACCACCACACCACTTTTAAAATGTCGAAACCAATAGCAATGAGAGGTGCAAAACGTAAGAGAACGGCCAGAGCTTTTAAGCCTGAATGGCTTGAAGAAATTGTTGAAACGGAGACACCGAAATCTAGGGATAAAAAATGTGTTCAACTGCGTGAAATATTCACTTACGAAGAGGATGACGGAGTAGTCTGTTTATACTGCCGAGATGCAAAAACCATCGAAGAGTTTTCGAATGGCAAATTTTGGGATGATGTTTGGAAACTGGACTTTTTGAAATGACATCTGTCTAGTAAGACTCATACTGAAAGTGTTAAGAAACTTAGGGGCTTGTTTACAAAGCCGCGGTAGTGGTTCGCGATCGCGATCGCAGCCGCGGCCCCATTGAAATCAATGGGGCCGCGGCTCCGATTACGATCGCAAACCGCTACCGCGGCTTTGTAAACAAGCCCCTTAGAGTTAAAAATCCAAATTTAAGACGAGGATTATTTAACTTGTTGCTTGAGAGCACCGCTGAAAAAGCGAAAAGGCAAATTAGTAATGAACGGAAGCGTTCTACACCAGAAGAAATTAAAATTCTAATTAATAGTGTTCTGCTGGCTGTTCGGATGAATATTTCCATGCTCTCTGTTCAAATTATTAATGAACACATGTCCAAGTACATAACCATACCTGAAAGCTGGAGAAGCAGAACTATTCGTTTGAATTTCTTGAAATTATAAACATGAATGTCCAAGATAAGCTCATGGCAGATGTTGCATCAGCAGCATATCATACATTAACTATTGATGAAAGCACAGACATTTCTGTCAACAAATACTTAATACTGTACTTCAGATATCGGCCAGTAAATTCATGTCTGTATAAAACTTCATTTGGTGGGATGCTACAGTTGGAAGCATGTGATGCTACATCAATAGTCAGTGCACTTCGAGAATTCTATGGGAAATACAAGCTTGACCTTAACAAAATGGTCATGTTTACTTCGGATGGTGCCTCTGTCATGTCAGGCAGAATAAATGGTGTTGCTGTGCAGCTAAAACAAAACGCTTCGCATTTATTGCAGCAGCATTGTGTTGCCCATCGTGAAGATTTGGGGATCTCTGAATCATGGAAGGAAGTAAAGTTGATGAAAGAAGTTGAAACTTTCATGAGAACTGTTTACACAACCTTTTGTCGATCTTCTACTAAAAGGTCACAATTTAAAGAATTAGCAGATGCTTCTGAATGCAAGTCAATTGCTTTTAGACCTCTGAACGAAGTGCGGTGGTTATCTAGACATTTTGCTCTTCAAGCAATTATTCGAAATTATGATCCATTATTAAAATACTTTGAAGAAGAGAAGGATAATGATCCCATTGCAAAGTACTGTTATAAAAAGCTAAACAGCCATCAATTCCATATAACACTGCAAATTTTGAATGATGTTTTATCTGAACTAGCTTCATTAACAATGGCATTTCAAAAACGTGGGCTAACACCACTGGAAGCATATCATCTTGAAAGGATAAGCTGAACAAAATCCGAATGCAATACTTGGGTGACACAGTAAAATGGAGTGATAATGTTTAAAAAACTTCTCGACAAGATACCTGGAGACGTTTCAGTGGATACTGGTTCCACACTTATTTTCATTAATATGCTGTGTCTGCATTTAGGGAAAAGATTTCCTGAAAATGAAATTGAGGAATGGTCTGCTTTTGACTTGACAGCAATAGCACAGTGTGATTATGAATTTGGAATTGAAAACGTCTGATCACTCTGCTTAAAGTACAAACAATTTCTTATGGAGGAACATATTGTTATTCAGCAGTACAATGACTTCAAGTTTTTAGTCGCAGAAAAAATCAAAAGCAAACTGATAAACAGTTTTCCGGATATGGTGACTTTGGCGTTTCAGAATGCTCACTTTGCAGATTTAGCAAAATTGATGGATATTGGTGGAACATTTTTGGCAACTAGTGCAGATTGTGAGCGTGGTTCCAGCTTGATGAACAGTTTAAAAACCAAAATAAGGAATCGCTTACATTTAGAACATTTGGAAATGCTGATGCGTGTTAAGAGTCATCTTCAAGATGGCGGATCAGTAGACCTTGATAAAATTTATTCAGACTGGGTAAGTTTGAAAGATCGAAGAGAAACATTTTGAGAATGAACTCTTCTTCCATACATAAATTATTTACATGGAATAACAATGGCTTTCAATAAAAATTAACTGAAATAATACCGCATTTGTGATTGTAATTACTATAAATTTTCCGCTTCATTTAGTAATCGTCTATTTTCATTTAATTTGATTAACATCAATGTGGTGTACATACTGTATTCAAATTTTAGTGGCAAAATCCATGGCTTGGGTGATTGCTGCTCGAAGGTACAGTATGTATGTAGTCAAATTTTAAAGTATATAACTCCGAGTGTCGTTATGTGGTGCACAAAAAATTGAACCTTCCTTCAAAAGCTGCACAGCTGATATTTTATGCGCACACAGCCTACAGAAAATTAGAGGGAACATTGCCCATGGGTACTGCGAACCGCAGGAACCTCTGATGATCTGGCCTGATTGGAATGTGCAAATAGGCCTCTGTTAGATCTATGGAGGTCAGAAACTCTCCTGGCTTTACCGCCTGGACTACCGACCGCAGCGTCTCCATGCGGAAATGCGGCACCCTCAAACAACGGTTTATGTGCTTGAGATCCAGAATGGGGCAAAAAGAACCTTCCTTTTTGGGAACCATGAAATAAATTGAGTATCGACCGGAGCCGTACTGTTCTGGAGGGACCGGCACCACCGCTTGTAGCTGTAACAGACGGTGAAGAATGCTGCTCACTGCTGCCCCCTTCGCCTGCGACCCACAAGGAGAGATCAGAAACGCTTCCGCGAGTGGCTGCGCAAACCAGCGCATAACCCTCGCGGATGATCTCCAAGACCCATTGATCTGTGGTAATGTCGGCCCAGACGGAGTAAAACTGCTGTAACCATCCTCCCCCTGGAGGCACCGCCTGAGCCGGCCGCCCTTCATTGTGGCTTCTTCGGGGTACTCTGCTGGAAACTGAAATATCCCCTGCCAAATCCCCGCACCCCTCAAAAGGACTGGCCCCGCGCCACAAAACGGCCTCTCTAATAAGCAGCAAACCAGGGATCTCGGAACCTGCGCACATCCCTACTTTGCCCTCTCGCTAATGACACCGGTCTAGGACCTTTCGGACCATCCTCTGGAAGCCTACCTCCCTTGGAATCCCCCAAGTCTTTTACAATCTTCTCGGGGGCCTCCCCAAAGAGTAGCTTACCCTTATAGGGAAGTTTACTGAGTCGAGCCTTAGAGGATGCGTCCGCCACCCAATTTCGCAGCCAAAGAAACCTTCGAGCAGCAATCACCCAAGCCATGGATTTTGCCGCAATCCTAACCAGATCATAAAAAGCGTCTGCTAGATATACCGCTGCTGATTCCAACTGCGCTCCATCTGAGGAAGAACTCCTGTCATTATTGACCATAGAGTCCCCCTGGAGCCAGCGAACAGACGCTCGAGAGACATATGCTCCATAAATGGATGCCTGTAGGGACAGCGCACTCGAATCAAACGCCTGCCTAAGTAGCGCCTCCAGTTTGCGGTCTTGAATATCTTTCAGAGCCGCACCTCCTTCCACCGGAATCGTCGTCTTCTTAGTCACCGCTGCCACCAGCGCATCCACCTTAGGCATACACAGCAACTCCTTGTCCTCCTGAGGAACAGGGTAGAGCCGCCCAATCGCCCGACTACCTCTCAGAGAAGCCTCGGGACACTCCCATTCGGAATCAATCATTTGCCTAATCACCCTATGCACGGGAAAACAGCACTGCTCCGGTTTAAACCCCTGTAGCAACGGATCTTCCAGCGGCTCCTCTTGTACCATCAGTAGCGAAATGTTTAAGGCCCCTAGGGACTGGGAAATCAGAGCACCCAGCTCTTCCTTGCGAAAGACCCTGAAAACATTAGGATCTTCCCCTGGCGCAATTTCCCCTTCTTCCAACTCCCCAAGGGCCCAGGTATCTAGACCCCCTTCAGAGAAAATTTCTCCCTCTTCTGTCCCTTGGGGGCGCAGTGGGCTGCGTCCCGAAGGCCTCGACGCCCGCTACGGCACTCAGCACCTTACCGGAGGTACCCTCTCTGGGATCTGCTATGGAAATTTCCTCCTTAGGCCTGCTATCCACATTAGATGACTGAGACTTGCACAAGCTTTGTTCTACCCTTAAATAATAAGCTCTATGCAAAGAAAGAATAAAATCCGCCGAGAACACAGATTCCAAGGGTCCCTGCACCTCAGGCAATAGCTCCTGCCCTTGACTTGCCTCTGGAGAAGGCTTCTTCACTTTTGATTTCTTTTTACCCGCTTTGCTCAGGAGCGCGGGAGGAACGGCTGCCACAGACAAAATGGCCGCTGTTCCTGCCTTCTTCTCCGAGCTTCGATCCTCCTCCATATCCTCAGCCAATGCTGTCCTGTGCTCCATTACACCCCCGAAGAGCTTTTCTACAGTACTGGCTGTGTGGAAACAAATACAGCAAATTCCTGGCCCCAAGAGACCCCGCCGGCTCCCGCACTGAGCGCACGCTACTGCTCTGGGCAGCATGCGCTTGAATTAAGCAAAAGCACTTCTACCCGCTCTTCGGTTAGCTCACTTACCGCAGCGTCGACTTACAGCTTCTCTCTCTGAGCACAGCCGCTTGTGATCACCGGACTCCGCTCACAACCGCTGCCCACGGGTGAGACAGAACCGGCACTAAGAACAGGAGGCTGCAATCTGGGGCTCCCAGATCCTCCCAATTCCTCCGGGGATGCCTGAAGAAGCTAAGTGAGGCAGGCTCTACCTCTAGCCTCGGGCCCTTAATGTCCTCTTTTTTTTTAAATGGAAAAACCCCGCTCCTCTGGAATTAACAGCCCTGCTAGGACCACTCCAGTGAAAAACAACACTTTCTGCTCTCTCACTACACTAACTCTGTATTCCTTTTCGTCTCTCAGGGAGCCTGTCAGCCACTGCTGAGAACTGAAAGACTGAGTCTCTGACACCAGAGGGAGCTTGATAGGCTGTCAGCAAGACTTTGAGTTTTCAGTCCTCAGCTGCTGGAGAAGGTTGACAACCCTACAGTTCCTGGACTGGCCCGGAGAGACGAAGAGGAAGGTGTGGCTTTTAACTACAATCTCTCTGCCTAAAAGCTCTTGAAGAGGTTTTGGTTTTCAATTGTAAAAGCTAATTCTTTTTTCTCTATACTGCAAAGGGGAATTTTTGTAGTATTGGCCAAAGCTCTGTCAGTTAGAGTTCATTGCTTTTTGTTCCAGCTACCATTCACAGCTAGATCTTTGAAGCTACTGACCTCATCAGGTATTAGGTCCCTCCCTACCCACCCCAGCTCCCACCTACCCACCCCAACTCCCACCTACCCCATGTGAGCATTCTTGCTTTATAGGGCAACTCCTCAATTAGCTACACATAGCGAAATAGAACAGCCCTGTTAGAACATACTTAAATGACATTAACTGTTTTTTCTCTTAAAGGACAGCTGAGGAACAGACTGGGACTTTGGTAGATCTCTCTCTTTTACTTCAAAGGGTACCGAAGCTCTTCCAACTGAACAATGGCTGGGAAAAATCGTATTGCCAAAGCTGTTGCCCCCGCTACAGCTTCTGCCTCTGTCCAGACAGAGATGCCAATGCCAGTTTATTTATTTATTTAGCAACTTTCTTATACCGTTGTATCTACCAGTCACAGCGGTTTACATGGAACAAAAGAACAAGTGACAATGAACATAGGGAATAATAAATAACTTAACCCGTTTTGGACAGATCGCATATTCTTTCTCTGTTCTGGATGATTTATTAGATTTGCTACACTCAAACAATTATGAAATACCGGCAATAATAAAAAATATTAAAACTTTGCAGAAAATCGCATAGTGTGTGTTTTTCATACACTGGTCCAATATAGTATATTGTCCGTCTTCAGAAAAGATAGGATTCAGTTCCAATATTCATTGACTGACAAACATACTGTATGATACTATTGAAACTGCAGTTTTCATTTAAAACACTTTATTATGATATAATATAGTTTGTCAGCAGTCCATTCTGACGGCGGAATATGATACACGTGAAAATACTACTGATGCGTCGATACTGCACCATTGAAACACCTAGAAAAGAATGCTTGACAGCAATTAGTTTCGACAACATATTAGCCCAGCGTATGAAAAACATACCAGGCCGATATACGCACCAATAACTCTGACACTAAGTAACTTACAGTTATCTAAAACTATTTTCTAAAGTTTACAAATACATTTATTTGCAAAATACTAGCTTTTACAGCATTATAAGCTATTTTTTGTGATCCTTTTATGTTGAGCCGCCAGTATCGTCAAAATCAGCAAACTTCGAATACCTATTAAACTAACTAGATCTCAGAGTAAAAATCTGTATATAACGCTTTTTGACATAACGATAATAGCTAAACATAGTTCCATTGAATTTGTAACCATTAATTAGTAAACAGTTGAGTAGTAAGTATGGAAACCTTATGTGTGTAAAACATACGCTGGTCCAAAACGGGTTAACTGAGTGCAGCTTAATTACTTACATAGAGCTGAATTGGTTCTTTGTGAGATACATATGTGATGGGAGGGTGGCTATAAGTCTGTGCCAAGTGTTCCAAAAAGAGGGAGGTTTTTAGCTTGTGCCAGAATTTGCTTAGGTCTGTAAGGGCTTGTATTTCTGGGGTGAGGGAGTTCCAAATGAATGGTGCATAATAGGAGAAGGCTCTGTTAGTAGTGGCATTTTTGGAGTAGATGAAAGAAGCTGGAATAGAGAGTTGTGGTCAGTGAACCGTGTTGATCTCTTTCTGAGTTGTTGTTGAAGAAGGGGGTGAAGGATGTCTGCTGAGAAGTGGTGGATGGCCTTGAATATGGTTAGCACAACTTTATATTTGATCCTCATGTAGATGGGCAGCCAGTGTAGATGTTTCAGAGTGGGGATGATGTGCTCTTGTGGGCCCGTGCCTGTGATTATTCTGGCTGCAGAGTTTTGGGCAAGCTGTAAAGGTAGTAAGGCAGCTTTAGTGAGACCCTGGTATATTATGTTTGCATAGTCCAGAATGGGGGTGATGAGTGACTGGCAGACATTTCTGAAATCAGCAGTGGGCGCAGGTGTTGTAGTGTTCTCATCTTAAAGTTGGCAGCTTTAGTAATCTGTTTAATGTGCTGGTGGAAGCTGAAGTGATGATCCAGGGTGATGCCCAAATATTTTACATGTTGTTTGATGTGTAAAGTTAAATTGGCCAAACTGGTAGAATTTGGAAGAGTGAAGGATGGGTGTTTGGTTGAAGGTCCAGTTCCATGTGCAGTATATGCCTGCATGCTAAAGCTCTAAGAAAACAAGTGGAGGAGCTCAGAGAAGAGGTGGCAAGCTGAGGAGCATTCAAGACAGCGAGACGTAGATTGATAAAATCCTTCTTCAAATAACCAAGCTCTCCAAGAGAGGTGAAGATGGGAGCCTACAAAATGACGAAAGTTGGACACAAGTCACCAGGGCCTGCAGAATCACCAATCTAACTCCTCCAGCCCTTGAATTGAAGAATCATTATGCAGTCCTGGAAGTGGAGAAGAAGAAAGCATCCCAAAAAAAGGAAGAAGCAGAGGTTGAGCACCCCAAAGTTGCAGAATCAGTGGCCACAAGGAAGCGAAGGGTAGTGGTAGTTGGTGATTCGTTTCTGAGAAGTACTGAGGCATCCATCTACTGATCAGACTTGATGTCCAGAGAGGTCTGCTCTCTGCCAAATGCCAAAATCCGAGATGTTACAGAGAGTTTGCAGAGACTCATCAAGCCTACTGACTATTACCTGATGTTTCTCGACCATGTCAGCACAAATGATACTGCCAGTTATCCCTCTGAGTGTATCAAAGATGACTTCATGGCTCTGGGACAGAAGGTGAAGAAGATAGGTGTGCAGGCTGAGACAGAGAAGCTTGCATCATAAACATCATAGAGATAAATGCATGGCTGCATGGCTGGTGTCATCAAGAGCGTTTTAGTTTCCTGGACCATGGGATGATGTTCCAAGGCCTGCAGTCCCATTGCTTTGTCTACTTTTAGTTTAGCTTGTTCCTCACGAACACAATCTTCGGAAATTTGTTCGAGATCTCTGTCGTTTCTGTTCCTATTTGTGGGTGTTTTCTGAGGTCCTACTCCTGGCCTTCATCTGTGAACACAGAACAGAAATATTTGTTAAGCAATTCCACTTTATCCTCATCAGCTCTTACATATTCCTCTCCTTCACCCCTGAGTCTAAAAGTAAGAGTAATTACTCACCTGTAACAGGTGTTCTCCAGGAGCAGCAGGAATCAGTCCTCACTTATGGGTGTCATCGACGCCGATGAAGCCCCAGCGGAGCATTTCCCCAGCTTTCCATGAAAGCCTTTGGGAATGCTGGCACGCATGAGTGGTTCCCTTCCCGCCTAAAGGTGCCATCTTACCTCAGTCAAATGACATAGCTAAGAATAGCACACAAAAATGTAAAAATTAAACTATGTACAACTGCAACTCCAAGGTGAGTAGGGAGGGTAGTGAGGACTGATTCCTGCTGCTCCTGGAGAACACCTGTTACAGGTGAGTAACTACTCTTTCTCCAGGACCAAGCAGGAAGTCAGTCCTCACTTATGGGTGACTCCCCAGCTCTGGGCTACCAGGAACCCAGGTTGAACAAGAGAACTCCCTCTAGTCTCAGCAACACAGTAAAGGCTTTGCAAGAACACACCCTCCACAGGTAGCCCAACCAGAGGGCAGGAGTTGCCTAGACCTCAAAGAGATTCCGGAGTACTGCTTGGCCAAAAGCACTGTCCCTACGGGACTCCCTCTCCAGACAGTAGTGGGCTGCAAAAGTCTGGCTTGAAGACCAAGTAGCAGCCCTGCAGATGTCTTGCAATGGAACAGAGCGGAGGTGAGCCACTGATGCAGCCATTGCCCTCACACGATGGGCCGTGACCCTACCCTGCAAAGGAAGGTCAGCTGCCTTGTAAGCCCAGGTGATACAGTCAGCCACCCAGATGGACAAGGTACGCTTGGACACAGGCCTCCCCAAGTTATTGGGGTCAAAAGAAAGGAAGAGCTGAGAAGCCTTCCTGTGACCCTGCGTACATTCAAGGTAGAAGGATAAGGCCCTCCTACAGTCCAAGGTATGGAGAACTGTTTCAGCCTGACTTGCATGAGGCCTAGGGAAGAAAGTAGGAAGAACCACCTCCTGGTTGAGGTGGAAAGAGGAGACAACCTTAGGAAGGAACTTAGGGTGAGTCCTGAGGACAACCCTGTTCTTATAGAACCTGGTGTAAGGTCTATCACAGACCAAGGCCTGAAGCTCACTCACTCTCCTAGCTGAAGTAAGGGCTATCAGAAAGAGAGTCTTCCAGGAAAGGAAGCATAGAGGGCAAGTAGCCATAGGCTCAAAAGGTGGGCGAGTCAGTTGCTGCAAGACCACATTAAGCTGCCACTCAGGAGCAGGAGGACGTATGGGAGGCTTGAGCAGAAGCAAGCCTCTGAGAAACCTAGACACCAAAGGGTGCACAGACAAGGAATGGCCCTCAACTAGGGAGTGGTGAGCTGCCAAAGCAGAGAGGTGGACCCGAACAGAGTTGGACTTGAGACCCTGATTGGACAAGTGGAGCAGGTACTGAAGCACTACTGACACAGTACAGGAGAAAGGATCCTCAGCACGTAGCTGACACCACACAGAGAACCTTTTCCACTTGAGAGCATAGGTCTTCCAAGTGGATTGTTTCCTGGAGGGTAGGAGAACTTCCTCAATCTCGGGAGGCAGGCCCCAGGGAGCCAAAACTACCCTTGCAGCCTCCATGCCATCAGATTGAGAGCTTTGAGATTGGGATGCAGCAAGGAGCCCTGATCCTGAGAGAGAAGGTCGGGCTGCAATCCCAGAGGCAGAGGCAGATCCACTGCCAGATGAAGCAGGAGGGGGAACCAAGGCTGCCTCGGCCACCTGGGAGCTACCAGGAGGACTGAGGCCCTGTCTCGGAGAATCTTGAACAGTGTTCGGGCCACCAGAGGGGTGGGAGGAAACGCATAGAGTAGGCCCTGAGTCCAGGGAATCAGAAAAGCATCTGCCGCTACTCTCAGAGGATGCGGTTGCCTGGAGCAGAACCTTGGCAGCTGGTTGTTCAGTGGACTGGCAAACAGGTCTATGGAGGGAAGCCCCCATTTCAAGAAAATCTTTCGAACCACCAAAGGATGTAGCTGCCACATAAGAACATAAGAACATAAGATATGCCATACTGGGTCAGACCAAGGTCCATCAAGCCCAGTATTCTGTTTTCAACAGTGGCCAATCTAGGTCATATGCACCTAGCAGTTTCCCCAAGAGACACAAGTTCCACAATGCTTGTACTGGGTCAAGCATTGATATCTTCGGTCACTTCTTAATAATGGTTGATGGACCTTTCCTCCAGGAACTTGTCCAAACCTTTTTTAAACCCAGCTACACTAACAGCCTTTACTACATCCTCCGGTAGCAAATTCCAGAGTTTGATTACACGTTGAGTGAAAAAATATTTTCTTTTATTAGTCTTAAATAGTTTACCCTGTAGCTTCATTGCATGTCCCCTAGTCTTTCTATATTCTGATAAGGTAAACAATCGATTTACGTTTACCCGTTCCACTCCGTTCATTAATTTATAAACTTCTATCATATCTCCCCTCAGCCGTCTCTTTTCCAGGTTAAAGAGCCCTAACCTTTTTAGCCTTTCTTCATAGGAGTATCCTTCCATCCCCTTCACCATTTTGGTGGCTCTTCTCTGTACCTTTTCTAAAATCGCTATATCCTTTTTAAGATACGGCGACCAGAATTGCACACAATATTCAAGGTGCGGTCTCACCATGGAACGATATAGAGGCATTATAATATCTTTTGTTTTATTTTCCATTCCTTTCTTTATCATACCTAGCATTCTATTTGCTCTCTTGGCCGCCGCTGCACACTGGGCCGAGGGTTTTAACATGGTATCCACAATGACGCCTAAATCTTTCTTTTTCCTGGGTGGTGGTTCCTAATGTGGAACCTTGCATCGTGTAACCATAGTTTGGGTTGTTCTTCCCTAGGTGCATAACCTTGCAATTGTCCACATTAAATTTCATCTGCCATTTTGATGCCCAGTCTTCCAATTTATCAAGATCCTCTTGCAATTTTTCACAATCCTCTTGGGTTTTAACAACTTTAAATAGTTTTGTGTCATCTGCAAATTTGATAACCTCACTCGTTATTCCACTTTCCAGGTCATTTATGAATATGTCAAAAAGCAGCGGACCCAGCACAGATCCCTGGGGTACACCACTATTAACCTTTCTCCATTGGGAAAATTGGCCATTTAGCCCTACCCTCTGCTTTCTATCTTTTAACCAGTTCCTGATCCACAATAGTACACTGCCTCCTATCCCATGACTCTTTAGTTTTGCCAAAAGTCTCTCATGAGGGACCTTGTCAAAGGCTTTCTGAAAGTCCAGATACACAATATCAACCGACTCACCTTTGTCCACCTGTTTATTCACTCCTTCAAAAAAACATAACAGATTAGTAAGACAAGATCTTCCTTGTCTAAAGCCATGTTGGCTGTCTCCCATTATGTTGTGACTATCTACATGCTGAGTAATTTTATTCTTTATGATGGTTTCTACCATTTTTTCCCGGTACTGACATCAGGCTCACCGGTCTGTAGTTTCCCGGATCACCCCTGGAACCCTTTTTAAAAATTGGTGTTACATTGGCGATCCTCCAATCTTCAGGTATTAGAGATGATTTTAATGATAGTTCACAGATTACTGATAGCAGTTCTGCAATCTCATATTTCAGTTCTTTCAACACCCTTGGATGTATACCATCCGGCCCAGGTGATTTGCTACTCTTCAGTTTATCTAATAGTTGTAAGACATCTTCCCGATGTATCGATATTTCCTTCAATTCTTCCGCACCTTTAAATACCACTTCAGTCATGGGTAACATCCCTACATCTTCCTCAGTAAAGACCGAAGCAAAGAATTCATTCAGTCTCTCCGCTATCGCCTTGTCGCCTCTTAGTGCTCCTTTAACCCCTTTATCATCTAATGGACCAACTGACTCTCTCACAGGTTTTTTGCTACGAATGTACTTGAAAAGGTCTTTATTTCACGTTTTTGATTCCACAGCAAGCTTCTTCTCAAATTCTCTCTTTGCCTGCCTTATCAATGCCTTGCATTTGACTTGCCAGTGCTTGTGCTGTTTCCAGGTTTCGTCGTTTGGCTCTTTTTTCCATTTCCTGAAAGATGCTTTTTTGGCAACAACAGCCTCTCTGACCTCACCTTTAAACCATGCTGGCATTTTTTTGGACTTCCTTCCACTTTTCTTAAAGCTTGGAATACAGCTGGTCTGGGCTTCCAAGATAGTATTTTTCAACAACACCCAAGCTTGATGTACGTCTTTAACCTTCACAACTGCTCCTTTTAGTTTTTTCTTAACTGTTTTCCTCATTTTATCATAGTCTCCCTTTCGAAAGTTAAAAGGTAGTACTGTGGATTTCCTTACTATCCCTCCTCCACTAATTAAATCAAAGGCGATCATTCTATGATCACTATTGCCAAGTGGCCCCAACACCCTTATCTCTTGCACTAGATCTGGTGTTCCACTAAGGACTAGGTCTAATATGGCTTCCCCTCTGGTCGGTTCATGAACCAGCTGCTCCAAGAAGCAGTCATTTATTTCATCTAGGAACTTTATCTCCCTAGCATGTCCTGACGTGACACTGACCCAGTCGATACCGGGGTAATTGAAATCACCCATTATTATTACTGCGCTGTAACGTTTGTTAGCTTCCTTGATTTCTTTGAGCATTTCATCATCCATTTGGTCATTCTGGCCAGGTGCTCGATAGTACACCCCCACTGCCATTGCCTTCCCCCTTTTATATGGAATTTCAATCCATATAGATTCTACAGCAGATTTTGTTTCCTGCAAAAAAGGCATAGAGAATGGTCACAAGAACACTTGCCATTCTTATTTAATGTACACTTCTCAAATGTTTCAATTTAATTCTCAGGATTCAATTTCTCTATTGTGCCTTTACTGTAATTTTTGTTTTGCTTTTTTCCTTTCTTATACCAATACTGAAGAAAGGTGACCCGACTGACTGGAAATTATCACACAATCGCTCTGATCCCACATGCCAGCACCCCATTCACTGCAAATTAGTTGGGCTGTTTGTATCATGCCGTTACTTGGCTACTCATTTTTTGTTTATCAGGCTAAGGATTTGCAACCAAAGTTGATACACAGCTATCTCACCATTAAGAACATAGGAAATGCCATACTGGGTCAGACCAAGGTCCATCAAGCCCAGTATCCTGTTTCCAACAGTAGCCAATCCAGGTCACAAGTACCTAGCAGTTTCCCAAAAAGACACACAGGTTCCATAATGCTTGTATTGGGCCAAGTAGTGGATTACCCGGGTCCTCTTTGATAATAGTTTATGGACCTTTCCTCCAGGAACTTGTCCAAACCTTTTTTAAACCCGATCTACATTTACCAGTTCCACTCCATTCATTAATTTATAGATCTCTATCATATCTCCCCTCAGCAGTCTCTTTTCCAGGTTGAAAAGCCTTAATCTTTCAAGCCTCTCCTCATAGGGGTATCCTTCCATCTCCTTTACCATTTTGGTAACTCTTCTCTGTACTTTTTTTAATAACACTATATCCTTTTTAAGATACGGGCAACCAGAATTGCACACAATATTCAAGGTGCAGTCGCACCATGGAATGATACAGAGGCATTCTAATATCCTTTGTTTTATTCTCCATTCCTTTCCTTATGATTCCTAGCATTTTATTTGCCTTCTTGGCTGCTGATGCACAATGGGCAGAGGGTTTCAACGTGTTATCCATGATGACGCCTAAATCTTTTTCCTGGGTGATGTTTCCTAATGTGGAACCTTGCATAATGTAACCATAGTTTGCGTTTTTCTTTCCTAGATGCATAACTTTTGCACTTGCCCATATTAAATTTCATCTGCCATTTGAACGTCCAGTCTTCCAATTTATCAAGTTCCTCTTGCAATTTTTCACAATCCTCTTGGGTTTTAACAACTTTGAATAATTTTGTATCATCTGCAAGTTTGACTATCTCACTTGTTATTCTCATTTCCAGGTCATTAACGAATAATTTAAAAAGCAGTGGACCCAGCACAGATCCAAGGGGTACTCCACTATTCACCTTTCTCCATTGGGAAATCTAGCCATTCAGCCCTACCCTCTGCTTTCTATTTTTTATCCAGTTCTGATCCACAATAGTACACTGCCTCCTATCCCATGACTTTTTAACCTCACCAAGAATCTCTCATGAAGGACCTTGTCAAAGGCTTTCTGAAAATCCAGATGCACTATATCAGGGGTGGCCAATTCCAGTCCTGGTGCACCACAACGCAGCCTGGTTTTCAGGATGTCCCTAATGAATATTCATGAGATATATTTGTATACAGAAGGAGGCAGTGGATGCAAATATACCTCATGAATATTCATTTGGGACATCCTGAAAACCAAGCTGGATTGTGGTGCATCAGGACTGGAGTTGGTCACCCCTGCACTATATCAATCGGCACAGCTTTGTCTACCTGTTTATTCACACCTTCAAAAAAATATATCAGATTAGTAAGACAAGACCTTCCTTGGCTAAAGCCATGTTGGCTTTCTCCCATTAAACCATGATTATCTACAGTACATGTTCAGTAATTTTGTTCTTTATAATGGTTTTCTACCATTTTGCCTGGAAGTGATGTCAGGCTCACCGGCCTGTAGTTTCCCGGATCACCACTGAAAACCTTTTTAAAAATTGGCATTACATTGGCCATTCACCAATCTTCAGGTTCTGCAGATGATTTAAATGATAGCTCACAGATTACTAAGAGTAGGTCTGCAATCTCATCTTTCAGTTCTTTCAACACCCTCAGGTGTATACCATCAGGTCCAGGTGATTTCCTACTGTCTAGTTTATCAAATAGTTGTAATATATCTTCCCGGTTTATCGATATTTTTTTCAATTTTTCTGGATGCATCACCTTTAAATACCATTGCAGTCATGGGTAACTTCCCTATATCTTTTTCAGTAAAGACCAAAGCAAAGAATTCATTCAGTCTCTCCTCTGTGGCCTTATCCCCTCTTAGTACTCCTTTTACCCCTCTATCATCTAATGGTCCAAATGGTCTCTCACACGTTTTTGCTACAAATGTACTTGAAAAAGTTCTTATTATACGTTTTTGCATTTACAGCAAGCTTCTTCTCCAATTCTCTCTTTGCCTGTCTTATCAATGCCTTGCATCTAACTTGTCACTGCCTGTGTTGTTTCCAGTTTTCATCATTTGGCTCCTTTTTCCATTTCCTAAAAGATGTTTTTTGGCAACAACAGCCTCTCTGACCTCACCTTTAAACCATTCTGACAATTTTTTGGACTTCCTTCCACGTTTCTTAAAGCGTGGAATACAGCTGGTCTGGGTTCCACTATGATGTCTTCATTACTAAATACCTTTTCATTTATGTTTTAGTTAGCATTTTTTATATACCACATTTCTGAGGGTCAATGCAGTTTACATGAAACAATTTAAACCTAACAGTACATTGAACAGGGAGTGCTAACATGAAACGAAACATTTAACAATGGGATAGAACATGTATTTAACATTTATAAATTAACCTATGATTCATGTTTGTGTGTATATTGCAAGGTGATATTTAGGATAATGGTACATGGAGGTAAAATGATTTGATTAATGGTTTGTTTCATTAATGTGAATATTGAGTCTTATTGTCCAGTTCTGTATGTAGGCGAAGCAGATTGCATGGTAGTCGGATGCAGAGAGTAGTTATATTTTGTCCTTAAAGTGGTTTCTATTATTATTATTATTATTACAATCTCTTTTATACTGCGCTATTCGGCATCAGTGCGGTTTACATGAAACATAAATTCACCAGAACAACAAGCTGTTCTGTGTTTACAGAGAACAGGTAATCGGAACTTGGATAATATAGGGGTAACTATTTACATACAGGTGTCAAGACAGTACATGTTACACAGAGCTCAATAATCATAGATAGCTTCCTGGGAAGGTTGGTGTAGCTAGCTGGGAATGTTGGTGTAGGTACATTCGCTGGGGGGTGGTGGCTTGACGCGTTGTTGTCTGGGTAGTATTTGAGGAAGAGGTGATGCTTGAATGCCTTCCTAAACTGGGTTAAGTTAGTGATTGCCCGGATACTAGGTGGTAGTGCGTTCCAGCATCTTGGAGCGCAGAAGTTTTTGAAGAGTAAAGTTTTTAGTTCCTTTCTGAATTGAGAGATGTCATGTATGTTTCTCAGTTTTGTGGGGAGGTTATATCAGAGGTTAGATGCATACAATGAGAAGGCACGTGCACAGATTAGAAACATAGAAATATGTTGTTGTTGTTAAGTGCCGTCAAGTCGGAGTCGACTCATGGCGACCCTCTGGATAGCTATCCTAAATTGTGTTCGGTCTTGAGTCAGGCGGCTCATTGTTGACAGACTGGTACCCGTAGCTGCTGTTATTGTATCGATCCATCTCATTGCTGGCCTTCCTCTTTTGCGCTGACCTTCTATCTTGCCAAGCATGATATCTTTCTCTAATGATCTCTCTCTTCGCATGATGTGTCCAAAGTATGAAAGTTGAAGTCTTCTCATCTGAGCTTCTAAAGAAAGCTTAGGTTTGATCTCCTCTAGTACCGACTGGTTTGTTCTTCGCCGCCAGCACCATAATTCAAAGGCATCAATTTTCTTCCTGTCTACCTTTTTTACTGTCCAGCTTTCACATCCATATGATGTTATTGAAAACACCATGGCTTGAACAAGTCAAATCTTTGTATGGAGAGAGACATCTCCGCTCTTGAGGATCTTATCTAGGTCTTTCATAGTCATTCTGCCAAGGGCAATGCGTCGTCTGATTTCTTGACTGCTTGTTGCTTCTTTATTGATAGTTGATCCAAGTAGGTTAAAGTTGTTCACAATTTCAATTTCTTCTCTTTCAACGATGAACCTGTTGATTATGCCAGTTGTCATGATCTTTGTCTTCTTTACATTAAGGTGCAGGCCCATTTTGAGACTATGTTCTTTGATTGTGAGAAGCAAATGTTTCAGATCATCTTCACTTTCAGCCAGTAATGTGGTATCATCAGCATAGCGAAGGCTGTTGATGAGTCTTCCACTAATCTTCACACCTCTGTCTTCATACAATCCTGCTTCTCTGATGATTTGTTCTGCATATAAATTAAACAGGTAGGGGGAAAGTATGCAGCCTTGTCTTACACCTTTGCTTATTTTAAACCATTCTGTTTCTCCTTGTTCCGTTCGAACTGCTGCTTCTTAATCAATGTACAGATTATGCAAGAGTACAATCAGGTGTTCTGGTATACCCATGCTTCTTAATGTGGCCCAGAGTTTCTCATGGTTTACACAGTCAAAAGCCTTGCTATAGTCGATAAAGCACATATAGATATCCTTTTGGTATTCTTTAGTCTTTTCAAGGATCCATCTCACATCCGCAATGATGTCTCTCGTTCCTCGCCCTTTCCTGAACCCTGCTTGCACTTCAGGTAGTTCTTGTTCCAGGTATGGTTGTAGTCTCTTTTGAATAATCTTCAGTAGAATCTTGCTGGCATGTGGGATCAGAGCAATTGTGCGATAATTTCCACAGTCAGTTGGATCACCTTTCTTTAGTATTGGTATAAACACAGATCTTTTCCAGTCAGTTGGCCATGATGTTGTCTTCCATAATTCTTGGCAGAGCCTTGTAAGTACGGTAACAGCTGCATCAGATTGCTGTAATACTTCTATGGGAATGCTATCAATGCCTGGTGCTTTGTTCTTTGATAAGGCTTTCAATGCTGCTTTAACTTCTTCTTTCATCACCAATGGTTCCCGATCATAAGGTACAGGTTGAAAAGGCTGTTGGTCCACTTGATCTTTATCATATAAAAACTCTGTATATTCCTTCCACCTTTTCTTGATCTTCTCAGCATCATTCAACATAGAACCTTGAGCATCTTGTAACATTCCAGTTCGAGGCTGGAACTTTTTCTTTAATTCTCGTAGCTTTAGGAATGCCGATCTTGTTCTTCCTCTAATAGTTTCTGCTTCTATTTCCTTGCAGGCATCGTTGTAGTACTTTTCTTTGTCCTGTATTGCTGCACGTTGGAAATCTCTGAGTTCTGTTATTGTCTTTCTTTCTCCTCTGGCTTTAGCTTCTCTGCGTTTCTGGGCAATTTTCAGAGTTTCTTCCATCATCCATTTTAGCCGTTTTTGCTTTTTCACCTTTTGTAGAGACTTCTCGCTTTCTTCCAAACACAACCTTCTTGATGTCATTCCATAACTCTTCTGGAGCTCTGTCATTTGTATCTAAAGCAGCAAATCGATTTTGCAGGCAGTCTTTAAATTCCAGTGGTATATTCTCAAGGTTATATTTTGCTGCATTCATGAGTGGTTTGCTCTTTTTCAACTTTAGCTTGAGTTTGCATACTAGTAGTTGATGATCTGTACCACAGTCAGCTCCAGGTTTTGTCTTTGTTGATGTTATGGAACTTTTCCATCGTTGACTTCCACAGATGTAGTCAATTTGATTTTTATACAATCCATTGGGTGAAGTCCATGTGTACAGTCGCCGCTTGTGTTGCTGAAAGAAGATGTTTGAGATGAATAGATCGTTGGTCTTGCAGAATTCTATCAGTCTTTCTCCAGCTTCATTTCTGTTGCCAAGTCCATATTTTCCAACTACTTTGCCTTCTTCTTTGTTGCCAACTTTTGCGTTCCAGTCACCCATGACTATCAGGATATCCTGTTTGCATGTTCTGTCAATTAGAAATATGATGACAGAAAAAAACCACATGGCCTATCTAGTCCGTCCTTCCATATCAACAACTACAACAGTCCCCTTTTTTCCTTTAGAGATCCTCTGTGTCTGTCCCATGCTTTTTTGAATTCAGATACTGTCCTCATCTCTACTACCTCCACTGGGACACTATTCCATGAATCCACCACTCTTTCCGTAAAGAAATATTGCCGCATATCACTCCTGAATCTATCCCCCTTCACCCTCATCCTATGTCCCCTCGTAGTAGAACTTGCTTTCAATTGAAAGAGGCTCTCCCCCTATACATTTATGCCATGGAGGTATTTAAACATCTCAATCATATCACCTCTATCCTGCCTTTCCTCTAAGGTGTACATATTGTGATAAGGAAGCTTATCAGGACCCAGGAGACAGGGATAAAGAGAAGGAATTCACCCTTATCAAAGGACCTATTTTACAAGGTCAGAGACACAAAAATCCATTTACACCTAGAAAGCAGGTAATTCCTAGCTGCAATAGGTTACAGAATGCCCCTAGTGGAGAAAAGGAGAGGGAATGCAGGCCCAGGGTAAGGAACCCTTATGTCACTGAATTCCCCAATTACTCAGCTGCCACGAGGCAGTTTGATCTCCAACACCTGAGAGGAGAAGGGGTGGGGCTGGAGCCTGAGAGGTTTAAGTCTAGGTCAGATTATCCAGAGAGGGAGAGGAGTAGGAATGCATACAGAGAGAGGAGTAGGAATGCTTACTGAAGAGGAATGGAGCTGGAACAGTAAGAACAGCAGGAACAAGGAACACAAGTTGGAGGACAGGACGAGAAAGCTCATGTGAATGGTGGCCAGAGCATGAACGAGGAGAAGCTGATACAAGCCTTGACCCAGGTATGAGCATTAGAAGCTTGTCTAATTTGGAGCACTACAGAGTTGCAAGAGACAGCTTTTGCCCTAACAGAAGGCAGTCAGCCAAGTCCTCTGAGCTAGAAACGAAGGTAGAGCCTATGCAACTGGGTGAACAGGATCTAGCTGTAGAAGAAGACTCATACATGGATTGCACTTTATGCCAATCTTCAAATACAGAGGGTTTGGAAGGGAGTCAACCGTAAGGAAAACGTCCAGAGTCCGGTAACCCTGAGAGCCTGTAGATAACTTGTGAAAGTCCTGTATTAAAGGAGAAATACCTTTACTGAGCAAGCTGAAGCTGTCTAATTAAAACTTGTTAAACAGCTGCTAGCCAGTGCAGTGCACAGCCTGAAGCCGTGCTGACGGTGAAAGTAAGAAAAGCTTTGATTGTGTTTTCACTATTCCTAAAAACCTTGAATAGAGAATTGTTTGCCTATGAAGAGTTTAATCTCTTGTTGAAAGTTTTCCTGTGCTTAAAGAGACAAACAGCCGGGAAGTGTTCTGGACTGAGAGAAAACAAACCTGCTTTAAAAAAAGCTGTTTCTGTTTGTTTTAAAACAGCACTGCTAACCATATCTGATAGCATTGGCTGCTGAAAGGACTTTTCTTTATGCTGAAGAACATTATAAGCTGTTTTGTTTTGAGTTCAGTTATATCCTGATGTATTTTTGAAAGAATCCTGGAACAACAATCCAAAGGTGTTATTTTGTGAACCTAGCGTTTTCCCCATAAATAAATTTCTGTCAAAAGCCTTACCACTCAAAGCCAACTACAAATGTGGTTTTTTTTACCTAAAGCCAAGTACCTTCTGACTGGACTACATTTCCCATGAGGCATTGCAAGGCAGCCAGTCAGGTAAAGGCTAAATGGTGAATCTCTCCTATGACAAGCACGCCCCTCCATACTGACTCTAAGGGGCTAAGGGCGTGACAATATTAAGATCCTTTAGTCTGTCCTCATATGCTTTATAATGAAGACCACTACCCATTTTAGTAGCCACCCTCTGTATTGACTCCATCCTGTTTATATCCTTTTGAAGGTGTAGTCTCCAGAATTGCACACTATACTCCAAATGAGGTCGCACCAAAGACTTATACAGAGGCACTATCACCTCCTTTTTTCTGCTAGCCATTCCTCTCCGTATGCACCCAAGCATCCTTCTAGCTTTTGCTGTCACCTTTTCTACCTGTTTAGCTAATTTAAGATCATCAGACACAACCACGCCTAGGTCCCGCTCTTCTTTAGTGGACAGAAGTACTTCACCCTCTATACTATATTGCTCCCTTGGATTGTTGCAGCCCAAATGCATGACCTTACATTTTTTAACATTAAATCCCAACTGCCAAATTCTAGACCATTCTTCAAGCTTAGCTAGATCCCTCCTCATGTTATCTACACCTTCCTGGGTATCTACTCTATAGCAGATTTTGGTATCATCCGCAAAGAGGCAAACCTTACCTGACAGCCCTTCTGCTATATCACTAACAAAGATGTTAAGAAGAATCGGACCAAGGACAGATCCCTGGGGCACACCACTGGTAACATCCTTCTCCTCAGAGTGAGCTCCATTTACCTGTACTCTTTGTCACCTCCCACCCAACCAATTTCTAACCCAAGGAGCAACTTTGGGGTCCATCCCTAGGGAGCTCAGTTTGTTTATAAGTGTCCTGTGAGGAACAGTGTCAAAAGCTTTACTGAAAACTAAATACACCACATCTAGGGCTCTCCCTCTGTCCAACTCCCTGGTCACCCAGTCAAAGAAATCAATCAGATTTGTCTGACAAGATCTGCCTCTGGTGAATCCATGCTTCCTCGGATCCTGTAATCTGCTGGACTCCAGAAACCTCACTATTTTCTCTTTCAGCAACGTTTCCAATAATTTACTCACCACCGAAGTTAAACTAACCGGCCTGTAGTTTTCAACCACATCCTTACTTCCTCTTTTGTGTAAAGGCACCACATGAGCCTCTCTCCAGTCCTTTGGCACCACTCCTGACTCTAACGAGGCATTGAAAAGGTCAGTCAGTGGAGCTGCTAGAACATCCCCAAGTTACCTCAGTATTCTAGGGTGTATCCCATCTGGTCCCATCGCTTTGTCTACTTTAAGTTGAGCTAGTTTCTCACAAACACAGTCCTCTGAAAATTGTTCAAGATGTCCCTCGCTTCTGTTGCTGTTTGCAGATGTTTTCTGAGGTCCTGCTCCTGGTTCTTCATCTGTGAACACAGAACAGAAATATTAAGGAGAAATTAGACCTTACCTGCTAATTGTCTTTCCTTGAGTTCTCTCCAGGCCAGTCCAGGGAATGTAGGGTGTTCAATCCCCTTCAGCAGCTGAGGACTGGAAACAACAGAGCTTTGCTGACACCCTATCTAGATCCCTCTAGTGCCAGCAGCTCAGTCTACTATTGTCAAAGCAGCTCCCAACAAAAACGTAACCAAGAAAAACAAAAAAAACAATGGGCATACCCCACTTTACAGACCTTCTATACCTCTCTAATCCCCTAACCGGTAACCTAAACCACTGTTCAATGAATTTCCTTCTTCATCCTTTTGACTTTCTTCTTTTTTTTTTTAACCTGCTGCCCCAGGAACCAGCAACAGGTAGACCATCCTGCAGAAACTGACTGCCAAAAAAATTCCATTGGAACTCCCATGGCCTCCAAACACGCAATATCTGCCTCCACAGTCATCGCCCCTTCTGCTGTAATCTGCCTTGCACCACTGACTGGGTGGGCCCTGGACTGGCCTGGAGAGAACTCAAGGAAAGACAATTAGCAGGTAAGGTCTAATTTCTCCTTCCTAAATGTCTCTCCAGGCCAGTCCAGGGAATGTAGGGATGTACCAAAGCAGTGCCTAATAACGGGAGGGACCATGAAGCCCTGTCAAGATAGCAGAAGCTCCAACTTTGGCATCCCCCCTAGTCTGCACATCTAAGCGATAGTATTTCGCAAAGGTATGCAGCAAAGACCATTTCGCTGCTCGGCAAATATCCACTGGAGGTACCAGGACGGACTCTGCCCAAGACGCAGCTTGACCACGAGTAGAATGAGCCCGAAGCCCCGCAGGACGAAGTCTACCCCGTGCAGAATAGGCTGCTCCAATAGCCTGCTTCACCCATCTGGCAATCGAGGCTTTGGAGGCAGCCTCCCCTTTTCGCAAACCTCCAAAAATCACAAACAACCGGTCAGTTTTATGAAAGGACTCCATTCTCTTAAGATACTTCCTAAGGATTCGGCCAATATCTAGCTTCCGAAGAGCCCGATCCGGCTCTGCCCCCCCAAGCCTTGAAAAAGTCGGAAGCGAAATCGTTTGATTCACATGAAACCTAGATACCACCTTCGGCAAAAAAGAGGGCACTGGCCGTAACACCACCTTTTCTTCTGAAAGCTGTAGGAAAGGTGTTCTATATGAGAGCGCCTGAAGATCAGAAACCCTTCTTGCCGAACACAATGCTACCAGGAAAACTGTCTTCCACGATAGCTCTCTCAGACCAACCTTCGCCACCGGCTCAAAGGGCGGTTCTGTCAGCGCCTCCAACACCAAGTTCAAACCCCAGGGGGGAACCACCTGCCTCACGGGAGGTCGTAATAGTTTAACTGCTCTAAATAAGTGAACCACATCTGGGTGTGAGGCCAAGGAGGTGCAGTGCACTTTTCCCCTATAACAAGCCAGTGCAGCTAACTGCACCCTCGGACAACTCCAAGCGAGGCCCTTATCTAGACCCCCCCTGTAGGAACAGCAACAAGTCAGGCAATGCTGAGCCGAAAGGCTCAACGCCCCTCTCTGCCTACCAGCCTTCAAAAATGCGCCAGGTCCTTATATACGACAAGGCCGTAGACCGCTTTCTAGACCGTAACATTGTTGTTACGACCTCCGGAGCGTAGCCACGGCATCGCAATTGTGCCCACTCAAGAGCTAAGCCGTAAGCGAGAACCGATCCACCTCTGGTATCAAAACCGGTCCCTGGACCAACAAATTGGGACGACTGGGCAGTTTCCAAGGTCGATCCACTAGCAGCCGCATGAGATCCGCATACCATGCCCGCCGCGGCTAATCCGGCGCAATGAGAATCACCCTCTAGCGGTGATCCTCTATTCTCTGAAGGAGCCGACCGATCAATGGCCACGGTGGGAACACATAAAGTAGCCCATTGCTCGGCCAGGGCTGCACCAGAGCGTCGAGTCCTTCTGACATGTGTTCCCTGCGTCTGCTGAAGAAACGAGACGCCTTGGCATTGTCGAGAGTGGCCATCAAGTCCATGATCGGACATCCACAACGCCTCGTGATATCGTGAAAAAACGCCGCATTCAGCTCCCACTCTCTGGGGTCTAATGTATGACGACTGAGATAGTCGGTCTGCACGTTGTCCTTTCCCACTACATGGGCTGCCGACAAGGCCAAGAGATGACATTCTGCCCATTGAAACAACAGCTGACTCTCCTCCAACAAGGCCACGCTGCCTGTGCCTCCCTGTTGATTGATATAAGACACCGTTACCTCATTTTCGGAGAAAACGCGCACTGCCTTGCGGGAAACCAGACTCTCGAACTCCAGTAGCGCCAACCTTACTGCCCATAACTCCAGGCGATTGGTCGACCATTGGGCTTCCTCCAACGTCCAGGTGCCCTGCGCTACCCGTGCCAAACAGTGAGCCCCCCATTCAGCGAGACTCGCATCCGTGGTGACCAGCAGCCAATCGGGCCACAGTAGCGGCACGCCCACCTTCACATGGTCCTCCACTAGCCACCACTCCAAGCTGACCTTTACGTCTGCTGGACACACCAACCTTTGCGACAATGGTTGAGCTTGCGGTGACCACCAGGACAGGAGCGCTCGCTGCAGCGGCCTCATATGCGCTCTGGCCCACGGTACGAGCTCCAAGGATGCCACCATCGAGTCCAGCAGCTGCATGTAGCGCCACGCTGTTGGTGCCTCCAATCCTAAAAATCTTCTCACCTGCGTGATCAGCTTCTGTATTCTGCCTTCGGGTAGAAACACCAACCCGGCCTGCATATTGAACAAGGCCCCGAGATACACCAACTGCTGTGCCGGTTACAATTGACTTCTGGTTGCCTTGAGGGATTCCACTTCGGATTCCGCCTGAATCAACCAATCGTCCAAATAAGGATGTACTTGAATTCCCTCCTGCTGGAGAGCCGCTGCAACCACCACCATCACCTTTGTGAAGGTATGCGGCGCCGTAGCCAGCCCGAACGGCAAGGCCTGGAACTGAAAATGACCCATAGGTACGGCGAAACGCAAGAATCTTTGATGATCCTCTCTCTGATTGGAATGTGCAGATAGGCCTCTGACAGATCTATGGAAGACAGCACCTCTCCTGGCTTTACCGCCTCTATGACAGACCGGAGAGTTTCCATCCGGAAGTGCGACACCCGCAAGGAGCGGTTCACGCCCTTGAGATCGAGAATAGGCCGAAAAGAACCTTCCTTTTTGGGGACCACGAAATAAATCGAGTACCGACCTAACCCGTACTGGTCTAATGGGACTGGAACCACCACTTGCAGCTGAAGCAAACGCTGTAGCGTCGCCTGTACCGCCTCCCGTTTCGACTGTGCCTTGCAGGGAGACATTACGAATGCATCCGTCAGTAGCATATCAAATTCTAGGGCGTACCCCTCATGGACTACCTCTAGAACCCACTGGTCGGTCGTAACTTTGGCCCAGGCGGAGTAGAACTTCTGTAACCTTCCTCCTATTGGAACCTCCGGCTGGGCCTGTCCACCTTCATTGTGGTTTCTTGGACGGAGTTGACTGGGACGAGAAATAGCCTCTACCAAACCCGCGCGCCCCTCGAAAGGTCTGTCCCCTGGACATAAACCGACCTCTTTGATAGGGTGCATACCAAGATGTTCGAAACCTCTGGAAATCTCTGCCTTGGCCCCTCTGCGGACCCCCTGGTCTTTGACCTCTTGGTCTGTCCTCAGGCAGACGCCCGCCTTTGGAATCACCCAAGTCCTTCACAATCTTCTCCAGGGCTTCCCCAAAGAGAAGCTTGCCCTTATAGGGGAGTTTACTGAGATGTGCCTTCGATGACACATCCGCCGCCAAATTTCTTAGCCAAAGAAACCTGCCTGGCCGCAATCATGGAAGCCATAGACTTGTCCAATATCCTCATGAGATCATAAAACGCATCCGCCAAATAGGCCGCTGCCGATTCCAACTTTGCTCCTTCCGAGGAGACAGACTCCTCTCTCAGAAGATTTGTCTCCCTGAAGCCACCTGATAGAGGCTCAAGAGACATAGGCCCCACAAATAGCGGTCTGTAGAGACAGAGCGCTGGCATCAAACGCCTGCTTGAGAACAGCTTCGAGCTTCCGATCCTGCAAATCTTTAAGGGCAGCGCCCCCTTCAACTGGAATAGTCATCTTCTTTGTAACCGCCAAGACCAACGCATCCACCTTGGGCATGCGCAGAAGGTCCCTCTCTTCTTGAGGGATGGGATACAAACGACCCATGGTTCTGCTACCTCGTAAGGTAGCCTCTGGGCACTCCCATTCTGACTCCACCATTTGTTTAATTATTTATTTATTTATTTTTATTACAGTTTCTTATATACCGCGCTATTTAGAATCAGCGCGGTTTACATCATAACAAAACGACCATTACGACAAACTGTCAGGTTTTACATTGAACAGGAGTACAAACTTGGATAACTGGGTTAACTATATGAACGGGAAAACACTTCTGTTCTGTTTTAAACCTCTGGAGCAGAGGATCCTCCAGCAGTTCTTCCTGAACTACTGGCAAAGCTATGTTGATTGCCGTAAGCGTATGTGCTATGAGCGCCCCCAGCTCCTCCTTACGAAACACTCTAAAGAAGTTTGGATCTTCCCCCGGAAGAATCTCACCTTCCTCTATCTCTCCTGCCCAGGGATCCAGGCCCGAGTCCGAAAGGAGCTCTCCTTGCTCTGCACCCCGAAGCTCAGACTCCTGCTGACCAACCCAGTCTGAGCCCGGATCCAGAGCCAGAGCCATGTTAGAGGACCCCTCTCCCGGATCCTCTTCCACCCCTAAGCCATCAGTCAGAGAGCCTGATAGGCTGGGAAAGACTTCATTACTTAGGGCCTGCTTCTGCTTAATACAATAGGCCCTGTGCAAAGACAAAATAAAATCCGTTGAAAACACAGATTCCACAGATTCTGGCAGCCCAGCTAAGGCTTTCTGTGGTTCTTGAGCAGCCTGTACTGGTTTCTTTCCCTTAGATTTACTTTTCTCCGCTCTTTTCTGAGACTTCTGAGGCTTTCCCAGTGCGGGAGAAATGGCTAGTTCCAACAAAATGGCCGCCGTTCCCGCTTTTTCTACAGGAGCCTGAGGCTTCCCCAAACTGTCCCCCGATCCTAACTTGGGGTCCATGGCTTCCGAGAGAGTGCGCTCCACTGAACTCCCCTGCCGAAAACAAATGCGGCAGAGCCCGGGACCTGCTAATCCGTGTCTGCTTCCACATTGTGCACAAGCCGCCAGAGTCGGCAGCATGCGTGCTCAGCGAACAAAAACACTGCCAAACGCAAGCGCTCCGATGCGCTCCAACAATCTCCTCACAGTACCGGCAAAAAAACCAAAGCTCACCTTTCGGTATCCCGCTTGACTTCACATGCTCCCTCCCTCGCTGCTAGCAAGGACAGAAGAAAACAATTCCAGGAGGCTGCGGAGGCAGAACGCATGCTCAGGGGCTCCCAGGCACCACTGTTCCGGGCAGATTCGGCCTGTCAGCTTCCACGAGGCAGGCTCTGCCTCTACTGACCTCTACGCAAGTTCCCCTGCCGATCAACAAAGGCTGCCGGTCTTACTGCCCTGCTAGGGCAAGCCAGCTCTGCTGCTGTATTTTACTGCTGTTTTTCTGGGTTGCGATCTTTTTTTTTTTTTTTTAAACCTCTACCATGTCTGTGTTGAGGGAGCTAGCTATCCTACGTCCTATTCAGCTGCTGAGGACTGAAGACTGAGCTGCTGGCACTAGAGGGAGCTAGATAGGGTGTCAGCAAAGCTCTGTTGTTTCAAGTCCTCAGCTGCTGAAGGGGATTGAACACCCAAATTCCCTGGACTGGCCTGGAGAGACGATTAGGAATTCCGCTTTATCCTCATCAGCTTCTACATATTCCTCCCCTTCACCCTTGAGTCTGACAATGCCACTTTTGCCCTTCCTCTTCTCACTAACATATCTGAAAAATGTCTTATCCCCCCCATTTTATTGCATTGGCTATTTCCTCCTCTTTTTGAATCTTTGCTTTCCTGACTACTTTGCTAGCTTTTCTGTCCAAATATAGATGCCTGTCTTCCTCTCTCTGTGATCTCTTGTATTTCATGAAGGCTTCCCTCTTTTTCTTCACTTTTTCAGCTACTTCTTTCAAAAGCCATAGTGGTCTCCTTTTCCTTTTACCTTTATTTACCATTTTAACAAAAAGGTTGGTTGCCCTTAAACTATCCCTTTTCAGTTTTGCCCACTGTTTTTCTACATCCCCCAGCTGTTCCCATCCCGCTAACGACTCCCTGAGGTATTGGCCCATCTTGGCAAAGTTAGTCTTCCTAAAGTCCAAGACCCTCACCTTTGAATGGATTCTAACAGCCCTAGTCCTAATACTGAGCCACACCATCTGGTGATCACTGGATGCAAAATGATCTCCCACTATAACATCAGATACACTTTCACCATTGGTAAGCACCAAGTCCAGTATGGCTCCTTCAAGTGTGCAGTCTGTTACCAATTGCCTGAATAGTTCTCCCTGTAGAGAATCCAGGATCTCTTTACTTCTAGATGATACTGCAGCAGGAATGTGCCAATCAACATCTGGCATATTGAAATCCCCTATCAGTAGCACTTCCCCTTTCCTAGCAATGCTGCGTATGTCTTCAATTAACTCTCTGTCCACCTCTTCCTCTTGTGAGGGTGGTCTGTATATCACGCCAATGCAAATAGATTTCTCTTTCCCTCTTTCTAGTTTAACCCACAATGCCTCCTCTCTCCCTTTTAAGCTCTGTAATTCCACAGCTTTAATAGTATTTTTTTACATATAGTGCCACTCCTCCTCCCCTTCTTCCTACCCTGTCCTTTCTGAATAAAATATAGCCATGTACAGTTACATCCCAGTCATGGTTTTCTGTGAACCATGTTTCTGTAACTGCCACTAAATCCATTAAACTGCCACTAAATCCAAGTCGGCCACTCCCACCAAACCTTCAACATCAGGGATCTTATTTCCCATGCTACGGGCATTTATACACACTGCTTTCCATATGTTAACCCTGTTACCCATTTCCATAAAGGTATTTAATGTATCACTTACCTGGGGGCCTTCTTCACCCATCCCCAACGAATCTAGTTTAAAGCCCTCTTCAGTAGATTAGCCAGTCTACTACTGAAGACGCATCAACCTTTCTTGGACACATGGATGCCATCTCTGCTCTGCAACCCTTGGAACAGCATCCCATTGTCTAGGATGTTTAGTTACATTTTAGTTTTTCTGTAGGTACACTTAAAGTGTTTTGAGTGCATGATCTTCTGATTCTATTTTCTGGAGGCTTTATTAGCATCTTATGTAGGTAAATGGCGGACATGATGTGTAGGATTTTGAAGATAGTTATAAGTACCTTGTTTTTGATACAGCATGGGAGGGGAAGCCAATGTAACTTTTTTAGGATAGGGGTTATGTGATCCATTCTGGATGCTCCCTTAAGAACCCTGGTGGAAGTGTGCTGGGCCATTTGTAATGGTAGTAAGGCATATTTAGGGATACCCTGAAAAATAATATTGTAATAGTCTAAATGTGGGAATATTAATGCTTCAAGTAGAGGTTGCAGGGTTTTTATCTTCTGGTAAATCATTCTGGTGGTATTGCTCAAAGAGAGAGGTCATTAGAGAAAGAAATCATGCTTGACAAGATTGAAGGTCAGCGCAAAAGAGAAAGGCCAGCAGTGTGAATTAAACTCATTCTCCAGATAAGGGATGGCTTGTAGGCTGTTTAAAGATGAAAGCCACAATCTAGACACACCCAGCACAATTCTTGGTTCTTTCATAAAACAGTAGGTCTAATTCTTCATCTCTTCACTACCGTATTTTTACCAATTTCTTTATCTTCAGCCTTCTCTACTAGTCTGTTGTCTTTCTTCTTCAGTCTAGTAGTTTCTTCCTGCTGCTCAACTGGAACCAGCCTTTATAGAACTATAGTACCCTGGGAGTTTTCCTTGGTTTTGTAACCCCATACCTACCGCAGCCAATGCAGTAGCATTCCTTGGCAGGTGACACAGATCGCAGGTCCCTTCCAATATACATGCAGTCTATGTCCAGACAGTGTCACCACTGAGTGCTGGCGCTTATCCCTCAAAAGTTCTCAACAATGACTCCAAAGCATCCAAGCTCTGATTGGCCTGAGGAACAGACGATGAGTTCAGGAATCAAACAGAGATCTTCTCTGGACCGACTTGTTTTTCTGCATTTTTAATCTTATCAATCTCCTGTCACTGGTTGTGTCTTCTGTTAATCTGTGACAGAGAAGAGCACAGAGACAGGAAAATGAAAACCAAGGCTACGGATAAGGTTTTCCTACCAGCTGGTATAAAGCTCCCAGTCGCTATTCTACTGCTCCTACACTGTATATAATTCCATGTGCTCACTGGTCTTACTCTAGCATGACATATAAATCCATAGCCTGCTGCTTTTATGTAGTGTACCAATCAGTAGTCTATTGACCTTCTAATAATATACAACTCCATATCCTCACTGATCTTCTACACTTGTACATTATTTATTTATTATTTATATTCTGCCTTTCTTTAATTTCAAAGCTTACATAGTAACATAAGAAATACAAACATCATGACAGATAAAATAAACAAATCAAACTTCAAAACCTTCTTAATATAATTCACCGAATATCTAAAAATCCCAATCGACAACCCATACTATAATAGTCTCCAAATTTACTCATTGAAACCACCCTGCAAAAGCTGGCCTAAATAAATAAGTCTTTGATTTTTCCTTAAAACCAGTGAGTCATTCTCAGTCTTCAAATCGAATAGCAAGAACTTCTATTGACTCAGACTAGCCACCGAAAACATCATTTTCCTGGAATTATTTAATTTCACCAATCTCACTGGAGGAACCTCTAATAGAAACTGGTTACAGGATTGAACAGCATGCAAAGGTATATAAGATGCCAGGGGATGGAACAGAGGCAAATGCAACAAATCCTTTCTTACCATAAAGCACAGTTACTTACCTGTAACAGGTGATCTCTGGGAACAGCAGGAATAAGTCTTCACATATGGGTACGTCGGTACCGACGGAGCCTGCGCGGGAACGCTCCCCAGCTTCCCAAAAAAGGAAAGCTTTTGGGAGCATCCCTCAGCGCCTGCGCACTGCCTTCCCGCCTTTCCTAACCGCCTCTCCCCAGTTTGAGTTTTAAAGCTGAGACAAAGAGAGAGAGGAAAGGAAAAATAGATAGAGAGATACAACTCCTAGGGGAGGTGGGTGGCTTGTGAAGACAAGATATTCCTGCTGTTCCCAGAGATCACCTGTTACAGGTAAGTAACTGTGCTATCTCCAGGAACAAGCAGGAATGAGTCTTCACATATGGGGACTCCCTAGCTGGGGATGCCTGGGAGATCCCCAAGGTTATGAGACCCTGGGAAGGGCTCTATCTCCTCCTATGGATCTCAGGCATCCATCCAGGGATGGAGGGCAGGAGTTGATTAAGCATGGAACAGGTGTTTGAGAACAGCCTGACCAAACAAGGCATCCCGGCGGGAGTCCTTGTCCAAACAGTAATGGGCTGTGAAGGTATGAACCGAGGCCCAGGTGGCCGCTCGACAGATCTGGTCGATGGACACAGAATTTAGATGAGCCATAGAGGTGGCCATGGCCCTCACATTATGAGCTGTGACATGGCCCTCCAGAGAAAGCTTCTTACTCTGGTAGGCGAAAGAAATACACTGAGCAATCCAATTGGACAGTGTCCTCTTAGAGACTGGAAGTCCAAAATGAGAGGGATCAAAAGCAACAAAGAGTTGAGAAGACTTTCTATGTTGCTGTGTCCTTTGTAAGTAAAAGGCAAGAGCTCTCTTACAATCCAGGGTATGAAGATTCCTCTCTGCACTTGATGCATGAGGACCTGGAAAAAAGACAGGTAAATATACCTCTTGATTAAGATGAAAAGGTGAGACCACTTTAGGCATAAAGTGTGGATTGGTCCTAAGGACTACCTTATCATGATGGAACCTTGTATAAGGTGGATTAGCCACTAAGGCCTACAGTTCACTGATGCGGCGAGCTGAGGTGACTGCAATGAGGAAAATAACCTTCCAGGAAAGAAATTTGAAGGAGGTGGTGGCTAAAGGTTCAAAAGGTGGCTTCATAAGCTGACCAAGAACCAAATTTAAGTCCCATGCCACCGGAGGAGGCATAATGGGAGGTTTAGTTAAAGTTAGGCCTCTCATGAATCTTGCAATAAGAGGATGAGAGGAGATAGGCTGTCCATTGATAGGCTTAAGGGATGCTGCAATAGCACTCAAATGGACTCTTACTGAATTTGTCTTAAGGCCTGCATTGGAGAGATGCAGGAGATATTCCAATAGAGTATTCAAAGGTAGTGCTAGAGGGTCAAGACCCTTCTCAGTACACCAAATGGAAAACCTTTTCCATTTAAAAGCATAGGAACGTCTAGTAGAAGGTTTTCTGGAAGCATGGAGGATATCCTTCACCTGCTGAGAAAGATTCCAACCTTGAAGGTCTAGGCCTTCAGCAACCAAGCTCTGAGGTGAAGGGACTTGGGGTTTGGGTGCCACAAAGTCCCCTCCTCCTGGGACAGATGGTCTGGAGCAGCTCCCAAGTCTTGGGAGGGAGCTTGAGAGAGATGCAGAAGTAGAGGGTACCACACTTGGCATGGCCAGCGTGGAGCTATGAGGATCATGGATCCTTGATCCCTCTGGAGCTTGAACAGAGTCTTGGGAATTAAGGGAATGGGTGGAAAGGCATACAGGAAGTCTTGACCCCAGTGAAGGAGGAAGGCATCCTTGGCCTGAACTCCCTGACACGGAATTCTGGAACAGAACCGGGGAAGTTTGGCATTCCACGGACTTGCAAAGAAGTCTATGTCCGGGGTTCCCCACTCTTGAAAGATTCTGAGTACTTGGTCCATGTGCAGGGACCATTCGTGTGGAAGCAGAACTCGACTGAGTCTGTCTGTCCAAGAGTTTTGGATTCCTGGAAGGTATACGGCCAAGAGATGGATTTGATGCTCTCTGGCGAAGGCCCACAATCTTAAAGCTTCGTTGCAAAGCGACAGAGAGCCAGTTCCTCCTTGCTTGTTTATGTAAAACATGGCTAACTGATTGTCCGTATGAATGAGGACTGTCTTGTAGCTGAGCAGGGTATGGAAGACCTTGAGAGCTAGAAAAACTGCTCGGAGCTCCAAGTGGTTGATATGGAGAGAGGTCTCCTGTGGAGACCAAGTGCCCTGAGTGGAGAGGTCTTGTAGATGAGCTCCCCAACCTGTTTGGGAGGCATCTGTTGTGAGGGTTGCCTGGGGCAACAACTGTTGGAAGGGAGACCCCAGCAGCAGATTTTGGGTGGACATCCACCACTGGAGAGACCAAAAGAGGCACCTGGAGGTTGCTATTTGGTCTGAGAAAGCTCCTGATGCTTGAGTCCACTGGGTGGACAAAGTCCATTGAGCTGCTCTCATGTGAAGGCGAGCATAGGGTACCATATGCACTGTGGATGCCATGTGGCCTAGCAGTTGTAGCATCTCCCGGGCAGTTAAATGGCTCTTTGACTGAATCTGGGAGGCTAACTGCACTAGGCGTAGGCAACGGGCCTGAGGAAGATAGGCCCTTGCAGTGGTAGTATCCAGCCAGGCCCCTATGAACTCTAGGGACTGAGTAGGGGTGAGCTGGGACTTTGGGAGGTTTACCACAAGTCCCAGATACTGCAGAATGTGCCTTGTGCAGTCCAGGGAAGTCTGGGCCTCTGACTGAGATGGAGCTCAGATGAGCCAGTCATCCAGGTATGGGAATGCAAATATTCCCAGAGTGCGTAGAAATGCAGCTACTACTGCCATGCATTTGGTGAACACTCTTGGAGCAGAGGCCAGACCGAAAGGAAGCACCCTGTATTGGTAATGCTTTCCTTGGAAAAGAAAACGGAGGAACCTTCTGTGAGATGGATGGATGAGGACATGTGTGTACGCATCCTTGAGATCTAGAGAACAAAGCCAATCCTGACTCTGAAGGTATAGAAGGAGAGTGCCCAGAGAAAGCATCTTGAATTTCTCCTTGCATAGAAATTTGTTCAATTCTCTGAGATCTAATATGGGTCTGTAGCCCCCTGTTTTCTTTGGGATCAGAAAGTAGGGGGAGTAAAACCCTGACCCTTGTTGAAGAAGAGGTACTTCTTCTTTTGCCCCTTGGGCAAGAAGGGCAGCCACCTCCTGACCTAGAAGGTCGAGGAGAGATGTTGGAGAATTGAAATGTCTCACCATGGTGTGAGGAGGAAGGTTTGAGAAATGAAGCTTGTAGCCCTCCCTTATGATGGAGAGGGTCCACTGCTCTGCTGTAATTTGCTCCCATCTGGGAGCAAAATGAGCTAACCTTCCTGGAATGGTGAGAGGCTCTGGCTGTTTCAGAACCAGAAAGGCGAAGTTCTCTAGCATCAAGTCAAAAGCCCTGAGGAGGCTGGGTCTGCTGAGTTGCAGCAGCCCCTGTAGGCTTAGGCCTGGCCTGTTTAGGTTGCTGATGCTTAGCAGCAAAACGACTTGTAGATGATTGTTGGCCAGAAGCAGGATGGAATCTGCCTTTCTTGAAAAAATACTTCTTGAAAGATTTTTTCTTGGCAGGAATGGAGGTTGACTTTGAAAGTCTATCCAAAGCAGAATTTTCTGCATCCATTTGAGTGGCTTTTATTTGCCAATCTTTGCCAAACAAGTTTTCTCCTGTACAGGGAAGATTTCCCAAGCCATCCTGGACCCAAGATTCTAGATCAGAAGCTTGGAGCCAAGCAATTCTGCGTGCAGCTATGGCCGAAGCCCTGCTGGCACCCTCAAAGGAGTCAAAAGCTGCACGGTTGGAAAATTTTGAAATATCTTGAGTATGCTTAATCCAAATAAGAAATTCTTCCCTTTTATCCTCTGGAAGAAAAGGGAGGAAAGTGTGCAGCTTATCTGCAACTTCTTTCAGAAACATACCCATATAAAGACTATAGGAGTTGATTCTGGCAATGAGCATACTGGCTTGGAAGATTTTCCTACCAAAAGCATCCAAGGTCCTGCATTCTCTTCCTGGAGGAGCAGAGGAGTGTCTTTTTGCACTCTTTATCTTTTTCATAGCTGACTCCACCACAATAGAATGGTGAGGAAGCTGTGTTTTATGAAACCCAGGACAAGGAGGGACACGGTACATAGTGTCCAATCTTAAAAAAAGCGCTGAGGAGATTGAGGCGTCGGGGGTTTTTACAAATCTATGTGGTGTTAATAAGAAAAACAAGGGACATTGGCTACAAAGGTTCTACACAAGCTAAGTAGACCAACATATGCCATATTGTTTTAATTTAATAGGGTATTTACCCGCTGAGAAAATTATACAAAAAAAATCTATACTATGAGCAATATTGAGTGATAAGATAAGAAAATAGGCCGTGGTCATTGATGTTAAACGGGCACTAGTTTTGGGTGTAAGCTATTGACCCAAGAAGAAGTGTGGTAGCAAGTGGCTGACAAATGCGAAAAAACTTGCCATTTATCTGAGACCACATCAAGGCCATGATTGAATGACTGAATAAATCTATAGATTACACAACACATGGGTGAAGTACATTTTAGTTACGTTAATAAGTTATTCACTCTTGAGAAGTCCTATATCTGTTTGTTTGGTACACCACAATCTTAATTGAAGACATACGCAGCATTGCTAGGAAAGGGGAAGTGCTACTGCTAGGAGATTTCAATATGCCAGATGTTGATTGGCACATTCCTGCTGCAGTATCATCTAGAAGTAAGGAGATCCTGGATTCTCTACAGGGAGAACTATTCAGGCAATTGGTAACAGACCCCACACGTGAAGGGGCCATACTGGACTTGGTGCTTACCAATGGTGAGAGTGTTTCTGATGTTGTAGTGGGAGATCATTTTGCATCCAGTGACCACCAGATGGTGTGGTTCAGTATTAGGACTAGGGCTGTTAGAATCCATTCCAAGGTGAAGATCTTAGACTTTAGGAAGACTAACTTTGCGAAGATGGGCCAATACCTCAGGGAGTCGTTAGTGGGATGGGAACAGCTGGGGGATGTAGAAAAACAGTGGGCAAAACTGAAAGGGGGTATTTTAAAGGCAACCAACCTTTTTGTTAAAATGGTAAATAAAGGCAAAAGGAAAAGGAGACCGCTATGGTTTACGAAGGAAGTAGCTGAAAAAGTGAAGAAAAAGAGGGAGGCCTTCATGAAATACAAGAGATCACAGAGAGAGGAAGACAGGCATCTGTATTTGGAAAAACTTAGAGAAGCTAGCAAAGTAGTCAAGAAGGCAAAGATTCAAAAGGAGGAGAAATAGCCAATGCAATAAATGGGGGGATAAGACATTTTTCAGATATATTAGTGAGAAGAGGAAGGGCAAAAGTGGTATTGTCAGACTCAAGGGTGCAGGGGGGGAATATGTAGAAGCTGATAAGGATAAAGCGGAATTGCTTAACAAATATTTTTGTTCTGTGTTCACAGATGAAGAACCAGGAGCAGGACCTCAGAAAACACCCACAAATAAGAACAGAAGCGAGGGACATCTTGAGCAATTTTCAGAAGACTGTGTTCGTGAGAAACTAGCTCAACTTAAAGTAGACAAAGCGATGGGACCGGATGGGATACACCCTAGAATACTGAGGAACTTGGGGACGTTCTAGCAACTCCACTGACTGACCTTTTCAATGCCTCGTTGGAGTCAGGAGTGGTGCCAAAGGACTGGAGAGAGGCTCATGTGGTGCCTTTACACAAAAGCGGAAGTAAGGATGTGGTTGAAAACTACAGGCCGGTTAGTTTAACTTCGGTGGTGAGTAATTATTGGAAACGCTGCTGAAAGAGAAAATAGTGAGCTTTCTGGAGTCCGGCGGATTACAGGATCCGAGGCAGCATGGATTCACCAGAGGCAGGTCTTGTCAGACAAATCTGATCGATTTCTTTGACTGGGTGACCAGGGAGTTGGACCGAGGGAGAGCTCTAGATGTGGTGTATTTAGATTTCAGTAAAGCCTTTGACACTGTTCCTCACAGGCGACTTATAAACAAACTGAGCACCCTAGGGATGGACCCTAAAGTTACTGCTTGGGTTAGAAATTGGTTGGGTGGGAGGCGACAAAGAGTACAAGTAAATGGAGCTCACTCTGAGGAGAAGGATGTTACCAGTGGTGTGCCCCAGGGATCTGTCCTTGGTCCGATTCTTTTTAACATCTTTGTTAGTGATATAGCGGAAGGGCTGTCGGGTAAGGTTTGCCTCTTTGCGGATGATACCAAAATCTGTAATAGAGTAGACACCCAGGAAGGTGTAGATAACATGAGTAGGGATCTAGCTAAGCTTGAAGAATGGTCTAGAATTTGGCAGCTGGGATTTAATGTTAAAAAATGTAAGGTCATGCATTTGGGCTGCAGCAATCCAAGGGAGCAATACAGTATAGGAGGTGAAGTACTTTTCTCCACTAAAGAAGAGCGGGACCTAGGCGTGGTTGTGTCTGATGATCTTAAAGTAGCTAAACAGGTAGAAAAGGCGACGGCAAAAGCTAGAAGGATGCTTGGGTGCATACGGAGAGGAATGGCTAGCAGAAAAAAGGAGGTGATAATGCCTCTGTATAAGTCTTTGGTGCGACCTCATTTGGAGTATGGTGTGCAATTCTGGAGACCGCACCTTCAAAAGGATGTGAACAGGATGGAGTCGGTGCAGAGGGTTGCTACTAAAATGATTAATGGGCTTCATTATAAAGCATATGAGGACAGACTTAAGGATCTTAATATGTTCACCTTAGAGGAAAGGCGGGATAGAGGTGATATGATTGAGATGTTTAAATACCTCCGTGGCATAAATGTTCAGGGAGAGAGCCTCTTTCAATTGAAGCAAGTTCTGCGACGAGGGGACATGGGATGAGGGTGAAGGGAGATAGATTCAGGAGTGATATGCGGAAATATTTCTTTACAGAAAGAGTAGTGGATCCGTGGAATAGTCTCCCAGTGGAGGTGGTAGAGATGAGGACAGTAACTGAATTCAAAAAAGCATGGGACCAACACAGAGGATCTCTAAAGGTAGAAAGTGGACTGTTGTAGTTGTTGTTATGGAAGGACAGACTAGACGGGCCTTGTGGTCTTTTTCTGTCATCATGTTTCTATGTTTCTACGAGAATGAGGAGAGATAGTGAGAGGAGTCTCCCATAAGTCAATCATGTGATCATAAAGAATCTCATGAATTGGCAAGGTGACTGCCTCCTTAGGAGCCTTAGAATAACCTAAAATATCCAATTTTTTAGCTCTAGGCTCTGATTCAGAAGTTACTGAAATAGAAAGCCCTTTAGCCACTTCTCTTATGAAGTCTTGAAAGGACAAGTCCTCTGGAGGAGACATTCTTCTTTTTGGAGAAGAAGGCTCTTCAGGAAGGGCTATGGATACTTCAGCAGACTCCTCCGATGCATCAGAATCTTCGGAGGAATCAAAGTATCGACTGTCAGGGTGCTCTTCCAAAGCTCGATACGCGTATCGAGCGGTATCGACATCGGGCGTCATCGGGACCGGTTCGGTACCGATGGGCATCCCTGGACAGGGAACCGCTGCAGTCGGCATCCTGGTCGATGTCGATGCAGTCGGTACCGGAGCCGATACCAACAACGGAGTTTGTTGTGGTATCAGCGGCGTCGCAGCTTGAATGAAGGCCGTGATAGCCTGCTGCATGGATAAAACATTCTGATCCATCGACGCCATGAATGCCTGGAATTCGGTACCGGAAGGTTGCGCCGGTACCCCAGAGCATTCTAACAGGTGATTGGTCGAGGCCGTGCCATCGATGTCAACCTGTAACCCCATAGGTGGAGCTTTGGAAGCCGGAGCTTCCCGCCGGGGTTGTTTTGCCGGTGCGGGATCCTCGAGGGCAAGCCTGGAGGCATCTCGATGCTTGGAAGGAGATCTACCCTTCGTGGACCGGCTGGATTTATGTTTGGTTACCTGAGATCCATGGGAGGAAGTAGAAGCCCTGGAAGACGTCGATGCCACTGAAGCTGCATCAGAGGGAAACAGCACATGGAGCTTAGCTGCTCGGTTCTGTAAACCTCGTTTAGACATCAAGGAGCAGGACGAACAATCCAAAATGGAGTGGTCAGGACCCAAACATTTAAGACACCATTCATGGGTGTCGGTGTCAGAAATAGTACCGCTGCACTTAGTGCATTTTTTAAACCCGGAGGCTGGTTTTTCCATGAGGAAAATTTCTCGTGAGGCCTAAGGCCCAAAAGAGGAAAAACACACTAAGTGAGGGAAAAATATGTTCTTTTTTTTTTTTTTTATAAGAAAAGAAAGAAAGACCGGCAGTATCGGTCCGACGTCGGGGAAGGCAGACACGCGACCAAAGAAATAAAATAAAACAAAGAACTTCTTCAGCGGTGACAGGAACACGACCTGCTGGCTCCGCGGAAAAGAAGAACTGGGGAGAGGCGGTTAGGAAAGGCGGGAAGGCAGCGCGCAGGCGCTGTGGGATGCTCCCAAAAGCTTTCCTTTTTTGGGAAGCTGGGGAGCGTTCCCGCGCAGGCTCCGTCAGTACCGACGTACCCATATGTGAAGACTCATTCCTGCTTGTTCCTGGAGATAAACTAACAATAGAACCTTTTACATCACCTACCTCTTTATAGAGAGACAATGCAAGATAATCAATGAGGGGGTAATATCATCAGATTTTCCACACCTGGTGACCACATGTGCAACAGAATTTTGAACTGTTGGCAGAGCTATTAGAATCGCCTCAGGCAGACCCTTATAAATTGTATTATAATAATCAACCCAAGAGAAAATCAGACTCTGCAATACTACACTGAAATTGAAAACTGATAAAAATGGCTTAATCCAATGCAGTACACATGATTTATAAAAACAGTTGTGAATCACCTCCTCAGTATGTGATTTAAAAGACAAATCAGGATTCAATTGGACTGCCAAATACCTAAAATTACTTTGGATAACGAAGTGGCTTATACTGTCCTGACCCAAGGAAGAAGGATTTACCTTTGAAAGCTAGTCTACAAATGTATTAAGTGATCTAATAAAAAGGTATCACCTTATTTTCCTTTTTATTTAACTAAACTTACTTTGAATAGGATCTGAACTGCCTATATATATATATATGCAATTATATGCATATATATATATATGTGTGTGTGTGTGCGTGTGTATATCTCCTCATACCTTACTAACAGTACTTTAGTGTGACAGGGAGTTTCATACTTAAACCATTCTGTAAGGTTAAAGGAAGGCAAATGTGGTTTCTATTAGGGGAGAATTCCCCCTCTTTTTCAGGGCCATAACTATGGGTGGACTATAAGGTTAGCCACCCAAGATGCATAGCTCCGGAGGGGCAGAAAATTACAGAAATTACTGAAATGAAAGTGGAGGATGGTTGTAAATAAAAAGTCAGGAAGAAAAGAGAGCCTGACTCTTCCGATCAGCCAGATTGAGGAGAAAGAGTATGGGCGATCAGAGTGAAGGAAGTGAGGGAGAAAGGAATAGGGACAAGTGCAAAATGATGCACACAGGGAAATGTAGTCCTAACTATCAGTAGATGATGCTGGATTCCACAGTAGGAATCACCACCCAGGAAAAGGATCTTGGATTGCTTGTGGAAAAGATGTTGAAATCATCATCTCAGTGTGCAATGGCAATTAAAGGAGTAAAGGTGATATTTTATTTCCCGGATAATGTCCTTTCCTTGAATTATGCTAGACCAGTCGAGACAAGTGGGCTGTGTTCCTCTACTAGCAGATGTGGAGACAAAGAAAACATTTCAGAGGCTTCTTATGATAACACTATGCTATCATCAGCCTGAGCCACTAGGGCAATGTTCCCTCTAATTTTCTTTAGGCTGTGTGCGCATAAAATATCAGCTGTGCAGCTTTTGAAGGAAGGTTAAATTTTTGTGCACAGCTGATAAGAATTTTTGTGCACAGCTGAGGGAACAGTGCACTAGGGTATATGCAGTATACCCAAGCATATGGTAAGGAATCTCTGACCTCACACACTTCAACGAAAATAACAATGTTCGGCAGAACAGGAAGCATAATCATATATGGAGCAGCCTCAATCAAAAGCTTGCCAGAGGTTTGTGAGCGCATGGGGCCAACCATGAGTATCACAGATCAAAACAGATACCGGGGTGGGTCCTGGACTGGTGTAGCAGGACTTAAGGAAAGAGTAGTTACTCACCTGTAACAGGTGTTCTCCAGGAGCAGCAGGAATCAGTCCTCACTTATGGGTGACGTCGGCGCCGACGGAGCCCTCGCGGAGCAATTTCCCCAGCTTTCGAAGAAAGCCTTTGGGATTGCAGCGTGCATGCGCGGTCCTCTTCCCACCCAAGGATGCCATCTTGCTCAGTCGAATGACATAGCGGAAGACAGCAACCATAAGAATGACTGCAACTCCAGGGGAGGAGGGAGGGTAGTGAGGACTGATTCCTGCTGCTCCTGGAGAACACCTGTTACAGGTGAGTAACTACTCTTTCTCCAGGACCAAGCAGGAAGTCAGTCCTCACTTATGGGACTCCCTAGCTTAAGGCTACCGGAGACCTCAAGCTGGAAAAAGAGAGCTCCCTCCAGCTCAACCGCACAGAAGGAAGGAATCTTCTCTGAATACAAATCCGGCCGGTAGCCAACATCGGGGCCGGCGGGTAGGAGTTGCCTAAACCTCAAAGAGATTGTGGAGGACTGCCTGTCCGAAAGCACTATCCCTGCGGGACTCCCTCTCCAGGCAGTAATGAGCCGCAAAAGTCTGGCTAGAAGACCAAGTAGCGGCCCGGCAGATGTCTGCCAACGGAACAGAGAGGAGGTGTGCGACAGACGCCGCCTTCGCCCGGACACGGTGCGCCGTGACTCGACTCTCCAAAGAGAGGCCGGCTGCCCCATACGCCCAGGCGATGCAGTCAGCTACCCAGATGGACAGAGTACGCTTCGATACAGATAACCCCAACCGATTGGGGTCAAAGGAAACGAAAAGCTGGGCAGCTTTCCTATGCTCACGCGTACGGTCAAGGTAGAAGGACAAGGCTCTTCAAAAGTCCAGGGTATGCAGAACAGTCTCAGCTCTGCTGGTATGTGGCCTGGGAAAGAAGGTCGGAAGAACCACCTCTTGATTGATGTGGAAAGAGGAAACCACCTTAGGAAGAAGCTTAGGGTGAGTCCGTAAGACAACCCTATTCCTGTAGAACCTAGTGTAAGGGGGCTCCGACACTAGGGCCTGTAGTTCACTAACGCGCCTAGCAGAGGTGAGGGCTACCAAGAAGAGAGCTTTCCATGAGAGGAAGCGGAGGGGGCAGGTAGCCATGGGTTCGAAAGGCGGGCAAGTAAGCCTTTGTAAAACCACATTGAGGCCCCAGTCAGGAGCCGGAGGGCGCAACGGGGGCTTAAGCAGAAGCAGGCCCCTGAGGAAACGCGCCACCAAGGGATGCGAGGAAAGGGGCTGGCCCTCCACCGGCGAATGATGTGCAGAGAGAGCACTGAGGTGGACTCTGACAGAGTTGGACTTGAGGCCTAGATCGGAGAGGTGCAGCAAGTATTGCAGTACCACCGACACTAGGCAGGCGAATGGGTCCTCAGAACGCTGAGAACACCAGACAGAGAAGCGACGCCATTTGAGTGCGTAAGACCTCCGGGTAGAAGGTCGCTGAGACGCCAGGACGACAGCTTCCACCTCCAGGGGGAGCGAGAGCGGGCCAGGACTACCCTCTCAGCAGCCAGGCCATCAGGTGAAGGGCCCGGAGGTTGGGGTGCAGAAGAGTACCCTGATCTTGGGTCAGAAGATCAGGCTGAAACCCCAGAGGGAGAGGGGTGTCCACCGCTAACTGCAGGAGCAGAGGAAACCAGGGTTGCCTCGGCCATCGGGCGCTATCAGGATCACGTAGGCCCCGTCCCGGGCAACCTTGAAGAGCGTCCGGGACACCAGCGGCATGGGAGGAAAGGCATACAGTAGGCCTGTGGACCACGAAATGAGGAAAGCATCCGGGGCCACTCTGAGGGGATGCGGATGCCGAGAGCAGAACCGGGGGAGCTGCCGGTTCAGGGGACTGGCAAAGAGGTCCACGGTGGGGGAGCCCCACCGGCGGAAGATTTGCTGGGCAACGCTGGGGTTCAACCTCCACTCATGGGGCTGCAAGACCCGGCTCAGCCTGTCGGCCAGGCAATTCTCCTGCCCGGGCAGGTAAACAGCCTTGAGGAGGATGTTGTGGTCGACTGCCCAGGAGCACAGTCGCCGGGCCTCCTGACAGAGCAGGAGGGAGCCCGTGCCCCCCTGTTTGTTCACGTAGAACATGGCCACCTGATTGTCCGTCTGCACCAGTACGGACTGGCGAGAGGTGAGGTGAGAGAAGGTCCGCAGAGCTAGGCGGATCGCCCGCAGCTCCAGGAAGTTGATTTGTTGAGCCGCCTCCCAAGGAGTCCAAAGGCCTTGAGTGCGCGCTCCCTGGCAATGCACTCCCCATCCCAAGAGAGAGGCATCCGTCGTCAGCACCTGGGAAGGTGCGGGAGACTGAAAGGGCATACCCCATACCAGGTTGGGCAGGTGGAGTCACCACTGCAGAGAGGAGACCAGGCGGTCGGAGATCTGTAGAAGGTCCGCCAGACCTCCTGTGGCCTGATGCCATTGAGTGCGGAGACACCACTGGACAGGCCTCATATGCAGTCGGGCATTCGGCGTGACATGGACCGTGGAGGCCATATGACCGAGCAGCTGCAGGAACCTCCGGGCCGGAACCGGAGACGCACTGTGGAACCTGCCGGCCAAAGCCATGAGCCTGTCGGCTCGCTCTCGAGGCAAGAAGGCACGAGCTCGCAGAGTGTCGAGCCGAGCTCCTATGAACTCGAGATCCTGAGAGGGGCGCAACGTGGACTTCCCGACGTTTATGACGAAGCCCAAGTGCTGAAGCAGAGCCACCGTACGCTGCGTGGCCTGAGCGACCTCTGGGGCCGACTTCGCCCGTACGAGCCAGTCGTCCAGGTAAGGAAAAACGAACAGGCCCTGAAGCCTCAGGAAGGCCGCGACCACCGCCAGGCATTTTGTGAACACCCTGGGGGCGGAGCACAAGCCGAAGGCAGCACGCGGTACTGATAGTGTTTCCCGGCCACTACAAATCTGAGATATTGTCGGTGGTCCGGATGAATCAGGATGTGAGTATAGGCATCCTTTAGATCCAAGGAGCATAGCCAATCTCCCTGCTGGAGGTAGGGCAGCAAGATTCCAAGGGTAAGCATCCTGAACTTTTCCCGCTGCAGGAACATGTTGAGGTTGCGCAAGTCCAGAATGGGTCTGAGGCCTCCCGTCCTCTTTGGGACCAGGAAGTATCTGGAGTAGAACCCCTGACCCCACTGAGGTTGGGGCACTGGTTCCACAGCCTGCTCCTCCAGTAGGCCCTGCAGCTCCTGAAGGAGTAAGTCTCTGTGCAGAGGGGGCCTCAGAGGCTCCCCCGGAAAGTAGGGGGGAGGCACCTGGTGAAAATGCAAGAGGTAGCCCCTTTGAACCACCTGCAGCACCCAGGAATTGGATGTTATGGCTGACCACCTGTGAGCGAAGTGGATCAGCCTGCCCCCCGTACTGAGCGATGGGCGCAGAGGGGGAGAGGCTATGCTGGCATAGTCAAAAACCCCCACCCTGCGTGGCAGGGGGCTGTGTAGCGGGCTTGGGGGCCCATGGCCTACGGGGGCCATTCCCCTGACCCTTAGTCTGTGGGCACTGAGTGGAAGCCGCTGGCACTTGGTATTGAAGGTGGGATTGCTTATAGGCAAGCACCTTCCTCGGGTAAAAAGGCTTCTTCCCCGGACCCTTCCTCTTCTGCGTGGGAGCGGAGATCTTTCGGGACAGTCGAGTCCGAGTGAGAGTCTCGGACTCGAGTTCCGCAGCCATATCGGACATGGGCTTGCCGAAAAGGTTGTCACCTCGGCAGGGGACATCGACTAACTTGTCCTGTACCCACGACTCGAGGTCGGATGACTGGAGCCAGGCCTGTCGGCGGGCACCGATGCCGGCTCCGGCTACTCGGGCCGACGCCTCGAAGCCGTTGTAGGCCTCCCGAGAAAGGAACTTCGAGCACTCTCGAATACTATCGGACAAGGCCAGAAACCTCTGCAAAGGTTCGTCGGAGAGACCAGCCGAGAACACGGCGAGCTCTTACGCCAGGTCTCAGAGGAACATGCCCATATACATCTGGTATGTCTGGACTCTGCAGGTAAGCATGGAACCCTGGAAGCACTTCCTACCGAGGGCATCCAGGTTATGGGCCTCCTTACCCGGGGGCACCGAGGAGTGCATCTTTTGACTCTTAAGCCGATGCATTGCCGATTCCACAACCATGGAGTGGTGTGGCAGTTGCGCCTTCTGGAACCCGGGGCTCTTGCGGACTCGATAAATCGAATCGATCCGCTTGCTTAACACCGGTGTTGAGGCCGGGCTTTCCCACATGCGGAAGAGCAGCCGCTCCAGCATCGGAGGGACCGGCACAGTAAAGGTCTCCTTCGGGGGAGAGTCGTACTGGAGTGCCTCGAGCTCTTCCGCGCGAGGCTCCTCCTCGGGATCCGCGGGGAAAGCCAAAGCCTTGGCCATATCCCGCACAAAATCAGAGAAGCGCGTATCCTCCGGAGGGGATCGCCTTCGAGGCTCCGACTCGGGCGAGTCGGAGGGGACGCACCGGGTCTGAAAAGAGCCGGGCGACTCGTCCCCTTCCGTGTCCCAGTCCGACGCCTCCGTGGAGGAATCGAGGGGCTCCGTGCGGGCGAGGGTTCATCCCAACGCCGACGTCGACGACCTCGGTCCCAAACGGGAGACCGAGGGAGACCTCGACCGAGGATCGACTCAAGCATGCATCGACTCGAGGATCGACTCGGCCGCCGCGGTCGACTTTGGCGTCGACGTCCCAGTGGTCTGAGCAGATGCACTGGCGATGCTGGTTATCCAAACCCGCTGCTGGTCCAAGAAGGCAGAGATACTGCGCTCCAAGGATGTTAATCTGAGGTCAAGCCCAGAAGACCCGGCAGCCACCGACTCGGGCCCCGACGGCATCGGGCCTGACGACGGTTCCGTAGGGGAGTCCAGGAGGACAATAGTACGGCTCCACCTCGAGTCGAGGAAGTTTAGAAGGTCTCTCCGCCTCCGAGGACTCGGGGCGGCTGGCGGGGCTATGCGACCCAGCCCGCGAGGGACCAGGTGCGTCCTCCGACGACGCCCGCGCGAGTTTCCTCTGCCGACGATGCTCCCGGCCAGGGGACCCCCGCTCAGAGGAACTCTGACGGAGCTCGTGGCCGGAGTCACGAGACGTCGAAGCCTCCGACGAGGTCCGGGCCGGACCGGACTCGGGGTCAGAGAAGATTCTGTCCTTTTGCGATTGCCGACTCCTCAGTGACTTGGAGGACATCTTGCCACACGGACCACAGCTCCCAGAGTCATGGTTGGGTCAAAGGCAACGGAGGCAGAAATTATGCGTGTCTGTAAGAGACATTAATTTAGAACAATGATCACATTTTTTGAACCCGCTGGCAGCCATCGGGGGAAAAAGGGCCCCCGCGAGGTCGAAAGACCGAGCCGCCAGGGGTGGAAAATAAGTGGCGGGAACGCCAGTTAAAAATTGAAAACAAAAAAAAAAAGAAATGTGAACGGACTCGATAAGGAAAAATCGAGGCCGGGCAGGAAAAGGACACGCGAACCGAGAAAACAACAAAGAATTAATCAACTTTTTCAGCGGTGGTAACAAACTACGTCTGTAGGGCTCCGCGGAAAAAAGAAGACTGAGCAAGATGGCATCCTTGGGCGGGAAGAGGACCGCGCATGCGCGCTGCAATCCCAAAGGCTTTCTTCGAAAGCTGGGGAAATTGCTCCGCGAGGGCTCCGTCGGCGCCGACGTCACCCATAAGTGAGGACTGACTTCCTGCTTGGTCCTGGAGAAAGGATATTATCTGTTAAGTAAAATGTCATCTACCATATCGTCCTGCTAGACCAGTCTAGAGAAGTGGGATGTACCAATGTTACGCCTCCATTGAGCGGGAAGAAGTCATGGCAGCTTTTAAGACCTCTGAGCCAAAGGCTGTGTCCGCCCAACCATGGACATCCAAGCGGTAATGCTAGACAAAAGTGGAAGTGATGCCAAGCTGCCACCCAATAAATGTCTTAGGGGTTACCAAGCTATGCTATGCCTATGAGAATGCTTGTGCCGAACTAGAATGCACACACAGCCCTCTAGAACCAGAGGGTTCCGCAGCAGATGCACAGAGGTAATGGCCTCCTTGATCCAGTGTCCTAAGGTAGACTTAGTCACTGCATCACCTTTATGTGGAACCACAAACAGCACAAAAAAGATGATCTGATTTGCAAAAGGAGTTAGTAACCATCACGCACCGGAGAAGTACCCTCTGGACATCCACCAGGTGAAGGTCCTTGTCCTTCCCATAGCACTGCTGCTAGAAAAGGATGGCAGACAAACTACATGATGCATGTGGAAGGAAGATACCACCTTGGGTAAAAAGGAAGGAGCAGGCCAAAAGCATATGGCTTTCTTTGAAGAGGATAAGTGAAGATACCTGCATGACCACGGCTGTAGCTCAGAAATACATCTTGCCGAGCAAATTGCAACCTGGAAGGCAGTCTTAAGAGTAAGATCTATGGGAGGAAGTGACGTCATCTATCTGGATGGAAACCTGAACTGTGAGCTCTGGAGCTTCACCCGGTGTTCGCTGGTATTTCCCCGACCAGACACGTTGGAAGTACAAACACAGAGAGATAAATGATATCGGAACACACTGGGCTGCAAATGACAATGCAGAGGAAAGCAGCAGACCTCAGAGAGTTTGCATGTGCAGGAGGTGAGATGGCTGGACTAGTACAGAAAATGGCGGCCACAAGCACAGGAGGCGGAGAGAAATTAGAGCGGGAGAGATGAGGAGGAAAGAGCATTGAGGAAGAGCCAGGAGAAATAGTGGTGCAAAACGTGACCCATGAGGAGCTAAAAGGTTGGTTTGCAGACCTAAAAAGAACTGGCGGCAGTGAAAGCAGAGGTAGGAGAGGTGTATGGCAAACCCAGTGAGGAAGTGGGAGAATTGTCGCGTAAAGTGGACGAGCATGACCAACATATTGAGAAACTGCAGCAGCAACAGGAGGTAATGGACAGATCGGAGATAGAGTTGGAAAGATGGAAAGCTCAACATGTACAAAATAGAGGATCTAGAAAACCACATCAGGAGACAATTTATGAATAAGGGGGATCCCTGAGGACCCCGAGTTCTGGGTCAGCAGGAGAGTAGTGGAGGCGATCTCTAAGGCAGTGCTGCATCAAGACGACAGTTTGGAAGTACTAGAGGACATAGCGCTGGATCACGCTCATCGCGCGTTGGGACTGAGCAGGCCCAATAAGGCCAGAGGCATTGTAATCTGCGTCAAGGAGTATGCAGTCAAAGAGCGTATTGCAGACTGGATGCTTAAGATAAGGGACTTTACCTGGCAGGGCTACAAGATTGAAATTTTTGCAGATCTAGACACAAGAACATTACAAAGGCGAAGGGAGCTGCTTCCAATCACACGGATCTCATGTCGGAAATGCGTGAACAATCAATGGCTGTACCCATTTGGCCTTCTCTTCAATAAGAGAGCTAAGAGCTGGTGGGTGTGAAATTATGCAGAGGCTAAACAAGCATTGGAGGAGGCAGGGTGCTCGGAGATGCCAAGAAAGCAGCAGAGGGCAAGAAAACGGACATACCTCCAGGAGAGGACAGCCTGGGAGGCCAGGGACTGGGCCTCAGGGAAGCCCAAAGCGGGCCCGAGAGAACCAGAAGACCAAGACAATTCCGCCCTGAAGGAATACATGTAGAGTGGACAATGATAAAGTACAATGTTTGTTGAATAGAAAGTAGAGTGGAGAAACTGTTACTTATAAAAGGATCAAGACTATATAAGAGACAGAGCAAGACTTGCAAAGTTGAAGAATTGTTTAAATGTTTAACTGTTAAAATGTTCAAACAATTAAGAGATTAGAAGAGTTGGTGATATGGACCATACTTTGGAAATTCCCAATTCAAGTTAAGAAAACTGAACCAAGATTACAGCTGAAATACTTTGTTATTATACCAAAATAAGGGGAGTATGGAGGTATAATTGGTAGATGGGGAAGGGGGGGGGGGCGGGAAGAAAGGAGGGAGTATTAAAACTAAAGTCAAAGGGATAGCATTAAGATAACAGGTGATCTCTGGGAACAGGTGGAATTTATTTGGCATACATTTATACACCGCTCCTTCCAGCGATCAGAAGCGGTCCTTAGGTGGACAAGACAAGGGAAATATGTACAGCATAAATTTTAGGAATACAGTCTGATTAAGGTAGGGGGGGGGCTAACAACCAATAGATCACAATTATACATTTGATTATTCAATAAATTACAGATTGAGCAACATTTGATTTGTGATTTGCAACATATGTGAATTTAGTCTTCACATATGGGTATCGTCGGTACCAACAGAGCCTGCGCGGGAACGCTCTCCAGCGTCCAATAGGAACGCTTTTGGGAGCATCCCTCAGAACATGCGCGCTGCCTTCCCGCCTTTCCAACTGTCCCTCTTAAGTTTGTAGCTGAGTGAAAGGATAGAGGGAGAGAGGAAAGAGACAGAGAGATAGAGAGACAACTCCTAGGGGAGGTGGGTGGGTTGTGAAGACTAAATTCCTGCTGTTCCCAGAGATCATCTGTTACAGCTGAGTAACTACGCTATCTCCAGGAACAAGCAGGAATGTAGTCTTCACATATGGGGACTCCCTAGCTGAAGATGCCAGGGAGATGGCCCCAGGAAGCTGCCCCCTATGGTGAGGTGGGCAGTGTTTCCTCCCATGGATCTCTGGCATCTTATCAGGGTTGGCGGGTAGGAGTTGAATTAAGTCTGAAATAGATGTTGAAGAACAGCCTGGCCAAAGAAGGCATCCCGACGGGAGGCTTTATCTAGACAGTAGTGGGCTGTGAAGGTGTGCACTGAAGCCCAGGTGGCTGCTCGACAGATGTCATCAATAGACACAGAGTGAAGGTTAGCCATAGAGACTACAACACAATAAAAGGTCTCTTTTGCTCTTTTGTATACTGACTAGCCATAGAGACTGCCATGGCCCTCACATTATGCGTTGTGACATGGCCTTGAAGAGGAAGACTCTTACTCTCATAAGTAAAGGATATGCATTGTGCAATCCATTTAGATAGAGATCTTTTGGAGACTGGAAGTCCCAAATGACTAGAATCAAAAACAACAAAAAGTTGAGAAGACTTTCTATGTTGCTGTGTTCTTTGTAGGTAAAAAGCCAAGGCTCTTTTACAGTCCAAAGTATGAAGGTTCCTTTCTGCATTAGAGGCATGAGGTCTCGGAAAGAATACAGGAAAGTAAATCGATTCATTTAAATGAAAAGGCAAAACCACCTTTGGCATAAAATGTGGATGAGTTCTGAGAACAACCTTATCAGGGTGAAACCTTGTATAAGGGGGATCAGCCACTAAAGCTTGCAGTTCACTAATGCAACGTGCGGAGGTGATTGCAATTAGGAAGATGACCTTCCAGGATAAAAACTTTAGGATTGTAGTGGCTAAAGGTTCAAAGGGCAGTTTCATGAGCTGTCCGAGAACTAGATTTAAATCCCATGCCACCGGTGGTGGCCTGATGGGAGGCTTTGTTAATAGAAGACCTCTCATAAATCTTGCTATGAGTGGATGAGAGGAAATTGGCTGTCCATTTAGAGGGTTACTGAATTTGTCTTTAGACCAGAATTTGATAAATGAAGTAGGTATTCTAGTACCGATTCCAAAGGTATCACAAGGGGGTTTAAGCCCTTTTGAGAACACCATATAGTAAAACGTTTCCACTTAAAGGCGTAAGAACGTCTTGTGGAAGGTTTTCTGGAAGCCTGAAGGATATCATTTACCTGTTAGGAAAGATTAAGATCCTGCAGGTCTAGGCTTTCAGCAACCAGGCCCTGAGATGCAGGGACTGGGGATTCGGGTGCCATAGCATCCCGGTCTCTTAGGAGAGAAGGTCTGAAGCACACCCTAACTCCAGAGGTGCAGCTTGAGAGAGATGTAGAATCAGGGGATACCACGTTTGTCGTGGCCACTGTGGCGCTATGAGGATCATACGACCTCTGTCTCTCTGAAGCTTGAAGAGTGTTTTGGGGATGAGGGGAATGGGTGGGAAGGCATAGAGGAAGTCCTGTCCCCAGTGAAGGAGGAAGGCATCCCTTGCCTGTCAATTGTGAGCCGGAATTCTGGAACAGAACTGGGGAAGTTTGGCATTCAGTGGACTTGCAAAGAGGTCTATGTCTGGGGTTCCCCAGATTTGAAATATCCTTGTCACCTGGTCTAGGTGTAGAGACCATTCGTGAGGCAGCAGTACTCAGCTGAGTTTGTCTGCCCAGAGGTTTTGAATGCCTGGATGATATACCACGAGAAGGTGAATTTGATGCTCTCTGGTGAGGGCCCATAGTCGTAAAGCTTTGTTGCATAATGACAGAGAGCCCGTTCCGCCCTGCTTGTTCACGTAGAACATGGCTACTTGATTGTCCATTTGGACTAGGACTGTCTTGTAGCTGAGCTGGGCATGGAATACTCGAAGAGTTAGATAGATTGCTCTGAGTTCTAGGAGGCTTATGTGAAGACAAGCCTCCTGTGGAGTCCAGGTACCCTGGGTAGAGAGATGGTGCAGGTGTGCTCCCCATCCCACCTGTGATGCATCTGTTGTTAGGGTGGCCTGGCATAGGGGTTGTTGGAAAGGAGACCCCACTAAAAGATTCTCCAGTGATTGCCACCATTGTAGGGACAAGATCAGTCGTTGTGAGTTTGATATCTTGTCCGACAGACGTCCTGTGGCTCGTGTCCACTGTGTGGATAGGGTCCACTGGACTGCTCACATGTGGACGCAAGCATAGGGAACTACATAAACTGTGGATGCCATATGTCGCAGTAATTGCAGCAGCTCTCGAGCAGTTAGGGAGGTCTTTCCCGCTGCTTGAGAAGCTAGTTGCACTATTCGAAGACAGCGGGGCTGGGGGAAGAAAGCCCTTGACTGTCTGGTATCTAAACAAGCTCCTATAAACTCTAGGGTCCGAGAAGGAACAAGTTGGGATTTTGGGAAGTTTACGACCAATCCCAAGTATTGGAAGATTCGCATTATGCGAGACAGTGCAGAGCTGGCTTCTGGAACCATGGGGGCTCGAACGAGCCAGTCGTCCAAGTAAGGGACGACGAATATCCCTAGGGTTTGCAGGAATGCAGCTATTACTGCCATGCATTTCGTGAATACTCTTGGTGCTGAAGTCAGACCAAAAGGAAGAACCCTGTATTGGAGGTGTTTTCCCTTGAAAATGAATCGTAAGAATTTCCTGTGATCTGGATGGATCAGAATATGATTATATGCACCCTTTAGATATAGAGAGCAAAGCCAATCCTGACTTTGACGGTATGGCAGAAGAGTTCCCAGAGAAATCATTTTGAACTTTTCTCGGAACAGATATTTGTTCAATTCTCTGAGGTCTAGAATGGGTCTGTGTCCTCCTGTTTTCTTTGGAATAAGAAAATATGGGGAGAAGAACCCTGTACCCTGTTGGGAAATGGGTAATTCCTCTATTGCTTCCTGAGCAAGGAGTGTTGAGATCTCTTGATCCAGTAGATTGTCTGGAGAGGTTTGGGAATTGAACTGTCTTACGAATGTAGGAGGGGGCATGCTGTGAAAATGAAGCTTGTACCCCTCCCCTACAATGGACAGAGTCAAATTTTCTGCTGTTATTTGGTGCCATCTGTTGACAAAATGACACAACCTGCCCGGAATGTTTAGGGGTTCTGGAACCTTCAGAGGCAGGAAAGCTAAGCTCTCTAGGAAGGAGTCAAAACCCTTGAGGGGGCTGAGCCTGTGGAGCTGGTTGAGCTTTCGGGCCTTTTGGCTTCTTTTGTTGTCTGGATTGTTGCTGTTGTCCCTTTTAGGCAACTTGACCCTGAGCTTGCCCTTGCTGGGTATAGGATGGATAAAACTTCCTCTTTTACTGAAAAAGGGGTTTTTATAGGGTTTCTTTTTGTCTGGAGTGGCTGTAGATTTTGACAATCTGTCTAAAGTGAGATTGTCCGTATCTATCTCATTAGCCTTTTCCTGACAATTCTTGCCAAAGAGGTTTTCTCCTGTGCAAGGGATGTTTCCTAATTTGTCCTGTACCCAAATCTCTAAGTCTGATGCCTGAAGCCAGGCAATCCGACGTGCACCAATGGCAATAGCAGAAGTTCTGCTGATGCATTCAAAGCAGTCAAAGGCTGCACGATTTACAAACTTGGAAACATCTTGAGCATGCTTGACAAGAGTAAGGAAATCTTGTCATTTGTCATCAGGGAAAAGGGGGCTCATAAGCTCCAAGTCTCCTGTGACTTCTTTGAGGAACATTCCCATATATAAAATATATGAGCTGTGTCATGACGCCAGCCCTCCGCCTAGGGCTAAGAGGATGGGAGCTGCCAATATGTCGTCTGGTAAAGAGTAGTTGTGAGTCGAGTAGTAAGGCAAAAATGACAAGGAATTTATTCCCAACACAAAAGAATTCAGTGCAGAACAAAATAGGACAAACTTCAGGTGTTTGCTCAGAGTTATTTACAGAAAAGTAAAGCAACTGCATTTCTCACAGTCTCTGCTCCAAACATGTGCAGTGCATATCCCATGTAATCAAAAACAGCCTAAAAAAAACAGCTTCTGCTTCCAAAGAAAAATACTTCTTTTCCTTTGCTTTCACTCAGCTCTTTTATACGGGTTTTTTAGTGCAGGGACTCAATATCATCTGCCACACAAAACGTGCAATCCATAGGAACTTCCCCTAGGTCAATATCATTACTGTCCCATTGCATTTCTTCAAACTCAGGGCTTACTGAGTTTGGCTTTAAATTGTTATAGCAGGGTTTCTGGTAACCTCCCTCTGCTAACTCTGGTATTTCCCCTGGACACAATTCTGTGCAATAAGGTTTAGAAATACCTTGGGCTGTGGAGACTCCTCTCTGGCTCTCAGCTAGCTCTCTCCAGCTGTAAGGAATTACTCTCTGCTCTTCTGTTTGCACTGCCTGTCGAGAGCACTGCCCTGGCTCTCTACTCCTGGGTGAGTTTTTAAACTCCTGACTTCAGAGCTGGGTTCCCACCTAGGCAGACTCTGAAGCCTTTCATCCAACCCTGAGGACTGAAGGGTTCTCTGCTCTTTCTCCCTCACCAGGTTCCTGGCAACAGGCTGTACCTTCTCTCCTTCTGTTCTGCTGGCTTCAATTTCAGACCTGAAGATAGGTTCCTTACAAGGTCTCCAACTCTGGGAAGTTTCTGAGCCTCTCCAACCACGTCTCCTCCAATCTAGAATGCTTGGCCTTTTCTCAGAAGCTATTTCTCTCTTCCTCCCTTCGGAAGCTCTGCCTCTTCCCCTGCTCTCCAATCTAGCTTCTAGCTGTGGTTTAAATTCCTGTTCCCTGAGGCTTGGCTCTGCCTTCCTGCACAGGTGTGAGTAATCAAGATCCAAGCTTGCTGCTACGTCAGAGCTTGGGTGTGTCAGCTCAGCTCCTGTCTCCCTCTGCTTGCCTCTCTCTTGCAAATACTGAGACGTGTGTGCTGGCTGACTGTCAGTATCTTTAAAGGTAAAATCCTTCTTTCCTTCTATTTCCATAGGCTCTGCAGGGGCTTCTACATCACATATCCCCCCCTTAAGATATTACGGGCTGGCGACCCTACCCTCGCACAGCTCGTAATCTGTGATAACGCATCGGCATTCATATGCAACCTTTCTGCTCTGTGTTCCACTGTAAAACTGAAGGTTTGTAATGCCAGGTGCCAAAGGGTCAGGCGAGCGTTATGGTTTTTCATCTGGCTCAACCACTTCAAGTGTGCGTGGTCCGTGATCAATAAAAACTTCCACCCAGTAAGGTAAAACCTAAGGGCCTCCACTGCCCATTTAATAGCCAGACATTCCTTCTCTATGGTAGAGTAATTATGTTCAGACTGGGATAGCTTTCTGCTGAGAAACGTAATGGGGTGTTCGGATCCTTCATATACCTGTGACAGGACTGCTCCTAATCCGGTTTCTGATGCGTCCGTTTGGACTATGAAGGGCCTCCCAAAGTCTACACCACGTAGGACTGGAGCCTTGCATAGCTTCCCCTTCAACAGTAGGAACACCTTCTCGACCTCCGGGGTCCATTTTAGGTTATTCGGGGCGTTCTTTTTCAGCATGTCCGTAAACATGGCACTCTCCTCTGCAAATCGAGGGATGAACCATCGATAATACCCTATGAGGCCCAAGAAAGCACAGTTACTTACCTGTAACAGGTGATCTCTGGGAACAGCAGGAATAAGTCTTCACATATGGGTACGTCGGTACCGACGGAGCCTGCGCGGGAACGCTCCCCAGCGTCCAATCAGAAAGCTTTTGGGAGCATCCCTCAGCGCTTGCGTGCTGCCTTCCCGCCTTTCCAACTGTCTCTCCTCAGTTGAGTTTTATAGCTGAGACAAAAGAGAGAAAGAGGAAAGGAAGAGAGATAGAGAGAAACAACTCCTAGGGGAGGTGGGTGGGTTGTGAAGACTTATTCCTGCTGTTCCCAGAGATCACCTGTTACAGGTAAGTAACTGTGCTATCTCCAGGAACAAGCAGGAATGAGTCTTCACATATGGGGACTCCCAAGCTAAGATGCCTGGAGCCCTAGCATGTTGGTAATTGAAACATGTTCCACCTCATATGCCCAGGCATCCCGAGGATGGAGGGTAGGAGTTGAAGAAGAGAGGAGCTGTAGGAGACAGCTGACCTAAAATAGGACTACAGACAAGGAATCCCTGTATATATGATAAGCATCATGAAATGTATTGAAATGAACAATCATCATATGGACCTCACCTACTGGATTGCAGGAAGTAGAGAGGCTGATGGAATCTACTGGGGATCCAGTAGAGGAATCTTCAAGATGATCTCACAGAAGTGAGTTGAAGGTCAAAATCTGGAACTGACAGGTGACCCCAGGATTCAACTGGGGAAGAACAAAAATGGTAGGTCTTTAGTAGAAAGCTTTATGGAAAAAGCTGAAAACTCTTTTGGCTACAGAGTTAATTATAGTTAGGAGCAAAAGAGGAAGACTGACCGAGTTGGACAAAATTGGCTTAGCCCTTGAGGGAAGAAGGGGTATGGAGAAAAAAACCTGTAATCCCAAGGAAGGACAGATGTCTGAGGAGTTGGAAACCTCAGAGCTACTGAAGATCCCCCATGTCTGTCCTAACTGACGAGAGGTAGGAAGATAAAGGAATAGGGAGCTTCAGGGATACCTGAACCTAAGGTTATGGTAAAAGCTGTCAGTACCACAGCAGTGGTTGTGTGCATAAAACTGAAACATACTGTGAAATAGTATGAACATGTGAAAACCCACTGTCTGGAACAGATAGGAAGGAAAAAACACCTTTATGAGCACAGACAGTTAGAGAGATAAGTATGTGAATACATATCTACCTAAAAGAAGTATCTCGACAGAGAAACACATATATATATAAGAGGCATATATATATATATATAGAGAGAGATAGATAGATATGTTTATGGCGAGATCCAGGGGGTATAGTCTATGCACACATGGCTGACAGACATATGCATCTAAAGAAAGCATATAGACATATGAACCTATATGAATATATATATAGGTCTAAAGAGAAATGTCTGCAATTAAGCAGAAAGAGATATGTCTACAGGAATCTTCACATGGAAGATGTGAAGAGGAATGATTCATCTCATAACAAGAAGGTGGAACCTACTTGAGAAGATATAGAGAATCTATTCCCTCTGGTTAAGATGGAGTAGAATGCTACCCAGTAAAATAACCAGGCTGGTTGCGAGAACACAGAGGATAATATTAGTCTGTAGACAGCAAGTCCTGAGTCCAGTAGAACTCTAACATGGTGAAGGGACAGAATACGCATAGGAAGAGACACCAGGTAGACTCACTTGAGGGACAAGGGGTGGGGTATCATGCGTTATTTAGTTAAATATGTGCTGTCCATGAAGGATTAGGATACCATGAGGATGAGCTGCAAGGAAAAAGAGCATATTTCCTGTAGGAATTTGGTAACTCTTTAGACTGTCACGTAGGAAAGGTTTATGTCCTTTATTAAAAGGAAATAGAAGGGTGTAAGAACCCTCACAGTCATGGGAGGTGACTGGGGAAGCCCTTTTCAACCATATAGGATAGTCATTAGAGAAAAAACCCTCATGCTCTCTAGCAAGGGCCCATAGTGGAAAGCTTCTCTGTAAGATTGCAGAGAGCATTATGCAGGAGAGTTGGGAAAGAAAACTGGCTGTTGGAGACAACCAGCTGCCAGCTGAACTATGCTGTCAACTCCAAGGATTTGGAGATGGCAGAAAAGAAGTTATAAGGATTATCCAAGATAGATGAGCACTATCTTGGAAGCACTACTAAGGTTAGATAAAAAGTAGTGGAAGACAATACTGGAACTTATAGAAAAGTACCAGTAGGCCAATCAGTGAAGCTCCTGCAGGGGCAGCTGCTGAATGGCAGAGCAGCAAGATCTTTCTGTTTTTAACAGAGAGAACAGACAGAACAAGGGGAGAATATCCTGTCCCTGTCTGACAAGCTGCCCAGATGAGGAAAAAAGGGGTTTACTCAAGAGAAAGAACTCTACACTGGAATGGAAAGGAAGACTGGAAAGGCTAAGAAAGCATTCCATTGGTATGATACCACTCTTACAGGGGAACCCTGGAAAAGAAGGTAAAATAAAAATAGGAGCTGAGGTGAGACTTGCCATACGGTAAGTCTGTAGAAGGAAAAAATTCATGGTGGTACAGAAAAACTATCATGAGATAGTTGGCAAACCTCTCTTCAGTGTAGGAAGAGGAGGAAAATCCTGTGACCCATAGACATGAATATCCTGACAGCTCAGCATACCTAAAAACAAGTGGATGTCCTGGAAACAGGAATCCAAGTGTAGAGGTTTAAATGAAAAAACAGTGAAAAAACTTCTAATGAGAAGAAGTGAACTGTATGTTATAACAGATTAATTGGAACCCTATTGAGGGTTAATTTTCCTGGCTTGAGTTTGGATTCTTCAGACGAGGGCGAGGTTTCCCCTGTTTGGGAACATCGGCATGATGGGCAGGAGAAGAATAAAACCTTCTTCTTTTAGGAAAAGGAGGTTTGGTAGGGCATTTCTTACCTGCTGGGGAAGGAGAAGGTTTAGGATGGCCCTCAGAAGCAGGGAAGTCAGTGGAGCAATGAGCAACCTGACGCAAAGACTCCTTGTTGAAGAGATTTTCTCCAGTACAAGGAGTGTTACCAGTCTTTGTTGTGCCCATCTGCTCAAGTCTGAAGCTTGGAGCCAGGCTCTACATCGTGCTCCTATGGCTATAGCAGAGGTTCTGCTAACAGACTCAAAGGAGTCTAGGGAAGCACGAGAAAGAAACCTAGAGATATTCTGGCTATGACTAAGAAGCAAGGAATAGTCTGCAGCCTTGGGCTCTGAAAGAAAAGGAGTCAAAAGAGATAATTTCTCTGTGACCTCCTGAAGGGATAGACTCATATAAAAAATATATGAGAGAATCCTTGTTGCCAGCATAGATGTTTGGAAGGTTTGACGTCCAAAGGCATCTAGTGTTCTAGATGCACGACCTGTCGGGAAAGAAGAATGCTTCTTCTTGCATTTTACCTTCCTCATTGCTGATTCCACTACAATGGAATGATGGGGAAGTTGAGTCTTTTGAAACCCTGGAGAGGGGGGCGCCTAATACAGAAGAGCAGTTGCTGTAGAAGGTGAGGAAGCCCTTAAAGGTGTTTCCCATATTTTCAGAAGAAGATCCTGTAAAGAATGATGTAAAGGAACCATTATATTTTCCTTTTCCCCAGAAAAGCCTTGTGTAGGATCATAGCCAGGGATAGGAATAGCCAGGAATGTTGCCATGTCAAGGAGAAATTTCTGAAAAGAAGGATCTCCAATGGGAACAATCCCTGGACAGGCTAAACTCGAAGAACTAGGCTGGGCACCAGGACTTGTCCGGTGCAAAACAGGATCTCTAATGAATGGATACTGGGACTGGCGGGTATGACCTGAAACCGTCAGTACTGTATCGTCCATGCTAGGTATCGACTCCAAACTAGGTATAGAAAGGAGCGATCCTGGTGAAAAAAGCATGGATGGAGCTGGTCCCTATTTTCCTGCAGGTACCAGCATCGACACCGATACCGGTAGCTGAGCCGGAATCGAAGGCGATACCAACATCGAAACAGTCATCAGAGGCTGCTCAAACGGTACCGAGGAAACTTGAAAGTCTCGGTGAATATCCTCGGTACCGCGCATCCGGAATCGGTGCGTGTCGGTTCCGAGACGCGTCGGTACCCAGTCTTCCAGACTAGATATCGATTCTAGACGGCATCGAAGGAAGCGAATCTATCGATGCATGTCTAGATGGTACCGACGTCAGGGGTCGTATCGACGGAGCTGCCGATAATGGAAAGTCAACCTGGGTATCGATCGGTCCCGAAGACACCGAGTACACCAGATGACGATCCCTGGTGAGGAGTGGATCGCTGATGCCGGGGTATCGGTACCGCTCGAAGCGGATGCCACCCCCGAGCATGGCTCAGGTATGTTCTGTGAGGGGTGAGCCCCAGGAACAACCTGAAACCCCTGAAAGGCTTTGGAGACCGAAGACTCCTGCCGGGGTTTTGAAGCCAATGAGGTCTTGAGGGCAAGGCCGGAGCCATCATCATGCTTGGCATGAGACCTACCACCCAAGAATTGGCTAGTCTTAACAGACTGTTTGTGGGTTAACTGATCCTGTAGAGAAGAAATGGTCGGTGCCCTTACACTGGAAGGGAAAACTGCATCGAGGGAAACTCGAAATGGAGAATTTCTTCCCATAAAATTGTAGCCTGATGGCTCTGGAGGAAAGGGGTCAGGACCCAAACAGGTTAGACACCAGTTATTGGAGTCTAAAAAGAAAACTGTATTTCCACAGTTAAGGCACTTCTTAGGAGAAGAAGGCTCCATAATGGAGAGGCCTCACAGGCCCAAAAATTCAAGACAGAAACAGAGGGAAAAAAACTCCCTGAGTTTTAAGAAAAGAAAAAACCACCGGCGGTACCGGTGAGACAGTTGGAAAGGTGGGAAGGCAGCACGCAGGCGCTGAGGGATGCTCCCAAAAGCTTTCTGATTGGACGCTGGGGAGCGTTCCCGCGCAGGCTCCGTCGGTACCGACGTACCCATATGTGAAGACTCATTCCTGCTTGTTCCTGGAGATACTTCTTAGCTGCTTTTTGGTTGTCGGCCTAGGGAAATTCTTCACACTAACTATTTTACTCAGCAAGGGCCTGACCATCCCTTTTCCCACCATATGCCCGAGGTACTTCACTTCTTCACCTGCAAACAGGCATTTTCCTGGATTCAGTGTTAATCCCGCGCGTCTCATGGCTTTTAGAATGGCTTCTACTCTGGGCAAATGTTGAGCCCAGCTGGTGCTATGTATTATGATGTCATCCATGTATGCTACGGCGTATTCCTGGTGGGGCCGTAAAACATGGTCTATTAGCCTCTGGCAAGTTGCCGCTGCCCCATGTAAACCGAAAGGCATCCTACGGAACTGGAACAATCCTATTGGCGTGCTAAAGGCCGTTTTCAGTCTTGATTCACGGGTTAGCGGTACTTGCCAGTAGCCTTTGCTTAGATCTAGCGTGGTTAGATACTATGTCTGCCCCAGCTGATCTAATAATTCTTCAATCCGAAGCATGGGGTATGCATCGAACATCAAAATGGCGCTCACCTGCCTGAAGTCGATACAGAATCTCAGAGTCCCGTCTGGTTTTGGTACGAGGACGATGGGGCTACACCAGGGACTTTTAGACTCCTCGATAATCCCCATGCTAAGCATCTCCCTCACCTGGGCCACCACCTCTTGCTTCCGGGCCTCAGGTAGCCGGTAAGGCCTTTGCCTAATCACCTTCCCAGGTGGAGTTATAATCTCATGGGCTACCAAATTGGTCTCTCCAGGCATCGGTGTCAGGACGTCTCTGAACTTTGCCAGAACCCTGGCTAATTCTTGCCTCTGCTGCAGGGACAGTTCCTCGCCTATTCTAGGCTCCAGGTTCTCTTTACATTCCGCTAGCTGGGGACCTAAATCTTCCTCCACTTTCTCTTCAGACTTGGCAGTCAGGCCTTTCAGCTCATCCCGCCCGGTGGACCCGAATCCGCCGGTTCCTCGGCATGTAGGAGTCAGCATGGGTACTTCTTCCAAGGAGGGAAACCCCACTCTTTCACAAATGAGTTGGGCCACTCTATCACCCACCCTCACCTTGAAATTCGCGTACCCAAAGTTGAAAAGTAATACTTTTACGACACCTCTATAGTCGGGGTCTACGACGCCGGCGCCTACATCTATAAAATATTTTGAGGCTAAACCCGAGCGGGGTGCAATTCGGCCATAACACCCCATAGGTATTTCTATTTGTAGGCCTATGTCTATCAAGGCCTTCCCCCATTTAGGAACTACTTCCTCTATAGCACTGAATAAATCATACCCCGCAGCTGCGGGTGAGGCTCTCTGCGGACTCTGTGCCTTGGCAGATACCTTGCAGAATTTTAACGTGAATTTTTGTTTAGCGCAGGGGTCTCAAACACGCGGCCCGCGGGCCGCATGCGGCCCGCGAGAGACCTTTGTGCGGCCCGCAATGCATAGGGGGAAAAAAAAAACACCCCGGCTTCTGCTGCTGCTGCCGCCGCTGCCGTGGCCGGCAATAGCAGCAATATCGCAAGTCCCGCGGGCTCCGCTCCCCCCCCTTCCTTCCTTCCTTCCTTCCTTCCTGCTTCCTGCCAGTTCTCCTCTCCGCTTCCGCTTCGGCTTCGCCTTTCAGAGCCGCGAAGGGAGAGCTTCTCCCTCGCGACTCTGTTCAGCCCGCTGGGGCCGATGGGAAATTTCCCATCTGCCCCAGCGGGCTGAACGGAGTCAGGAGGGTGCCGCTCTCCCTTCGCGGCTCTGAAAGGCGAAGCCGAAGCGGGGAACTGGCAGGCAAGCAGGAAGGAAGGAAGGAAGGAAGGAAGGGGGGGAGCGGAGTCCGCCGGACTTGCGATATTGCTGCTATTGCCGGCCACGGCAGCGGCGGCAGCAGCAGCAGAAGCTGGGTTTTTTTAAAAGTTTAATTTTCCCGGGGGGGGGGAGGGAGGGAGCAGGACTTGATGGGGGGGAGAGCAGAACTTGATGGGGGGGAGCAGGACACGGGGGGGGAGACCAGGACATGAAGTGGGGGGGAGAGCAGGACTTGATGGGGGGAGCAGGACTTGATGGGGGGGGAGAGCAGGACTGGGGGGGGAGCAGGACTTGATGGGGGGGGAGCAGGACTTGATGGGGGGGGGGAGAGCAGGACAGGGGGGGGGAGCAGGACGGGGGGGGGGAGCGGGAGTTGATGGGGGGGAGCAGGACTTGATGGGGGGGGAGAGCAGGACGGGGGGAGAGCAGGACGGGGGGGGAGCAGGACGGGGGGGGGGGGAGCAGGACGGGGGGGGGAGCAGGACTTGATGTGTGGCTGGGGGGGGTAGTACTGAAAATGGGGTGATGGGGGTTAGGACTGGTAATGGACAGATGGGGGTTAGGACTGGAGGTGGTCTGATTAGGGGGCCAAGACTGAAATGGGGTTATGGGGGGGCTAAGAATGAAGATAGGGCGATGGAAGGGTTAGGCCTGGAAGTGGGCTGTTGGGGGGCTTAGGACCGATAATGGGCTAGGGGGGGGGGCTAGAACTGGTAATGGACTGGGCGGGGTGCTATGACTGGAAATGGGCCGAGTAGAAGGGGGAGCTTGAACTGCAAATAGCTGATGGGGACAGGGTCTTGGAATGGTAATGGGCTGAGTGGAAGGGGGCTTGGAATGGAAATGGGCTGATGGGGAGGGGGGGCTTGGAAAGGAAATGGGCTGTGAGGGGAGGGAGCTAGGACTGGAAATGGGCTGATGATGCGGGGACTAGAAGGGAGCGGATGCTGGGTGGGGCAGGAGCTAGAAGGGAGTTGATGTTGGGGGACGATTAGAATGGGATGGGGCTGGGAGAGTGAAATGGAGAGGGGAAATATATTTTGTGTGGGAGGGAAGAAAAATCTACAATTGGCCGGGTATTGGGAGAGTAAGTGGGGATTGAGGATGGAGGGGTAAAATTTGAGTGGATGAAATAGGAATGAGGAAAGAGCAAAAGGAGAATGATTAGTATGTTAAAGCAGATGTAGAGAGAATGGAAAAAAACTAGGAAAGAAGAAAGGACAAATGGACAGCAGACGATGGAGAGTTAGCAGAAGACACAAAGAAACCAGAAGAAAGTGAATGGAACAATTGCAACTGAAAAAAAATGCACAAAAGTTATAAAAAGAACTTTTTATTTTTAATTTATTAACTGAAATATGTCAGCTCTTGGAAATGTGCATCTTTAACGTCTGCACTTTATTTAATACAAGAGGAAATCAATGTATAGTTTTATTTCTACAGTGTTGTACATTCTAAGTTTGGCTTTTGGGGTTCCCAGTTTAATTGTCTTCCTGTTTCTAAATTGTGATTCCTTGTTTGGTGATGGTGTATGTTCTGCATGTGTAACTGAGCTGAGGTATTCTGTTTATGTAATTCCTATTTGACATTGCCACTTGTTCTCTTTCCCGAGTAGGTCATGTATTGTTATTCTCTGAAATGTGTTGATTTAATATTTGCAGTGTTGCCTTTTGATAGTTAGGGTATGGTGCTTTGTGAGTCCTGGTAGTGCTGTTAGGACACGGCAGGTTTGCTATGGGTTCTAAATGAGCAGTGTTTCTAGTAGTTCCTAATGTGCCTGGCGGTTGGCACTGGTTTATAGTAATGTAGAAATCTTTTAGTCTTTCTTTATCCATACACTCATTAAGAGGCATGTTTACTAAAAGTTAGTGTATGGTAACATTATGCAAATATTTATGCAAATGATGCCCTTATGCAAATGAGGCCTGCGTCTTGTGCGGCCCCCGGGTTACTCTACAAGTCCTCATTTGGCCCTCAAAGCAATTTGAGTTTGAGACCCCTGGTTTAGCGGGTGATTCAACTTTCAGCTGCTCCTTTGAACCCAGCCTTGTCTTCTTGGGCTTCGCGAATAGGGGATGGGAACCACGGTGACCATGGCTTCTACCTTCTGACCACCTCCCTGCTCTATCCCTCTTCCAATCCTATCACAAGGGGCTTTAATTAGGTCAGCATGTGTGGGAAGCTCCCCTAGTGTTTCCTCTGCGAGTTCACCTTCCATCTCCGGGGGTTCATCCTCTTCAACTGGGGTTACAGACTGAGATTGAGTGGAGACCATACCTGCCTTTGCCTGTAGGCCCTTCTCCATCCCTCTATGGAACTGGGGCCAATCCCTACCCAGCACTATGTCATGGGGTAACTTAGGGACTACGACCACTAGAACTTCTTTCTGCGTTCCTAACCCCTTTATTGAGAGTTTGTACAGAGGGTAGAAGGAGGATGCTCCGTGTATGCATCGGATTTTAACCCTTCCTTCTGGTTGGCTCGGTACTGACCCACTGCGGGCTTCTATGGCCTGCCAGAGTTTCCTTGAAACCATACTCTGGTCAGCACCTGAGTCGAGCAAGGCACTAGCTGAAACACCATGAACTTCGACCTTCAAGAGAAAACCTTCTTGTATCTGTCTTTCATCACCAGTTATCAGTGCTGTATGCGTTATACAATTTTTTTGCATATGACCTGCTTTGTCACATTTGAAACATTTAGCTTTTGCCCATTTACATTCTGGCTTTGGCAAATAACTATTTACACATTTCACCTTTGATCTTGGTCCTTTTTCTGATGTTCCAAAACTTGCCTCCCCAGACATGCTCAGAGCGCCCCCTTTATGCTTACTAGCCAACTCGGCTTCCAAATATCGTTCAGTAAGCAGGGCTGCTTCTGCTGCGGTGCGGCAATTTTGTAAGATCAAAAAGGACTGCACCTCCTTGGGAATGGCTTCCATGAATTGCTCTAACACAATGGCGTCTATCACTGATTCCATGGTCTTTCCCTCGGGTGCTAGCAGCTTCAAAGTTAAGCTCAGGACCCTTTGGAATAGAGCCTTAGGTGCCTCGTTAGGTCTTAACTTTGTAGCTCTTAGCATTCTCTGATAAACCATTGGTGTTAAACCTAATCGGTCTCTAATAGCCTTCTTAAGCTCCTCATAGTTTGTAGCAAGAGCAGCGGGCATGGCCTTATAGGCGGCTAAGGCTTCTCCCGTAAGAGACGTAGCAAGCCTTACTGCCCATTGCTCTGGCGGCCATCCCACCGTAAGGGCAACTCTTTCAAATGCTTCAATGAAGTTATCTACATCGTCATCAACTGTAAGTTGTCCAAAAGCTAAAGTCCCACAATTTTGTGGTTCTACCCCACAGGTAAGCTGAGGTATTGCTCCTTCCTTCGCCTTCTGGCCAGCGAGCAAAGCCTCCATCAAGTCCACAATTGGCTTCTGTTGGGCTTGCATGGCTGCAATAGCTTGTTCCTGTGTACGTTGAGCCATCTCGCGTTGCTGCTCGAATTGGGAGGCCATCCAGCGGAGAACCTCCTTTGGATCCATTTCCATGGTTTTTTCCTCTGTGGTTTTCTTTCTTCTTCTATTTCTCTGCAAAGAAACAAAAACAAAGGCCCACCAAGTGTGGCACTACAACCTTTTGGTGTCTAAGGTAGACGCTGGGCAACCGCTTTCCTTCTCACTCAAATCCTAGACACCCATGCCCAAATACCTTTTACCTGAGCACGGTGTTGATTCAGGCTTTGAAAAGGAATCTTTTGCTGGTCTCCGGTCACTCTGGCCGACACTGTCAGCGATACTCCCCGATGCCCTTCAGCATACAGCTTTGCAGTTTCTGGTGCTTTGGGTTGAAAAGCCTCTGGCGTATATCCTGTGATTGGTACTTGTAAATCCTTATGTTCCACACAAAAATCCTAAATACTATGCCACTTGTCATGACGCCAGCCCTCCGCCTAGGGCTTAGAGGGTGGGAGCTGCCATTATGTCGTCTGATAAAGAGTAGTTGTGAGTCGAGTAGTAAGGCAAAAATGACAAGGAATTTATTCCCAACACAAAAGAATTCAGTGCAGAACAAAATAGGACAATCTTCAGGTGTTTGCTCAGAGTTATTTACAGAAAATTAAAGCAACTGCATTTCTCACAGTCTCTGCTCCAAACATGTGCAGTGCATATCCCATGTAATCAAAAACAGCCTAACAAAAACAGCTTCTGCTTCCAAAGAAAGCACAGTTACTTACCTGTAACAGGTGATCTCTGGGAACAGCAGGAATAAGTCTTCACATATGGGTATCGTCGGTACCGACGGAGCCTGTGCGGGAATGCTCCCCAGCGTCCAAAAGGAAAGCTTTTGGGAGCATCCCACAGCACCTGCGCGCTGCCTTCCCGCCTTTCCTAACTGCCTCTCTCCAGTTCGAGTTTTAAAGCTGAGACAAAGAGAGAGAGAGAGGAAAGGAAAGATAGATAGAGAGATACAACTCCTAGGGGAGGTGGGTGGGTTGTGAAGACTTATACCTGCTGTTCCCAGAGATCACCTGTTACAGGTAAGTAACTGTGCTATCTCCAGGAACAAGCAGGAATGAATCTTCACATATGGGGACTCCCCAGCTAGAGATGCCTGGGAGATCACCCAGTTTGTGAGTCCCTGGAAAGGGCTCTACCTCCACCCATGAATCTCAGGCATCCAGTCAGGGATGGAGGGTAGGAGTTGATTAGGTATGGAACAGGTGTTTGAGAACAGCCTGACCAAACAAGGCATCCCGGCGGGAGTCCTTGTCCAAGCAGTAATGGGCTGTAAAGGTATGAACCGAGGCCCAGGTGGCCGCTCGACAGATTTGGTCGATGGACACAGAGTTTAGATGAGCCATAGAGGCTGCCATGGCTCTCACATTGTGAGCTGTGACATGGCCCTCCAGAGAAAGGTTCTTACTCTAGTAGGCGAAAGAAATACACTGAGCAATCCAATTGGACAGAGTTCTCTTAGAGACTGGAAGTCCTAAATGAGAGGGATCAAAAGCAACAAAAAGTTGAGAGGACTTTCTGTGTTGCTGTGTCCTTTGTAAGTAGAAAGCAAGTGCTCTTTTACAATCCAGGGTATGAAGATTCGTCTCTGCACTTGATGCGTGAGGTCCTGGAAAAAAGACAGGTAAATACACATCCTGGTTCAGATGAAAAGGTGAGACCACTTTAGGCATAAATTGTGGATTAGTTCTGAGGACTACCTTGTCATGATGGAACCTTGTATAAGGAAGTTTAGCCACTAAGGCTTGCAACTCACTGATACGGCGAGCTGAGGTGACTGCAATGAGAAAAATAACCTTCCAGGAAAGGAATTTCAAGGAGGTAGTGGCTAAGGGTTCAAAGGGTGGCTTCATAAGCTGGCCAAGAACCAGATTCAAGTCCCATGCCACTGGAGGTGGTCTAATGGGAGGTTTAGTCAAAAGAAGGCCTCTCATGAATCTTGCTATAAGAGGATGAGAGGAAATAGGCTGTCCATTGAGGGGTTTAAGGGATGCTGCAATAGCACTCAAATGGACTCTGATTGAATTAGTCTTAAGGCGTGCATGGGATAAATGCAGCAAATACTCCAGTAAAGAATTCAGAGGTACTGCAAGAGGGTTAAGACCCTTCTCTGCACACCAAATGGTAAACCTCTTCCATTTAAAAGCATAGGAACGTCTGGTGGAAAGCTTTCTGGAAGCATGAAGGATATCCTTCACCTGCTGAGAAAGAGGTAAATCTTGAAGGTCTAGGCCTTCAGCAACCAGGCCCTGAGATGAAGAGACTGGGGATTTGGGTGCCAGAACGTTCCTTCCTCCTGGGAGAGGAGATCTGGAGCAGACCCCAAGTCCAAGGAGGGAGCTTGAGAGAGATGCAGAAGTAGAGGGTACCACACTTGGCGTGGCCAACGTGGTGCTATGAGGATCATAGACCCCTTGTCTCTCTGAAGCTTGTGAATGAGGGGAATAGGAGGAAAGGCATAGAGGAAATCTTGCCCCCAATGAAGGAGGAAGGCATCCCTGGCCTGAACTCCCTAACACGGAATCCTGGAACAGAACCGGGGAAGTTTGGCATTCCACGGACTTGCAAACAGGTCTATGTCTGGGGTTCCCCAAATTCGAAAGATCCTGGCTATCTGGTCCCCATGGAGGGACAATTCATGTGGAAGCAGAACTCGACTGAGTCTGTCTGCCCAAGAGTTTTGAACTCCTGGAAGATACACTGCCATGAGATGGATTTGATGCTCTCTGGCGAAGGCCCACAATCTCAGAGCTTCGTTGCAAAGCGACAGAGAGCCAGCCCCCCCCCTGCTTGTTCACGCAGAACATGGCTACTTGGTTGTCCGTGTGGATGAGGACTGTCTTGTAGCTGAGCAGGGTGTGGAAGACTCTGAGAGCCAGAAAGATTGCTCTGAGCTCTAAGAGGTTGATATGTAGAGATGTCTCCTGTGGAGACCAGATGCCTTGGGTGGAGAGATCTTGTAGATGAGCTCCACAACCCTTTGGAGAGGCATCTGTGGTAAGGGTTGCTTGGGGTAACACCTGTTGAAAGGGGAACCCCAGCAACAGATTTTAAGTGGACTTCCACCAATGGAGCGAGGAAAAGAGGCGACTGGAGGTCGCTATCTTGTCTGACAGGCACCCTGATGCCTGGGTCCACTGGGTGGACAAAGTCCATTGAGCTGCTCTCATGTGAAGGCGAGCATAGGGAACCACATGCACGGTGGATGCCATGTGGCCTAAGAGTTGTAACATCTCTCTAGCAGTTAAATGGGATTTTAACTGAATCTGTGAGGCTAACTGCACCAAGCGTAGGCAACGGGCCTGGGGGAGATAGGCCCTTGCAGTTGTGGTATCCAGGAAGGCCCCTATGAACTCTAGAGATTGAGTAGGGGTGAGATGGGATTTTGGAATGTTTATTACCAGTCCCAGATACTGAAGAACACGCCTTCTGCAGGCCAGGGAAGCCTGGGCCTCTGACTGGGATGGAGCTCGGATGAGCCAGTCGTCCAGATATGGGAATAAGAATATCCTTAGAGTGCATAGAAATGCAGCTACTATTGCCATGCATTTGGTGAACACTCTTGGTGCAGAGGCCAGACCGAAAGGAAGCACTTTGTATTGGTAGTGCTTTCCTTGGTAAAGGAACTGAAGGAACCTTCTGTGTGTTGGATGGATGAGGACATGGGTGTACGCATCCTTGAGATCTAGAGAACAAAGCCAGTCCTGACTCTGGAGGTATGGAAGGAGAGTTCCGAGAGAAGTCATCTTGAATTTCTCCTTGCATAGAAACTTGTTCAATTCTCTGAGATCTAAAATGGGTCTGTAGCCCCCTGTTTTCTTTGGAATGAGAACCCTGAGCCCTATTGAAGAAGGGGTACTTTTTCTCTTGCCCCTTGGGCAAGAAGGGTGGCAATCTCTTGACCTAGAAGGTTGAGGAGAGATGTTGGAGAATTGAACTGTTTCACCATAGTGTGAGGAGGAAGGTTTAAGAAGTGAAGCTTGTACCCGTCTCTTATGATAGAGAGGGTCCATTGCTCTGCTGTGATTTGTTCCCATCTGGGAGCAAAATGAGCTAACCTTCCTGGGATGGTGAGAGGCTCTGGATGTTCTAGAGCCAGAAAGGCTAAGTTCTCTAGTGGTAAGTCAAAGGCCTTGAGGAGGCTGAGGCTGTTGGGCCGTAGCAGTCCTCGCAGCCTTAGGCTTGGCCTGTTTTGGTTGTTGTTGCCTCTTTGTAGCAAAACGACCTGCAGAAGAGGCCTGACCATAAACAGAAGAATATTTCCCTTTTTTTGGGAAAAAATCATTTTTTGAACAATCTCTTTTTAAAAAGAGCAGAAGTAGACTATCTAAAGCAGAATTTTCAGCATCCATCTGGTTGGCCTTTGCTTGCCAATCTTTGCCAAACATGTTTTCACCTGTACAAGGAAGGTTACCTAGCCCATCCTGAACCCAGGATTCCAAATCAGAGGCTTGTAACCAAGCAACTCTGCGTGCACCTATGGCAATAGCCGAGGCTCTGCTGGCACCTTCAAAAGAGTCAAAGGCTGCACGGTTGGAAAACTTGGAAATATCCTGGGCGTGTTTGAGCCAGGTGAGAAACTCTTCCCTTTTATTTTCTGACATAAAAGGAGATAAGGTTTGCAGATGATCTGTAACTTCCTTTAGAAACATCCCCATATAGAGACTATAGGAGTTGATTCTGGCTACAAGCATACTGGCCTGGAAAATTCTCCTGCCAAAGGCATCTAAGGTTCTGCATTCTCTTCCTGGAGGAGTAGAAGAGTGCCTCTTTGTACTCTTGATCTTTTTCATAGCAGACTCCATCACAATGGAGTGGTGAGGAAGCTGAGTCATATGAAAACCAGGACAAGGAGGAATACGATACATGGTGTCCAACCTACGAGAATGAGGGGAGGTGGTAAGAGGAGTCTCCCATATGCCCAACATGTGATCATAGAGAATCTCATGTATTGGTAAAGTGACTGCCTCTTTGGGAGCCTTAGGATATTGTAAAATATCTAATTTTTTGTCTCTAGGCTCTGTCTCAGAGGCCACTGTGATGGAAAGGCCCCTGGCCACCTCCCTGATTAAGTCTTGAAAAGACAAGTCCTCTGGAGGAGACATTCTCCTTTTTGGAGAAGAGGGTTCCTGAGGAAGGATCCCCGATGCTTCGATAGAGGCCTCTGATTCATCAGAGTCCTCAGAGGAATCGAAGTATCGCCTGTCTGGATGCTCTCGCAGAGCCCGATACGCATACTGGGGGGTATCGACATCGGGAGTACTCGGTACCGGATCGGTACCGATGGGCATCACAGGATAGTGTACCGCTGCCGTCGACGTCGATGTCGATGCAATCGGTACCGGCAGCGGAACCGGTATTGGGTCCGGTACTGGAATCGGTACCGACAACGGAGTTTGTTGCGGTACCGAAGGCGTCGCAACTTGTATGAATGCCGTGATGGCACGCTGCATGGTCAGAATATTCTGATCCATCGACGCCACCAATGTCTGGATGTCGGTACCGGTGTGAACCGCCGGTACCCCAGAACATTGTAACAGGTGATCGGTCGAGGCCGAGCCATCGATGTCAACCTGTGACCCCATAGATAAAGCTTTGGAAGCTGGAGCCTCCCGCCGGGGTAATTTTGCCGGTGTGGATTCCTCGAGAGCAAGCCCGGGGGCATCTCGATACTTAGAGGGAGATGTACTCTTCGAGGACCAGCCAGATTTAAGTTTGGTTACCTGAGATCCATGGGAGGAAGAAGAAGCCCTGGAAGACGTTGATGCCACAGAAGCTGCATCAGAGGGAAACAGGGTACTGAGCTTGGCTGCTCGATTCTGTAAACCTCTTTTAGACATCATGGAACAGGACTCAAAGTCCGCGATGGAATGGTCAGGACCTAAACATTTAAGAAACAAGTCGTGGGTGTCGGTGACAGAAATAGTGCTACTGCACTTCGTGCACTTTTTGAACCTGGAAGCGGACTTTTCCATGAGGAAAAATTTTCTGTAGGCCTGAGGCCACAGAAAGAAAAAATGCACTGAAGTAGAAAAGAGTAGGGGTTTTTTTGTTGTTTTTTTTTTTAGAAAGAAAGAAAAAAACCGGCGGTACTGGTCCGGAATCGAGAAGGCGGACACGCGACTAAAGAAATAAAAGAAAAAATAAGAAATTCTTCAGAGGTGACAGGAAACACGACCTGCTGGCTCTGTGGAAAAAGAAGAACTGGAGAGAGGCAGTTAGGAAAGGCGGGAAGGCAGCGCGCAGGCGCTGTGGGATGCTCCCAAAAGCTTTCCTTTTGGACGCTGGGGAGCGTTCCCGCGCAGGCTCCGTCGGTACCAATGATACCCATATGTGAAGACTCATTCCTGCTTGTTTCTGGAGATAAATACTTCTTTTCCTTTGCTTTCACTCAGCTCTTTTATACGGGTTTTTTAGCGCAGGGACTCAATATCATCTGCCACACAAAACGTGCAATCCATAGGAACTTCCCCTAGGTCAATATCATTACTGTCCCATTGCATTTCTTCAAACTCAGGGCTTACTGAGTTTGGCTTTAAATTGTTATAGCAGGGTTTCTGGTAACCTCCCTCTGCTAACTCTGGTATTTCCCCTGGACACAATTCTGTGCAATAAGGTTTAGAAACACCTTGTGTTGTAGAGACTCCTCTCTGGCTCTCAGCTAGCTCTCTCCAGCTGTAAGGAATTACTCTCTGCTCTTCTGTTTGCACTGCCTGTCGAGAGCACTGCCCTGGCCCTCTCCTCCTGGGTGAGTTTTTCAAACTCCTGACTTCAGAGCTGGGTTCCCACCTAGGCAGACTCTGAAGCCTTTCATCCAACCCTGAGGACTGAAGGGTTCTCTGCTCTTTCTCCCTCAGCAGGTTCCTGACAACAGGCTGTACCTTCTCTCCTTCTGTTCTGCTGGCTTCAATTTCAGACCTGCAAATAGGTTCCTTACAAGGTCTCCAACTCTGGGAAGTTTCTGAGCCTCTCCAACCACGTCTCCTCCAATCTAGAATGCTTGGCCTTTTCTCAGAAGCTTTTTCTCTCTTCCTCCCTTCGGAAGCTCTGCCTCTTCCCCTGCTCTCCAATCTAGCTTCTAGCTGGGGTTTAAATTTCTGTTCCCTGAGGCTTGGCTCTGCCTTCCTGCACAGGTGTGAGTAATCAAGATCCAAGCTTGCTGCTACGTCAGAGCTTGGGTGTGTCAGCTCAGCTCCTGTCTCCCTCTGCTTGCCTCTCTCTTGCAAATACTGAGACGTGTGTGCTGGCTGACTGTCAGTATCTTTAAAGGCAAAATCCTTCTTTCCTTCTATTTCCATAGGCTCTGCAGGGGCTTCTACATCACAGCTGATCCTAGCTGAAAGCATGGAAGCCTGAAATGTTCGACGCCCAAAGGCGTCAAGAGTCCTGCATTCACGACCTGGAGGATTGGATGCATGTCTTTATGTACTTTTCATCCTAAGCGTGGCTGATTCCACTACTATTGAATGGTGTGGCAGCTGAGTCTTTTGAAAACCAGGACATGGTGGAACTCGATACACGGTATCGAGTCTCCTAGAATGAGGAGATGTGGTCAAAGGTGTTTCCCACATTCTGAGCATCAAATCATGAAGAATTTTATGAATGGGCAGGGTAGCTTCCTCTTTGGGAGCCCTTGGGTATTGGAGTATTTCCAATTCCTTTGCTCTAGGTTCTTTTTCAGGAGCTACCGTGATTGATAGGCCTCGGCCCACATCACAAATAAAATCCTGAAAAGACATGTCCTCCGGAGGAGACATTCTGCGTTGAGGAGACGAGGAGTCTTCCAAAAGAAGTACTCTGGTACCGGCAGAGTTATCCGAGTCATCGGAATCGGAAGATTTGAAGCAACTCTGATCCCGATGTTTATGCAAAGCACGGTATCGGTATCGATTGAAGTCGGCATTGAGTTGGTCCGGTACCGATCTGTTAATGCCCGAAAAAGTTGGCATGGGTAGAATTCCCAAAGGGGCTGGTACCGTTGGTGTTGATACCGGTATCAGTACCGGTGCTGGTATCGGCATCGGTATCGGTGTCGGTACCCGTTGAATCATCGGTAGTGGTGTCAACAGTATCACAGCTGTAAGGAGAGCTGCAAGACTGCGTTCGATAGCGAGGAATCTCTGGTCTATTGACGCTGCCAATGCCTGGGTGTTGGTACCGGTATAAGCGGCCGGAACCCCTGAGCATGGCACCAGTAGTTCTGCCGAGGTCGAGGCCTCGAGAACATCCTGGAGCCCCGTTAGTGCTTTGAAGGCCAAAGCCTCCCGCCGGGGCTGCTTCGCCGGTATAGTTTCCTTAAGGGCAATGCCAATGGTTTCTTGATGCTTAGAAGGAGATCTACCATTTGAGGACCGGCTGTTATGTTTAGTTACCTGAGATCCATGAGAGGAAGACGAGTCTCTGGAAGATGTCGATGCAATGGACATCGTATCTGAAGAAAAGAGGGTACCGAGCTTTGCAGCCCGGTTCTGTCTTCCCCTTCTAGTCATCCCCATACAAGAGGAACACTCCGATGGAGAATGGTCAGGGCCTAAACATTTGAGACACCAGTCATGGGTGTCGGTGATGGAAATGGTACCGCCACACTTAGTACATTTTTTAAAACCACTAGCTGGTTTTTCCATTTTTCAGGAAAATGGGGCCTAATGCCCAAAATGGCGCCTCGTACCAAAAAGAAAAAGGTTCTGAAGAGAAACACTTCAGAAGTATATATCTTTTTTTTTTTTTTTTTTTGAAAAGAAGAAAAGAGAACCGGCGGTACCGGTAGGCGTCGAGCGGAGGCAGGCACGACCACAAGAAAAACAAGTTTAAAGAAGAAAATTTTCTGCGGTGACAGGGTATGTGACCTGTCGGCTCCGCGGAAAATGAAGAACTGAAGAGGGACAGTTAGAAAGGCAGGAAGGCAGTGTGCATGTGCTGAGGGATGCTCCCAAAAGCGTTCCTATTGGACGCTGGGGAGCGTTCCCGCACAGGCTCTGTTGGTACCGACGATACCCATATGTGAAGACTACATTCCTGCTTGTTCCTGGAGATAAGAAGATTCAATATCTAAAGGAATGTCAACTGCATAAAATTGGGCAGGAGGATGCAAAACATGGAGGGGAGTTTAAGGATGCATTTTCTAAAAATGGGGAAACCCCCTGGATTAGATGGCTTCACAGCAAAATTCTATAAAGTATTTCAAGAGCCAATTCAGTCAATATTGGTGGAGGTGTTTAATGAGGTTCTAACCTCCCAGAAGTTCCCAAATTCAATGGCAGAAGCTGGAATAACAGTACTGCCAAAGCTGGAAAAAGGCCCCATGGTCTGTGGTTCATATAAACAAATATCACTGCTAAATGTAGATGCAAAATTGCTGGCAAAAATTTTAAATCGACTGCAAGGGATCATGTGAATATTGGTAAACAGAGTCCAAACAGGATTTGTAGCAGGGAGACAGAGAGGTGATAATATTAGGAAAATTGGCAACTTAACATGGCAGGTACAAAAGAAGGGGCAGAAGGCAATGTTTATCACTGTTGATGCGGAAAAAGCTTTTGATAGGGTAGAGTGACCCTTTATAATACTGGCCTTGGAAAAGATGGTGTTTGGAAATATCTTTATAGGATAGATAAAAGCATTGTACACCAATCTCAAAGCCTGTATAAGGATTAATGGAAGTTACTCAGACTCATTTTGTTTAGAAAGGGGAATGAGGCAGGGATGCATTGGTGATATAGCCTCTAGCAGAATGGGTAAGACAGCAAGGGAATATTAAAGGTATACACATGGGGTCTATCGAATCGAAATAGCCCTCATTGTGGATGATATCATCTTTATGTTAAGTGAACCATTAACCACTCTACCAGTACTTATGGATGAAATTAGGCAATATAGCGCAGTAGCAGGGTATAAAATAAACCTTAGTAAAACAGAAATTCTAGGCTTTAAACTTCCAGAAGAGTTAGTACAACGATTACAAGAAGGATTTCCATTATAAGTGGGTTAAGAAAACATATAAATATTTGGGGATACAAATGGGTAGTAACATTAATTCTCTGAAAGAATGGAATTATGATCCCCTGATAGGGGAGATAAAGAGAGATCTGCAAAGATGGAAGGGCCTGTTCCTCTCATGGTTAGGGAGAATAGCTGTTATAAAAATGAATATATTTCCAAGGATACTATTCTTATTTAGCTCTCTACCACGTGTAGTTCCAAAGGCATACCTGAAGCAAATTCAAAACTTGATAATGGATTTTATATGGGCTGGAAAAGCACCAAGGGTGTCCCAGTACACAATGTTTCTCAGCAGGGAGGAAGGAGATCTGGGAGTACCCTGTATTGAAATGTACTACTTGGCAACACAATTGAGAGTTTTGTGAATATGGTAAGAGGCGGGAGAAGCACCCCACTGGGTGCACATGGAACAGGTAGGACACAGGGGACCAAATTTGGAGTCTTGGATATGGGACCCATACTCCAGAAAGGAAGAAGGTAAGGAGGGGAACCAATTTCAGGGTTTCACAAAGAATATTTGGTTGGGGGTTAGATCAAAACTTATGCCAGGGAAAAGATATTCAAATGAGACTTTTATTGAGGGAATGGGAGACTTTCAGCTGGGATTGGACTGGTGGAGGGGGCGGGGGGGTGTATAATGAATGGGGGGATGTATAATATAAGGGTCTGAAGTGGCATGGAGCTGGGATGCCTATAGGTGTGGTGTGGGGTCTTACGTGTATGTTCTGAGGGGAGAGGAATGCACCTTTCTGCAAATATACATTGTGCCCTTTTGTCCCCATGATTTCATCTCTATAACATCCAACATCATGCACTATTCCTTCTCCCCTCTAACTCCTCCCCATTCTCTATCCTCTTCTAGACTCTCTTCCCTTCTCCCTCCCACTCTTTCCCCTAGCACTCCCACCTACATTCCCCCATCCTCTTTACTTTGTTTTTCTTGGGGGAGGGGGGGGGGGTTGTTACTGGCCCTTTTGCATTTTCACTCCCCCCTCCCTCCTGTCTAACCTTTTTTGTTTTTAAATTGCCGCCCCAATCAGCTCTTGTCTTCTGCCTTCCCCTCCTGTTTTACCCATGGGGATCTGATCTCCCACGTGCAGAAGAGAAGAGGAAGGCAAGCTGTCTGCTCACAGGTATCTGATCTGCCATGGATCCCATGAGCCCTGGCCTAGAAGAACAGGAGAGACATCTCCAGGGCCTTTCTGGCACTCTTTGTACCCCTTTGCCAATTGAAGTATGCCACCAAAGTGGTATTGTATGAATCCATCCGGATCAATCCACTCTTGACTAGGGTCCAGAAGTACAAAAGGGACAGATGAATGGCTCTTGCCTCAAGATGGCTAATGGGCCATGCCGCCACCTAGCGGCTCCAATGACCCTGCACTGTTTGATTTTTGCCACGGGCTTCCCAGTCAAACAGACTGGTGTCTGTTGGCAGGAGAAGCCACAAGTGATTGTCCAATGGCATAACCTTCATTAGATGCCATGGCTGTCGCCACCACCGCAGGCTAGACATACCTCCGGCTGGAGGGGAGGCTGACCTCAAATTCCTAAGAGCTTGGAGACCACTGAGTCAGCAAGAACTTCTAAAGTGGTCTCATGTGGGCCCACACCCATGCAGCATCTCGATTGCCAAGAAACTACAGAAAATCCTAAACCTTAGGAGCCTACTGAGATCGGAAGACTACCAGCTGGTCCAACAATTGTTTTTTTTATAACTCTTCAGGCCGTAAGACTCTCCTTACCCAAATGTCAAAATGTGCTCCCAGGTATTTTAGTGATTGGGAAAGGCTCCAAATGGCTTTTTCCTTGATTCATCACCCATCCAAGACTCTCCAGGAATAGCACCAGTGGGCCTAAACCTGAGATGCTTTGGACTGAGACCTGTTCGGAAGAGTCAATCATGCATTTATGGGTGGACACAGACTCCTTGGTGCTGCACTGCAGCAGCCGCCACCACTACCATATTTCCATGAACATCCTTGGGGTGGTGGAGAGGCTAAGGGAAGAGCAGCAAACTGAAAAGGAAGGTCAAGCATGAAGAAAAAGGCTGTTGATCCTCTGCGGCTAAATCCAGGAACTCCCCATGGTGTACCACCCACTGTGTACGCTTGTAGCACTATACAAATGATAAGTAGTAGCAATAGTAGTAGGATTACTGACCATAGGGTCTCCATACAAAGGTGTAGGGAGGGCAGTTGACCGTTGACTCCTTTGAGGTCAAAGATTGTTTGAAAAGAACCATCTTCCTTTGGTATCACAGTTGCTGGAGTAGCAGCCCCTGCCCTGATTGACAGAGAGATTGGCACCACTGCTCGCAGAAGCAATAAACTTACCAAAGTGATCTGAATAGCAGATCTCTTGGCCACCAAACCACATGAGGAGGTGATGAAGGTGTCTGGAACAGGCTCTCTACATTCCAGATCATAGCCATACTGAATGGTGTCCAGCACTCAGCAACCTTCTGTGACTTGGGCCCACTCCTGGTAGAAAGGTCGCAGCCTTGCATCTCCTGGAAGAGTCCCAGAATGGGCCTTCCCGCACATCACTGTGCTGAATGGGAGGTGGCACCTCTGAAGGAGGTAGAATCCTGGGGGTCCACAAGCCCCATGAAAGGGCTGAGTCTGGGATCGAAACCCAAAGAGGAAGAGGAAGGCTTTCCAGGTTGGCATCTATGGGAGTCCTAGGATTCCTAGGAGTCTGAGTAGCGTGAACGAGGAAAACGGGCAGACATCAAGGAGGAGGATGCCCCCATATACTTCCCAGGCCCCTTCAGCCTATCTTCCAGGAGATAATGAGGTTTGGACTCACCCAAGCCCTTAACCAATTTCTCCAAGTCAGCCCCAAACAGAAGCTTCCCTTTAAAGGCTAGCCATGTCAACCGGGGTTTGAAAGATAGATCTGCCACCCAGTGGCAAAGCCATTTCCAACATCTCGCCACTGTCTAGAGGGTAATGTCCCTAGCTCAGAAGCAGACAAGGTCATACATAACATCTGGCTGTTGCCGACTTCAAGAGGGAATTACCTTCTAGGGTGGACTGAATCCATTGGAGATGGGCATAAGTCATTAGATCCACTCACAGATTGTAGAAGCTGTAACTTCATTCAGTAGCTTCCCTCTCACCCGCCACAGCCAATTGTCGCAGGAGCTACACATTTGAAAAGAAGGCTTCTCCCAAGGCGCAACATCGAAACAGGCACTGGCAGGTGAGAAAGCACAGTTACTTACCTGTAACAGGTGATCTCTGGGAACAGCAGGAATAAGTCTTCACATATGGGTACGTCGGTACCGACGGAGCCTGCACGGGAATGCTCCCCAGCATCCAATCAGAAAGCTTTTGGGAGCATCCCTCGCGCCTGTGCGGTGACTTCCCGCCTTTCCCACTGCCTCTCCTCAGTTGAGTTTCATAGCTGAGACAGAAGGAGAGAAAGAGGAAAGGAGATAGATAGATACAACTCCTAGGGGAGGTGGGTGGGTTGTGAAGACTTATTCCTGCTGTTCCCAGAGATCACCTGTTACAGGTAAGTAACTGTGCTATCTCCAGGAACAAGCAGGAATGAGTCTTCACATATGGGGACTCCCTAGCTGTGGGTGCCAGGGGAGATCCCATAAAATGCGTATCCCTGGAACAGGACGGCATTTCCCAAACCTGGATCCCCGGCATCCTCTGAGGGATGGGGGGTAGGAGTTGAATAGAGAAGAGCTGTAGAGGAACAGCGAATCTAAAGACTAGAGAAAAAATGAGTCTTTAGAATGTATGTCAAGTATCATTAAAATATTTAATGAACTAGTACAATATAGAGCTTACCTACTGGATTGTAGGAAGTAGAACTGTGATGGAGTGTACTGTAGATGCAGTAGCGGAATCCTCAAGGTAACTTCACAGCAGTGAGGATGAAGTTCCAAACCTGGAATGGGCAGGTAACCCAGGTGTCAACTGGGGCAGGAGAAGAACGGCAGGTCTTCAATGGAAAGCTTTATGGGAAAAAGCTGAAAACTCTTTTAGGTACAGAGTTATTAACATTGAGGACTAAAAGAAGAAGACTGACCGATCTGGAGAATTAGCCCAGTCTTGAAGGGAAGAGGGGGTATGGAAAAAAGCCCCTATTCCCAAGGAGAACAGAAATGTACTCAGAATACTGAAGATGTACACTGTCTTTCCTAGCTGGTGAGAGATAGGAAGACATTGAAGTTTGATACTTCATAGACAGGGAGATCTGTAACAAAAATAGAAGCTGTTGACATCACAGCAGTAATTTTGTGTATAACCGCTCCCACTTACTGAGCCGCATGAGAATAGGCAAGTAGACTGTCTGGACCTCTTAAGAAGGTAAAAGCTTTATAGCACAGACAGTGAGGGAGAGAGCAGGTAATACATGGCGTCCTATGGACATCTCCCAATGGGCATATATATATATATATATATATAGATGGAGAGACATACATATCTATATATGTGCATATTTTTCTAGAGATGTGTGATATATATATATATATATATATATATATATATATATATATATATATATATATATATATAGATGGGCATGACTTATGCCTACACAGACTACCGAAATATGTATGAATAGGACATATACATACATGAAGATGAGTCTGAGGATACATGCCTGCAACTGAGCCCCACAAAAACATTCCCTTGGGGAATGTGATGGAAAAACATTCATCTAGCAATAAGGAGGTGAAAACCACCTGAAGATATATAGAGAATCTATTTCTGCGGTGCAGGAATGTAGTTCAGTGGAATAACCAGGATGGTTGCGTGAAAAAACAGAGGATAATAGCAGTCTGGCAATAGCATGTCAGGAGTACTTTAGGACTCTGACATGTCCAAAGGACAAAAGAAAAACGCATAAACTAAGATACCAGGATGACCCAGCCAAGGGACATAGGGGTATCAGGTACAGTAAAAAAGTATGCGTTGTCCAAGTGGAGCAGAAAAGCATAATGCCAAACTGTAAGGAAAAAGGGGTAGATTCCTGCAAGATTGGGAACTCCTTGGACATTCACGCAGAAAAAGCTTGTCTTCTGTTTACAACAGGAGACAAGAGGGTATAAAGAACCCATATAGTCAGGGAATGATTATATAAGTTTTTTCTACTATATGGAAAAAACCCTCAGAGATAAAGTTCAATGCTCTGTAGCAAGGGCCCATAGTAGTAAGCTTCTCTGAAGATTGCAGAGAGCATTGTGCAGAATTATGAGATAAAACTGACTGAAGTCAGGTGTGTTGCCACATCCTAGGAAAGGATATGGCTAGAAGAAGATAACTTGCAGTGAGTAGTATTATGCAAGATAGTTGAAAGTAGCTTGCAATGAGCACTAGAGAAATCACTGGAACTCCTGCATGCACAGCAACTGAACAAAAGAGCAGAGGGGATTCTCCTGTATAAAAACAGAGAGAAAAACAGACAAAGGGAGCGGAGATATTCCCGTCCCTGTCTGATGAGTTGCATTGAAGGATAACAAAAAAGTCTACACTGGAAAGAAAGAGAAGTGTTTCAGTATGGTACCAACTCAAGCAGGGGAAACCCTGGAAGAGAGGAGGATGGAAGGTGACTAACCATATGGTAAGTCAGCTGAAGGAAAAGATGTCCATATGGGGACAAAAAACTATCATGGGATAGTTGTAACCTCCCTTCGTAGTAGTAAGAAGGGGAGAATTTTGTAACCCATGGACAAAAGTATCCTAACAGCTTAGCATACTGAAAAACCAGTGTAGATTTTGAAGAATAAACCTCTGCTAAGAAGAAGTTAACTGTAGAGTGCAACATATAGGAACCTATGGTTGCTGTTTATGATTAGACTGGCTAGAGTCTGGAGACCTCAGACTAGGATGAGATGTCCCTTGCTTGGGTACATCTGGAGGATGGGCAGGAGAAGAGTGAAACCTTCTTTTCTTAGGGAAAGGAGGTTTGGTAGGACATTTCCTACGTCCTGGAGAAAAAGAAGGCTTAGGATGGTTTTGAGAACCAGGGAAGTCAGTGGAGCAATGAGCAACCTGACGTAAAGCCTCTCTATTGAAGAGATTTTCTCCAGTACAAGGAGAATTACCCAGTGTATGTTGTGCCCATCTGCTCAAGTCTGAAGCTTGCAGCCAGACTTTACGACATGCCCCAATGGCAATAGCAGAGGATCTGCTAACAGACTCAAAAGAGTCTAGGGAAGCACGAGAAAGAAACCAAAAGATATTCCTGCTATGATTTAGAAGCAAGGAATAGTCAGTGGCTTTAGGCTCTGACAAAAAAAGGGGACAAAAGAGATAATTTCTCTGTGACCTCCTGAAGTGTCAGACTCATATAAAAAATATATGAGATAATTCTTGAAGCCAGCATAGAAGTTTGGAAGGTTTGACGTCCAAAGGTATCAAGTGCTTTAGATGCACTACCTGGCGGATAAGAAGAATGCTTCTTCTTGCTTCTTACCTTCCTCATTGCTGATTCCACTACAATGGAATGATGTGGAAGTTGATTTTTTTGAAACCCTGGAGAGGGAGGCATCTGATACAGAACATTCATGGCTGTAGAAGGCGAAGGAACCTTTAAGGGTGATTCCCACATCCTCAGAAGATCCTGCAAAGAATGATGTAAAGGAAGCATTATATTTTCCTTATCTGCAGGATCTTGGTCCAGAGTAAAGCCAGGAATAGGAATGGCAAGAAAGGTTGCCATGTCAAGGAGAAATTTCTGAAAAGAAGGATCTCCAATAGGAACTATTCCTGGATAAGCTGAGGTTGAAGGAGCAGCTTGAGCACCAGAAGACATACTGGCCTGGTGCAGAAAAAGATTCCTGCTAGATGGACAGTGATACTGACAGTTCTGATTTGAGGCAGTTAGTACTGCATTGTCAGTGCCTGGGATCGATTCCAAACTAGGCATAGAAAGGATCGATGGCACCGATGGAACTGCAGGAATCGACATCGATACCGGTACCGGCATCGGAGACGATAATATCATCGAAGCAGGAATCGGGGGCTGCTGAAGCGGTGCCGAGGTAACCAGAGAGCCTTGGTAAAGATCCTCGGTACTGCGTAGTCGGAAACGAAATGGATCGGTTCCGAAACGTGTCGGTACCAAGTCATCGAGACTGGATATCGATTCTAGACTCGGCATCGAAGGGAGCGAGTCTATCGATGCATGTCTAGAAGGTACCGACGGTGTTGGTGGTATCGGCGATGCCGATACAGGAAAGTCAATCGGAGTCGTATCGATCGGTTCCGAAGGTACTGAGGACGTCCGAAGACGATGCCTAGTGAAGAGTGGAACACTCGACACCGGCGCCAATATCGGGGTATCGGTACCGCTCGAAGCCGATACCAACCCCGAGCATGGCGAAGATACAGGAAAGTCAATCTGGTTCGTATCAATCGGCCCCGAAGGTACTGAGGATACCAGATGACGATCCCAGGTGAAGAGTGGAACACTCGACACCGATGCCGATGTATCGGTAACACTCGAAGCCGATACCAACCCCGAACATGGCTGGGATACAGGAAAGTCAATCTGGGTTGTATCGATCGGCCCCGAAGGTACCGAGGACACCAGATGACGATCCCTGGTGAAGAGTGGAACACTCGACACCGGTGCCAATGCCGGGTTATCGGTACCGCTCGAAGCGGATACCACCCCAAGCATGGCTCAGGTATGTTCTGTGAGGGGTGAGCCCCAGGAACAACCTGAAACCCTGTAAATGCTTTGGAACCCGAAGACTCCCGCCGGGGTTTTATTGCCAATGAGGTCTTGAGGGAAAGGACGGAGCCGTCATCATGCTGGGCATGAGACTTACCCTTCAAGAATTGGCTAGTCTTAACAGACTGTTTGTGGGTTACCTGATCCTGGAGAGAAGAATAAACCGGTGTCCTCACCTCAGGAGGAAAAACGGCATCGAGGAAACTCGAAAAAGGGAAGGTCTTCTCCTAATAATATAGCCTGAGGTATCAGGGGAAAAAGGGTCAGGACCCAAACAGGTTAGACACCAAGCATTGGCGTCTAAAAAGAAAACTAAGTTTCCACAATGAAGGCACTTCTTAGGGGAAGAAGGCTCCATGTTGGAAAAGGCCTGGTAGGCCCCAAAGTTAAAACAAAAAACTGAGGAGAAAATATTTCTCTAAGTTTGAAAAAGAAAAGAAAAAAGCACCGGCGGTACTGGTATCGGCGGGAAAGACAGCCGCGAGCACAAGAAAACAAGAAAATAAGGATTTTAAAGAAAAAAGTTTCTGCGGTGACAGGAGGACGTCCTGTTAGCTCCGCGGAAAAACGAAAACTGAGGAGAGGCAGTGGGAAAGGCGGGAAGTCACCGCGCAGGCGCGAGGGATGCTCCCAAAAGCTTTCTGATTGGATGCTGGGGAGCATTCCCGTGCAGGCTCCGTCGGTACCGACGTAACCATATGTGAAGACTCATTCCTGCTTGTTCCTGGAGATCAGGAGCTCCCCCTCACTCCACCACAGCTACTCATAGCAGAAGCTACACATTTAAAAAAAAGCCTCTCCCAAAGCGCAACATCGAAGCCAGGACCAGCGGGTGAGAGCAGGAGCTCCCCTCTCACCCTGCCACAGCCAATCGTCATAGGAGCTACACATTTAAAAAGAAGGCCTCTCCTGAGGCGCGTCCATTGGCCTTGCCAGAGGGCCCTTTGTTGTGGACTGTAGGCAAGGACAAGCAGTTCCAAGGCCCTCAACCTAACCAAAATAAATACATCAATAAATAAGAGGTGCAAAGGCTAAGCCCAGCCCTGGCAACACTATCCTACATCTACTGAGAAACAACCGAAGCTGACACATACCACTATATAGATACCTCCATAAACTGAGCTTGACCAAAATCGTACGGATAGAGCGGACAGACCAAAATTGGAACAGAGCATTACAAAAATGGAAGCGGAGGTAAGATCTTCACCCTCTGATACTTCATACCAGCAGCAGGAACATTACCTTACATCTCCTCCCAGCTTGGTTTTGGGCCTGAAGGGCTATCGCCTAAATATAGTTCTAATACTTGGCATGGCCCTTAGGCAGGTAGCATAGCATTTACACAAGGAAATAAGAGGAAAAGTCATACATCATAAATATCAAAGGATACAACAAGTTCCTATCAGACACACCGAACTAAGTAAACAACAATGAAACCAGCAACAAATACTCTAACGGATAAAAAGTACTAGCTACCATGGAATTCAAACAATTTACATTAATTTTAACCATTTTATTGTGGAACCTGCAAGCCATGGATTTGAAATGTACAGAACAAGCATAGGCTCATACCTGTCTCGATACATTATTTAACTCATGCTCTGTTAGAAACAAAATCCTTATTATGACGGATTACATTAGTGACAACAACCTGGATTCTTTATTCATAACGGAATCATGGCTCACAGAGAATGATACGGTTCTAATAAACCAATTAAAACCAGATGGATATGACATTTTAACTGCCAAAGAATAGAAAAGAGGGGAGAAAGAGTGAGCATCATATCAAGAAAGGTTCACAAATTCTCAGTGGTGGCAACAAAAAATGTGGGAGGATTGGATATTCTACTAAAAGAAAATAAATATCTATTGATATGCCTAGTATATAGACCCCCCCACTTCCAACAGAAAGGATCTATTGACCATTTTTGAAATTATATGTACATACAATCCACTCAATAAATACACTATAATATTAGGGGATTTCAATCTTAACACACCCAATACTGACCTCATCCAAGCATTCTTGGATTCAATGGAAGTGTTTGGATTCCAACAGATCATACAGAATTCTACACATATTAAAGGTAATAGATTAGACCTTATATTTATACCCACGGAAATGACATCATCATTGAACCAGGCTTTTACACAAATCCAATCAATTCCATGGCCTGACCATCATACAGTCAACTTCACCATGCCCAACATAGCACAACCTGAAGATATCGCAAATTTGATAAGAAATCCTTCCTCGAGGAAATCACACCATGTTTATCTACAGATGCCTCAAATGTATATGAACTCATCCAGAACTGGAACTTGGTCATAGGACAGGTGACATCAGAACCAACCAAGGATCCTATATTCAGGAAACGAAAAAAGAACGCAGAATGGTACACCCAAGAGCTACGGAACATAAAAAAGCAACTTAGGAAGCTGGAAAAGAACTGGAGAAAAACCAACCAAATAGATAATCAAATAATTTACTTCCAAAAACTAGGAGAATATTATCTCTGCATTAGTAGAAATAAGAGAGATTTCCACACAAAAATAATAATGGCATCCTTAAACAAGCCAAGAGAGTTATTTGGGATCATTAAATCTCTAACCAAAGCACCACAAAACAAGAGGTCAATCACCATACCAAGCCCACAAACCATAGCTCCTTACTACATAGGAAAAGTAAGCAAATATCTAACAACAAACAGAGTACGACAAGACATTCATGCTGACATGAACACATCCTGGCTGTAATTTTCACTAGTATCCCTAAATCAACTGAAAACGTTAATATCAAAGCTAAATACAACAACCTTAGCCAGAGATCCATGCCTAGTGAGCTGGATTAAGATAACTTGTTCAATGTAACTAAACGTGTACATAGTTAACACAAGTTCCATGTAAAATATACAGAAGTATATTGATTTTTGTTCGATGTGAACCGCCCCTGATCTCTGGAAGGGGCGGTATATAAGAAACTGTTAAATAAATAAATAAATAAAACTTGGGAGGAACCTGCTCAAATAATACTCAAGATAGGACATTCATCTCTATCAAAAGGATACTTTCCCAAAGATCTTAAAATAGCTTCAATTCAACTAACATTAAAAAAACCCCTCACTAAATGTATTTATTTACTTAACTATATTTGTATACCACTTTTCACCAGGTCAAAGCGATTTCCAAAGAACAAAACATTATACCTTTTGTTAATATAACTTTTAACATTTGATTAATGTACATATCCAATTAACATTTAAACTGATATATACATACTAGTTACATATGTGGGTTTTATTGTGTTGTATTGTATAACTTAGGTGATTAGGTGGGGGGGGACGGGGACCAAAGTGTTCTGTAAATAGGTAGGTTTTTAGGTGTTTGCAAAATGTAAAGAGGTTGGTAATGTTTCTTAGGGTTTATGGAAGAGAGTTCCAGTGCAGTTTCTTTAGTATTGGGGTGATATGGTCGTATTTCTTTGCGCTTTGTATGATACGTGCAGTAGTGTGTAGGGCAGTTTGTAGGGAGAGGAGTGTTGATTGGGGTAATCCTTGGTAGATGTTGTTGCATAAATCTGCATGAGGGAGTATAAGAGTTTGTAGTGCGGATCTGAAGTCTGTTGGTTCCAGGAGAGGTCTAAGTCTCTGAAGGATCTTTGTTTTGAAATATATTATATTATATTATAGACCTATTTATATTATATAAATACTAAAGAAACTGCACTGGTTACCACTCACCAGCAGAATCAACTAGAAATGCATACCCCTCATTCACAAAACAATACACTCCCAACAAGAAACATGTCTCAGACCCTTACTACAAAAACCATCAACCTCTAGACCTTGTAGACAAACAACAATCCGTAATCTCAGCATACCACAGAGCTAACATAAATATAATCAGCATACATGTCACAGGGCATTTGAGCTATACGCCCCAATCCTCTGAAACTCTCTTCCATACACCCTAAGAAACATTACCAACCTCCTACAAGAGATTGGTATTAAGGACACAACTTTGCTATGGTTTAAGTCATACCTTGCTGAAAGGAGGCAACAGATAAAGATAGGTAACAACACATCTGAACAAAGAGAAGGTATTCCACAAGGTTCCACTCTATTAGCTCTGTTATTTAACATCTATATATAACCCATCAGACGAAACAATATTCATTACCACATTTACGCAGATGATATTATGTTATACTCGCTGATTAACACAAACCAAATGAACAACGCGTGAATAATGGCATGTTTCAAGGATATAGCTACATAGCTATCTGAGCATAATCTTCATATCAATTTCAATAAAACAGAAGTCCTCTATATCTCAAAAAATAAAACATTAAATCCAGCAACTAATCTAAAGATTAGAGACGCAAACCTAGAAGTAAAACGGGATGTGAGATACTTAGGTATCACACTGGATCAACAATTAACCTTGACTACCCACAACAACAATACCATCAGATCAATATTTTCAAAGCTAAAAGAGTTACAACATCTTCGACCATTCTTATGGCCAACCGACTTCTGGATGACAGTACAAGCAATGGTGTATCTGCACCTGGACTTCTGTAACAGTATCTTGAATAGTCTCCTAAAACAATTCATAAACCGGCTGCAGATGGCCCAACATGCAATGGCAAGATTCATATCACAAACCCCAATACATGAACATATTAGTCCAGTATTAAGACTACTCCACTGGTTGCCAAAAGAATGCAGAATTAAATTCAAAATTTTGCACACAACATTCAAGACCCTACAAAATGGCACCGTCACTTACTTGGGATCCCTACTTCAAGCTACCCCAAGAAACAAAGACTGAAGAAATTACGCAAACAACACTTTGGGGCATGTTTACTAAACTGCGTTAACGTAGCAGCGGCTACGTTAAGGCGCCATAAGGCGCCTTAACGGGACATTCTGTACCGTTAAGGCGCCTTAAGGCGCCTTAACGTTCCCGGCCGCGTTAAGTGCAAAAAAGGGTGGAGAGAGGGCGGGGAGAAGGGGTCAATGGGCAGGGAGTGGGCGGGGAGAGGCCCCTTTCACACTAACGCGGAGGAATTAAGGGCTGAATCCTAATGCAACTGAAAACCAGGCGTTAGCACACAATTGCAGGAGAGAGAAACCATTTCAGTCAGCAATGCCAGGGAAACCTACAAAAAGTGATAAGTGTGATACATGTGCACAGAACAAAAGGGCAAATAAACACTAAAAATGACCTGAACCAGGGCCGGATTTACCTTGAGTGAGGCCCTACGCCAACAAAAATTGTGGGCCCCCAGCAGGGGCGGCCCAAGGGGGGTGTGGGCCTCATTTGCATAAGGGGCCTCGTTTGCATAAATATTTGCATAATGTTACCATATACTAACTTTTAGTAAACGTGCCTCTTAATGAGTGTATGGATAAAGAAAGACTAAAAGATTTCTACATTACTATAATCCAGTGCCAACTGCCAGACACATTAGGAACTACTACAAACACTGCCCATTTAGAACCCATAGCAAACCCGCCGTATCCTAACAGCACTACCAGGACTCACAAAGCACCATACTCTACCAATCAAAAGGCAACACTGCAAATATTAAACCAATACATTTCAGAGAACAACAATACATGACCTACTGGGGAAAGAGAACAAGTGGCAATGTCAAATAGGAATTATATAAACAGAACACCTCAGCTCAGTTACACATGCAGAACATAGACCATCACCAAACAAGTAATCACATTTTAGAAACAGGAAGACAATAATTAAACTGGGAATCCCAAAAGCCAAACTTGGAATGTACAACACTGTAGAAATAAAACTATACATTAATTTGCTCTTGTACTAAACAAAGCGCAGACGTTAATGATGCACATTTACCAGAGCTGACATATTCCAATTAATAAATTCAAAATAAAGAGATATTTTTCTACCTTTTGTGCATTTTTTTCAGCTGCAATTGCTCCAGCCACTTTCTTCTGGTTTCTTCGTGTCTTCTGCTAACCCTCCATCGTCTGCTGTCCATTTGTCCTTTCTTCTCTCTTCTAGTTTTTTCCATTCTCTCTCTACATCTGCTTTAACATACTAATCTTTCTCCTTTTGCTCTTTCCTCATTCCTATTTCATCCACTCAAATTTTACCCCTCCATCCTCAATCCCCACTTACTCTCCCAATACCCGGCCAATTGTAGATTTTTTATCCCTCCCACACAAAATATTTTTCCCTTCTCCATTTTACTCTTCCAGCCCCATCCCATTCTAATCCTCCCCCAACATCAGCTCCCTTCTAGTTCCAGCCTCACCCAGCATCCATTCCCTTCTAGTCCCTGCATCAGCCCATTTCCAGTCCTAGCCACCCATCAGCCCATTTCCAGTCCTAGCAACCCCCCAACCCAATACCAGTCCTAACCCCCCATCACCCCATTTTCAGTTTAAGCCCCCCCTATAACCCATTACCAGTCCTAACCCATCAGCCCACTTCCAGTCCTAACCCCCATCAACCCATTTCCAGTCAGCCCCCCATAGCCCATTGCCAGTCCTAACCCCCCCCATCAGCCCACAGTCCATTACCAATCCTAACCCCATCAGCCCACCTCAAGTCCTAACCCCTCCCCATCAGCCCATTTCCTGTCCTAGCCCCCCCCCATAGTCCATTATCAGTCCAAACCCCCCATAGCCCATTACCAGACAGACCCCATCAGCCAACAGCCCATTACCAGTCTTAACCCCCCCATAGCCCTTTGCCAGTCCTAACCCCCACATCAGCCCACAGTCCATTACCAGTCCTAACCCCATCAGCCCACCTCAAGTCCTAACCCCTTCCCATCAGCCCATTTCCTGTCCTAGCCCCCCATAGCCCATTACCAGTCCTAACCCCCCCAACAGCCCACAGCCCATTACCAGTCCTAACTCCATCAGCCCACCTCCAGTCTTAATCCCCCAGCCCATTTCCAGTCCTAGCAACCCCCCCAACCCATTACCAGTCCTAGCCCCCCATAGCCCACTACCAGTCCTAATCCCACCAGCCCATTTCCAGTCCTAATCCCCATCACCCAATTTTTAGTTTTAGCCCCCCCATCGCCCATTACCAGTACTTAGCCCCCCTCAACCCACTTCCAGTCCTAATCCCATCAGCCCATATAGACTTAGCTCCCCCATAGCCCCTAGCCCCCCCATAGCCCATCTGCACTCCTAACCCCCCCATAGCCCATTACCAGTCCTAACCCCCCCCCAAGCCCACAGCCATTACCACTCCTAACCCCCCCAGCCCATCACCAGTCCTAACCCCCCCAGCAGCCCACAGCTATTACCACTCCTAACACCCCACCCATTCACCACTCCTTACCCCCCCACCAGCCCACAGCCATTACCACTCCTACCCCCCCAGCCCATCACCAGTCCTAACCCCCCCAACAGCCCACAGCCATTACCACTCCTACCCCCCCCAGCCCATCACCAGTCCTAACCCCCCCAACAGCCCACAGCCATTACCACTCCTACTCCCCCCCCAGCCCAGCGAATTTTTTTTTACAAAAGAAGCTGTCGCTGCCTCTGCCGGGGCCGGGGCCGCCGCGGCAGAATCGAGTGTGCCGCGGGGCCCCCCCTTCCCAGCAGGGCCTGCCCTCTCCGGTATCACCTCTCTCAGCTGCCTCCCTCCAGTCACACGCGCCGGCTTTCAGAGCGCGAGGGAAGAGTTTTTCCCTCGCTGCTCTGTTTAAGCCTCGCGCTCTGAAAGCCGGCGCGTGTGACTGGAGGGAGGCAGCTGAGAGAGGTGATACCGGAGAGGGCAGGCCCTGCTGGGAAGGGGGGGCCCCGCGGCACACTCCATTCACAACTTATCACACCCAAATAGCAACAATCCCATTCTTTCCATGTAACCTCTGCTATCCCAACAACTCTTCACACCTCTCTCCCTTACCAATACTGCCCCTTTATATACAATGTATCTTCCAAATGTAAATAGTTACACTGATTACTATTTGTTCTAAACAAATTACTATTTGTTTTAATTAATTACCCCGGTTTACCCAAGTTATTGTGCCTGTTATATGTATAATACTCAGATATTGTATTCTGTCTGATGTTTTCTTGTTCTATGTAAACCGCGCTGATTATAAATAGTGCGGTATATAAAAGATGTTAAATAAAATAAATAAATAAATAAATAGGCAAATCCGGCCCTGACCTGAACAAAATGTAAAACAAACATAACCAAGCTGGCCAATAGTGATATGAATGGGAAACATCAAAAAACACTACCGAGAAAGCTCCAAAAAAAGGATATTAATTTTGGAAGGGTCTATGCTCTGTCCCCATACAAAGTGAATGATCCCACAGTAAAATAGCGCTGATCACAGTTTCCCCTTGTTATTGGACAGGTTTTCTATGGCGTGCACATGCTCCGCAACAGTAGGGTGGGCATGTCGGAATGGGCAACTGGACAGATGCTGGAAAAGGGGATACAGAGGGCTGCAGGCGGCACATGCTGTGGTGCAGCTGGGCCACAGTGTGGCCCAGGGTGATGCCTAGGTGGTCCATAGTAATGCTGAAACAGTAGAGCAGCCAGACAGCAACTGATGAGGGCCCAACATGGGCACGAGTATGTTTCCCACAGTGTCACAGGGGATAGTACCCAGCAGGTACCCCTAAGGGCACAGAACATAGGCAGGCGGTGCTGGGGGGAAGCGTGGACATCTATGCGGGCACCCCTACCCCAGAACCCGCACCATAGGCAGCCGCCTACCGGCACACTGGATGGCCTACGACTGCGCACCACCAGCAGAAGGGCATGTCAGCCTGGTGGCAGAGGGGTACTGGCGGTGGAGGGGGCAGTGGCAACTGCCCACAGCAGACCATGGCCTAGCCCTGTGTAGGTGGGTGCCATGCATTGCAACAGACAGGCCCTGTCTGACGAACAGTCATGGTATCCCCAGGGACTGCACTATCTCTGTGGCAAAACGGTGGTGCAGTACACACAGCCAGTGTGTTCAGGAGCGGAAGGTTACAGGTTCAAGTCCCAGCTGTGGTTCCTGCCAACCCAGTCCCCATATTTTACCCACTACTAAAACGTGGTAATAAAGACAGAACCTTTATTGCAGATAACATAAACATGCCTTAAATGCCTATATTTTACCCTACAGAGCACAGACACCATAAACATGCGCAATACCTAGGGCAGAGTTTCCCAACTGCAGTCCTGGAGGGCCAAACACCATTCAGGTTTCATGCCATTCATATCTCATATCCGCCTAGACTCCCCTGTTTCCTCCAGAGATCATGCCTTTATTTCCTTTCTGCAGGACCTATCTCTATCGCAACATATTCCCTTCCCTACTCATCTTGCTGGCCATACCTTAGATTTATTTCTTACCTCCTCCTCTCTTCCTCTCACCCTCCATGACTTCTGTTCACGTCCACTGCCTTGGTCAGATCATTTTTGCCTCTCTGCCTCCTGTACCTTTCCCAGGGCTCTTTCCCCCCCCCCCCCTTTCCCTCCTGTCCCCTCCCCCTCATTACTCGCGTCTTTTAACTCCGCTCACTCTCCAGCAATTCCCTCCTGCTACTCAACTACTGCCTTCCAACTTTACTTCCCTCTCCCCCAACTCTCAAGCTTCTCTTTGGTCCTCTACTCTCTCTGCCACCCTTGACCATCTTGCTCCCCTGTGTCCCCGTCCACCACGTCACCATCCTGCACATCCCTGGTACCATAGTGGTCTGCGTCTCCTCCGCACCCACCTTCGCAGGGCAGAGCGGTCATGGCGCAAGGCCCCCTCCCCAACCTCTCTTGCTTTCTTTAAGGTGAGCTCGTCACACTACCGATCGCAGGTTCATCTAGCCAAACGTTCATACTTCTCCGACACCATTGCTAAGGCCCCAAACCAGACTCGACACCTTTATGCCACCCTCAAATCCCTCTCTTCTATACACTCCGCAACTCCTACCACTACATCCCAGCCCTCTCCTCCTCCTTCCCATCTGGCATCTTTCTTCAATGATAAAATCTCAAACTTGCGAGCTTCTTTACCTAACTGTCCCGCTCCCATTCATTCACCCCCCCCTCCCAGCTGCATTGCCTCCCCCTACCTTTCACCTCTCTCACACTTGGGCTTCTTTCTCTCAGCCTACCACCTCGGAATTGCATCATCTTATTTCCTCCTCTAGGAAAACTACTTGTTCTCTTGACCCCATTCCCTCCTCCTGGCTACTAACTCCCTCCCTCTCACTCCTTCCCTACATCCTCTCTATTTTTCACTCCAGTCTTTCCACTGGGACCTTTCCCCATCCCTGGAAACACGCCCTAATTCGTCCCATCCTGAAGAATCCCTCTTTGGATCCTCTGGTCCCCGCTCATTACCGCCCAGTCTCCAACCTTCCCTTCCTCTCCAAGCTTCTCAAAAAACTGGTCTTTGCACAGCTCACTCACCACCTTGACTCCATCCACTTTCTTCATCCCTGACAGTCAGGATTTCGTACCGATCATAGTGTAGAAACCGTCTTACTCACCTTCACCAACGCATTGCACGTTGCCCATGAACACGGGGATATCTCAGTGGCTGTAGCACTCGATCTATCTGCTGCGTTCGACTTAGTGGACCACTCCCTTCTTCTTCTTCTTCGCCTACGGGACACGGGTCTTAGTAGTGTTGTCTATCACTGGTTTCACTCCTTTCTCTCCTCCCGGTCTTGCACTGTCCTCTCCTCTTCCCCCTCAACCCCCTCCTCTGACCCATTCCCGCTCACCTGTGGTGTCCCCCAAGGTTCAGTCTTAGCACCTCTGCTCTTTAATCTTTTCCTGGCCCCCCTTGCTCTGTTAATTCAGCAGTCCGGAATATCGGCATTCTACTATGCCGATGATATCGTCCTCCTTCACCACACTTCCCCCTCCTGTCCAGATCTTTCCCCATTAAATTCTTGCCTCACCACAGTAGCTTCCTGGTTGACACAAAATTGCCTTCACCTCAATCTCACCAAAACTATCGCAATTTGGTTTTCTCATGGCAACCCACCTCCTTCACTAGCACCTTCTTTCTCCGGCACCCCTGTCCCCTTAGTCTCTACCTTTCGGTACCTTGGAGTGCATTTCGATTCAGATCTTTCTTTTAAAGCCCACGTTTCTCACCTTACTAAAACTTCCTTCTTTTTCCTCCGCCAAATTTGAGCAATACGTCCCTTCCTCTCCCCAGCAGCCCTCACTACTACTTTGCTTCTGTCACTAGTCATGTCACGGGTGGATTTCTCTAACTCGGTTCTCATAGGCCTCTCTAAATCCCAGCTTGCCCGCCTCCAGAGGATCCAAAACACTGCTGCCCGTCTTCTTACTCATTCCTCTCTCCGGGATCACATAACACCTCTACTCCTTCACCTTCACTGGCTACCTGTCCCCTTCCGCGCTCAATACAAATTGCTTTCTCTAGTGCACAACATCCTCCACACCAATACTCCACAGTACTTAGCCGATCTCATATCCTTTCACTCCCCCAGGCATACACCCCATTTTTTCCATCTTAATCGCCTCACTATCCCTTCACCCTCCCTTGCCCATCTGCAATTTACACGATCCTCTGCTTTCTTTTTTATAGGACCTGCCCTGTGGAATTCACTTCCCTCATCCCTCCGCCTCGAACCCAATCATAACACTTTCAAGAAAGACCTAAAAACTCACCTCTTCTCCATAGCATTCGGCCTTCCCTCCCCCTTGTGTGACCTGCCTTAGATCTTATCCCTTTTTGTGTGTATCCCCTTCCTGTCTTGTCTTGTCTTTTCTCTTTTCTCATGAAACCATTGTAATTTCCTTTCCATTTCCATGGCTTCGAGCCTTTTCCTTAAATTGTATATTGTACACCACTTTGCTTGTTTCAGAAAGGCGGTTTATCAAATAAAATTACCATAACCATAACCATGCTGTCTCTAATATAGATGTCTGTGCTGCATTTCTATGTGCCACCCCCATGGTATGCAGATGTATCTCATGCATATTCATTAGGGACAGCATGAAAACCCGAACAGTGTTTGGCCCACCAGGAATGGAGTTGTGAACCTCTGCCCTAGAGCAGTGGCCAACAGGGGCAGACACACCTGCACCCATAGGCTCCAGGTTCCAAAGCCTCCTGGAGAGGCAGGATGTTGGGCCCTGCGTGCATCTCCCAATACTAGCACTTACATACCCTAGCAATGCCACCCTAAACCTGGGAATACGGTACACATATATCAAGAGGTTGCTATGATTACTGGCAGATAGCAATTCCTAAGTTAAGCACAATCTGCTCATTGAGCTGTATCATACCAACCTCTCTGATGTCTGTGGAGTGTGTTTCAGGTCTGGTGTCTAACAGTGTTCACCACCCTGGGGATTGACCCCAACAGTATTGCGTACCATAGCCATGCCTGCACTGTGCCCAGGACTGGTGCGGTGGCCAGCGCTGCCAAGAGCCTCTATAATTGCACAATGCTGGCATAGGTGTGGGAGTGTGTGTCTGTCTATCCAGTGTGTGGTGTCTGCCAACACCTTCCTCAACCCACACTGCTTGCACTGTTGCCAGTGTAAGCCTGCCAATGTGCATAATGAGGAGCAAGGTACCGTGGGTATAGCCTGGACAGGGTGGCCTGGCCTGGATGCATCTGCACAGGGCATAGGGCAATGGCTCGGACATTGTAGTGCCCGCCACAACCTACACGGACAGGGTAGCCACAGCATGTCCTGCTGGGGGGTCACTCTCACCCTGACTGAGCAGTGACCATGAAATGGCCAGGTTCCCCCATAGTGCTATATAGTATTTCTCTCAAGTGATATTTATGGGTTCTTTTTTCTGGGGCCCAATCACTGACTTAGCTGCTTGGTGTGTGCGCTCACATCCCCTCCAGGAACATGCACTATGGATTAGCTAGCAGACTGTCTGTAGTTAGTATGTGTATGGCTGGAACACCTTGCAGGGTGCAGCGACTGGAGGCTCACTGGGTTTGCTGCTGGAGAATGTCAGATAGTGGTGGGGGGCAGCTGAGCATCTCCAGGTCTACTGTCTGTCTGCCATTGCTTTATGGATGCGTACAGATCTGCATTGCCTGCCCTGTAGGGTATCTGTTTCCCAGCAAGACTGGGGTCGATGGTCCCCTCTACTGCCACCATTGCAGGGATGTAGACTGTGGATCTGTTGGTGGGGGATCCTGTTCCCCACCCTAACCGACAGGGGCGGGTTGGGTGGTGCTCATATAATCCGCTTTAGGGTCTGCATACCACCCTTCACGTATTCTGTGACCATTGCACCCACACAGGATATGCACTATTCTGGGTGCATCATAGTCCACAAGTGCTAGACATGACTGGGGAATATGGATGGACACAGGTGTATCTAGGTGTGTCTGCAAGGACTAGCTTTCACACACTGACACTGATGAGGATCTGCAGCACAGCCTATTTCAGCCATGCCATGTGCTGCGGACATGGTGCTGGGCCCCCCACTTCACCCTCAGGGTGAGCACAGGAACCGCCTGCTGTCACAGTCTGTAGCTACTCTGTGCCAGTAACACACACAGTCAGCTCCCCCTACCAGGCCTGGGTGCTATAGTGGCACTTACCCCATCTTGTCATCAGACATAGGCTGCTGATCTGCATATGCAGGGTATCATGGGTATGGGTGGGTCTACTCTATCCTGATAACCACAGCAGACAGCTTGTGTGGTCACCTGCAGTCTTTCTGTAGCCAGACAGCGGTGTGTTAGACACTATAGAGCTGTAGCCCACTGGTTACATTGATGACTGTGGAGGCAGAGGTCATGGGTTCAATTCCTTTTTGTTCCCTCCTGTCCAGGGCAGATATTTTGCTTGCCTGTGACAGTCATATCTTTGCAGATCTGTGCTGCCAGCCACAGATCCCTCTCCACAGTTATCAACACTCCTTAAAATACGTTACAAGGCTCCTAATTAGGCACAGTACTGTGCTGCCAGCCACAGTACCCTCTCCACAGCTATCAACACTCCTTAAAATACGTTACAAGGCTCCTAATTAGGCACAGTACAAGGCGCCTTATAATGCGCCTTATACGGCGTGTTATAAGGCGCTTTATAAGGCACGTGCCTTCTATGGTGCCTTATAACGGGCCTTCTAAGGCACCTTATCTGACACACAGCTTTACTGATGCCCCGCCCACTCCTTTATATGGGCATCTCTACCTTTACCGCGGAATGACATTAACACAGTTTAGTAAACATGCCCCTTTGTATGGAATGTACAACATGTAATACAGCCACAAAGCATAGTTACTCACCTGTAACAGGTGATCTCCAGGAACAGCACGAATTTAGTCTTCACATATGGGTATCGTCGGTACCGAGGGAGCCTGCGCGGGAACGCTCCCCAGCGTCCAATCAGAAAGCTTTTGGGAGCATCCCACAGCGCCTGCGTGCTGCCTTCCCGCCTTTCCCAACTGTCTCTCTGCAGTTGAGTTTAAAGCTGAGACAAAGAGAGAGAGAGGGAAAGAGAAAAGATAGATAGATACAACTCCTAGGGGAGGTGGGTGGGTTGTGAAGACTAAATTCCTGCTGTTCCTGGAGATCACCTGTTACAGGTGAGTAACTATGCTATCTCCAGGAACAAGCAGGAATGTAGTCTTCACATATGGGGACTCCCTAGCTTTAGATGCCAGGGAGAGACCCCAGAAGTTGTGTGTCCCTGTGAAAGGGCTCCACTTCCCCCCATGGATCTCTGGCATCCAACCAGGGATGGCGGGTAGGAGTTGATTAGGTATGGAACAGGTGTTGGAGAACAGCCTGACCAAACAAGGCATCCCGGCGGGAGTCCTTGTCCAAGCAGTAATGGACTGTGAAGGTATGAACCGAGGCCCGAGTGGCTGCTCGACAGATGTCGTCGATAGACACAGAGTGCAGATGAGCCATTGAGGCTGCCATGGCTCTCACATTGTGAGCTGTGACATGGCCCTCCAGAGGAAGATTCTTACTCTGATAGGCAAAGGAAATACTCTGTGCAATCCAGCTGGACAGTGTTCTCTTGGAGACTGGAAGTCCTAAATGAGAAGGATCAAAAGCAACAAAGAGCTGAGAGGATTTTCTATGTTGCTGTGTTCTTTGCAAGTAAAAGGCTAAAGCTCTTTTACAGTCTAAAGTATGAAGATTCCTTTCTGCATTTGATGCATGAGGCCTTGGAAAGAACACAGGCAGGTAAACCGCTTGGTTAAGATGAAAAGGCGAGACCACCTTTGGCATAAAGTGTGGATGAGTCCTAAGGACTACCTTGTCATGATGAAACCTTGTATAAGGTGGATCAGCCACTAGTGCCTGCAACTCACTGATGTGACGTGCTGATGTGATTGCAATGAGAAAGATAACTTTCCAAGAAAGGAATTTCAATGAGGTAGTAGCTAAGGGTTCGAAAGGCGGCTTCATGAGCTGACCAAGAACCAGGTTTAAGTCCCATGCCACCGGTGGTGGCCTAATGGGAGGCTTAGTAAGAAGGTGGTCTCTCATAAATCTTGCTATAAGAGGATGGGAAGAAATAGGTTGTCCATTTAGAGGCTTGAAAGAAGCTGCAATAGCACTCAAATGGACTCTTACTGAGTTAGTCTTAAGTCCTGCATTGGATAAATGAAGGAGATACTCCAGTAATGATTTCAGAGGTATTGCAAGGGGGTTAAGACCTTCTGCGAGCAACATATGGTAAACCTCTTCCACTTAAAAGCATAAGAGCATCTTGTGGAAGGTTTCCTGGAAGCATGAAGGACAATCTTTACTTGCTGAGAGAGGTTAAGATCATGAAGATCTAGGCCTTCAGCAACCACGCTCTGAGATGCAGAGACTGGGGATTGGGATGCCATAACATTCCCTCCTCCCGAGACAGGAGATCTGGAGTAGATCCTAACTCCAGTGAGGGAGCTTGAGAGAGATGTAGAAGCAGAGGGTACCACACTTGCTGTGGCCAATGTGGAGCTATGAGAATCATACGCCCTCTGTCTCTCTGAAGCTTGAACAGGCTTTGCGGAATTAGGGGAATGGGTGGAAAGGCATAAAGGAAGTCTTGCCCCCAGTGAAGGAGGAAAGCATCCCTGGCCTGAGAGCCCTGAGCCGGAATTCTGGAAGAGAACCGGGGAAGTTTGGCATTCAACGGACTTGCAAAGAGGTCTATGTCCGGGGTTCCCCAAATTTGAAAAATCTTGGCCACCTGGTCTGCATGTAGAGACCATTCGTGTGGAAGCAGAACTCGGCTGAGTCTGTCTGCCCAAGAGTTTTGTATGCCTGGGAGGTACACTGCCAGGAGATGAATCTGATGCTCTCTGGCAAGGGCCCATAGTCGCAAAGCTTCGTTGCAAAGTGACAGAGAGCCTGTTCCACCCTGCTTGTTCACGTAGTACATGGCTACTTGATTGTCCGTTTGAATGAGGACTGTCTTGTAGCTGAGCAGGGTGTGGAACACTCGAAGAGCAAGGAAGATTGCTCTGAGTTCTAAGAGATTGATATGTAGATGAGTCTCCTGTGGAGTCCAAGTGCCTTGGGTGGAGAGGTCTTGCAGATGAGCTCCCCAACCCACTGGTGAAGCATCTGTTGTGAGAGTTGCCTGGGGTAAAGGTTGTTGAAATGGGGACCCCAGCAACAGGTTCTGAGTGGACTGCCACCATTGGAGAGACAAAATAAGGCAATTTGTGTTTGTTATTTTGTCTGACAGGCACCCTGATGCCTGGGTCCATTAAGTGGATAAAGTCCACTGGGCTGCTCTCATATGGAGGCGAGCATAAGGAACCACATGCACTGTCGATGCCATGTGGCCTAGTAGTTGTAACATTTCTCGAGCAGTGAGATGAGGTTTTAGCACTGCTTGAGAAGCTAACTGCACCATGCGAAGGCAACGGGCCTGAGGAAGATAGGCCCTTGCTTTTCTGGTATCCAGCAAAGCTCCTATGAATTCCAGAGACTGAGTGGGAGTTAGACTGGATTTTGGGATGTTTATGACCAGACCCAAATACTGGTGGATACGCATTGTGCAAGATAGAGAAATCCTGGCCTCTGACTCTGATGGGGCTCGAATGAGCCAGTCGTCTAAGTAGGGGAAGACGAATATTCCTAGAGTGCGGAGAAATGCAGCTACCACAGCCGTGCACTTCGTAAACACTCTTGGTGCTGAGGCCAGGCTGAAAGGAAGCACCCTGTATTGGTAGTGCTTTCCTTGAAAAAGGAACCGAAGGAACTTTCTGTGAGTTGGATGGATGAGAACATGAGTGTACGCATCCTTGAGATCTAGAGAACAAAGCCAATCCTGACTCTGAAGGTATGGCAGCAGAGTTCCCAGAGAAAACATTTTGAATTTCTCTTTGAACAGGAATTTGTTCAATTCTCTGAGGTCTAAAATAGGTCTGTGTCCCCCTGTTTTCTTTGGGATAAGGAAATAGGGGGAGTAAAACCCTGTACCCTGTTGATGAATGGGTACTTCTTCTATTGCCCCTTGGGCAAGAAGCATAGTAACCTCTTGACCTAACAGGTTGATGAGAGAGGTCTGAGAATTCTGTCTTACCATTGTGGGAGGGGGCATGCACAAAAAGTGAAGCTTGTACCCCTCTTTTATAATGGAGAGTGTCCAATGTTCTGCTGTTATCTGCCCCCATCTGGGGGCAAAGTGACACAACCTTCCTGGAATGGTGGAAGGCTCTGGTCCATTGAGGGCCAGGAAGGCTAAGTTATCCAGATGAAAGTCAAAGGCCTTGTGGAGGCTGAGACTGCTGAGACAGTTGAGGCTTAGCAGTCTTTGCTTTTCTTTGTTCAGGTGGTTGCTGACTCTTTCGGGCAGGCTGACCTGCAGAACGTCCCTGCTGGAAATAAGAGGGATACAACCTCTTCTTTTTTGAGAAGAATGTTTTTTTGAAAGATTTCTTCCTTGCAGGATCAGCTGTGGCTTTGGATAACCTATCCAAAGTGGAGTTGTCAGCATCCAACTAATTGGCTTTCTCTTGCCAATTTTTGCCAAATAGATTCTCACCTGTACAAGGGATATTGCCCAGTTTGTCCTGCACCCAGAGCTCCAAATCGGATGCCTGGAGCCAGGCAATTCTACGTGCCCCTATGGCAATGGCAGAGGTTCTGCTTATGCACTCAAAACAGTCAAAAGCTGCATGATTGATAAACTTAGAAACATCCTGGGCATGTTTAACCAGTGTGAGAAAATCCTGCCTCTTGTCATCAGGAAGGAGAGGGCTTAAAATCTCCAAGTCTCCTGTGACTTCTTTAAGGAACATTCCCATATATAAAATATAGGAACTGATCCTGGCAGAAAGCATGGAAGCCTGGAAAGTATGACGTCCAAAGGCATCCAAGGTTCTATACTCACGTCCTGGAGGATTAGAGGCATGCCTCTTTGCACTTCTGATCCTTCTCATAGCTGATTCCACTACAATAGAGTGGTGAGGAAGCTGAGTTTTCTGGAAACCAGGACAAGGAGGGACTCGATACATGGTATCTAGTCTGCGAGAGTTAGGAAAGGTGGTAAGAGATGTCTCCCACATTCTCAACATGAAATCATGTAAGATCTCATGGATAGGCAGAGTAGCTGCCTCCTTAGGAGCTTTGGGATATTGCAAAATCTCCAACTCCTTAGCTCTGGGCTCTGTTTCAGGAGCCACAGTAATGGAGAGCCCTCGAGCCACCTCCCTGATAAAATCCTGAAAGGGGATATCTTCTGGAGGAGACATCCTACGTTTAGGGGAGGAAGGCTCCTCCGGGAGAAGTATCCCGGTACTGGCAGAGCTGTCAGAATCCTCGGAGTCCTCGGAGGATTCGAAGTACCTCCTGTCCAGATGCTCTTGAAGAGCCTGATACCCGTGCCGGCCGAAGTCGATACCGGGGGGCATCGGTACCGGTGTATCGGCACCGGAAGGCATCACATGACTGGGTGCCGGCAAAGCAGACACCGATGTCGATGCTATCGGTACTGGTACCGGCTGAACTGTCTGACGCGGTTCCGAGGGTGTTGATGCCGCAAGGAGAGCCACCAGACTGCGTTCAATAGCCAGGAACCTCTGGTCTATCGATGCTGCCGATGCCTGGGTATCGGTACCAGAAGCAGCCGGTACCCCAGAACATGGCACCAGTAGTTCTGCCGAGGTCGAGTCCTCGAGAACATCCTAGAGCCCCGATAATGCCTTGGAAGCCGAAGCCTCCCGCCGGGGCAATTTTGCCGGTACAGAACCCTCAAGGGCAACGCCAGAGGCATCTCGATGCTTGGAAGGAAATCTACCCTTTGAGGACCGGCTAGACTTATGTTTGGTTACCTGAGATCCATGGGAGGAAGACGAAGCCCTGGAAGACGTCGATGCCATGGAAGCTGCATCGGAGGGAAAAAGGGCGCTGAGCTTAGCAGCTCGGTTTTGTCGACCCCTCTTGGGCATCATGGCACAAGCCATACACTCGGAGATGGAGTGGTCAGGACCTAAACATTTGAGAAACCACTCATGGGTGTCGGTGACGAAGATGGTACCGCCACACTTGGTGCACTTTTTGAAACCCGAAGTGGGTTTTTCCATACTGGAGTAAATTTTGGGCCTAAAGCCTAAAATGGCGCGTGCACTGGGGGCATCGGTACCGGTGTATCGGCACCGGAAAGCATCACATGACTGGCACGTGCACCTGGAAAGAAAAGTTTGGAAAAAAATAGAATATATATATATTTTTTTTTTAACAAAAGAAGAAAAGAAAAGAGAACCGGCGGTACTGGTATAGCATCGAGGAAGGCAGACGCGACCACAAAAAAGAAGGAATAAGGACAAAAGTTTCTGCGGTGACAGGAACAACGACCTGCTGGCTCCGCGGAAAACGAAGAACTGGAGAGAGGCAGTTGGGAAAGGCGGGAAGGCAGCACGCAGGCGCTGTGGGATGCTCCCAAAAGCTTTCTAATTGGACGCTGGGGAGCGTTCCCGCGCAGGCTCCATCGGTACCGACAATACCCATATGTGAAGACTACATTCCTGCTTGTTCCTGGAGATCAAACTAAATTCTCACTTTCCACACCAAACTAAATTCTCACTTTCCACACCAGGTCTATGGAATGCTCTACCAGAGAATACAAGAGACACTAAAGATTCAAAAACATTCTGCAAACTCCTCAAAGCTTTACTATTTAAAAAGCACTATGGAGACTCGGTGACATGACTAAGGTACTGACTGGAAATGATCCTAGTTACACAGACCTCACAACAATTAACTAGATCCCAAAGGTCTAAAGACTGAAATCCATAACTGTACATGTAAATAAGTTCAAATCCTTTATAATGCAGTTTGATAGATGTATAATGTTGAATGTAATCTTGTTTACTGGTTCAAGATCTAACACTGTGTTCTCTGTAATAGTTTTGGTTCTTGATTTAATGTAAACCGCCTGGAAAGGCGGTATGTAAGAGCACGAAAATAAGAAAATTCTTCAGGAGATAGCAAATCTTGCAACCAAAGGTGTCCATCAAGGCTGTTCCACCTTCGACCAGAATGGTGGGCCTTCTCTGTGACGGCAATAACCTGTGCATCCATTCTTGACATGTTGAACCATGAGGAGCAATGCACCTCTAGAGCAGTTTTTAAACTAAATAATAGGGGAGAGCTGACAGTCGCCCAACAGCGCATGGTTCGGAACAACGTATCCTTGAAGAATACTACCAAAAGAATGAAGTTAGGGCATATCAGCAGAGAGGTTCCAATAAAGACAAAAGTAGCACAAATGCCCTTGAATATGGAGCAGACAGAGCTTAAAGATTCCAAATTACCACTGCCTACCAATAGCCAGATTAATAGGAATAAAATACAGTCTTAAAAATGCTTGTATGCAAATGCTAGAAGTCTAAAAAATAAGATGGGAGAGTTAGACTATATAGCACTAAATGAGAGGTTAGATATGATTGGTATCTCAGAGACATGGTGGAAGGAGGACAACCAGTGGGACACTGTGATACCTGGATACCAACTATATCGTAATGATAGAAATGATCAAATTGGTGGAGGGGTTGCGCTCCACGTTAGAGAGGGCATTGAGTCACAAAGGATTAAAGTTTTGCAGGAAACAATATTTGCTGTAGAATCTCTATGGATTGAAATTCCATGTAAAAGGGGAAGGCGATGGCAGTGAGGATGTACTATCGACAGCCTGGCCAGAATGAACAAATGGATGATGAAATGCTCAAAGAAATCAGGGAAGTTAACAAAAGTTACAGCACAGTAATAATAATGGGTGATTTCAATTACCCCGGTATTGACTTGGTCAGTGTCACGGCAGGACATGCTAGAGAGATAAACTTTCTAGATGAAATAAATGCTTCTTGGAGCAGCTGGTTCATGAACCGACCAGAGGGGAAGCCATTTTGGACCTGGTCCTTAGTGGAACACCAGATCTGGTGCAAGAGATGAGGGTGTTGGGGCCACTTGGCAATTGTGATCATAGCATGATGGTGTTTGATTTAATTAATGGAGAAGGGCTGGTAAGGAAATCCGGAGTGCTACCTTTTAACTTTCAAAAGGGAGACTATGGCAAAATGAGGAAGATAGTTAAGAAAAAAATAAAAGGAGCAGTTGCAAAGGTTAAAGACTTATATCAAGCTTGGGTGTTGTTTAAAAATACTATCTTGGAAGCCCAGACCAGCTGTATTCCACGCTTTAAGAGAAGTGGAAGAAGTCCAAAAAACTGCCAGCATGGTTTAAAGGTGAGGTCAGAGAGGCTGTTGTTGCCAAAAAAGCATCTTTCAGGAAATGGAAAAAAGAGCCAAACGACGAAACCTGGAAACAGCACAAGCACTGGCAAGTTAAATGCAAGTCATTGATAAGGCAGGCAAAGAGAATTTGAGAAGAAGCTTGCTGTGGAAGCAAAAATGAGTAATGAAGACATTTTCAAGTACATTCATAGCAAAAAACCTGTGAGAGTGTCAGTTGGACCATTAGATGATAGAGGGGTTAAAGGGGCACTAAGAGGGAACAAGGCCATAGCAGAGAGATGTCAGCATACATCAGCATGACATTATGCCTAGCATAGGTGTCATGGCTTTTACCCAGACCTTCGATTTCAAGCAGCTTTGTTACTCTGGTGATGTCAGTCTCCAAACTTAATGAGGGTAGTTTACAAGATTAGATTAGCTCTGACCCCCTGGTGATGTCAGTCTCCGGGCCTGATGAGATTGGTCTGCAGCCCCTCCAGATGCAGCTCTGTAACAACCTTATAACTCTGTTCTGTACCTATGTAATAAGCCTATTTCTATATAAAACTCTTTTTCCAAGCCAAACCAGTTTTGGTTGTCTTATTAGTGCTGCTTACCCTACTCTCTCTGTTAAATGAACCCAGGACCAAACGGATTTACCAAAAGATTACATTTTCTAGAAGATTACATTTACCAGAAGATTACATTTTATGGGGGCCATCTCAGACTTCACAGCAGATCTCCAGTTGGGTAAGTAATAATTTTGTTTGATACATTAAAGTGGATTTCAGACAGGGTGCGACAGGAAAATCAAAAGCCCTTGTGACCATTTGTTTTGTAGGTTAGACAAGGTGAGATTTTTATTGTCAAAAGGCTCTGTAATAATCCTGAATTTTAATATTACCTATACCTAGGGACATTACATAGAGTGGCTTGCAATTTTCTTATTTGTATGTAGAGGCTTGTTACGGTTTGTTACAAGGCACAGATTTTTCTCTAGTATTTGAGCTACTAAGAAATGACAGAGAGATAGTCCAGCTTTAGTTTGGAAGTGGTACACAGGTAAACAGTCCCTCATTGAATACAATATACATCTTTTCTGGTAACACTATTACCTCCTGTTCCTTTGCCTTTTATTTCTCAGTCTCCTGTCAGTAGGTATCTTGGTGAGAGCAGGCTTAAAGTTTGCTGCAATTGATACAGTAACTGACAATTCTGTTAATCTCCTAACACCCTTCTTACTATAATTTCATCCTAAACTTCCACCCTGTTGAAAGGTGGTAAGCACTTTTTATTCAGGTATAATTTTCAGGTGTGGTCTTTATGCCAATACTCTTTATTGAACACCCATAAAATTTATGCCATTCCAACTATAATTCTAAGTCTCACTTCTTCATAAAAGTGAGCATTCCTCCTTCCAAGGTTACACATTTTAGATAGTCGCATAAAATCAAATAAAAACATAATAAGCTAGGCCCCTGTACCAACTACAGTCTTTCTGCAGTCTCAAATATGGAAGCCTTTGATTTTAAAGAACTTAAAGAAATAGTATTGACATACTGTAAGAGAAAAGGTGGTCCCTTTGAAGGGGAATTCCCTGAGGCATCATGGTATAATATTCAAAGGCAAATGTTAAACCATTATCAAGAATTCAAAAAGAAAACAAATAAAAGAAAATGCCTTTTTATCCAAGGCTTATGCAGGGGGGTCATTAGCATGAAACAGGACAATACTGAACTGACTTCTCATTGTACACAATTAACCAAAGACCTTGAGGAGGCACAAATTTGCATTTCTATGCAAAGGGCTCAGGTGATACAAGCCACAAATTCCTTTATAAATGTTAGTGAGCAATTAGAAGCACTTAAACTTGAATTGAGGCACGTTAAGGATGAATTGGCCTCTGAAAGACAAAAGAAATATAAGCTCTGCACTATTTCACCCTCAGCCCCCCCTGCCTATGACACACCCTATAAACAAAAGAATACAGAAGTATCTATAGCTGGGCTTAGGAATGGAAAAAATAAAGATGAATCAGAGGAAGAAAATCCTAATAGTTTATCTCAGCCAGAACAGAGCAATAACCAGGACCTGTGTCAGGAGGATAATTCAGATGACTCAGACCCGGCACCCAGTACCGAACTCAGAGCACCAGTTAAAGTGATGCTGCAGGACAATTTAAAAGATAGGGACATGGAAAGGATAGTTGAGAAAACTGGCCCTATGCCTTTTAATGTTAATGACTGGTGCAAATGGTCCACTGATATTCTGATTCACTGGGGTCTAGGGAAATACAGAAGAAAACAATCGGACTTTGATAGACTTATGCATCTGGCTCTGGGGCCACACTTTTATAAAGTTGGCTCTCTCACTCACCCATACCAGTTGGTTAAAAGGGGCATTGAGAAACTATTTCACTGTTCCCCAGTGCAAGTATTTAAAATTATTTCACCTCTACCAAATGATACACTGGAAGAGTTTGCATATAGAGCCTGGATTTTAAAAGCAGTTCTTAATGAGCAGGAGTCCTGGCCCAATGCAGAAGATTATGGGGAGAGCACGCATAAGGCATTTTTATTAGAATTGCTATCCCCTGAGATTACAAAACACCTTCTGTTATTTTCTGAAGACCCTAAAGCAACCCCTTTTGATACTTTAATGCTCAGAATTGGGTCTGTTTGGAAGACCCAGCCCTTGCAGGTCATAACAGTATCAGAAGCATGGAAGTGGCAAGCTGAGGGATCCTCCCAATATACAAAAAACACAGACAAAGGATACAGAGGACATATACCTTGGAGAGGACAAAGCAGAGGTACTTTTAGAAATTCCTCAGGGTACATTCCCTTTCAGGAGCTCAAAGCACAGAGAGATGGATTAGAAAAGGAGAAAATTAAATGGGAACAGGACAAACACATACTGCAGGTAGAAATAGATAAATTAAAATAGGACTTACAAGCAGCACAGGACAAACACAAGGCTAGTGCATAGTGGTGTCCTGACCTTCTGGGTTCAGATATCAAAATGTCTCAAGCCTTCATAGCCCAGCCTGCCTCCGTTCTCTCAGCAGAGGACTCGATTCCAGAGCCTCTGGATGATGAAACAGATACAGGCCCAGAATACAGTTTAAGGCTTGTAACATCCTTGATACTGGACTCTTGTGGACGCCCCAATGTTATCAGTAGAATAGGGGGTCAGGATAAACTAGCTTTGATTGACACAGGGGCTGGAATTAGTTTTACAAACAGAGCTTCTCCCACTGCAGATCAGAAAAATATGGAAATTTATGAAATTCAAGGAATTAATGACACAGCTTCCAAATGTGTGGCTATCCCAGTTAAATGGGGTATCCCTGTGCACAGTGAACAAAACAAGAAAATGTTGGAAACCACTGCCTCCACTATAGTGAACACACCAAAAGAAATAATTGGAATTGACGTTCTCAACCTGTTAAATTTGGTGGTGGATATGGCTAATCTTAAATTGTGGCAATATTCAGGAACTTCAAGTGCTTCTAAAACTCTAGTGCATGAAGTCATTCCCATGCAGTTAGCAACTCAATGCACCAAGGCAGCTCAGCAGTATGATTTGTGTGTAATTCCCTCAGAGGTGGCTGATATTCCAGTCTGGGCACAAGACAAGTTAGACTGTGGGAAAATGCACATAGAAATACTGTTGGAAGGCGAGGATCCTCCACCACAGAAACAATACCCAGTACCTCATCAGGCTATAGAACCAGTGACTAAAACTGTGAAGATACTGGAGGAGAGGGGTCTGATTAGACCTATTTCTTCCACATGCAATTCACCAGCCTGGCCGATAGTTAAACCGGGGGGTTCCTTCAGGCTCACTATGGACTTCCATGCCCTGAATCAAGTTTCAAAATCTGTAGTGCCCGTGGTAGCCTCATACCCTGAAATGATCTCTAAACTGAACCCCAAATGTAAATTTTTCTCTGTTTTAAACATATCCAATGGGTTTTGGAGTCTGCCCCTGGCCCTTGAATGCCAGTACAAAACAGCCTTTCAGTGGCTGAATAAACAATATGCATGGACTGTGCTTCCACAGGGCTATAAAGATTCCCCCTCAATATTTCATAAATACATGCAGGAAGCCCTGTCACTATTGTCTTGCAGAGATAATATAATTCAGTATGTAGATGACATTCTGATTCAGTCTGAGAATGAAGCTGTACACTGGAATCATGTAGGAGAAGTTTTAAAAGCCCTTTTACAAGCTGGTCTTAAAGTTAATCCTGCCAAGGCTCAACTGTGCAAATCACAGGTTTCCTTTTTAGGGGTTACAATTGGCCAGGATGGTAAATCTGTACATTCTCAGAGGATAGAGCTGATACAGAAACTTCCACTTCCTACAGATCAGAAATCACTCCAGTCATTTCTAGGGCTCACTGGTTTCTGTCATGACTTCATGCACAATTATGCTGAAGTGGCAGCTCCACTTTACTCCCTGCTAAAAAGTAAAAGTTATGTTTGGGAGGAAGAACATACAGAAGCTGTAACTAAATTAAAGCACATTCTGACTTCTGCTCCTGTTCTTGCACACCCAGATCACACACACAATATTTTTTCCTGTACCCTGTAGTTGGAGAGAACAGTATAGGTGCAGCTCTAACACAACGCCTAGGAGGAGTAGATCGCCCTATTGCCTTCTGTTCCAGAGTTCTCACTTCTCCTGAACTCAAAATGGGAAACTGTGAAAAACATATACTGGCTTCCTATGCTGCTATGCAGAAAGTTACATACATCATTGGTGCTCAAACCACATACATATGCAGCCATCACACCCCCCTCAAATTCATTGTAGAGGGAAAGTTAGCATGTAGCAAGATTAGGACTGAGAGAATAGTCCAGTGGACTCTCATGTTGCAAGCACAGAATGTAAAGCTTGAATTGTTGAAAGAACCTAACGTGCAAGTGGCTGGAATTTTGCTGGAGGGGCAACCTCATGATTGTCAGTCCTCACCCAGTGCCCCTAATCACATGATCTTTAGGGAACTCGGACTAGACAAAATTTCACCTTTTCTTCCTACAGTATATATTGATGGTAGTAGCCAATGTGAAGGAGGCAGGCGAATAGCAGGTTTTGCAATTTTACAACTGGACCCAAATAACCAAGTGGTAATGCAGAGACAGTATTCCTGTGGGTCAGCGTCAGCACAGTACTGTGAGCTGGCTGCTTTTGTAGCTTGTATGCAACAATATCAGGATTCACACCCAGAGATACAAATCATTTTAGATTCTGATTATGTCTTTAAAAGTGCCATTGCCCTGTTACCCTGGTGGCTGGCAAATAAATTTAAATCTACAGATGGGTCCACAGTGAAAAATTCATCACTGTGGACTATGGCACAAGAACTGAGTGAGAAGTTTCAGAGAGTACATTTAGTTAAAGTAAAGGCACATAGGAAGAAAGGCCCTCTAGTGAAAGGAAACACATTAGCAGACTCACTAGCCAAGGAAGCATGCCATTTAGGCCTCATATGGCACTGGTATGAGCAGACACGCATGGTGGCTATTGCTACACGTTCCACAGATTATGATCAGATAATACCACCAGATTACTTCGTAGCACTGCAGACAAAGGACCCTGAGCTTTCCAATTTGAGGAAGCTTGTGCAGGACGCCCCAGATAACCTATATCGGCACACACCCTTTCTCACACTCGCTATAGAGAAAGACATTCTATGTGCAAAAAGAGAGGAAGGCTTGGTTATAGCTATCCCTAGAGCTCGAGGTAAAGAATGGATGCATTGGGTTCATGGTGCAGGTCCTATGGGACACCCTAAAGCAGAAGAAATGCAGACTATCCTCAAGAGGTTGATATGGTGGCCAGAAATGAAACATGATATACAGGATCATGTTTCCTCCTGTGTAATCTGTGCTTCATTTGGGAGGCAACCTGAAGAAAACTCCATGATCTGACCACAATACCTCGGCTCTTTAGGTCTCTGGTCCATCAGTAGTGAGAGACAGGTAGAGAGTAATACAGAACACAATCACACACACACAAAGTGCTATTTTCTTTGAGCTCAGAGGGAAGACGGCAAGCGGTATATGGACGGGCATAATTCCACACCTGCCGAATTCAAAGTTCTCCTCCTAAAAGCTCCTTTTTATTAGAGAAAAAGAGGAAGTTACAATCATTTATTATAACCATGAAATAACACAAGGTGTCGCCAAAGTTCTTTTTACAGAGTAAGATCTGATTACAGTATATTAGATGAAATTTATAATTACAAAAGTTGCAAAAATTATGTTGTGTCAGCAGGGACTTCCAGCTGACTGTACAATGAACTATGGTTGCACAGGTCATAGCCTATGTTCTTTTTGCTTGCGTTAACACTGTTCCATCTATTTTAAAGACAGTTACACAGAGAACTCATGACCATGACATCTTATTCTCTTTAAGAAAGTAGGTGAAAAGTCAAACTTCTAAACACATTTTGTATCAGGATCGAGCACGCCGGAACTTCCAGGACCTCCCACACAGCCCGAGCTGACCAATCCGGGCCATCCGACCCAGCGCTTAAAGCAGCGCTGCACCGCTGAACTCTCTCTCTGCCTTCCAGCTCTCCGGCGTCCCTCTGCTCTCCTCCGGCGCGAGGATCGAGCACGCCGGAACGTCCAGGACCTCCCACACAGCCCGAGCTGACCAATCCGGGCCATCGGACCCAGCGCTTAAAGCAGCGCTGCACCGCTGAACTCTCTCTCTGCCTTCCAGCTCTCCGGCGTCCCTCTGCTCTCCTCCGGCGCGAGGATCGAGCACGCCGGAACTTCCAGGACCTCCCACACAGCCCGAGCTGACCAATCCGGGCCATCGGACCCAGCGCTTAAAGCAGCGCTGCACCGCTGAACTCTCTCTCTGCCTTCCAGCTCTCCGGCGTCCCTCTGCTCTCCTCCGGCGCGAGGATCGAGCATGCCGGAACTTCCAGGACCTCCCACACAGCCCGAGCTGACCAATCCGGGCCATCCGACCCAGCGCTTAAAGCAGCGCTGCACCGCTGAACTCTCTCTCTGCCTTCCAGCTCTCCGGCGTCCCTCTGCTCTCCTCCGGCGCGAGGATCGAGCACGCCGGAACTTCCAGGACCTCCCACACAGCCCGAGCTGACCAATCCGGGCCATCCGACCCAGCGCTTAAAGCAGCGCTGCACCGCTGAACTCTCTCTCTGCCTTCCAGCTCTCCGGCGTCCCTCTGCTCTCCTCCGGCGCAAGGATCGAGCACGCCAGAACTTCCAGGACCTCCCACACAGCCCGAGCTGACCAATCTGGGCCATCCGACCCAGCGCTTAAAGCAGCGCTGCCCAGGCGCGCCCGCGCCTGTCGGGCCCGCGCCTGAGGGCCTCGCTAGAGGGCCCTTTGGCGTGGCCCTTAGGCAGTGGCACGTAAGGAAACATCACAGAACTGCCTCTCCAACATCTACTGTCCCTACGGAAAACCTGCAAGTATAAACCTGTATGTAATATATCATATACTACTAATAGATACATTGAACTCATGTTTATAAATTGTAAGAAGGAATCTGCCTCAAATGTTACTTACAGTTAGATAACATTGTTAAAGTCTTACCAAGATTATTGTTGCAAGACTCCCCTACATATGTTGCAAGACTCACCTTCAAATGTTGCTAACAAGTTGCTACTAATGTTACTAACACTCCAAGAGCAACTGTTGCAAGTTCACTCAATTACACAGAAATTGTAACAGGAATTGCCAAAGCTACACAATTAACATTACAACTTTATTAAAACCAATGTTAGTTGTTTCACACACTGCAAATAAGTAGACTACCATCTGTAAGACCTAAGCACTAGATATATAACATACTCAATACCACAAATCCATTAAAAACTAATTACCAGACAACAAACTCCAAAAACAAACTAGAATTTAAACAATGCCTACTCAATCTCCTTCTCCCATCAGGATTATACTAATATGTCTCTTTATCCTCACACTGATAAATCTAACAAAATGTATAAGAAATAATTATAATAGACCAATCCCAATAATACAAAGTACATCACGCTATGACCACCCAATATCTCCGTTCAAAAATGGAACCAACCCCAGACCCAAACAATCTAGACTTATATATATAACAATCGCACCAAAAAATAACTCCACGCAACCACAACCACCTTATACACAGAAATACACAACCCTTACCTGCCAACTTATCAATGCAAGATCCATGAGAAACAAACTACCAATCTTTACAGATATCATCAATGACCATAAAACAGATATTGTCTGTATAACGGAAACCTGGCTCAAAGATACAGACTCAGTATTCATGAACCAATTAAAATCAACTGAATATGAGATCTTCCATACCCACAGAACAATTAAAAAAGGTGGAGGCGTACTAATAATAGTAAAGAAAAACCTCAATGCAAAACTAATCTCATCCAATAATATGGATAATGTAGACACACTAACTATAAAAATTAAAACCACAAAGATATGCCTAATATATAGACCCCCAGAATACAATATAGATAACACTGATAACCTAATTGAACTACTGGCATCATCCACTGACACAAACCCAATAATACTAATGGGTGATTTTAACCTCCCTTCAACACCCAACAACCAATCAAACCACTTCACAGAAGCAGTAAGCAATTTGGACTTCCACCAAATAATAACAGAACAAACACATAATAAAGGAAAAACACTTGACATGGTCTTCCTACCAAACTCACTCCACAACCTATATAACCCCAAATCACTCTCAAACATACCTGTTCCCTGGTCAGACCACTACCTTCTGAAATTTGACATCACCATCCCTGACAACAATCATACTAAACGAACTCAACCTTCACAAAATAAGAGATTCAGAAAATTCAATGAAGAAGACTTCTTAGATCAAATAATTCCTCACCTCACCCTAACTCCTACAAATCTGGAAGAAACTATCAAAACTTGGAACAAAACTATATCAACAGCAGCAGAAAAAAAACCAAACCTGTCCCAACAAAATAGCAATGACAATACAATTGACAAGAAGGATGCCCCATGGTTTAACATGACAATCAAAAATCTTAAAAGACAACTAAGAATGGAAGAAAGGAAATGGAGACAAAATAAATCACCAACAACTTACGAGAAAAACGTAAATACCCTACACATATATAAGGAAACAATAGACAGTTCTAAGAGAAACTACTACTCTAACATACTCAATAATTCAATTAACCGACCAAGAGAATTATTCTGTATAATACAGAAACTAACAAACAAAACATACAACTCAGACGAAATATCCATAGATATCTCCCCACAAGAATTAGCACAATACTATAGTAACAAAACAAAAATACAAATGAATAACCCCCCAATAACACACACTGAAATGAAACACACAACCTCTAATACCTGGTCCAACTTCAGTCCAATCTCAAAGACCACACTCAAAACTACCATATCTAACATCAATACAACTACATCATATCTTGACCCATGCCCAGTAGATTGGATAAAAAAGACACTCTCGATACTCTCTTCCTTCATCCTCCCTATGGTCAACATATCACTAGAAAAAGGATACTTACCACCATCCCTCAAACATGTTCAAATACGACCAATACTTAAAAATAAAACACTAGACAAATTATCCCCAAAATCATACAGACCCATATCAAGCATTCCCTTCATGGCCAAACTTATTGAAAAAATAGTTCAAACCCAACTACAGGAATTTATTGATACATTGAACCTCCTTGACGAACACCAATATGGCTTCCGACCATTCCATGGGGTTGAAACATTGCTAACAATCCTTTATGACACCCTATTAAGAGGAATTGACGACACTAAACAAGCCTTCATCCTAGTATTCCTCGACATCTCTGCTGCATTTGACAGCGTCAATCATATAACAATGCTCAACAGACTACAACAAATAGGAATTACATCCACCGTTTATAACTGGTTCAAATCCTACCTATCAAACAGAACCCAAACAGTAAGAATTCTTAACCAAACATCTAACACTTTCAACCAAACACAAGGCCTCCCACAGGGATCTGCACTATCAGCACTATTATTTAACATTTACCTACAACCAATCAGCAACATCTTTAAACGTCATGGCGTCTATTACCATATTTACGCCGATGATATAATGTTCTACCTCCCATTTAAAATCCCACACCCCCCACTACAACAAATAACAGAATGTTTTAAAGAACTAACAATATGGCTCAAGGATCAGAACTTACACATTAATTTCTCAAAAACTGATGTACTATATATCACTAAAAACCAAACATACACACCCCCAAGCACCATCACCCTTGATAACCATGAGATCAACATAAAAAAGAAATAAAATACCTAGGTGTGATACTTGATAATAAGCTTAACATGGATTCACACATAAAATATCTAACAAAAAACATACACTACAAACTTAAGACATTGAGACAACTAAGACCTTTAATTCACTTACAAGACTTCATAACCACAATTCAAGCTATCATAACCCCACACTTTGATTTTGCAAATTTAATCCTTAATGGCATCACAAAGCAAAATATTAAAAAGATACAACTAACCCAGAACATAGCAGCAAGAATAATAATGAATATAAGCGCAATAGAACATATCACACCGATCCTGGCTGAACTCCATTGGCTACCTATTTACAGCAGAATAAAATACAAGATTCTTCTAACCACATTTAAGCTAATAAATAACTTAGCACCATCTGTACTCAATACACTCATAAATGTAGAAATTGATAAACGCTCACAAAGGAGTAGAAACACAAACACTATAGCAGTACCAAAAGATTACACAAAAGCTAGAAAACAAACCAACAAGAGAGCCTTCTCACATTCAGCACCTATCCTCTGGAATAACCTTCCTGACAACATTCGTTTACTGTCAGACATAAAGGAATTTAGAAAAAAACTGAAAACCCACTTATTCTCATTACACTACAAAGGAGCAGAATCTAACCAGACTACACAAAGAGACACAGGTTAACAACCATACTACAAATATCTATAACTACGTGCTTTGAAGTTTAGAATAATGTATACAACCACAAGTGATAAATGATATAATTTGTAAATATCTACAATGTATATAAGTTCTAATAGTTTAATTTGTAAATATCTACAATGTATATAAGTTCTAATAGTTTAATGTTCAAACTTTTATATTGTTCTAATAGTTTAATGTTCAAACTTTATATTGTACCTGTATCTAATTCCACCTGTTCTATGTAAAATGACTTGGTATGATATTACCCATACCATATTACATACTGTTCTTTGTAAACCGCACTTGATACTTGGGAAAGAGCGGTATAGAAATAATTGTTAAATAATAAATAAATAAATAAATCAAGAAATTCATCCATCTTCAATTACATATTGGGGATTCTGGTATCCCTCTTATCTGTCCATCCCTACAGTCCTCCCTGTGATTCTAGAAAGAATCATTACTAAAGAGCAGTAGTTGAAACATGTCCAATTCCGGAATAATCTTCTACAGTAGGCTTCATTTTGCAGATGTTCTGTCAAAGTCCTAGGCACATCTGGTCCATAGGTGAGCTCCATCTTGTTCATTGGAAGAAATCCTTATACAAAATCATGTGACATTGTTTACCTTTGCTTAGCCCCAATAAAAATGTGTACAGAAAACAAGACTTTACCAATTATTCTTGTAAGCACTACCTCATCCAGCAGTGGCCAACTGTTTCTCGTAGATCTAGCAATAATTCAGAGATTAGTCCCTCAGATCATGACACCAGTCATCACTCCAGATTCGTCAGCAGCATCCTTTCTCGCCATGGGCTGTGCTATGCACATCTTAGATCAATCTTTTTCAGTGACCATCCACCCATGCTTCACTGCTGCACATACATGAGTAGTTCTTCTGGAATCGCTGATCTTTATCAGGAGTCTCCATATCCAGTAGCATTTCATTCACAGTAGTGTTCCTCTTCGGCCCATAGGATTCAGTGCATACAATATAATTTGTAAAAATCCAATTCTCCACTACAGCATCTCTCTTGATGCCATACAATTGCAAACAAGCACAATTATTCATCCCTAACGACAGTCTTAAATTGTTGAACTATATTATCTATTGTTAATTACAATACATCCATAGCTAGCACTAAACTATTACATAGCTAGTCTGTAACATAGTTATTTCTTTTTCATCTGCATTCCTAAACTTATTCTGTCTACTTGCCAAATCGAATGTTAGCATGTGGCCTGATAGACACATTGCTTTTTCCTGTCAGGAACACAATTGTACATATTCATATCACTAATTATATTTGTGATGTATTCTCCAGCCTTAACAATATACAAGATATAGTCAATCTGATTTATTCAAGGGGTAACAAACATAACTAGCAGTTCATGACAAATAATCTAAACTCATTTCAATTGTTTGTCAACAATTATTAGGAAGGCTGCCTTATCTTAGGTGATGATTCAACTCACATTACTTTAAACAATATCACCGCATCCTGTACACACAAACACCCCAATACCTCACTGGTCTTCTCCGCTTCCATATCCCTACACGTAGTCTTCATTCTCTTCACATTAATCAACTTCACTTCCCCCCACCATCTCGTGCACACTTACAGTTTACCCGTCATTCTGCCTTTTTCTTCCTTGGTCCAGCTCTGTGGAACTCTCTTACCACTCCACTCCATCTGGAAGATAACTACACCAATTTCAGGCCCCTACTTAAATCCCATCTGTTCACCTCAGCATATAACCTCCCAGCCACACCCAACTGACCAGGTTTATCTATTTTTGCACTCTTCTTTGTTTTGTTTGTTATTTTTTTAAAATACTACTTTCCCCACTAATCACAGCAGTTCACATCGCAACTAAAACTTGGTACAGCACATTAAACAGGAACATTGATAACTTGAAATTTTTCTTTGTAAGGCAATGAGGGTTAAGCGACTTATCCAAGGTCACAAGGAGTGCTAGTACTCTAGTCATTAGACTACTTCTCCATTCCATTCTAATTCACATAGACATCTAAGCTCACAAAGGAAGGAACAATTTACATAAGGGTGTGTACATTCATCAGCTATAAAACCTTTTTTAACACCAAATTTGAACCAACTAGAAATCAATTATCACTTCTTAATAACTTAACAATTCTATCTTTGTTACACTATTTTCAGAACAAAACAGCATAGTAGTATCAGCACATATCAGCACATAGAGCTCCTCATGCAAGAAGCCTGAGGCAAAATCAGTATTGATCAAGTGAGCAGATAACTCAAGAGCTCTAGGAAGAGCGGACACTCCAGCTAGTTGAGCATTAGCAAATAGCAAAGCAGCCGACTCTGTCACAGAATCAATTCTTATAATTGCATCAATTTTCCTTATTCGTTGCACAAATCAGAACCATCAGTACAGTGTGAGGTTAAATAGTAGCAATCTAGAGCTGAAAGGAAGCTGGGGTTTTTTTATTCCAAGTGTAGAAGACGCAAAAACTTAATGAGAGACATGTTAAAGTATTAGAAACTCAGTAATTTGGATTGCAAAGACTACTGCTACAAGCCCAGTGGCTTACGTCCAATGGGAAATTTCTGAGTGAGAACACAAACATCAGCAACAGAAGAGGTAAGCATATTGGATCACACTTGCAATTAACAACATCAATTCTGCAGAGGTCTTTCATAATAACTAAAACAGATACGACATGAAAATTTAAATCACTCCTCCAATCGACTCCTGCAGATTAGTTTAAAAGAGACTAAGAGAATATCAGCATTTTTTTTCTTCAGACATTTACTCATACACTATTATAGTTGGACTTTCAACATTATACATATATTCGCCATACTGTTTTAATTACTTAATTCACTTGTTTGAATGTAGTTGCATCATTCACTTTTTTCCCTTTTCTTAACCTTTATCACATCACACAATTTTATCAAATATCTAAATATATCAAAGCATGGAAGATCTTCCCATTCATTCACATCAATTATAACTAGAAATACAATTTGGAAAATATATCAATCATTCTTTCCCAAAGCATCCAGAGACATAAACACCAAGGAGTAATGTTTCTAATAATATTTTTTTAGCATTTGCTAATTATTACACATAGAATGGAATCAGTAAATAAATTCTCATAACCCAAAATAAGTTCAGATCCAGACCTAAAAAACAAAACTTATTTACTATACATACACAAGTAAGAGAAATAGTTAATCAAATTTAGAGGTTTTTTTTAACTTCCCAATGGTTAGTCTAACAAAGAAAATCTTACCACAGTTGCTCAAGATTTTCTTTCCTGCTAATATTGCAGTTATGCCAAGCCGTTATCTGTGCCGGAAATCTCTTCATTATTATAACTGCAGTAAAGATCAAAACTTTTATACTGCACAGCACACTTCCCTAACCATGAAATTAAAGGAAACAAACTTCACACTACAATTATGACATGAAAATCAGTCCTTTAAAACTTTGTTTGATTAATTCTATTTTACAGTCATACAGCAACAATATAAGTTTTTCCCTGTAAGCTTCCGTTTCTTTCTTATTTACACTAGCCATCCTAAACACTTGAATTTTTAAATTTTTCAAAACACAGAGTCAGTGGCTTGCTGCACTTTTCAGCCTTAAACTGCCACAAAACCATTCATGACTGGTATGAAATTTGCTTAAATCTAATCATATTTCATACTGTAATCAACCCAATTTGTCCCACTGAAATGTTCCAAGGGGAACGGCAAACTGTGGTTACTGGCAGTCATCACATAAGGGCGCTTCACCAAAACTTGCGCCTCATTTCACAATTAGGGCTTCCTTTTCCCTGCCCTATATCACTTCACCTATCTAACTGAGATCTCTAATTAACCTTACCGGCTTTACATTACAATCACAATATGCACACAGATATCTGTCAATTCTTTAGTATACTCATGGCAACCACTGCCTGTGTCCTTGAGACTTGTCTGCTTGTTTCCAACTGCTGAAGGAACACAGAGATCCGAGTCCAGCACCAACTGAAGAAAACTCCATGATCTGACCACAATACCTCGGCTCTTTAGGTCTCTGGTCCATCAGTAGTGAGAGACAGGTAGAGAGTAATACAGAACACAATCACACACACACAAAGTGCTATTTTCTTTGAGCTCAGAGGGAAGACGGCAAGCAGTATATGGACGGGCATAATTCCACACCTGCCGAATTCAAAGTTCTCCTCCTAAAAGCTCCTTTTTATTAGAGAAAAAGAGGAAGTTACAATCATTTATTATAACCATGAAATAACACAAGGTGTCGCCAAAGTTCTTTTTACAGAGTAAGATCTGATTACAGTATATTAGATGAAATTTATAATTACAAAAGTTGCAAAAATTATGTTGTGTCAGCAGGGACTTCCAGCTGACTGTACAATGAACTATGGTTGCACAGGTCATAGCCTATGTTCTTTTTGCTTGCGTTAACACTGTTCCATCTATTTTAAAGACAGTTACACAGAGAACTCATGACCATGACATCTTATTCTCTTTAAGAAAGTAGGTGAAAAGTCAAACTTCTAAACACATTTTGTATCAAGAAATTCATCCATCTTCAATTACATATTGGGGATTCTGGTATCCCTCTTATCTGTCCATCCCTATGGCAAAAGAGAAGGGGACAGTTAATGAGAGCACCTCCTCGTGGCCCATTTGAGAGATTGCAAATAGATCATGTGGGCCCTCTCCCATTAACAGCTAGGAAAAATAGATTTTTACTCACTGTTGTTGATTCCTTTTCTCATTGGGTAGAAGCATTCCCTGTCCTAGATCCTAATGCCCGACAACCAGCAGTATTGGAAACACATCACCCAGTTGAAACCATATGGGTAATACGTGTTGTATCAGTCTTTGTTTTCAGATACCACCTGAAGACAGCATGGACAGCTGCTTTCTGAAGACAGCACGGACAGCTGCTTTCTGAACAAAAGTTGCTTGAGGATGGGAACTATTTACTTCTGCTCTATAGTTGATGTGTCCTAGATACTGGACATGTATTTAATAGTTATGTAAACAAGCCAGTGTTCTACTCATTAAACATCACTCAAGTACAGTGGGCGCCACCAGTTTCCACTTCTCTAGAAAGGACACAAGAATTGAGGGCACCTCCAGAACATTACTTTCTAGGTCTTCCTGCCTTGATGTTGTACAATATTTCCTGTCAGGACAAAGAATGTTTATTTTTCAGTTGCTCCCAGAATGCATGACACCCGCCTTCCTAAGAACACTTTGTTGTACAGTTCAAACAATACCTGGTGCAGTCATACACCACTGGTCTCCATCACCATTAACGGGACAACTTATTCCACACCGCAGGTTACCAATGACTCTATGGACATTCCAGACTTTATCTCATATGCTGTGCATCCATTACCACTTGGCATGGGAGAAGAGACACTACATAAACTGCTCAACTTTACAGAACTCCATGCTTATATTGATCACCTTAAAACAACATCCACTGAAGTGAATCACACCATCGCTTATGAGAATGGACACATTCGACAAATTGTTGGACACTTGCTACAAGATGCTCATGTGTCTGTGTGGGAATTGTTATTTGGTTACTCACCTACTGCTGATCATGTCTTTAATGTTTTTATTCACCCTATTATTATTTTAACTGCTGTACAAATATTGCTATGCATTAAGCACAGTTACTTACCTGTAACAGGTGATCTCAGGGTACAGCAGGAATTAGTCTTCACATGTGGGTACGTCGGCACCGACGGAGCCCGCATGGGAATGCTCCCCAGCATCCAATCAGAAAGCCTTTGGGAGCATCCCTCGCGCCTGCGCGGTGACTTCCCGCCTTTCCCACTGCCTCTCCCCAGTTGAGTTTTATAGCTGAGACAGAAGGAGAGGAAGAGGAAAGGAAATAGAGAGATACAACTCCTAGGGGAGGTGGGAGGGTTGTGAAGACTAATTCCTGCTGTTCCCTGAGATCACCTGTTACAGGTAAGTAACTGTGCTATCTCCAGGAACAAGCAGGAATGAGTCTTCACATGTGGGGACTCCCTAGCTGAGGGTGCCAGGGGAGATCCCATAAAATGCGTATCCCTGGACAGGACGGCATTTTCCCAACCTGGATCCCCGGCATCCCCCGAGGGATGGGGGGTAGGAGTTGAGGAGAGAAGAGGAACAACAAAAAACTAAAGACCACCGGGGAGATGAGTCTTTAGCATGCATGTCAGGTATCATTAAAGCATTTAATGAACTAGTACCATATAGAGCTTACCTACTGGATTGTAGGAAGTAGAACTGTGATGGAAGGTACTGTAGACGCAGTAGCGGAATCTTCAAGGGAACTTCACAGCAGTGAGGAAGAAGTTCCAAATCTGGAATGGGCAGGTGACCCAGGTGTCAACTGGAGCAGGAGAAGAACGGCAGGTCTTCAATGGAAAGCTTTATGTGAAAAAGCTGAGAACTCTTTTAGGCACAGAGTTATTAACATTGAGGATTAAAAGAAGAAGACTGACCGATCTGGAATTAGCCCAGTCCGGAAGGGAAGAGAGGGTATGGAAAAAAACCCTTTTCCCAGGGAAAACAGGAGGGTACTCCGGAACACTGAAGATGGACACTGTCTTTCCTAACCAATAAGAAATAGGAAGACATTGAAGTTTGATACCTCATAGATAAGGAGGTGTATAACAAAAATAGAAGCTGTTGACGCCACAGCAATAATTGTGAGTATAACCGGACCCAGTTACCGAATCATATGATAATAGGCAAGCGGACTGTCTGGACCCCTTAGAAAGTAAAAAAAAAACTTTAGTACCGACAGTTAGGGAGATAGTGGGTAATACACAGGGTGCTATGACCATCTCCCAAAAAACGCATACCTATATATATATATATAGATATATGAAACTATATACATATCGATACAGATGTGAATATATATGTCTAGGCAAGTGTGACATATATATCTATATATAGATATAGATGGGCATGGTTTAAGCCCACCCAGTTACAAAAAACATGTATGTATAGGACACATACCGACATGAAAAACAATACTGCCTGCAACTGGGCCACAGAAGAAACATCTACATTGTCTGTGGTACAGGGATGCAGATCAGTGGAATTAGCAGTATAGTAGCGTGAAGAACAGAGGACAATATCAGTCTGGGGAGAGCACGTCAGGAGCACTTTAGGCTGCTGATGCGTCCCAAGGACAGAAAACGCATAGACCAAGATACCAGGATGACCCAGCCAAGGGACTCATGGGTATCATGTACAGTAAAAAAAGTATGCGTTGTCCAAGTGGAGCAGAGACATAATGCCAAGCTGTAAGTAAAAAGGGGGGATTCCTGCCAGATTGGGAGCTCCTTGGACATTCACGCAGAACAAACTTGTCTTCTGCATCACCACGGAAGACAAGAGGGTATAATTATCTAGATAGCCATGGAATGACTATATAAGCCTCTTTTATTATATGGAAGACCCTCAGAGACAAAGTCGAATGCTTTATGGCAAGGGCCCATAGTGGGAAGCCTCGCTGACGATTGCAGAGAGCATCGTGCAGGAGATGGGACTGACAGAAGTCGACAGGTTGCCACAACCTCGATAAGGACATGGCCAGGAGAAGATAACCTGCAGTGAGTGTCAGCACGCAGATAGTTGAGAGCAGCGTGCAGAAGCATTAAAGTATGCACTGGAACTCCTGCACGCACAGCAACTGAACAAGATAGCAGAGGGGACTCTCCTGTATGAAACAGGGAGAAGACAGACCAAGGGAGCGGGGATATTCCGGCCCTGTCTGAGGAGTTGTCCAGAACATGCGATGAAGGATAACAGGAGGCCTACACTGGAAAGAAAGAGAGAGAGACGTTCCAGTATGGTACCGACTCAAGCAGGGGAAACCCTGGAAGAGAGGGGTTGAAGGTGACGTACCATATGGTAAGTCAGCAGAAGGAAGAACGTCCATGTGGGGACAGAAACTATCATGGGATAGTGGTGATCTCCCTTTATAGCAATAAGAATGGGAGAATACTGTGACCCATGGATAAAAGCATACTGAAAAGAAAACCCAGTGTAGAGTTGGAAGAAAAACTTCTGGTAAGAAGAAGTTAATTGTAGACTGCAGCATACAGGAGCCTAAGGCTGCCGGTTATGATTATCCTGGTGAGAGCCTGGGAACTTCAGACCAGGATGAGATGTCCCTTGCTTGGGGACATCTGGAGGATGGGCAGAAGGAGGATGAAACCTTCTTTTCTTAGGGAAAGAAGGCTTGGTAGGACATTTCCTACATCCTGGGGAAAAAGAAGGCTTAGGATGGTTTCCAGAACTAGGAAAGTCAGTGGAGCACTGAGCAACCTGACGTAAAGCCTCAATATTGAAAAGATTTTCTCCAGTACACGGAGAATTACCCAGTGTATGCTGTGCCCATCTGCTCAGGTCTGAAGCCTGCAGCCAGGCGGTACGACGTGCTCCAATGGCAATAGCAGAGGACCTGCTAACAGACTCAAAAGAGTCTAGAGAAGCACGAGAAAGAAACCAAGAGATATTCCTGCTATGGTTAAGAAGCAAGGAATAGTCAGAGGCCTTAGGTTCTGACAAAAAAGGAGACAAAAGAGATAATTTCTCTGTGACCTCCCGAAGTGTTAGACTCATATAAAAGATATATGAAATAATTCTGGAAGCCAACATGGAAGTTTGGAAGGTTTGACGCCCAAAGGCATCAAGTGCTTTAGATGCACGACCTGGAGGAGAAGAAGAATGCTTCTTCTTGCTTCTGACCTTCCTCATTGCCAATTCCACTACAATGGAATGATGCGGAAGTTGGTTCTTCTGAAACCCGGAGAGGGGGACACATGATACAGAACATGCATGGCTGTAGAAGGTGCAGGAACCTTTAAAGGCGACTGCCAAATCCCCAAAAGAAGATCCTGCAAAGAAGGATGTAAAGGAAGCATCATGGTTGCTTTTTCTGCAGGACCTTGGTTATTTATTTTATTTATTTATTTATTTACATTTCTTATATACCGCACTATTTGCGATCAGCGCGGTTTACATAGAACAAACAGTATCCGACAATAAACAAGAGTCAGGTCATTACAATGAACAGGAGCAGTAAACTTGGATAACAGGGGAAACTATCTACATGTGTGGAACATTGAACAAGGTAACTGTATATATGTGAGATGGAGTTATTGTGTGTTGCTCATACATGGTGGCTGGGGTTCGGGGGAGGCTGTGAGGTATTTAATGAAGAGGAAGTGTTTTAAGGCCTTCCTAAACTGGCTCAAGTTGGGGATAGCTCTGATGTGTGGTGGGAGGGAGTTCCAGAGGCTTGGGGCACTCAGACTGAAGGCTCTGTTTGAAGTTGATATGGCGCATCTTGTCATAGCTTTTGGTATTGCTAGCATGTTGGCTGCAGAGGTTCTTCTTATCCTGTTGGGTGTGGGTGGTTGTATGAGGTCACATATTGAAGAGGCGGATAACCCGTTGATGGCTTTGAATGTCATCACTAAGGTCTTGAAGCTAATCCTGGCTTGGATGGGGAGCCAGTGCAGCTGCATCAGGAGGGGTGTGATGTGCTCTCTCCTTGGTGCTCCAAAGAGGATTCGCGCAGCGCAGTTCATGGCGAGTTGTAAGGGATGTAAGGTTGTCTGGGGGAGTCCTTGTAGGATGGCGTTTGCATAGTCAAAATGAGGGATGATGAGGGCTTGGTAGATGGTACGGAAGTCGCTCAGCTCGAGTAGAGGGCGTATGTGTCTGAGGGATCTGATCTTGAAGTAGATTGCTCTTACTATTTTTGCTATGTGCTGCTTCATGTTGAGGTTCTGATCCAATGTGACTCCGAGATACCGTATGGCTGATTTTACTTGTAGCTTGGCGTTGTCTACTTCCAAGTGGTTAGGTGGAGTGAATTCTGGATTTCTAGAGATGAACAGGACCTCAGTTTTCTTATGTTGGATGCGCAGATTTTGGGAGAGGAGCCATTCTGATATTGCATTGAAGCACTTGGTTAGTGGGGTGAGGTCCGGGCAATCCAGTGATATTGGCAGGTACAGTAGGACATCGTCTGCGTAAATCATGCAACTCACGTTGAAGGATCTGATGATGTTACAGATGGGTTGGATATAAATGTTAAACATAAGTGACGATAGGGAGGATCCTTGAGGGACTCCTTGACTTTGTAGGAATGGCTCGGATGTGGTTCCGTTTGTTCGTACATGTTGCCATCTTCCAGACAGGTAAGACCTACACCACTCAAGCGCTGTTTCGGTAATGCCTTTCTCTCTTAGTCGAATCAGGAGAATCTCGTGGCGGACTGAGTCAAAGGCTGCCGCAATATCTAGAAAGATGAGTGCGAAACCTGTACGTGAGTTGTCAATGCCTGAGATTATGGTGTTGAAAAGAGTAGTGAGTAGTGTTTCCACTCCGTGTGACTCTCTGAACCCGTGTTGTGATGGATCTAGAGGTGCGTTAGTGTCCACATGATCTTGTAGCTGCCTGTAGACTATTTTTTCAACGATTTTGGCGAGCATCGGGATACTGGATATGGGTCTGTAAGACTCGACCTTTTGAGGGTCTAATTTGGTGTCTTTAAGCAGCGGTCTAACGGAGGTCTGTTTGAGCGTGGATGGGAATGACCCGGTGCTGAATGATAATCCTATCATTTTAGCTAAGATTGGGGCAAGGTCGGATCGCAGATCTTTTATCCAGAATGCTGGACATGGATCTGAGTATGAAGTGGAGGTATTTAGGGTAGCAATGGTGTCTTCGATAGTTCTCTTAGACGGAGTGGTAAAAGTGGTTAGATACGCTGCGCATGCTTGGTCAAGTTGGTTAAGAGTAGGGCCAGGAATAGGAATGGCAAGAAAGTCTGTCATGTCAAGGAGAAATTCCTGAAAAGAAGGAACTCCCAGAGGAACTATTCCTGGGTAGGCTGAGGTTGAATGATCAGCTTGAACACCAGAAGACCTACCGGACTGGTGCACCAAAGGAATCCTGCTAGATGGAGAATGATACCGACAGTTCCGATACGAGGCAGTTAGTACTGCATCGTCGGTTCCCAGTATCGATTCCAGGCTAGGTATAGAAAGGATCGATGGCACCGATGGAGCTGCAGGAGTCGACCTCGATACCGACACCGGCATCGGGGACGGCAATGCCCTCGGAGCCGGCAGCGACGGCTGCCGGAGTGATACCGAGGCAACTAGAGAGCTTTGATACCGACAGCTCCGGTTCGAGGCAGTTAGCACTGCATCGTCGGAACCCGGTATCGATTCCAAGCTAGGCATTGAGAGGATCGAAGGCACCGATGGAACTACAGGAGTCGACCGGTACCGTACTGCGTAGCCGGAAGGGACAAGGATCGGTTCCGAAAACAGTCAGAACCAAGTCATCCAGACTGGATAACGATTCTAGACTGGGCATCAAACCGAGCGAGGTTATCGACGCCCGTCTAGAGGGCACCGACGTCGGTGGTGGTGTAGGCGACGCCGATCCCGGAAGGTTAATCGGAATCGCATCGATCGGCGCCAAAGGCGCCGAAGACGTCCGACAACACCACTCGGCGAAGAGAGGAACACTCGACGCTGGCACCGATGTCGGGGCAGAGGTACCGCCCGAAGCCGGTACCCCCTCCGAGCATGGCGTAGCAAGAGGAAAAACAATTTGGGGCGTATCGCTCGGCCCCGAGGCCCAGGATACCCGACGTTGAGCCCCGGTGGAAAGTGGAAAACTCGACACCGACGCTGATGCCGGGGCATCGGCGTCGCTCGAAGCTGGAACCCACCTCGCGGCTGGCTGGGGCAGAGGAAAGCCAGTCTGGGTCGTATCGATCGAAGGCACCGAGGACCCCAGATGGCGATCCCTAGTGACAACCGGAGCACTCGACACCGGCATCGATGCCGGGGAATCGGCCCCATCCAAAGCCGGCACTAATCCCGCGCATGGCTGGGGTGCAGGAAAGCCAGTCTGGGTCGGATCGATCGGCCTCGAAGGTACCGAGGACACCAGGTGACAATCCCTGGTGAAGAGTGGAGCACTCGACACCGGTGCCGACGCCGGGGAAGCGGCACCGCTCAAAGCCGGTACCCACCCCGCGTATGGCTGGGATGCAGGAAGGCCAGTCTGGGTCGAATCGATCGGCCCCGAAGGCACCGAGGACACCAGTTGACGATCCTTGGCGAAGAGTGGAACACTCGACGCTGGCGCCAATGCTGGGGAATCGGCACCGCTCGAAGCGAATACCACCCCCGAGCATGACTCAGGTATGTTCTGTGAGGAACGAACCCCAGGAACAACCTGAAACCCCGTGAATGCTTTGGAGCCCGAAGACTCCCGCCGGGGTTTTATTGCCAAAGGGGTCTTGAGGGGAAGGCCGGAGCCGTCGTCATGCTGGGCATGAGACTTACCCCTCAAGAATTGGCTAGTCTTAACAGACTGTTTGCGGGTTACCTGATCCTGGGGAGAAGAATAAACCGATGTCCTCACCTCAGGAGGAAAAACAGCATTGAGGGATACCCAAAAAAGAGAGGGTCTCTTCCCAACCCTAAAGCCTGATGGACCGGGGGAACAAGGGTCAGGGCCCAAACAGGATATACACCAAGTGGTGGAGTCTAAAAAGAAAACTAAGTCTCCACAGTGGAGGCACTTCTTAGGGGAAGAAGGCTCCATGCTGGAAAGGCCTGGAAGGCCTCAGAAAGGACTTGAGGAGAAAAAGACCTCGAAGTGGTAAGAAAAACTAAAACAAGGCACCGGCGGGAAAACGGCCGCGACCACAAGAAAACAAAAAATAAGGATTTAAGAGAAAACGTTTCTGCGGTGACAGGAGGTACGTCCTGCCGGCCCCGTGGAAAAATGAAAACTGGGGAGAGGCAGTGGGAAAGGCAGGAAGTCACCACGCAGGCGCGAGGGATGCTCCCAAAGGCTTTCTGATTGGATGCTGGGGAGCATTCCCGTGTGGGCTCCGTCGGCGCTGACGTACCCACATGTGAAGACTCATTCCTGCTTGTTCCTGGAGATTCATAATTTTCCTGTGCTGTAAAATGAAACAAATGTACATCTCCTTGCAGCGCATGTCCTACAGAACATCAACAACATTTTAAGGTAGTTACACTGAATTTCTCCAGCATGTACCCCTACATCCAGGCTAATTTGGCCGGCTAATTTGGCATTTCCTATTACATTGAATACCAGAGTCAGCTGCAGTCTAGTACTGCTTCCTATCCTCACTCATAGCATCCTGGTACCTTTTGGCTTTAACCTCTTCAGAAATTCCTGCAGCCCTTATGCACTGTTCACTCTCTCTAAGACGGGCACTGAGGTAGCATATTGGGTTCCCCCCCCCCCCCCCAGTAGTGGCTGCCCTACCTAAGACACGAGGTTTGGACTCATAAGGGGATTTGTTTATCTCTAGAACACTAGAGACAGTACTGTGCAGGACAGGGGACCTGCTGGACATAGCAAGGTATTTAATACAGGAGGTATTAGACAAGCTGCCTACTATCATGTAATTGCATCTGGGATAGGTACCACAGGTTTGCTTCCACCATTTCCAGGCACAAATAATAAATAAAAATAAAAAAGGTGTGGGAGATGTCAGCATACATTAACATGACATTATGCCTAGCATAGGTGTTATGACTTTTTCCCAGACCTTGGATTTCAAGCAGCTTTGTTACTCTGGTGATGTCAGTCTCCAAATTTAATGAGGGTAGTTTACAAGATGAGATTAGCTCTGACACCCTGGTGATGTCAGTCTCCGGGCCTGATGAGATTGGCCTGCAGCCCCTCCTTGCTAAATCAAGTGATAGCAGACCTCAAACAAACCAAATTATGACAAGGGGAGGTGCTGAAGATTTTCACTATAAATACAGAAACACAAAAATAGCTCGCGCTCTGTTGATGGGACACTTCCTACTATGAGGCTCTGACCCATACTTCTCTCTCTCTCTCCCCCCCTTGTTCTTTTCTTTCTCTCTATATTCTTCTTACTATGAGACTCTGACACACACTTCACACATGCACACACCCACAGATGCAGCTCTGTAACAACCTTATAACTCTGTTCTGTACCTATGTAATAAGCCTATTTCTATATAAAACTCTTTTTCCAAGACACACCAGTTTTGGTTGTCTTATTTGTGCTGCTTACCCTACTGTCTCTGTGAAATGAACCCAGGACCAAACGGAGCATAACCAAAAGTAGAGAGCGGCAAAAGATTACATTTACCAAGAGATTACATTTTCCAGAAATTACAAGAGACTGAATGAATTCTTTGCTTCGGTCCTTAATGAGGAAGATGTAGGGATGTTACCCATGACTGAAGTAGTATTTAAAGGTGATGCGGAAGAATTTAAAGAAATATTGATACACCGGGAAGAGGTATTACAACTATTTGATAAACTGAAGAGTAGCAAATCACCTGGACCAGATGGTATACATCCAAGGGTGTAGAAAGAACTAAAACATGAGACTGCAGACCTGCTATTAGTAATCTGTGAACTATCATTAAAATCATCTGTAATACCTGAAGATTGGAGGATGGTGAATGTAACACCAATTTTTAAAAAGGGTTCCAAGGGTGATCCAGGAAACTACAGACCAGTGAGCCTGATGTCAGTACCGGGAATAATGGTAGAAATCATCATAAAAAACAAAATTATTGAACATGTAGACAGTCACGACTTAATGGGAGACAGCCAACATGGTTTTAGATAAGGAAAATCTTGTCTTACTAATCTGTTATGTTTTTTTGAAGGTGTGAGTAAACAGGTAGACAAAGGTGAGTCGTTTGATATAGTGTATCTGGACTTTCAGAAAGCCTTTGACAAGGTCCTAATCAGAGACTTTTGGCAAAACTAAAAAGTCATGGAATAGGAGGCAGTGTAGTATTGTGGATCAGGAACTGGTTAAAAGATAGAAAGCAGAGGGTAGGGCTAAATGGCCAATTTTCCCAATGGAGAAAGGTGAATAGTGGAGCACCCCAGGGATCTGTGCTAGTCCGCTGCTTTTTGACATGTTCATAAATGACATGGAAAAGAGAATAACGAATGAGGTTATCAAATTTGCAGATGACACAAAACTATTAAAAGTTGTTAAAACCTATGAGGATTGTGGAAAATTGCAAGAGGATCTTACATAGAAATATGATGACAGAAAAAGACCACATGGCCTATCTAGTCTGTCCTTCCATATCAACAACTACAACAGTCCCCTTTTTACCTTTAGAGATCCTCTGTGTTTGTCCCATGCTTTTTTGAGTTCAGTTACTGTCCTCATCTCTACCACCTCCACTGTGAGACTATTCCACGGATCCACTACTCTTTCCGTAAAGAAATATTTCCGCATATCACTCCTGAATCTATCTCCCTTGACCCTCATCCCATGTCTCCTTGTAGCAGAACTTGCTTTCAATTTAAAGAGGCTCTCTCCCTGAACATTGATAAATTGGAAGACTGGGCATCCAAATGACAGATGAAATTTAATGTGGACAAGTGGAAAATTATGTACCTAGGAAAGAACAACCCAAACTATGGTTACACGATGCAAGGTTCCACATTAGGAACCACTACCTAGGTAAAAGATTTAGGCATCATCATGGATAACATGTTAAAACCCTCTGCCCAGTGTGCAGCGGCGGCAAAGAGATCAAGTAAAATGCTAGGTATCATAAGGAAAGGAATGGAAAATAATACAAAGATATTATAATGCCTCTGTATCGTTCCATGGTGTGACTCACCTTGAATATTGTGTGCAATTCTGGTCACCGTATCTTATAAAAGATATAGCGTTATTAGAAAAGGTACAGAGAAGAGCCACCAAAATGGTAAAGGGGATTGAAGGATACCCCTATGAAGAGAGGCTAAAAAGATTAGGGCTCTTCAACCTGCAAAAGAGATGGCTGAGGGGAGATATGATAGAGGTCTATAAATTAATGAATGGAGTGGAACGGGTAAACGTAGATCTATTGTTTATGTCATCAGAATATAGAAAGACTAGGGGACATGCAATGAAGCTACAGGGTAAACTATTTAAGAGTAATAAAAGAAAATAAAATATTTTTTCACTCAACGTGTAATCAAACTCTGGAATTTGTACCGGAGGGTGTAGTAAAAGCTGTTAGTGTAGCTGGGTTTAAAAAAGATTTGGACAAGTTCCTGGAGGATAGGTCCATAAACCATTATTAAAAGGATCCAGGATATCACTGCTTGACCCAATACAAGCATTGTGGAACCTGTGTGTTTTAGAAAAACTGCTAGGTACTTATGACCTAGATTGGCCACTGTTGGAAACAGAATACTAGGCTTGATGGACCTTGGTCTGACCCAGTATGGCATATCTTATGTTCTTAAGGTGCAAGGTCTCTTGGTGCCCTCAACTCATTTGCCGGGGAGTCAAGCGAATCCTATTTCATGCAGATCGTGCTTTTTATAACCTCTAGAAAAGGGAAGAGCCTCATAGACTTCCAGTCCCCCTACAGCAGAGAATGGGCTTGTGCCTCTTGTTCCACCACCAGAGGATTGGCCAAACATAAGGTGGACGACACTTTAGCAATCAGAGTCACTAGCTCATCCATTCTGACCAGGCTGATAGCTTCACTGAGATCTTGTATAGGAAAAGGCACCTCTTCCTCTATGTTGCAGTCATCACTCAGAACACTGGGTCTAGACTTCAGGTCTCGGTCTACAATTGATCTGATTCTCTAGATTCCAACCTCTGCTAAGAGAATATTTTCATGCCTCTGTATCAATCCATGGTGTGACTGCACCTTGAGTATTATGCACAGTTCTGGTCACTCTATCTCAAAATGATAAAGTAGAACTGGAAAAGGTTCAGTGAAGGTAACAAAAGTGATTAAGGGGATGGGATGGCTTCATTATGAAGAAAGACTAATGTTAGGGTTCTTCAGGTCAGAGAAAAGACAGTTGAAAGGATATATAGTAAAAGTCTATAGGACAAGTAAATAAGGAATATGGTGAAGGCAACTAGCAAAGCTGGGCTTAAAAGTGGTTTAGACAAGTTCCTGGAGGACAAATCCATAAAATAATATTAGCTAGGTAGTTTTGGGAAAGCCACTGCTTATCTCTGAGCATGAGCAATAAAAAGTCAATCTACTCCTTGGCATTCTGCTGAGTATTTGTGATCTGGTTTAGCCATTGTCAGACATAGGATGCTGGACTTGATAGATCTTTTTTGTCTGACCAGTAGGGCACATCTTATTTCCTTATAATCAGGGTGGGAATGCCAAGATGCTTGCCTCCTCCAGGCACTAGAATCCCTAGTTACAGCTTGGTCTTTCTTCTCGTCCTTACTTGCCCCTTTCCCCATCTCTTGCGCTTTTCTCTCTTTCTTGTCTTTGATAAGAAAAGAAATAAATGCCCTCTCCTTGAAAAAATGCATCATGTAATTGACAACCCAGCTGTGCCCCCCTCTCCAAATGCAGACCTGTAAGCTGTTTATGTCTCTAAAACAAGGACAGTAAAACCAAGAAATGAGAAACTCAGTAGTTTTAAGAAGTTGCACATTTGAAAAGAATAGGGGCAGCTGGTCCTTGCAGTAGAATTGTTTGCCCCATACTGACTCCTCCCTCGAAACATACTGAAGATACTTCCTTCTGCGGGTGGTATATAAAAAGGACAAGTCATCAAGAAACCAACAGTAGAGGAAATCAAGGATCATACTGAGTGGGAACAGAGGGCGCACCCCAGAGGGAAAACATTTATTTATTCTCCAAAATGTAAAGTTACATGGCAACCCCTTATGGAGTATGTATCACAATTCTTTCTTGTATGTTTTAAAATGTAATAAATCTTCTTAGATAGTGTGGCATGCTGGGAGGCCCACGCAGAGCATAACAAATGTCTGGTACTTATCATTCTTTTTTTTCCTCACAGCAGTTTATTTGGAAAATAAGCAGCAGAGCTCCAGTATCTCTATTGTTTTTTGAGAGCTGTCCATCAAACCTTGTATTATATTTATCTCTGTACCACGCTGCCCTTCGCCTCGTGCTGCAAACATCTTAATTTCCTACCTACTAGCCTTACATTATATAGAATTCAAGAGATGTTTTGGCATCACAGTTTGTACAGGTTTTGCCAGAGCAATATATTAAATGGTTAAAGGAAAGAATGACAAAGAGCATTAAAGAAATAGCAAAGATAAATCCTGAGCTCTGGTGATGTTCAATGTTTTCTCATTCATACTGGAGCAATTTGAAAAAAGCTGCTGAATGTCCCACATATTCATACTGGGGCAATTTCTTCAAATGGATTAGTTTTGCGCATACCATGATAGTGATGGGCTTCACACCTAAGCTCCTAGGGTACAAGGATGTGAAGAAAATTCAGGTTGCAACCTATCTACCGTCCCTAACTGCAGCTCACACTCACAGTAAAGGATTTAAATATCCTATGTGGATATACAGATGCAATTTTTTTCTAAGATAGTTTGGGCAATCTTTATGGATCATCCTTAAAACAAATGTTAAAATCTTAAAAGGCACTTGGACCGCAACACGTAGCCAAAGTAAATTCCTCAACACAGGGGTAACATGATCATAGGGTTTAAACCCTTTGAGTATACGGCTGCTGTATTTAGTACCAGCTGCATCCTATTGAAAAGACATTTAACCATACCAACATGTAAGGCATTACAGCAGTCCGGCCTATTCATAATCAGTGCCTGGATTATTGTTGCCAAATCTGAAGATGAAAGAAAAGGCCATAAGTTGTGAACCACTTGCAGCTGCCAAAAAACAAGTTTTCAGTAATTTGAAGATCTGTGTCTGCATAACAAGCACAGAATCCAAAAGTACCGCCAAGATTTAACTGAGAGAGCCTGACCACTGAAAGACAAAACCAGCAGTTCCTCAGAAGCATTAGCTGAATTCATGCACAACCTGTTCATCAGAAGTCACCTTTCTACAGCAATCAAACACTGCACCTGCAAAGCAAACTTATTTGTTTATTTCAAGACTTTCTTAACAGTCTTTTCTGAAATTAATAGCAAAATGGCATATGATATCATAACCAGATAAAATAAATCCACAGAAAATAAGAAACAACTGAAAACAACAGGTAAAAAAATATAGTCTAAAAAGTCACATTTGCAAGTGAGGAAAAACAAAAAAAAGCCAGACTCTTAAAACCGATATGGTGTCAAGTTTCTCTTGTCACTGATCACCCATTTCACTTATAATAAGAATGCCATTAGCGTAAAATAATCATTAATTCCTAAACCTATAATCAAAAGCACTTGGGGTTTCATACATTAAGCAACAAGTGGGGAAAGCATGCCCTGCTTTATCTGCAATGCCTGTATTTTTGTGTGTGTATGTCTCTTTATGGGCTGGTACATCTTCATATTTGTATGAATGTGCTTGTGATTTTTTGTCACTGCATGTGTGCTTGTGTGTGTGTGTGTGTGTGAGTATGCATTTATATCTATGTTGTCTCTCTGTGTCTGATTGGGAGAAGAGATGAGAGGAAAGGCTGTTTGACAGATGCTATGTTACTGTGAATTACTGTTAGTATACTGCAGCTGTTAAATCTTCTTTTTCTATAGAAATATATTGAGGCATATTTTGGGGGGAAGTGGGGCTTCATTTCTGTGACAGGGTGTATGTCCGTCCCAGATGCTGCTAGAGAGAACTAGGGTTCGGAGCAGGGAAAGGCGAGGTAGAAAGAATTCCCAGCAGGCACCAACCTAGTGGAGGCCCCGGGAATGGATACCCAACCCATGACCCTGTCCAGGGGAGGGAGAGGAAGTAGGGAATCCCTCCCAGGATGCAGACAAGAGAGTACACCTCCTCTTCTAGGCCCACCACAAAGTATAGAAATGAAGATCTAGTGGAAGATAGATAAAAGTCCATCGAGCACAACCCGTCTAAGGGCTGGAAGTAGCTTGGGAGGAGCTACATGGATGGTGGCGGACTTACCAGGGGTTTAAATAACAGAAACCCTGTTTTGTGCTCGGTATTTGCTGGACTGTGAAATTGTGGTAAGAAAAAAGCATAAGAACTCAACAGAGCCACCTGTAGGGTGACTGTCAAGCTGCATGGAGAATGTCATTTTTTCCTAATTTGCATATGACTAAAACAACAGACATATAGTTGGGGAAAACATCCTCTGACAGGGATAAAAAGAGATGGGGAAGGATTAATGCAGTCTAACATTGACCCCGGGATAGACTACTTTATAAGGGGTTCTATCTGCAAAGGTTTTGTGCTCATCCTGAAAGGACAAACTGGGGAGATAAAGGTACCTCAGGGTGATTTGACTTAAATTCTGTAATTCACCATTAACTCCAGACTCCACAACTCTGATTGGCTGGAGAGTAAAGCCATGTGTTAGAGTTGTAGTTACACATACATGATGAGCTGTCAGACTAGCCAATCCAGAAAGGAAGGGTAGAACCAAGAATGTGTCACTGTTGTGGACTGTATTTTAACCCAAATTGGGCTGGAAATTTTCAGATCATCTAGCAAAGTAAATTAAGCTGTATAATTCAGTCAGTAGCTGTTATAGTAGAAATAACAGCAAAGAAAAGGAAAAATTAGACCTTACCTGCTAATTGTCTTTCCTTAAGTTCTCTCCAGGCCAGTCCAGGTACATGAGGGTAGTCAATCCCTTCCAGCAGCTGAGGACTGAAAAGTGAAACTCTTTGCTGACAGCCTATCTAGCTCCCCCTGACGTCAGAGCCTCAGTCTACCCCTGTCCAAGCAGTAGGAACTCCAACTATAACTTTGAACAAAATAAAAAACCTGCCAGAACTCTAGACCGTAATAACTACGCCTCTTAGCCTTAGGAAGTATCCTTTATAATCCTGCAATACCCGCCAGGTTTTTTTTTTTTTTTGACAGAGAAAGTTCACTCCCTCCAGTTTGACCTCCACCAAAAACTTTGGTACACTCCAAGTCCACACTAGGACCGCCCCCTCCGAAACTGGTAACAACTCGCAGACACATTGGGTGGGCCCTGGACTGGCCCGGAGAGAACTTAAGGAAAGACAATTAGCAGGTAAGGTCTAATTTCTCCTTCCTATTCGTCTCTCCGGGCCAGTCCAGGTACATGAGGGTAGTACCAAAGCAGTACCTAAATTCGGGAGGGTCCTGCGAGCCCCGCCACAATAGCTGAGGCCCCCACCTTTGCATCCCCCCTAGCCTGAACATCCAACCTATAATGCTTCGCAAAAGTATGACGCGATGACCACGTTGCCGCCCTACAAATATCCACCGGCGGAACCAACGCACACTCAGCCCAAGATGTAGCCTGACTTCGCGTAGAGTGCGCTCTAAGCCCTTGCGGAGGCAACCTGCCCTCTGCTTCATAAGCCGCCCCTATCGCCTGCTTCACCCACCGGGCGATGGAAGCCTTTGTAGCCGCCTCCCCTTTACGAGATCCTCCAAAAAGCACGAACAACCTATAGGACCTCCGAAACGATTTTGTCATTCTGAGATACCTCTTCAGCACATGACCCAAATCCAATTTACCTTGAATATTGTGTGCAATTCTGGTCGCCGTATCTTAAAAAGGATATAGAGTTATTAGAAAAGGTTCAGAGAAGAGCCACCAAAATGGTAAAGGGGATGGAAGATACTCCTATGAAGAAAGGCTAAAAAGGTTAGGGCTCTTTAACCTGGAAAAGAGACGGCTGAGGGGAGATATGATAGAAGTCTATAAATTAATGAGCGGAGTGGAACGGGTAAACGTAGATCGATTGTTTACCTTATCAGAATATAGAAAGACTAGGGGACATGCAATGAAGCTACAGGGTAAACTATTTAAGACTAATAAAATAAAATATTTTTTCACTCAACATGTAATCAAACTCTGGAATTTGTTACCAGAGGATGTAGTAAAGGCTGTTAGTGTAGCTGGGTTTAAAAAAGGTTTGGACAAGTTCCTGGAGGAAAGGTCCATAAGCCATTATTAAGAAGGGACCCAGGATATCAATGCTTGAACCAATACAAGCATTGTGGAACCTGTGTCCCTTGGGGAAACTGCTAGGTACATATGACCTAGATTGGCCACTGTTGGAAACAGAATACTGGGCTTGATGGACCTTGGTCTGACCCAGTATGGCATATCTTATGTTCTTATGTTCTAATTTCCTAAGCGAGCGATCCAATTTATCACGTTTCTGACACGGAAAGGTGGGAAGCGAGACAGATTGATTTATGTGAAAAGCAGATACAACCTTAGGAAGAAAAGATGGCACCGGACGCAACACCACTTTTTCCGCCGAAAATTGAAGGTACGGCTCTCGACATGAAAGCGCTTGCAGATCTGAAACTCGTCGCACGGAGCACAACGCCACGAGGAACGCAGTCTTCCATGATAACTCTCTTAGACTCACCGACGGCCCCGAGTCAAAAGGCGGACACGTCAACGCCTCGAGCGCCAAGTTTAAATTCCAAGGAGGCACGACTTGCCGTACCGGAGGTCTAATATTCCTAGCCGCTCTAAGAAATCGACGAACATCTGGATGTGACGCGAGAGTGCCTCCCTGCACTCTTCCCCTATAACAAGCTAGCGCTGCCAACTGCACTTTAAGCGTGCTGAAGGCCAGCCCCTTTTCAAGCCCATCTTGAAGAAAAGACAGGATCTCGGGAAGCCCCGCCAAGCCAGGTTTAATGGAACGGCCTGCACACCATGCTTCAAAAATGCACCATACTCGGACATAAGCCACAGACGTCGATCTCTTCCTGGACTGTAACATCGTGGCAATCACGGACCGCGAGTAACCGCGACGTTTCAACCATTCCCTTTCAAGAGCCAAGCCGTAAGCAAGAACCAATCCACCTGTGGCAGTAACACTGGCCCTTGGCTCAGCAGGTTGATGCGATTGGACAGCCGCCAAGGAGAATCCCCTAGAAGCCGCATGAGATCCGCATACCAAGGACGTCTCGGCCAATCCGAAGCAATCAGAATAAGTTGTCCATTGTGGCCCGCTGCTCTCTGAACCACTCGTCCTATCAGCAGCCATGGTGGGAACACATAAAGCAGCACTTCCTCCGGCCAAGGCTGCACCAGGCTGTCGAGCCCTTCCGACATGTGCTCTCTGCGCCTGCTGTAAAACCTGGCCGCTTTGGTATTGGCAAGGGTCGCCATGAGATCCATGACAGGCTGACCCCATCTTACCGTAATGTCGTGAAACACCGCCATGTTCAACTCCCACTCCCCTGGGATCCAGAAGATGCCGACTGAGATAGTCGGCTTGAATGTTGTCCTTCCCGGCCACATGTGCTGCTGAGAGTGCAAGGAGGTGGCTCTCCGCCCACTGCAGAAGGAGTTGACTCTCTTCCAACAAAAGTACTCTGCCAGTACCTCCTTGCTTGTTGATGTAAGAAATGGTCACCGCATTGTCGGAGAACACCTGAACCGCTTGACCCTCGAGTAGATGGACAAACCCCTGTAGGGCTAAATGTACAGCTCGCAGCTCCAAACGATTTATCGACCAAAGGCTCTCCTCCACAGACCACACACCCTGATTTATCTGAGACAGACAATGATCCCCCCAACCGGACAGGTTGGCATCCGTTGTAACCAACACCCACTGTGGTTGATACAGAGGCACCCCCGCTTGATGATGCTGCGGAACCAACCACCACAGCAGACTGTTGCGCACCTCCTCCGGGCAAGCCAATTTCCGAGAGAGAGGGTGATCCTATGGAGACCATCTGGACAGCAAGGCCCGCTGAAGCGGACGCATATGTGGCCTTGCCCACGGAACAAGGTCCAAGGCCGCAACCATCGAACCCAACAACTGCAAGTACCTCCAAGCCGTCGGCGCTTGCAGTCTCAAGAAGGCCTTTACCTGAGAGAAAATCTTCTGCACCCTGTCCTCTGGTAGGAATACTGAACCTATCTCCATGTCGAACACAGCTCCGAGATATGTCAGACGTGTCACAGGCTGCAACTGACTCTTTGCATGGATTATGACCCAACCAAGCTGCCCCAGGAAGTCCACTACTCGTGAGGTCGCTGCGACGGATTCCTGTAGAGAAGCCGCCCGGATCAGCCAGTCGTCCAGATAGGGATGCACTCGAATTCCTTCCTGCCTGAGTGCCGCTGCTGCCACCACCATTACCTTGGTGAAAGTTCGGGGCGCTGTCGTCAGTCCAAACGGTAACGCTCGAAACTGAAAATGACCCATGGGGACCGTAAAACGTAAATACTTTTGATGATCCCTTCTGATTGGAATGTGTAAATAGGCCTCCGTTTGATCTATGGATGAAAGTACCTCTCCTGGCCTTACCGCTCGAATAACCGACCTTAGGGTTTCCATCCGAAAATGCGGCATCCGCAAACAGCGGTTCACGTGTTTGAGATCCAGAATTGGCCGAAAAGAACCCTCTTTCTTTGGAACCACAAAATAAATCGAGTATCGACCTGAGTCGCACTGGTTGTGGGGAACCGGCACCACCGCCTGAAGTCGTAGCAAACGCTGCAACGTGTTGTTGACTGCCATCCTCTTCACCAGCGGTACACACGGGGATGTCACATAGGCCTCCACTATCGGATGCGCAAACTCGAGCGCATACCCCTCGCGGATAATCTCCAGCACCCACCGGTCCGAAGTTATGTTGGTCCAGGCGGAGAGAAAGTCCTGCAAATGACCTCCTACCGGGATCTCCGCCTGGACCTGCTGACCTTCATTGCAGCTTCTTAGTAGAGTTCTGCTGGGAGCCAAAATAGCCGCTGCTGAACCCTCTAGCTCCTCAAAAGGACTGCCCCTGGCTACAAAACGGCCTCTTTGATAAGGCACAAAACGAGGACCTCGGAATCTGTGAAATTCTCTACCTTGACCTCTCGGCATGGAGCTCGCCTTCGTCGCTCTCGGACGGTCCTCCGGAAGACGTCTGCCCTTGGAATCACCCAAATCTTTCACAATTTTTTCTAACACTTCTCCAAACAGCAGTTTGCCTTTGTAGGGAAGCTTACTAAGGCAAGACTTCGAAGACGCATCCGCCGCCCACTTTCTCAACCAAAGAAAACGCCGAGCAGCAATGACAGACGCCATAGATTTTGCCGATATTCTCACCAAATCATAGAAGGCATCTGCTAGATAAGCCGCCAATGACTCTAGCTTTGCTCCTTCCGCAGAAGAATCCTCTGACCTATCCGGACCCGGATTGCCTTGCAGCCACCAGATAGAGGCCCTAGACACATACGCCCCACAGATAGAGGCTTGCAAAGATAATGCAATGGAATCAAAAGCCTGCTTTAACAGAGCCTCTAACCAACGATCCTGAAGATCCTTAAGAGCTGCACCCCCTTCTATGGGAATGGTCGTCTTCTTGGTGACAGCAGTCACTAGAGCATCCACCCTAGGCATGCACAACAACTCCTTCTCCTCCTGGGGAACCGGGTAAAGCCGTCCCAAGGCGCGCCCCCCTCTAAGCGTAGCTTCGGGACGTTCCCACTCAGATTCAATCATCTGCTTAATTACTCTATGAACTGGGAAACAGCGCTGCTCAGCCTGAAACCCCTTCAAGAGTGGATCCTCCAGAGGCTCCTGCTGAACCGCTGGCAGCACTAAATTCAATGCCGCAAGAGATTGAGAAATTAAGGCCCCGAGCTCTTCCTTGCGAAAAACGGAATACATTTGGGTCTTCGCCAGACCCAATTTCCCCTTCTTCCAATTCCACTGGCCAGGAGTCTAAACCAGCTTCTGAAAGAATATCACCTTCCTGCCCTACCTGAGCATCAGAGGACTGTTGCTCGAAGCCATCGAAGCCAGTCTCCAGAACTTTGCCCTTTAAGGAGACCCCTTCCTCTGGGTCTATCTCCTTGGACTCCCCCTTCTGTGAATCCAACAGATTGGAAGTAGCCTGAATATCCACAGACTGAGCATTCTTTAAAAGGAATGCCTTATGCAAGGCCAGAATAAATTCAGGAGAAAACAAGGAGTCCAAGGGTCCCTGCACTCAGGGCCGGATTTACCTTGAGTGAGGCCCTACGCCAACAAAAATTGTGGGCCCCCAGCAGGGGCGGCCCAAGGGGGGTGCGGACCTAATTTGCATAAGGGGCCTCATTTGCATAAATATTTGCATAATGTTACCATATACTAACTTTTAGTAAACGTGCCTCTTAATGAGTGTATGGATAAAGAAAGACTAAAAGATTTCTACATTACTATAATCCAGTGCCAACTGCCAGACACATTAGGAACTACTACAAACACTGCCCATAGTAAACCCGCCGTATCCTAACAGCACTACCAGGACTCACAAAGCACCATACTCTACCAATCAAAAGGCAACACTGCAAATATTAAACCAATACATTTCAGAGAACAACAATACATGACCTACTGGGGAAAGAGAACAAGTGGCAATGTCAAATAGGAATTATATAAACAGAACACCTCAGCTCAGTTACACATGCAGAACATAGACCATCACCAAACAAGTAATCACAATTTAGAAATAGGAAGACAATAATTAAACTGGGAATCCCAAAAGCCAAACTTGGAATGTACAACACTGTAGAAATAAAACTATACATTAATTTGCTCTTGTACTAAACAAAGCGCAGATGTTAATGATGCACATTTACCAGAGCTGACATATTCCAATTAATAAATTCAAAATAAAGAGATATTTTTCTACCTTTTGTGCATTTTTTTCAGCTGCAATTGCTCCAGCCACTTTCTTCTGGTTTCTTCGTGTCTTCTGCTAACTCTCCATCGTCTGCTGTCCATTTGTCCTTTCTTCTCTCTTCTAGATTTTTTTCCATTCTCTCTCTACATCTGCTTTAACATACTAATCTTTCTCCTTTTGCTCTTTCCTCATTCCTATTTCATCCACTCAAATTTTACCCCTCCATCCTCAATCCCCACTTACTCTCCCAATACCCGGCCAATTGTAGATTTTTTATCCCTCCCACACAAAATATTTTTCCCTTCTCCATTTTACTCTTCCAGCCCCATCCCATTCTAATCCTCCCCCAACATCAGCTCCCTTCTAGTTCCAGCCTCACCCAGCATCCATTCCCTTCTAGTCCCTGCATCAGCCCATTTCCAGTCCTAGCCATCCATCAGCCCATTTCCAGTCCTAGCAACCCCCCAACCCAATACCAGTCCTAGCCCTCCCATCACCCCACTTACAGTCCTTAACCCCCCATCACCCCATTTTCAGTTTAAGCCCCCCCTATAACCCATTACCAGTCCTAACCCCCCATCAGCCCACTTCCAGTCCTAACCCCATCAACCCATTTCCAGTCAGCCCCCCATAGCCCATTGCCAGTCCTACCCCCCATCAGCCCACAGCCCATTACCAGTCCTAACCCCATCATCCCACCTCCAGTTTTAACCCCCCAGCCCATTTCCAGTCCTAGCCCCCCCCATAGCCCATTACCAGACAGCCCCCATCAGCCCACAGCCCATTACCAGTCTTAACCCCCCCCAAAGCCCATTGCGAGTTCTAAGCCCCCCCCAACAGCCCACAGTCCATTACCAGTCCTAACCCCATCAGCCCACCTCTAGCCTTAACCCCCCCCCCCCAGCCCAGCCCAGCCCAGCCCATTTCCAGCCCCAGCCCCCCAATAGCCCATTACCAGTCCTACCCCCCCATAGCCCATTACCAGCCCCAGCCCCCCCAATAGCCCATTACCAGTCCTACCCCCCCCCATAGCCCATTACCAGTCCTACCCCCCCCCCGGCCTAAAGTAAAATTTAATTTTAAAAAAAAACCGGGTGGCTGCCGCCGCGGGGCCCCGTCTACAAGCTGAAGCCGTCGGGTCGGGTCGGGTCGGGTCTCTCTCCCTCCCTCCCTCGCTGCAGGCTGCGAGAGACGCGAAGGGAGAAATCCCATCAGCCCCTGCGGGCTTAACACAGACGCGAGGAGACGCTCTATCTTCGCGTCTCTCGCAGCCTGCAGCGAGGGAGGGAGGGAGGGAGGGAGAGACCCGACCCGACGGCTTCAGCTTGTAGACGGGGCCCCCGCGGCAGCAGAGGGGGCCCTGCGGCGGCAGCCACCATGTTTTTTTTTTTAATTGTGTGTGTTTAAAAAAAATTACCTGGTTCTTTTTTTGTGGGCCCCTGCCGGCTGTGGGCCCTACGCCATGGCGTACATGGCGTATGGGTAAATCCGGCCCTGCCTGCACTACTGGCAGCTGTGGCTGAATGGAAGGCTCCACAGAAGACACGTTTTTTGATTTCATCTTTCTCTTACTGGGCTTTGAGAGCAGCGTGGGAGAAACGGCAGCCTCTGACAAGATGGCTGCCGTTCCCGCCTTTTCGGAGGCGCCCTGAGGCCTGTCCAGAACTTCCCCCAATGCTGCTTTGCCTTCCATGTGCCCTGTAAATAGGCCTCTGTAACCGAAATGAACTGCCCAGCAAAAAACAAGCTTGCGATTCGAAAGCCCGATCCCCGCCGACTGCGGCAATCAGAAAATGACATGAGCTGATGCCGAACCGAAACAACTGCCCTAAAAAAACAAGCTTAGTGATGTTTGAACTCCCCACGGCAGCGGCCAAAACACACCCGCATTCACAAGAAAGAAATGCCTACCCCTACCTGAGTAGCGATGTTTATTCTCCTGCTCACCATCTGCTCGCTGCTAGCAGAGAACGGCACTTGCAGTTAACGGAGGAGAGGCAGAGGAATCTGGGGCTCCCAGCTTCTTACCCGAATCTCCCCTGGAGCGATGGACCCTCAGACGGGGCAGGCTCTGCTCCCTGCTGCTTCAACTTTTTGTTATAGGCAGCTGAGTTTCATCCGAACCGCTCCCTTATTGCTCCTTATTTCCTTTTTTTTTTTTGCTTTAACTTTAAAGGAAACTTCCCTTGCCTCTACTGCCCAGCCAGGGCAATCAAGCAAACAAGCCATTGTCTTTTTCCTTCTTTTTTTTTTTACACTACTAACTATACAATCCCGAACTAAACTTCCTCCTTTAAGCTGCTAACAGCCTACGTCCTACTCATCTCTCTGGGAGCCTGTCAGCCATCCGTCCTGTTCAGCTGCTGAGGACTGAAAAGACTGAGGCTCTGACGTCAGGGGGAGCTAGATAGGCTGTCAGCAAAGAGTTTCACTTTTCAGTCCTCAGCTGCTGGAAGGGATTGACTACCCTCATGTACCTGGACTGGCCCGGAGAGACGAATAGGAATTAAATATATATGTTAATAATATAAAATGCAGTACATAACAGCTAGGGACTTATTTGCAATCTCTGTCTGTGTGTGAGTATGGTATTCATGTTTGTGTGTGGTATGTGTTAATGTTTTCTCTATTGTATGTGCTGTGCATGTGTTGTGTCTGGTTGAGCAATGGAAGGTAGTGGAGTATTTTTGGAAAACATAATTTTGGGGATGGGAACAGTTGTGAAGATGTAGTTTTGAGGGTGGGAGTACTTTGCATGGGGTGGGGCATGGGGAGAGGTTTTGAGGGTGGGGCAATTATGGGGGATATTCTATGTGGGTAGGGCAGTTTGCAGGGTGGTGGGGCAATTGTAAGGGGTAGTTTTTGCTGAGGCAACTGCTGGGTGGTAGTTTCTAGGAGTGGGGGCAGTTTTAGGGGTGGTGAGGCAGTTGGAAGGTGGCAGGACAGTTATATGGGTAGTTTTGGGGGGTGAGGGCAGTTTGGAGGGTGGAGGACAGTTGGTGGAGGTACAGTATATTTAGTAGTGGGGGCAGTTTGTTAGATGGTAGGGCAGTTGCAAGTGAGTGTTTTTTAGGGCAAGGGGCAGTGTGAAGTTGGTGAGGCAGTTGTGAGGGGGTAGATTTTGGAGGTGGGATAATTGCAGGGTGACAGGTTTTGAGAGTGGGGACAGTTTGCAAGGTGGTGGGGCAGATGCAGGGGGCATTTGTTGAGGTGTTGGATTGTTGTGGGCATAGTTTTTGGACCAGTTTGTGAAGTGATGAGGCAGTTGTGGGGGGGTATTATTTAGGGTACTTTGTGGCATTGTAGGGCAGTTGCGAGGGAGTCTTTATTAGGAGTAGAGGCACTGTGTAGGCTGGTGGGACAGTTGCATGAGGGTAGCATTTTGTGGTAGGGAAGTTTGTGGGTTGTGAGGCAATTACAAGGGGTATTTTTGTGGGGTGGTAAGGGCATTGCAGGAGGATGTTTTTGGAGTTGGAGCAGTTTGTGGGGTTGTGAGACAATTGCAGGGGGTATTTTTTGGGAGGCAGAAGCAGTTTGCTGAGGGCAGTACAGTTGTGGGAGGTTGTTTATTGGGGTAAGGGCAGTTTGCAGAGTGGTGAGATACTTTAAGAAAGGTTTTTTGTGGTGGGGACAGTTTCCAATGTGGTAGGGTAATTGTGGGTGTGTAGTTTTTTGGGGGTGCAGTTGCAGGGTGATAAGACAGGTGTATGGGGGTACTTTTTTCATAGTGAGTATATTAAGCTATTTGGTAGGGCAGCTACTACTACTACTGATCATTTGCAGAGCACTACAAGGTGAATGCAATGCTGTACAGAGGCCAGTGCACAGACTGGAGGTGCCCTAGGTGGACCCTCCATCCTGCCATCCCCCACTGCATGCCTATTGCTGCCACTGCACGTCTCTGTCTCCGGCAGCAGCAGTAGTAGCAATGGTCCCAAAACCACAACACAGCACTTACCCAGTGTCCCCGGGGTTATTTAATGGATTCTCTCTTGCCAAATCTGCTTCCACCACAAGTTCTTGTTGCCAGCAGAAGGGGCAGAAGTAGCAGATTCGTTAAGAGAAACCGCACTGCAGCCCTGGAGGCAGTGGATATGTGCTTTGTCATGATTTCAGGACCACTGCTGCCCTGGAGAGGAGCGGGCAGTGGCGGCAATGGGTGCCCCTGGAGGTCTTATGCTCTAGGCAACTGTCTAGTTCACCTAATGGTAGCGTTGGCCTTGGCTGTACAGAGAGATATAAGAGACAGTCCCTCTTCATCAGGAGCTTACGATATTAACAATCATGTTAATATTGTAGATAACTGTAAATATCTGTAGAAAGTTCCCCCAGTGAAACCCAAGTTGTATCACCAGTTCATTGTAAGTGCTTAATAGTGAGCCTGTTCTGCACAAAAACTGTTAACCGCACTGATTTTAAAGAGCACGGTATATAAAAACAATAAAATAAATAAATCTAGTCAAGACAGACCACATAACAGCTGGGAACTAGAATATATCTAGGAGACTGCAAAGGAAACACATAGGAGGTGTACAGGAGATAAAGGGGATCAAGATTCAAAAGCAGCCTCAAAGAGGTGAGTTTTTAGCCTGGATTTGAGCAGGGGTCAGAGATGGAACTTGTTGTACTGATTCAGGTCATTTGTTCCGGCATAAGTAGCAGCAAGATAGAAAGATCAAAGTTTGGAGTTGGCAGTGGAAGAGAATGGCACAGATAGAAGGGATCTGCCAGAAGAGCGGATTTCCTGAGGAGGGGTGTAGGGAGAGAAATACATTGGGCTATTTTTGGGAGGGCTTATTTCTCTGGAACCCCCCCCGTCTGACCTGGCCCATTTTCAAACTCGATTTGTTGCTTTACACGTTTTTCCCACATGCCAAATGTCATCTCGTTCTGTTAAATTTTTGGAGAGTTAATTTTCCCCCAGACAGACATTATGAACCCCATTTATATAATTATTCACAGCTTCTATTGGGTTGTAAAGAATAATAAAGGTGATAAAACTGATACCTGCAGAACCCACATGACAGTTCCGAAGGGTCAGACCAAGCTTCCTGTCTTCGACAGTGACCAATGCAGATCAGGCAGCGCCAGGCAGATTCCAAACAGTAGATCCAAATCTTTGTTCTTCACAATCACAGATAACCAATCGCTTTCCCAAGCCTACATTGTTAAAATTGTTTATGGACTTGTGGCCCAGCATCAAAAGGATCCCTTGTTATCTGCAGAATTTCAGAGTACCATATAGGGTGCAATTTTTTAAACCTTTTCCAAGCGTGAAATATCTCTTATAAAATCTAAAATCACATCTAAAAGTAAGCATGGTGCAAATAGATTTATTTATTAACAATTTTTGATATACCATTGTTCCACAAGTCAAAACGGTTACATAGAACTGAGTTGATACAGTGAATGGTTGGAAAAACAATCGACAAACGTTGAGAACATTACAACTGTGAACAATGAACGAATAACATTTTAAATCTCAAACATTTGCTCAAGGGCATATGTAAACTATGTACAGAGGGAAGTAAGGGTTGAGAGTGTGAGGGGTGCGGTGTGGTGGAAGCTTTATGCACGTGGGATGGGGAATGGTCGGTTTGTAAATGGTTGTTCTGTACAATAATTGTTGAGTGTCCATCTCCAAAGTGTCCCAGGAACAGATGGGTCTTTAGCTGTTTTCAAAATTCTGTGGTAGACTTGATATTGCAAATTAAGAGGGGTAGTGAATTCCAGAGTGTGGAGGCGTAGAGAGAGAACTCTCTTCTCCTTGTGGCTTACTTGTAGTTGTGAAGCTGCAGTGGAAGACTGAGGAGATTTTGGGTGTTCTTTCTTCTTGGTCTGTTAGAGTTTGATGTGTGAATTATTGTTTGGAGGTGCTCTGAAGATTGTTTGTCTAGGATTTTGTGGTGATGGTTAGAACTTTGTAATTTATTCTAGAGCTGATGGGAAGCCAGTGGAGGTGTTTGAGAATAGAAGTGATGTGGGATTCTCTAGAGCAGCGGTTCTCAACCTGTGGGTCGCGACCCCCACAGGGGTCGCCACAGGATTTAGCAGGGGTCGCCTCACTTCGCCAAGTTAAATTTTTTTTAAAAAGCACACAAGTTGCTGCTGCTGCCGAGTCCGCTTCTCTGCAGCGGCAAACTCACTGACTCCAATCTTCTGCAGCCGCGGCTCCATGCTTCTTAGGAAACTGCGGCTGAGCCTGTGAAACAGTTGCAAAGCCCTTCCTGTCTCTTGACGGGCTCCGTGCACCATTGTCCCGCCTCCAAAGGAAGTGGTAAACAACTTCTTTGGAGGTGGAGCAATGCTGCACGGAGCCTGTCGAGAGACCGGAAGGCTCCGCAACGGCTTCACAGGCACAGCCGCGGTTCCCTAAGAGACAGGGAGCCGCGGCTGCAGAAGAACAGGGCAGTAGCAGGCAGACAGGGAGAGGGGAGGAGGGGGCAGGGAACCTGCAACGGGGCTGACATGGAGGGAGGGAGGGATGGATGGATGGATGGAGGGGGGGGCTGACATGGACAAAGGGGAGAGACAGGGGGACATACTGGACAGACGGGATAAATGCTGGACAGAGAGGAGAGACAGTGTGGGTTAGGATTATAATGGGCAGATGGGGGGGGCTAGGACTGGTAATGGGCTGATGGGGTGGGGTAGGACTGGTAATGGACTGATGGGGGGGTAGGACTGGTATTGGGTTGATTAGTGGTGGCTAGCACTGGTAATGGGGTTGAGGGGGGACTAGCACTGGAAGTGAGCTGATTGGGGGGCTTCGACTGAGAATGGGCTGATGGTGGGGAGGGGAGGATAGAGCTGCTGGCCCTGGAAGAAAACTGGGGGCTAAGGCTACAAATGGGCTGATACGAGGGGATGGGAGAATGGAACTGGAAGGGAGTGGATCTGAGAGGGGCTGCCATGGTATTTGTACTAGAAGGGACTGGTCAGTGGGGAAGGAGGGGGACTGGAAGGGAATGGACACCAGTGGCAGTCATGGGAATGCAAGTTGACATTGGAAGGTACTGGGAGTGAGGACTGGAAAGGGGCTGATACTGGGGAGGGTTACGGGACTGGAAATAAGCTGATGGAAAGAAGTGAAGAAAACAAAAGAAGAGATAAGGAATGGCAGATGGACCATAGACCACAGAAAGAGAGCTAAGAGAAGACAGGAAAGCAGAAGCCTCAGATCGGGCCCAGCATGATCACAGAATAAATTGGTCAGACAACAAAGGTAGAAAAAATAATTGTATTTCATATTAGCGATTTGACTACAAAATCATAATAATTTTGAAATCAAATATTGTTACTTGTTGTGATTAATTATTGTGGTTTAAATAAGTAAATTTTATAAATAAAAACATATTGCAAAGGCCTATAACAGTGATGGCTAACCTTTTTGAGCCCGAGTGCCCAAACTGCCGCACAAAACCAAAGAATTTCCTCAAAGTGCCAGCATGTCAATTAAACCTTAACAACAAGATTTTAGTATCTAAAAACTCTTTATAAAGTTGCCTGAACTATGTAGCATCATTTGTAAAGTTTGGAATCTTTGTATTGTCAGAGAATCAATTTGATTCACAATCCTTTGGTTTTCATTTCAATTTATTGGCAATTTATAATGTTTTAATGATTTCATTCAATTTAGAAACAGGAAGGCAATAATTAAACTGGGAACCCCAAAAGCCAAACTTGGAATGTACAACAACACTGTAGAAATAAAACTATAAATTAATTTCCTCTTGTACTAAACAAAGCACAGACACTAATGATGCACATTTCCCAGAGCTGACATATTCCAGTTAATAAATTCAAAATAAAGAGATATCTTTGTACCTTTTGTGCATTTTTTTCAGTTGCAATTGTTCCAGCCACTTTCTTCTGGTTTATTTGTGTCTTCTGCTATCTCTCCATCGTCTGCTGTCCATTTCTCCTTTCTTCTCTTCTAGTTTTTTTCCATTCTCTCTCTTCATCTGCTTTAACATAATAATCTTTCTCCTTTTTTAGTCTCCCAATACCCGGCCAATTGTACATTTTTCTTCCCTCCCACACAAAATATTTTTCCCCTCTCCATTTCACTCTCCCAGCCCCATCCCCTTCTAATCTCCCCCAACATCAGCTCCCTTTTAATTCCAGCCCCACCCAGTATCCGCTCCCTTCTAGTCCCCACATCAGCCCATTTCCAGTCCTGGCCCCCCATCAGTCCATTTCCAATCCTATCCGAGTCCCTTCATCAGCTCATTTCCAATACCAGCCTCCCATCAGCCCATTTCTAGTCCTTTCCTAGCCCCACCATCACTCAGCCCATTTCTAATCCAAGCCCCCCATGAGCCTACTTCCAGTTCTAGCCCCTCCATGAGTTCATTTCAATCCAAGCCCCCACCACAGCCCATTTCCAAACTTAGCTCCCCCAACACCCAATTCCCAGTCCTATCCTAGCCCCTCCATCAGCCCATTTCCTGTCCTAGCTCCCTCCCCTAAGAGCCCATTCCAAGCCCCCCTTCCCATCAGCTATTTGCAGTTCAAGCCCCCTTCCACTCAGCCCATTTCCATTCCAAGTCCCCCTCCCCATCAGCTATTTGCAGTTCAAGCCCCCCACTTCCCCTCAGCCCATTTCCATTCCAAGCCCCGTCCCCCATCAGCTATTTGCAATTCAAGCCCCCTTCCACTCAGTCCATTTCCAGTCCTAGCAACCCCCCCAACCCATTACCAGTCCTAGCCCCCCATAGCCCACTCCCAGTCCTAATCCCACCAGCCCATTTCCAGTCCTAATCCCCATCACCCATTTTCAGTTTAAGCCCCCTCATAGCCCATTACCAGTAGTAATCTCCCCATCAGCCCACTCCCAGTCCTAATCCCACCAGCCCATTTCCAGTCCTAATCCCCCATCACCCAAATTTTAGTTTAAGCCCCCCATAGCCCATTACCAGTCCTAACCTCCCCATCAACCCACTCCCAGTCCTAATCCCACCAGCCCATTTCCAGTCCTAATCCATCACCCAATTTTTAGTTTAAGCCCCCCCCATAGCCCATCACCACTCCTAAACCCCCCCAGCTCCCATCACCACTCCTACCCCCCCCAGTGCCCATCACCACTCCTAACCCCCCCCCAGTGCCCATCACCACTCCTAATCCCCCCGCAGCGCCCATCACCACTCCTAACCCCCCCAGCCCAGCCCAGCCAAAATTTAAAATAAAAAAAAGCTGTCTTCTGCCGCTTCCGGGGCCGCCGCGGCAGAATCGAGTGTGCCGCGGGGCCCCCCCTGTGCCTGGCAGAGCCTGCCCTCCAGATCCTGCCTTCCCCGGTATCAGTCCCTGTTTCCAGCTTGTCACACGCGCCGGCTTTCAGAGCGCGAAGGGAACTAGTTTCCCTTTCGCGGCTCTGTTAAGCCCGCGGGGGCTGATGGTAACTTCCCATCAGCCCCCGCGGGCTTAACAGAGCAGCGAGGGAGAAACTCTCCCCTCGCGCTCTGAAAGCCGGCGCGTGTGACAAGCTGGAAACAGGGACTGATACCGGGGAAGGCAGGATCTGGAGGGCAGGCTCTGCCAGGCACAGGGGGGGGCCCCGCGGCACACTCGATTCTGCCGCGGTGGCCCCGGAAGCGGCAGAAGACATATTTTTTTTTATTTTTTTAAATGCGGACCTTCCCGCATGCCAGCTGCAAGGCCTTCGCGTGCCACAGCTGGCACGCGTGCCATAGGTTCGCCATCGCTGGCCTATAATATATTAATAATTCAATAAATGATTACAGCGACAATGCGTTAATGGTAGAGAGACGCATTTGATTTTATCATTGGGGGTCATCACAAGTTGACCAATGGTAAAAGGGGTCACGGTACAAAAAAGGTTGAGAACCACTGGTCTAGAGGCTTGGAAGATGGTTCCAGCAATGGTATTCTAGGCAAGTTGTAATGGGAGGAGTGCATACTTAGCCTTGGTAAATGGAGTTGCAATAGTCGAATAGAGGTGTGGTGGTGGCTTGGCAGACTGAGCAGAAAGTATCAGAGAAAAGGAGAGAGTAGATTTCAGAGAGTTTTAAGCTTAAAGTATACTGCCTTGGTGATGCTTTGAATTTAGGGCTGGAAGGTCAGTTGCTGATCAAGTATGATCCCGAGGTATTTTATCTGGGAGCTGACTCAAATGTTATTGTTGCCGATTCTGATGGAAGCAGGGGGGGATGAAGTTGGGGTCCTTTGTGATATGGAGGAGCTCTGTTTTATTAAGAATGACTGATAGATTGTGGAGGTGAAGCCATTTGACTACTTCAGTGAAGCAATTTGAGATCATGAAGTAGTCAGGTGCGGATGTGAAGAATGGTGTGAAAATCATTATGTCATCCGCATATATCAGGTACTTAACTTGGAACTGTTGGAGAATAGTACATAGAGGATGGATATAGATGTTGAACAACAGAGAGGAGAGGGATGATCCTTGGGGTACTCTTTGGTGTAAGGTGAAATCGTTTTACATTTGTGTTCGAATTTTTATTCGTTGGTTATGGTTGGAGAGATAGGAATAGAACCTTTTGAGGGGGGTGCCATGGACTCCAATGTGGTGGAGTTGGTTGAGGAGGAGTTGATGAGATATGGTGTCAAAAACGGTGGAGATATCTAGAAAGAGCAGGATAAAGCCTTGGATGATTGTTTCAATGCCCATTAGGAGTGAGTTTAATAGGGAGGTCATGAGTGTTTCTGTGCTGTGATTGGGTCGGAAACCATGTGTATGTGCATCTGTAGGTGCAGATAGGTTAATGTGATCTTGGAGATGGGTTTGAACAGCTTTTTCGATGACTTTGGAGATAAATGGTATACTTGTTATGGGTCTGTAGGAGGTTGGAGAATGTGGATCTAGGTTTGGTTTTTTTCAGGAGCGGTCTTATCAATACTTGCTTGAGGGAGGAAGGAAGGAGTCCTTGAGGGAGGGAGGAAAGAGTCCTTAAGAGAGGGAGGAGTGAATGATGTCAGAGGATTGGTAAGAATTGGTCTTTTGTGATTTTAATCCAGGAGATTGGACATGGGTCAAGAGAAGAGGTTGTGATGTTTATTTATTTATTTTATTTAGTATACATTTGTATACCGCTACTTCCAGCAATCAGCAGCGGTTTTTGATTACAGATTGGAAATTGTCAAATCATGACAGGAAATTTTTGAGGTATAAACACATTGATTAGACAGGAAAGCACAGCACACAGAGAACTATTTTACAGGGAACATGGGCTATGGAGGGTTAAGTGGCTTGCCCAAGACCACAAGGAGCACCTGTGGGACTAGAAACCCCAGTCCTTCCGGCCCAAGGTTGCTGTCCTCTAGTGGGATTTCAACCCCCGACCTTCCGGCCTGAAGTACCTTGACCCAACCACTAGGCTACTCCTCCACTCCTCCACTGTTGATATTGCTTACTATGTTATTCAGCTCCTTTTGTATTAAAATGTTGAAGCTTGTCCAGTGGCAGTCTTGTAAGGTTTCTTCATTTGAAGTTGGTAGAGCTACAGGAAGGGGTGGAATTGTACTTGGACAGTAGGTAAGATGCCATGTCCTGTGGTTGAGGGTATGGTTCTGGTTTGTTTGTGAAGGGTCTTTGGTGAGTGATTTAACAATATTAAAGAGTTCTCTGGGTTTGTTTATTGAGTATGAGAGGTGGTTATTGTAGTACTCTTTTTTGGTGTTGATGGTTGCATCGTGGTATAACTTTAGTTCCTATAGATAATGAGATTTGATTTGATTGCTTTGAGACTTCCTCTATTGTCATTCAAGACGTTGCAGGTTGCGTTTCTGCACTTTTAGGGCTGCAGAGTACCAGGGGGCATGTGGCCGTTGTTTACTGTGTGAGGTTTTGGGTGGATCAAGAGCGGCCGCTGAGATGGCTGAATTCCATTTGGAGATTTTGGTTTCAAGGTCTGTCTGGATTTGAAAAGCAGTTAGAGCTGGGATAGTCTTTTGGAGACATGCTTATTGATCGAATGAGAGGAACCTCCGAGTTACTGACAGGGGGCTCTGGAGCGGGACTTGTGTAGATGAGCTGGGAATGCTGAAGGAGAGGTGCTGTGATCAGACCAGGGGACTGGAAGTACTGAGAGTGGAGTATATCCATGTGCATTTAGGAGCCGCTCTGGGAGGAAAACCAGATCAAGGATGCCACCCTTTTCGTGAGTCAAGGTTGATATAAGCTGGGAGAATAGTAAGCCTGTCATAGCATCAAGAAAGACTGAGGAATAGCTGGAGAAGGCAGATGTGAGGTTTAGATCTCCGACTGGCATAAAGGCTTTGTGGGTGGCTGAGTGAGAGTAGATTTCTTCCATTAAGGTGGCTAAGTCATCAGCATTGGTGTGTGGGGGCCTGTATGCCAGGTCAATAAGAAATAAAACTCACATAGTGCATGACCTCATCACGGATTCAAAGCCTGATATACTATGCATCACTGAGACATGGATAACCGAAACTGACCCAGTAATCATCAATCAAATAAGCAAACCAGGATATACAACCTATAACTGTCCCCGCTCCAAGAGAAGGGGAGGAGGAGTCCTAATCATGGCCAAATCAGGCCTAACCCTAACCAGCACACCACTAAGCGTGCTCGATGGCATTGACATACTCAAAATAGAAAACAGAACTCTATCCATATGTCTTATCTACAGACCACCAGCTTCCCCGCCGGAATCCCTGGCAGCAGCTCTAGAAACCATCTCAGCTACTGCACCCAAAAAGAATCAGATCATCCTAGGAGACCTGAACCTTGCCTCTACATCCGCAGTGTAATCAAACACTTTCCATGAAGCTATGGAACAACTGGGTTATGAACAAATCATCCAAAACGCAACCCACATCAAGGGTAATACCCTGGATATGGTGTTTCTACCCAACAAGCATCCTAGTCTGTTGAAATCCAAACCACGAATAACTCAAGTACCATGGTCAGACCATCATCAAATCGAGCTAACCATAATGCTCCCCTCAGCACCTGACCAATCACAACCAGACCAAGCATCTCACCAGCGAAGATGCTTCCAACAATTCAACAAAGAGGCCCTCCTTGAATCTATAATAAACCACGTATATACGGATCTCTCGGACCTTGAGATGCTGACAGACCTCTGGAACAAGGGGATCGAGGCTACCTCAAAACCCACCTGGAGTCACCCTAAAAGCTCAACCTTAACCAAGTCTGAACCTTGGTACTCTGCAACCCTACGAGATCTCAAGAAGGACCTGAGAAAGCAAGAACGAAAATGGAGAAAACACAAAACCGAGGAGCACAAGAAGGCTTACCTCAACCTCCTGTCAACATACAAGAATGAGGTCAACCAAGCAAAGAAAACACACCAAACAAGCACACTCAATAAGGCCCTCAACAGGCCTAGGGAGCTTTTCGCTCTCGTCAAATCCCTCACCAAGGCTCCGCAAGAAACCAACCCTAGTGGTTCCATAACTGCCCAGCGGCTAGCGGATCATTATGCCTGCAAGCTCAATCCCACAGCACCGGCCCTCTCCACTCCAAAACTGGACTCAGCCAACTCCCTTCAAGTATTCAACACCCGGGGAAGTCCTGACCAGGGCGGAAAATGGTCAACCTTCCAGAGAGTGGATGACCAGCAGATAAAAGACATCATCACCAACCTAAGAACCACTACCTCCCCTCTTGACCCCTGTCCAGCCTCCTGGATCAAGGCAACCAAAGAAGAAATAGCACAACACATCTCCCACATAGTGAACCTTTCACTACAACAAGGCCTCATGCCATCACTTCTCAAGAAGTCTCTTATACGTCCCATCTTGAAAAACAAAGCGCTCAACAAGGACGACCCTACCTCTTACCGCCCTATCTCAAGTATACCCTTCCTCGCCAAGATCATTGAAAAGGCAGTGCAGCGGCAGCTGCAAGACCACATTGATGACACAAACGCCCTTGATAAGCATCAATACGGGTTTCGGCAACATCACGGCGTAGAAACCCTCCTGTTAGCCCTACTGGACAAACTACTCAAAGGTCTGGAAGACAAGAGCAAGATGTACATGCTTATATTCATAGACATCTCAGCAGCTTTCGACTCAGTGCATCACTCCACACTTTTAGAACGACTTGAGTCCATAGGTATCTCAGGAACTCCACTAAATTGGTTCTCCTCCTATATAACAAACAGAATGCAGCAGGTCAACTTCAACAATGTCAAAGCAACCCCCTTCCCGCAGACCCAAGGCATTCCACAGGGATCCGCCCTCTCCTACCTCCTTTTTAACTTATACATTCAACCAGTATGCAATATTTTCCAGGGCCACGACATCAACTACCATATCTACGCAGATGACCTAATGCTCTATACACAACTAGACGTAAATAACCCAAACCTCAACAAACTAGAAAATTGCCTACACGAACTTCAAGTCTGGCTCCAACCAACAATATGTCCATAAACCACAAGAAAACAGAAGCAATGTGTATCTCCGGGAAACCGGGATTCGAGCCCCCCACAATGGTCACCATGTTTATCTTATCCAAATTTATTTTCCTGTTTTATGTAATACCGAGCAGCCTGTTGTTCTGGTCTTTGGTTCTCTGTAAACCGCGCTGATTGTAAATAGCGCGGTATATAAAAAATTGAAATAAATAAATAAATAAATAAATAAATGAACAGTAATAACTACAACATCAAAACAGAGATAAAATATTTGGGAGTGTTGCTTGATAGCAACCTGCATATGGACAAGCACCTTCGAACCACCAATCGGGCTATCTTCCACAAACTAAGAGTCTTGCAGCCCCTACGTAGCATCCTCGATCATACTGACTTCAGATCTGTCGCTCAAGCCCTCATCATCCCACACTTGGACTACTGTAATGCCATACTGCAAGGCCTGCCAAGAAAAACTACAAATATTCTACAAATGGCACAAAATGTAGCGGCCCAAATCATTATGCAAAAAGGACTCTCTGACCACATTACGCCCGCGCTAATTGAGCTTCACTGGCTCCCAATCACTGCCCACATTCAATACAAAATCATAGTCACGACTTTCAAACTCATCCATGACATAGCGCCCTCGCACCTCAACAGCTTATTATCCAATCTGCCCAACAACAGAAGCAGACGAACACCCAACCTAAATACCCTCTGTATCCCGAAGTGCTTCACAAAGGTTAATGCATGCACCAGCAACAGAGCTTTCTCATTTATAGCTCCGGCACTCTGGAACCGATTGCCAAGCGATCTACGTGAAGTCTGCGACCTGAAAGACTTTCGAAAACAACTTAAGACGCACCTCTTCCAATCACATTTCAACTTAACTTCATGAAATGCATCTAGCCGTAATGTAAATATGTATATATAAGGATCCTTTGTATAAATTGTAAATATGTTTTAAGTACCCTGTATATAGCTGCGAGATTCAATCAACTGTAAGTCCTGTAACCCCATGTTTGCTGTGCACTATCTCCCCTCCCTAATCGAAATGTATATACCCTAATTACCGGCCGGTACAGCCAACTCCCCCATGTATAGCAACCGCTGCTGATCACTGGAAGCAGCGGGATACAAATGTACATTAAATAAATAAATAATAAATGATGAGATTTCGGTTAGAGACTGTGGTGATATGAAGGTTGGGGGTGGAGGCATGTAGAGTAGGAATGCTCAAGGGAGGTGTTAGGAGGGAGCATGAATGAAGTCACGATCAGTACCGGGAAAAATGGTAGAAACCATCATAAAGAATAAAATTACTCAGCATGTAGATAGTGTGATAAGGAAGCTTATCATAGCTCAGGAAGGAGCTATAGAAAAAGTGAAGTAACTCTGAACAAGCAACCTGTCAGTTCTGGTAGAAATAAGAAAACAGAATTTTCCCATAAAAGACTACCAGTCCCAGAATGCACCAGGTTTCCAACAGCCATTAGAGGAGCTGAAGTGGGGAAACGTGTGTTCAATCAGGAGGGCTATGAGGTAATCCCTAAGCACTCATCTCAAAGGGCAGGGCCTGATTCAGCAAAGCTGCGCTGTGTTAGGGAGGAGCACTCATCTAAGCAGAATAAAGGTAGAGTTTATTCTACAGAGAATCAGCTTGAGCTTGATCATCTTCATCATCAGGAGGATCATCAGAAGCAGAAGCCAAAACGGACGGACAGAGAGGGAAAGAAACCCTTTGGAAGAAAGAGGAGAAAAGCCTTTGAGAGGTCTAGAAGAGTCCAGAGCAGTACGTATACTGGGAGGCATTCCAAGGGCCAGCATACACCATTGGACTGGGGAAAGCCAGAGGAATGGTGCTGCAGAGCTAGGAATCTCCAGACGGTACCTGTGAGAGAGACGGCTGCACGTAGAAGGGACCCTAAGACCCGTGCCAGAAGGTATGTGAAGAGAGATCCAGTGTCCAGGGATCTGGATTGGAAGGCTGGACATAAGAACTGGACTACATACTGGCCAGGCTATATAGAGAGGAACTCTAACAGCAATGGAAGCTCAGGTATGAACACTGATCTATGCCCTAGCTATAACCTTGAAAGACAGCAGGGAAACAAGTATTCTCCTGAAAGTGCTCCATTGGGAGATTCATCTGTGCCAATCCATGATATTGAACCCATGCTTGTTGAAGAAGAGGGGGTGATAGCAGATGAAGAATCTGTTTACATGGACTGCTCTCTGTCTAAACTCCTTTGGTGATTTTCTGTTATAAAGTACAGCAACCATCACAAAGAAATACAAACTTGTTCTTTAATCTAGTCAGAAAAGCTCCTGAGTAGGATTTTTAGCCACGCAGTAGAAAGCAAGCCAGCTAAGGGGTTTCAGCTGGATAACTGCTAGCAATTGAGCCTTACCTAATTGCTTGTGAGCTCTGTGAGAATCACTTCTGAATCTATGTGGGAAGATATAAGAAGTTAACCTGAAAAGAACAGTTTTTCTCTTCTTTGTGGCTTTTGTTTGTTGTTTGATACATGCTAAGAGAATATTAGCTAAAGCCTACAGAAAAGACCAGTTTGTTACCAACCAGGTCTTATTTCTTTTGCTTTGATTGCCTGACAGTTCAAATGTTGTTTTCCTGATTTTGTTTTTTTCAAGTTTAACACTGAAAGCAAGTAACCTGATTTATGTGCTACCAAGCATATCTGTGTTGGGAGAAATAACCCCATAAATAAATATCTTATTGGCTTTACACTTGAGCACAACTAAATTATTGTGAGCAGCTGTGTCGGGTGTGAATGGACTGCATTGCCCACAATCCCTTGCAAATCATATTGACATATGCACTTGCCAAGACTGTGAACATTCTCACCCAGGCAGCCGTCTGACAATAGTCATGACCTAATGGGAGACAGCCATCATGGCTTTAGACAAGGAAGATCTTGTCTTACTAATCTGTTATGTTTTTTTGAAGGAGTGAATAATCAGGTGGACAAAGGCGAGTCGGTTGATATTGTGTATCTCGACTTTCAGAAAGCCTTTGACAAGGTCCCTCATGAGAGACTTTTGGCAAAACTAAAGAGTCATGGGATAGGAGGCAGTGTACTATTGTGGATCAGGAACTGGTTAAAAGATAGAAAGCAGAGGGTAGGACTAAATGGCCAATTTTCCCAATGGAGAAAGGTGAATAGTGGTGTACCCCAGGGATCTGTGCTGGGTCCGCTGCTTTTTGACATATTCATAAATGACCTGGAAAGTGGAATAACGAGTGAGGTTATCAAATTTGCAGATGACACAAAACTATTTAAAGTAGTTAAAACCCAAGAGGATTGTGGAAAATTGCAAGAGGATCTTGATAAATTGGAAGACTGGGCATCAAAATGGCAGATGAAATTTAATGTGGGCAAGTGCACGGTTATGCACTTAGGGAAGAACAACCCAAACTATGGTTACACGATGCAAGGTTCCACATTAGGAACTACCACCCAGGAAAAAGATTTAGGCGTCATTGTGGATACCATGTTAAAACCCTCGGCCCAGTGTGCAGCAGCGGCAAAGAGAGCAAATAGAATGCTAGGTATGATAAGGAAAGGAATGGAAAATAAAACAAAAGATATTATAATGCCTCTTTATCGTTCCATGGTGAAACCGCACCTTGAATATTGTGTGCAATTCTGGTCGCCGTATCTTAAAAAGGATCTTTATCTTTATCTTTATTACGTCATTTGATAGACCGCTCTTGTCAAGACATTCGAGCTGTGTACAATAAAAGGCAATACGCCACTAAGCTAGAGAAAAGGAACGCCAAATTATAAATAGGAAAGAGGGAGAAAAGGACAGTGTACAACAACAGCAAAAGAGCACAAAGACACACCAGACAGAGGATTCAAGACAGACAACAGGCACAGGGAGAGAAGCCAAAACAACAAAAGGGAGGCAACAGTACACGACTGGACTAGGCAACAGTACTAAAGACAAGCAAACAAGGACTCAAGGGGGGGCATCCGGGGGAAGGTCAAAGGCTTGTTGGAACAGGTGAGTTTTCAGTTGGTCCTTAAATTTGGAGTATGAAGATTCTAGTCGGAGGGAAGGTGGCAAAGCATTCCAAAGAGAGGGGCCTAGAAAAAAGAAAGCGGAGTGACGGGTCTGTTCTAAGTGTGCTTGTGATGGAGAGGGTAAGGACAGGCGATTAGCATGCAGGGAACGGAGTTGACGGTAAGGTGTGTGCAGAGATATAAGATCAGCCAGATAACGGGGAGTAGAGGTGTAGATGGCTTTATGTGTCAGAATAAGAAACTTATAACAGAATCGAAAGCGGAGAGGCAACCAATGTAAGCGGAATAGGATGGGAGTGACATGCTCGTAACAATGGGAAAAATTGATAAGACGAGCTGCCGTATTCTGAATTAGCTGAAGGCGCTTAAGTTGAGTGGCAGGAAGGTTAGCTAGGAAAACATTGCAGTAGTCATGTCTGCTGATAACCAAGGCCAAAACAAGGGTAATCAGTGCAGTAGAAGGGAGAATGGACCGAACAGCTCTAATTTGACGTAGGACTGCGAAAGACCGGCGGGTGAGAGTGGAAATGTGACCAGAGAAAGAAAGAGTGGAGTCCAGAGTAACCCCCAGGTAGCGGAAGGAGGAGACAAGCGGAATTGGAGTGAGATCGATCTGAGGAGCAACAGTCGGACAGGAGCCACTCAGGGAGACCCAATAGCTGTAGACTTTGCTGGATTGAGATGCAGAAGGTTAAGGGAAAGCCAGGAAGCGATATGAGCAAGGCAACGATTAAACTGAGATATGTCAAGGTTCAGTTGTGAAGTATGATATAAGAGAATGATATCATCGGCATAAATGTATGATGAAACCGGATATTGCTGGATCAAGAGAGGGAGGGGGGAGAGGAAAATATTAAACAGAAGAGGAGAAAGAACAGAACCCTGGGGAACACCACAGGTAAGAGGGAACGGAGAAGAGCACTGGTTATTGGAGTGGACGGTAAAAGAACGGCTGGAGAGAAAAGAAGAGAACCATTTCCAGACCTCACCACGTAACCCCAGATCAGCCAGACGAGAAAGAAGAATATGGTGGTCAATCAGATCAAATGCCGCAGAAAGGTCGAGAGAGACAATGAGGGTAATATCTCCACGGTCATGGGCGATGTGGAGTTCATTGAGTAGCGCCAGAAGGACGGTTTCCGTACTAGCGATTTTAGAAAAGGTTCAGAGAAGAGCCACCAAAATGGTAAAGGGGATGGAAGGATACTCCTATGAAGAAAGGCTAAAAAGGTTAGGGCTCTTTAACCTGGAAAAAGAGACTGCTGAGGGGAGATATGATAGAAGTCTATAAATTAATGAACGGAGTGGAACGGGTAAACGTAGATCGATTGTTTACCTTATCAGAATATAGAAAGACTAGGGGACATGCAATGAAGCTACAGGGTAAGCTATTTAAGACTAATAAAAGAAAATATTTTTTCACTCAACGTGTAATCAAACTCTGGAATTTGTTACCGGAGGATGTAGTAAAGGCTGTTAGTGTAGCTGGGTTTAAAAAAGGTTTGGACAAGTTCCTGGAGGAAAGGTCCATAAACCATTATTAAGAAGGGACCCAGGATATCAATGCTTGAACCAATACAAGCATTGTGGAACCTGTGTCCCTTGGGGAAACTGCTAGGTACATATGACCTAGATTGGCCACTGTTGGAAACAGAATACTGGGCTTGATGGACCTTGGTCTGACCCAGTATGGCATATCTTATGTTCTTATGCTCTTATATGTGCGTATCTTATAAAATATGCATATATGCACATAACGTACATGCTAAAATTTACACCTACTCGAGAGCAGGTGTAATGTATGCAACTTCAGTCTAGGTGCCATTTCTTAGGATTTCTGCTAGAATTTATAAAGACATAGAGGTGCCCTATTCGTCTTTATAAAATAGGCCCCTTTTCGATCAACAAATCTAGATGCCCTGTTATAAAATAAGCCTCATAACGTGGTTCTGGCTAAGAGGATGGTGTATTTGGATAAGCTTTGTCTTTGCATCTAAAGGAAAGTAACCAGGAGGGGAGCGATTTTTCTAGATGGCTTCCCCCACTGAGAGGTAATAGGGGGGAGTTGCTGAAGTCATCTAGGGAATAAATAGAGGTGTTTTGGTGAGAAAGCTGTCTTTTGCCTTTTTTCTGCCAAGCTCAAGAGGGAGCACAGGGTTTCTGAGAGAGTGAATCCTTTGTGCTGGCTTAGTCCTTGAACCAAAGAAAAAGGAGAGGAGTTTAGGGGTTTTGCCTCATTTTACCCTAAAAGAAAGTGGAGGGGTTATACTATGAAGGCCTATGACCAGTGGAGAAGTATGGGGGAAAAGAATGTGCAGCCTGAGAGATTTTTGCTGACTGCCTTTGAGCAGTTTCTAAAATGCTTGTATGCAAATGCTAGAAGTCTAAAAAATAAGATGGAGAGTTAGAATATATAGCACTAAATGAGAGGTTAAATATGATTGGAATCTCAGAGACATGGTGGAAGGAGGATAACCAGTGGGACACTGTGATACCTGGGTACAAATTATATCGTAGTGATACAGCTGATCAAATTGGTGAAGGGATTGTGCTCTGTGTTAGAGAGGGCATTGAATCAGAAAGGATTAAAGTTTTGCAGGAAACAAAATTTGCTGTAGAATCTCTATGGATTGAAATTCCATGTAAAAAGGGGAAGGCGATGGTAGTGGGGATGTACTATCGACTGCCTGGCCAGAATGAACAAATGGATGATGAAATGCTCAAAGAAATCAGGGAAGCTAACAAAAGTTACAGCACAGTAAGAATAATGGGTGATTTCAATTACCCCGGTATCGACTGGGTCAGTGTCACGGCAGGACATGCTAGAGAGATAAAGTTCCTAGATGAAATAAATGACTGCTTCTTGGAGCAGCTGGTTCATGAACTGACCAGAGGGGAAGCCATATTGGACCTAGTCCTTAGTGGAACACCAGATCTGGTGCAAGAAATAAGGGTGTTGGGGCCACTTGACAATAGTGATCATAGCATGATCACGTTTATTTTATTTATTTATTTATGCTTTTCTTCTATACCACTTTTTCCAAAGATCAAAGGCGGTTTACATTTAACATATAATGAACATGGTTTTACATGGAACAGTGTTTTTCATAACTATGTACATTTAACTTTTCATGAACTTTTCATAACTATGTACAATTAACTTTACATGAACAGTAACATGGAACAGTGTTTTTTGTGTTTTTTTTTCCATAACTATATACAATTAACATTGGCTAGTAATGCTGTAACTATTTACATTAATCATTCATTATTAATCATAGTTTGTAAGAGTTGCTTTTTCTTAAGTGTATTGAGGTTTGAGGCTTTTTGATCTGTGGTTAAGGAGGATTGTTATGGAGGTGCAGTGTGCGGGATGGAGGGGATTCATTAAGATTTATAAAGTGTTCTGTAAACAGATATGTTTTTAGTTCTTTCCGGAATGTCAGGAGATCTTTTATTTTGATTTAATTAGTGAAGGAGAGATAGTAAGGAAATCCACAGTACTACCTTTTTTTTATTTATTTATTTAAAGGCAACACAAAATTACAATAAGACAGTCATATCATGAGTTACAAGCAATATGCAATACCAAGCGAAACTGCTGGGGACTCACAGGCAAAGTTCTCACGGCCTTCTTTTTTTTTTTTTTTGTCTTTAGTAAAGTATAATTATCCCCCTACTCCTCCGTTCTCGCCTAGTAGCAACCCCAAACCTCCCTACCCACCTACCCGTATTACCCCCCTACGCCCCCCCTTCCCTCCCCTTCCCTCACCACCCCCCACCCACTACGAAGACCCTGCCTGCCTAGTAAGAGTGGCGAGAGGGCTTCAACATATCAGAACACTCGGAGTGGCGGGGGAGTCAGGAGACAACACCTCCCATAATTATGCCAAATCAGCGTGGCCAGGGAATGCAAAGGACCCCTAGGCAATCATGAAGTGTACTTCAAAACAAAAGCTTCCCACACTTGTTCGAACTGGGGGAGGCGAAACTTTCCAGCCACCACCCCGCGTTCCATGATGTATGTGTCCCACATGCGTTCCAGCCAACAAGAGAAGGAGGGTGCTAGAGCCTGCTTCCAAGCAGCCGCTAATGCCAGCCGCGCAGCATTCAAGCCGTGTCGAATCAAGATTAGCTGGGGGGTTCTGGCGCCCGGGACATTCACACCTAAAAGGAAGATGCCTGGATCCCAGGGAATGTGCAACCCAACCAATTGTTTTAAGCGGTACTGGATCCCCCTCCAATAGGTGCTAATACGAGGGCAGAGCCACCAAACGTGCGCCAAGGTGCCTCTCAGTCCACAATTCCGCCAACACAAGCTTGAAGCCCCAGGGTATGCACGCGCTATCCGGTCGGGCATCATGTACCATCGATATAGAATTTTATAATTAGTTTCATGGGCATTAATTGCCACCGAGCTTTTCAACAGTCTACCTTCCACCTGCTCCCATCTCTGCTCCGCATAGTGGAGATTCAGATCATGGTTCCACTGTTCCCTATGCTTGCCACCTCCAGAGTGCCGCTCTTGCAACTGGGCATAAAAAGCAGCAATAAGGCCTCTCGTGGTGGTGCTCCCTTCACAAAGACGCTCAACATCCGACATGTCCCGGTCCACCTGGGATCGAACCGCCAGGGACCACACCCAGTGTGTCACCTGCGTATACTGGTAGACATGACTATCAGGTAGGCCAAAATCCTCTTGAAGCGCTCGAAAAGAGCGTAACCTTCCCTCTTCAAACAGCTGCCCAGCTCGGCTAAGTCCCCTATGCCCCCACATTCGGAATACCTGGTCACTCATCCCTGGAGGAAACAAAGCGTTGTCCACTATGGGCGCCAGTGGGGTCAAATCTGCCCCTTGAGGCCGGAAGGACCTGTCCCAGCATTGGAGCGTGTGTAGGATATAGGGGTTACTTGGGCGCTCGCCCCCTCGCAACCTAGAGCCGAGCCATAGTCTATAACCCAGTCCCGCCCCCCCCCCCCGCGAGGTGCTGTTCCAATTGGACCCAGCGCTTGGGTCTGTCAGTGTTCATCCATTCCATCCCCGCACGACACTGTGCCGCCATATAGTACCACTGGAGGTTGGGGGTGCCCATACCGCCGCGGCGAGTCTGCTTATAAAGCTGTTGACGCGCTATGCGGGGCCGACGTGAGCCCCATATAAATTTCATAAGCATTGCTTGCCACTTAGCCAAAACTCCCCGCGGGAGTGGGATAGGGAGTACCTGAAAAAGATATAAGAACTTTGGAAGAGCCACCATCTTGACCACGGCTATCCGCCCAAACCAGGACAACATCAACCTCGCCCAGGACTCAAAGTCTTGCCTAACCTGCTGAAGGAGCGGGTTGTAATTTTCTTTATAAAGTGCCGCACGCTTAACCGTTAGATTAACACCCAGGTAGCGGAGGGCCCCTGACACCCATCGAAAGGGATATGTGGTCTTCAGTTGTGAGCAGACCGCTTCCGGGACCCCAACATTTAGAATCTCGGATTTAGCGTAATTAATCCGGAATCCCGATACCCGGGAGAAGGCAGCAAAAAGTTGCATTGCGGCCGGAAGAGACGCAGCCGGGTCCACCAGGGATAGTATGATATCGAGTGGAGGAGTGGCCTAGTGGTTGGGGCAAGGTACTTCGGGCCGGAAGGTCGGGGGTTCAAATCCCACTAGAGGACAGCAACCTTGGGCCGGAAGGACTGGGGTTTCTAGTCCCACAGGTGCTCCTTGTGGTCTTGGGCAAGCCACTTAACCCTCCATAGCCCATGTTCCCTGTAAAATAGTTCTCTGTGTGCTGTGCTTTCCTGTCTAATCAATGTGTTTATACCTCAAAAATTTCCTGTCATGATTTGACAATTTCCAATCTGTTATCAAACCGCTGCTGATCGCTGGAAGTAGCGGTATACAAATGTATACTAAATAAATAAATAAAAATCGTCCGCAAAAAGCGCTATTCGATACTCCTCCGGGCCCGCTCGAACGCCCACTATTTCTAAATGATCACGAAAACGCTGCGCCAAGGGCTCCATCACCAGCGCGAATAGCAGCGGCGACAGAGGACACCCCTGCCGAGTGCCCCTTTCCAACGGAAAACTCGCAGATTGACCCCCATTAACGTGGACTCGAGCCCTAGGTTCTTGGTAGAGGCAATGGACCCACCGTTGGAAATTAGGGCCAAACCCCATTGCGTCCAGCACACTCCACAGGAAGTCCCAACTAACGCGATCAAATGCTTTCTCAGCGTCAATTCCCACCAAGAGCGCCGGTTGGGTGTCCCGCCGAGCCACATGGATAACCTGTAGCATTCGTCGAATATTATCCGCCGCCTGGCGGCCTGGCACAAACCCTACTTGATCTGGGTGAACCAAAACTGGCAGAATCCGGTTCAGTCGGGCAGCCAACACTGATGCCAAAATTTTCACATCCGTGTTTAACAAGGAGATTGGGCGATACGAAGCTGCCTCCTGCAGGGGCTTACCTGGCTTAGGTATCATTGCAATAAGGGCTTTGCGCTGAGAAGGGGGCAGCGCCTCCCCCTTCAACACCTCATTAAAGAGCAGCATCAAGGTCGGCGCCAGCTGTGCTCTAAATTTTTTATAGTACTCAGCAGGAAAGCCGTCCGCGCCCGGCGCCCCCACTGATTTCAGTCGCCGAATTGCCGTCTCCACCTCTTCCACGGTGAATTCAGCGTCTAATTGAGCGACATCTGACTCAGCCATCTGTGGCAGCGTGACCGCACGTAAGTACTCCTGCACCTGTTGCCTGTCCACTGACTCAGCTTTATACAATCGTTCCAAAAAGTCGGCAAATACCTCGCGAATCTCCCTGGAGATCACCCTCTTATGCCCCGGGAATCTCAAAGTTCACGGATTACCCTTGAGGTGTATTGCTGTCGGAGCTTTAGGGCCAGATACCGACCAGCTTTATTCCCCCGCTCGTAAAAGGTTTGGCGCATTTTCCATCTTATGTTATCCAAGTCACGCTGCCTGCATGCCCCCAACTTAGCCTGCACTGCCCGACATTGGCACAGGATACGTTTAGAGCCTGTCCGAGCGTGCTCCCTTTGAAGACGTCGAGATTCCTCCTCTAGCTGACAAGATTCCTGCTTCCAGGCCCGCCGAGTTCGGGCTGCTTCGGCTATCAAGTGACCCCGCGCGGTAGCCTTAAAGGCGTCCCAGACCGTGGGCAAGGGAACCTCCCCTGTATCGTTTAGCTCAAAAAATTTGTTTATAAAGTGACCATGGTCCTGAACGGCATGCTGCCACCGCAAAAACGGATATCTAAATGCCAGAGCCGATGCTGCTCGTTGTAAAAATCCGCAGGGAGGGTGAGCCAGCACGGAGCATGATCCGACCACGTCAATGTCCCGTGCCCGGCCTCGATTTTCTCGTCCAACAAGCGTTGATCTAATAGAAAATAGTCAATAAGGGTGTGTACCTGGTGCACGGTTGAGTAATATGTGTAACTTTTTTCCCCCTCGTGTGTATCTCTCCATACGTCACGTAAGCCTAAGTCATGCATTAAACTCCACAGTGCCTTACTAGGCCCTCGCGACATCCCCCCAACCTTACTCGTCGAATCCAAGTGAGGGATCAAATGAACATTACAATCCCCATCCAGTATAATAGGGCCGGTTGCAAACTCAGCCAGCTGAGCTTTGAGCTGAGCAAAAAATATCACCTGGCCTGTGTTGGGGGCATACACGCTAGCCAATGTCAGCAAACGGCCTTCCAAGTGAACATTCAGTAGGAGCCATCTCCCCAAACTATCCCTCTTAACGTTTTCTACCTTGAGGGACAACCCTTGATGGAATAAGAGGGCCACGCCACACTTCTTGCACCCATTGGTGTCTGAAGCCACCCATACTTCATGGTAGGGTTTGCATTTTAACCACCCTTGTTTGCTAGAACGGAGGTGTGTCTCCTGCAAAAACACCATATCTGCTCTCAAGGATCTCAATTCCGCAAACAGCAAAGAGCGTTTTCCTGGGGAATTGAGACCCTTCACATTCAAAGAGATTAACTTCAACATGGTTAATCAAGTGTTGCGCCTCCAGAGCCCCCTCCCCGCCCCGCACACTCATTAATTTGATACATTATAAACATCCTCTCACCTACCCATCGCTGAACAGTTATCAACAGCAGTCCCCGCCACCACCACTCCTCCCTACCATCCAGTGAGATTATTGAACCCCCCCCCCCTTCCCCCCATATCAGTCCTATCTGTACTTCTTTCCTATCCCACCCCTCTTCCCTTCCCAGCTGTACCACCTGCCTGTCAGAAGGACAGGACACGGTAAAGCTAACCCCTTGTCCCTCTCCATCCGGTTCCCCATGCAAAAAGATACTAACATGTACTGTGATGTGATGTCCCCCTTGAAGCTTGTGTAAGCCTAGTTAGGTGCCTTTCACCCTCCCTTCCTTAGCACAATTACAGTGTCCTCGTCCCCCCTTTTAACACTAAACAATTTTTCAAAACCTCAGGATAACAGTATACCTTTTGAACATTAACCATCAGTGTGATGCAATACAGACTATGCAAACATAAAACAGCAAACGCTTAGCAGTATCTAGAGAGTTAATTAGTACTCCCTCGGTGCCTGGGAGAATTTCTCGAGTGGTCAAGGGAGTCTCAAGTTGGTCTTCCCACTCGAGTCCATTTCGAGCGCTGGGGCCTGGCTGCCGGGGTTTCCGGCAGTGCATTGTCATCCACCAGGCCCGCCTGCCGCAACGCTCTCCATGCCTCCGTATGGTCTTTGGCTGAAATTTTTTTATTTCCCAAGAGGAAGTTCATTCGAAAGGGGAAAGACCAGGAGTAGCGAATCCCTTTGTTGTTCAGTACCGCCGTAATTGGTTTCATCTCTCTGCGACGGGCCAGGGTGAAGGCCGACAGGTCTTGGTACACGTGCACCGTTGCCTCCTGGAAGTGAATCACTTTTTCCTCTCGGCCTCTCCGCAACAGAAGCTCTGCATCCGTATATCTCAAGAATCTAGCAATAACATCCCGCTGTTGGTTGTTTGGCGGCTTTCCCAAGGCACGGTGCACCCTCTCAATCTCCATCCCTGGGCCCCGGGATGCGACTTCCTCGGGCATAAGCAGTTGCTCTATCAGAGTCTGAAGTATTACCTGTAGGTCCTCAGCACCCCCCACCGCTTCGGGTACGCCTCGGAAGCGGACGTTGTTGCGGCGAGATCTGTTTTCTATATCATCAGTTTTATAGGTCAGCTCCATTGCTTGCAAGCGTTGTCTATCAGCTGTACATTGTATATCCACCAGAGTACTATCATAGTCCTCCATTTTGGTCTCAACCTCCTCCACTCGCATGCCTAGGTCTTTTATATCAGTTCGGAGTTCTGCCATTGTGCTCATCACTTCCTCGCGCATGGAGCGAAATTCACTCGCTAGGTCTTCAAAGCCCCTATGAAGTTCCCTCTGTAAAAGCGCGTGTGATGATGAAGCTGTCGTAGCTTGTTCGAGGTCACTCGCTGTTTCGTCCCCTGATCCTTCCGACAGTGTTTTTTGGGGTGGGGTGTTTTGTGTTCCAATTTTGCCCTGCAGGCGTTGCGAGGCCCGCACGCCATCTCGAGTCTCAAGCCCCTTGGCCTTAGCAGCCATGAGATCCGCCACTCGTAGCTTCAGAGCAGTGAGGAGCTATTTATTAGGGGCAGTTGAAAGTAAGATGAAATAAAGTTCCAGTCTTAACCAGTAGATGGCTGTCCACCGAAGAGAAGAAAACGAAGTAGCAGTGATCAGTAGTTGCAGGAAGGCTCTGCTAGCATTTCCATTGCTGTGCTGTCAGCTATACATATGCCAATTCTCAGCAGGGTTGAATTGGAGATCAGAATGTCTGAGGAGATTCCAGTCCACAGATCTGCACTCTGTGCGCAATTTGTTAGAGTTGGTACAGCTCTGGGCCCCTAGTTAAATTGCTCCCGCCAAAGGTGCCTGGAACGCAAAGATGCTTGTGCGTTCCAGGAGCACGTGGCAATGGCCTCCAGCCCGCTCCAGCAGGCCTCCTGGATTTAGTCTGCTGCAGGTCGGGGAGCCCAGATTAGCATTCACCTCCTCCAGGGACTGCCGCGATCTTGCCGCTGAGTCGGGAGGCAGGGGGATCGCCAGCGATTGGTTACGTTAATGAAGGGCCCGAGTACTCACAGCGATCCTCTCTACCGCCAGGCCCGACCTCCGTCCCCCGATGCGATGGTCTGCTTATCCGCCGGCTCACAAGCCCCTGCACGCACTCCCTCGAGATCGTTGGAGAGGAGCGGGTCCGGCCGGAACGTCGCGGTTGAAGAGCTCTGCAACGCGGCTCTGGTCGCGGGGATCCGCGCCTGCTCCTCCGGCGCTCTCTGCAGCAGCGTGCAATTAGTGTGGGGTGGCTCAAGGTATCGTGGGCAGACTCGTCGTCTCCCAGCCCACCGGAAACACCGCCGCTCGCTGTCTCCCGCTCCCGAAAGGATCCACTTATTGTCTCCAATCTTGGGTGGGTGAGTACGGGGGAAAATGCTGGTTTTTGCTTGCGCTAGCTTAAGGTAGGGGGATTCCCGGGACGGAGCTGTCTTAGTAAGCGGCCATTCCTTCTCGGGCTCATGAGCGCCCCCTCCCACAGTACTACCTTTTAACTTTCGAAAGGGAGACTGATAAAATGAGGAAAATAGTTAAGAAAAAACTAAAAGGAGCAGTTGCAAAGGTTAAAGACTTAAAGGGGTGTTGTTGAAAAATACTATCTTGGAAGCCCAGACCAGCTGTATTCCATGCTTGAAGAAACATAGAAACATGATGACAGAAAAAGACCACAAGGCCCATCTAGTCTGTCCTTCCATAACAACAACTACAACAGTCCACTTTCTACCTTTAGAGATCCTCTGTGTTGGTCCCATGCTTTTTTGAATTCAGTTACTGTCCTCATCTCTACCACCTCCACTGGGAGACTATTCCATGGATCCACTACTCTTTCCGTAAAGAAATATTTCCGCATATCACTCCTGAATCTATCTCCCTTCACCCTCATCCCATGTCCCCTCGTAGTAGAACTTGCTTTCAATTGAAAGAGGCTCTCTCCCTGAACATTTATGCCACGGAGGTATTTAAACATCTCAATCATATCACCTCTATCCCGCCTTTCCTCTAAGGTGTACATATTAAGATCCTTAAGTCTGTCCTCATATGCTTTATAATGAAGCCCATTAATCATTTTAGTAGCCACCCTCTGCACCGACTCCATCCTGTTCACATCCTTTTGAAGGTGCGGTCTCCAGAATTGCACACCATACTCCAAATGAGGTCGCACCAAAGACTTATACAGAGGTATTATCACCTCCTTTTTTCTGCTAGCCATTCCTCTCCGTATGCACCCAAGCATCCTTCTAGCTTTTGCCGTCGCCTTTTCTACCTGTTTAGCTACTTTAAGATCATCAGACACAACCACGCCTAGGTCCCGCTCTTCTTTAGTGGAGAAAAGTACTTCACCTCCTATACTGTATTGCTCCCTTGGATTGCTGCAGCCCAAATGCATGACCTTACATTTTTTAACATTAAATCCCAGCTGCCAAATTCTAGACCATTCTTCAAGCTTAGCTAGATCCCTCCTCATGTTATCTACACCTTCCTGGGTGTCTACTCTATTACAGATTTTGGTATCATCCGCAAAGAGGCAAACCTTACCCGACAGCCCTTCCGCTATATCACTAACAAAGATGTTAAAAAGAATCGGACCAAGGACAGATCCCTGGGGCACACCACTGGTAACATCCTTCTCCTCAGAGTGAGCTCCATTTACTTGTACTCTTTGTCGCCTCCCACCCAACCAATTTCTAACCCAAGCAGTAACTTTAGGGTCCATCCCTAGGGTGCTCAGTTTGTTTATAAGTCGCCTGTGAGGAACAGTGTCAAAGGCTTTACTGAAATCTAAATACACCACATCTAGAGCTCTCCCTCGGTCCAACTCCCTGGTCACCCAGTCAAAGAAATCGATCAGATTTGTCTGACAAGACCTGCCTCTGGTGAATCCATGCTGCCTCGGATCCTGTAATCCGCCGGACTCCAGAAACCTCACTATTTTCTCTTTCAGCAGCGTTTCCAATAATTTACTCACCACTGAAGTTAAACTAACCGGCCTGTAGTTTTCAACCACATCCTTACTTCCGCTTTTGTGTAAAGGCACCACATGAGCCTCTCTCCAGTCCTTTGGCACCACTCCTGACTCCAACGAGGCATTGAAAAGGTCAGTCAGTGGAGTTGCTAGAACGTCCCCAAGTTCCCTCAGTATTCTAGGGTGTATCTCATCCGGTCCCATCACAAGAAAAGTGGAAGGAAGTCCAAAAAACTGCCAGCATGGTTTAAAGGTGAGGTCAGAGAGGCTGTTGCTGCCAAAAAAGCATTTTTCAGGAAATGGAAAAAAGAGCCAAACGACGAAACCTGGAAACAGCATAAGCACTGGCAAGTTAATTGCAATGCATTAATAAGGCAGGCAAAGGGAGAATTTGAGAAGAAGCTTGCTGCAGAAGCAAAAACGTGTAATAAAGTACATTCATAGCAAAAATCCTGTGAGTCAGTTGGTCCATTAGATGATAGAGGGGTTAAAGGGGCACTAAGAGGCGACAAGGCGATAGCGGAGAGACTGAATGAATTCTTTGCTTCGGTCTTTACTGAGGAAGATGAAGGGATGTTACCCATGACTGAAGTAGTATTTAAAGGTGCGGAAGAATTGAAGGAAATATCGATACATCGGGAAGATGTATTACAACAATTAGATAAACTGAAGAGTAGTTAATTACCTGGGCCGGATGATATACATCCAAGGGTGTTGAAAGAACTGAAATATGAGATTGCAGACCTGCTATTAGTAATCTGTGAACTATCATTAAAATCATCTGTAATACCTTAAGATTGGATGAATGTGAACGTATCACCAATTTTTAAAAAGGGTTCCAGGGGTGATCCGAGAAACTACAGATCCGTGAGCCTGACGTCAGTACCGGGAAAAATGGTAGAAACTATCATAAAGAACAAAATTGCTGAACATGTAGATAGTCATGGCTTAATGGGAGACAGCCAACATGGCTTTAGACAAGGAAGATCTTGTCTTACTAATCTGTAATGTTTTTTGAAGGTGTGAATAAACAGGTAGACAAAGGTGAGTCGGTTGATATAGTGTATTTGGACTTTCAGAAAGCCTTTGACAAGGTCCCTCATCAGAGACTTTTGGCAAAACTAAAGAGTCATGGGATAGGAGGCAGTGTACTATTGTGGATCAGGAACTGGTTAAAAGATAAGAAAGCAGAGGGTAGGGCTAAATGGCCAAATTTCCCAATGGAGAAAGGTGAATAGTGGTGTACCCCAGGGATCTGTGCTGAGTCCGCTGCTTTTTGACATATTCATAAATGACCTGGAAAAGGGAATAACGAGTGAGGTTATCAAATTTGCAGATGACATAAAACTATTTAAAGTTGTTAAAACCCATGAGGATTGTGGAAAATTGCAAGAGGATCTTGATAAATTGGAAGACTGGGTATCAAAATGGTAGATGAAATTTAATGTGGACAAGTGCAAAGTTATGCACCTAGGGAAGAACAACAAAAAGAGTAATTAGACTTACCTGCTAATTGTTGTTCCTGAAGGAACTCCAGGCTAGTCCCGGACCACTGGTTGTCACCATCTTCCAGCAGCTTGAAGACTAAGAAAAAATCCTTTCTTTTTGTGATGTCACTGGTATATCCTCACCGGATCCGCCTCCTGACACCAGTAACCTATTGACAAAGCAGACTCAATGGAGCAACAATTAAGTAGAACACAATTCTGACAAATAACACAATTAACCTAACTTTCCAAATCAAAGTTCTAGCGAACACGAGAGAGCCAACTGAACGAACAGTTGCAGCACCCCCCATGGACTCCTACGCCCCCCAACAGGAGGTCTCTCTTCCTCCCCTTTAGGTGAATGGAAGGCACGTCCGAATCCCAGCGAGAGCGCCACTAAACCCCCAGCCCTCTCTTACCTGTAACTGCTTGTGCTTCAGGCTGCAGCCTTTAATGTACTAACCGGGAGGGTTACGGGACTAGCCTGGAGTTCCTTCAGGAACAACAATTAACAGGTAAATCTAATTTACTCTTCCTTATCGTCCCTCCAGGCTAGTCCCGGACCACTAGGTAAATACCCGAGCAGTGAAAATCAACAAAACCTTATCGGGAGAGACCTGCGAAGCCAGCCTGAAGAACCGCTGATCCAAAACAAGTATCCCTCTCCACCTGCACATCCAGACGGTAATGCTTGACAAAGGAGTCCAGCGAGGACCAGGTAGCTGCCTTGCAAATTTCCACCGCCGGTACCAACTGGCACTCCGCCCAAGAAGAAGCCTGAGCTCTAGTTGAATGCGGCTGGAGCCCTACGGGCACCTCTCTGCCCTTCAAAATATATGCAGACTCTATAGCCGACTTTAACCAACGAGCTATGGTTGCCTTAGCAGCCACCCGCCCCTTCCGAGGGCCCCCGAACAGAATGAAGAGCCTATCTGATTTGCGAAAACTCACGGTCCTCCACAAGTAAGCCCTCAATGCACGACGAACGTCTAAGCGATGCAATCTATTGGAGGAAGAATCTGTTGACTGCTGTCGAAAAACCGGTAAAGTAACAGCTTGATTTACATGAAACCCCGAAACGACCTTCGGCAGGAAAGACGGAACTGGTCTTAAAACCACCTTGGTTTCATAGAAGGAAAGGAACGGCTTCCTACAAGACAAGGCCTGCAACTCCGATATTCTGCGAGCCGAACATATCGCCACCAAGAACACCACTTTAAGGGTAAGATCCTTTAAGGACGCTTCCCCCAAAGGCTCAAAAGGCTCTCTTCCCAGGGCATCCAGTACAAACGGAAGACTCCAACAGGGCACCTCTTGGCGACCAGGTAGACGAAGCAGAGAAACGGCCCGCAAGAACCTCTTGACATCCACATACGAAGCTATCGCCTGCCCCCGAATTTTCCCTCTATAGCACACAATCGCTGCGACATGCACTCGCAAGGACGCGGCCGCTAAGCCCTTTTCGAGACCGCCTTGCAAAAAAGCTAAAACCTGAGAAACAGACGCCTGCAATGGCTCCATTTTCGCCTCCGCACACCAGGCTTCAAACACTCTCCAAAGACGTACATAAGCTAACGAAGTAGAACGCTTCCTAGACTTCAACAAGGTGGCAATAACCGGTGTCGAATAGCCCTTGGCCCTCAGCCTAGCCCTCTCAAAAGCCAGGCCGTAAGCGAGAATCGACTTACCTGAGGCATTCGCTATGGTCCCCGAGTCAACAGGTCGTCCCGCAGCGGCAGCCGCCACGGCGTGCCCACCACGAGCCTCAACAGGTCCGCATACCAAGGTCATCTCGGCCAGTCCAGAGCTATCAACAACACTGTGCCCCTGTGTCGCTCTATGCGCTGTACCACCCTGCCTATCAACACCCAAGGTGGAAATACTTACAGGAGTTGTTCTTCCGGCCACTTCTGTATGAGAGCATCCAGACTCTCTGACATTCGCTCTCTTCTTCTGCTGTAAAACCGCTCTACCCTGGCAGACTGGAACGTTGCCATGAGGTCCATCACCGGAGTCCCCCAACGTTGCACCAACAGCTTGAACACCTCCTGATGGAGGACCCACTCTCCCGGATCCACCTTTATGCAACTCAGGAAATCTGCTTCCACATTGTCCACTCCGGCTACATGCGCCGCCGACAGCGCCTGCAAATTGTTCCATCCACTCGAACAACATCCGGGCCTCTTCCTCCATGGCCACACTGCCGGTTCCGCCTTGCCAATTGATATAGGCCACCGCCGAGGCATTGTCGGACAACACCTGAACTGCCTCGTTTCGCAGCGGAACCTGAAACGCCCGCAGCGCTAGGCGAACCGTTTTCAACTCCAACCGGTTGATAGACCAGGTCTTTTCCTCCTCGGACCACCGACCCTGGGCGAATCTTCCCTGCATGTGAGCACCCCAACCAGATAAACTGACATCCGTCGTCAAGGGAACACAAGTAGGCACCTCCAACAGCATGCCCCTGCTCAACACCTTCGCCCTGGTCCACCAGTGCAACGCCCGCCTCGTCTCTGGAAGCCAAGGGAGGCGGCGCGACAGGGGATTGCGCTGATGAGGCCATCTCCAGAGCAACGCCCTCTGTACCGGCCTCATGTGCGCTCTTGCCCACGGGACCAGCTCGATAGTTGCCGCCATCGTCCCAAGGACCTGCATGTAGTTCCACGCTACGGGCACACCCCTGTGCAGAAACTGCCGGACGAGCATCCTGAGCTTTCGTGCCCGGTGCCATGGCAGATAAGCCTTTCCTGTCTGCGTATCGAACAACGCCCCTAAATACTCTAGTCTTTGAGATGGCACCAAACTGCTCTTGGACATATTGATCACCCAACCTAGACTCTGCAGAAACTCCACAACTCTTGCCGTAGCCTTCCTGCTCTCGACCCGGGACTTTGCACGGATCAACCAGTCATCTAGATACAGGTGTACCAGAATGCCCTCTCTTCTCAATGCGGCTGCTATGACTACCATCACTTTGGTAAATGTTCTTGGGGCAGTAGCCAATCCGAAGGGCAACGCTCGGAACTGAAAATGCCCCATGGGCACCGCAAACCTGAGGAATGGGTGATGCTCTCGCTGTATGGGAATATGCAAATACGCTTCCGAGAGGTCCAGGGACGTCAGAAACTCCCCCTTCTGAACCGCCACTATCACCGACCGGAGCGCCTCCATACGAAAATGCTGTACTCGCAGACAACGGTTTATGCCCTTGAGATCTAAGATTGGCCGAAAGGTACCCTCCTTTTTTGGAACCACGAAATATATGGAGTATCGACCGCAGCTGCGTTGCTCCGGAGGCACCGGCTCTATTGCCTTGAGAGCTAGCAACTTCAAAACGGTCTCCCGAACGGCGGCGCATTTGACTTGCGATTTGCAAGGGGACTGAACAAAAAATTCTCGGACCGGTCGGAGGAACTCCAACGCATATCCTTCGCAAACGAGCTCCAACACCCACCGGTCGGACGTTACTTCGGCCCAGGCAGGATAAAACTCCCTTAGACGACCTCCGACTGGGATCAGAGCCACCTGGGCCTTCCTGATCTCATTGCGATTTTCGGAAATTCGAGAACAAGGTAGAGGCCCCAAAACCTCTACCTGCTCCCCAAAACACTCGAAATCCCTGGGTTCTGCCCAGGAACCTTCCTCTGCTAGAAGCCTGACTAAACCTTGGATACCAAAAACGCCGAAAATCCCGTTGCTGCGGCCCCTTGTCCGCGGCAGCAGGACGGCCCTGTTTCGGACGATCTTCTGGGAGCCTGCCCCCCTTCGACTCTCCCAGCTCTTTCACCAGCTTATCCAAATCTTCCCCAAAAAGCAACTTCCCCCTGAACGGAAACTTGCTTAACCTAGATTTTGAGGAAGCATCCTCTGACTAATTGCGCAGCCAAAGATAACGACGCGCCGCCGCCACCACCGACGCCATGCTCTTTGACAAACTGCGGATAAGATCATAATGGGCATCTGCCAAATACGCCGTTCTGGACTCCAGTCGCGCCACTTCCCCCAAGTTCTCACCACTAGGGTCGGTCGGCAGCCTTTGAGACCAGCGCAGGCAGGCTCTGGCTACCCAAGCCCCACAAATAGCCGCCTGCACCCCCAAGGCATTGATGTCAAACACCTGTCTTAGCAAGGTATCCAGCTTACGGTCCTGCACATCCTTAAGGGCCGCAGACCACCTCCACCAGAATGGTAGTCTTCTTAGTGACCACCGAGACGGCCGCATAGACTTTAGGCGGTTTGAATAGCTCGCGGTCCTGGTCCACAACGGGGTAGAGTCTCCCCATTACTCTAGCCCCCTTGAGTGCGGCCTCCGGCAGATCCCATTCTTTTTTAATCATTTCTCGCACTACTCTAAGCACCAGGAAGGCCCTCTGGGTCTTCCTAAAGACTTGCAGCAAGGGATCCTCCAACGTAACATCCTCTGCCGGCCCAGGTAACGGCATGTTTAGCGCTTTGAGCGCCTCGTCTATGAGGGTGGGCAACTCGTCCCTCTGAAACACTCGCACAATCCTAGCCTGATCCTCCTTGTCCGGAATCTCACCTTCCTCCAACTCATCGTCCAAGTCCAGGTCCAGCTCCCCCTCATCCGATAGCCCTCCTTCAGAGCCAAGCGACCGCTCGCTGCAGTCCATTTTGGCCCTCTTAGCCGGACTCCCAGGTGCTCCAAGCACCTCTGGAGTAACCTGCCTTTTAATTCCACGGACCTCATCCGAATTGGACGCCCCCAGGACCATACTCTGGCCACTGAAAGCCTGCTGGATCAGGGCTACAAACTCCTTGGAAAAAATTGTTGCCAATCCCCCCAGCACGGCTGCCACCGCCACCGGGGGATTTGGGACCGAGGAGGGCCCTGCCACAGGCTCCCCTACCTCAATCCCCGGTGCCTCAGGCTCTGAACTTGCGGTTGTGAACCGCTGACCCTCAACCTTACTCTCCAGGTCGCGCTCCATTGCAGAAGCCCCCTGCACACACCTCTTGCAAAGGCCGGTCTCCGCCGAGTTGCTGCGTCTAGAACCGCAAATCAAACAACGCGGCTTGGACGGCATGCCCCAAGGCCCCCGGAGCCAGAGGGGGATTGAGCCTGAATAAGCCAAAAAAAACCCTTCAGCGATTATGGATCTCTTTTCCTTGTTCTTCTCTTTTTCTTTTTTTTTTCTTTTTTTGTTCAGAACAGTGTAACCCAACAAAAATTGTTACCGAAAAACAGTTAACCTACCATACTCGTGAAAAAGACAAGGTTGCCCCAGAACCGCGGCTTCCCACGCAAATCAGCGATCCTGTCAGGCCTGCTTAATCAGCCGGCATTTTCCCGCCCTGCCGCCACGCGCCAGGGCCTCAAGGATCCCAATCGCCTGCCGGTACTCAGCCCCGTCGTACCCTACTGGGCTCTACACCCCCGCAGATGCACGGGAGCCGGGACAGCCCGAAGAGACCGCGAAGGGCTAAAGGGCCCACCTTCCACCGTTTTCTCTTGCAGCCTCAGCAACGCACCCCAACGCTCTTAACCCCGGAAGGCGTCTCTGGGTCGCAGACAGCGCTACTAGTGTGCCCCGCTTGAGGCCTGTCACTCTCCGCTTCCAACGGGATTGCTGACAGCGTCGGAAGCAGGAGAAAGCACCGGCTGTTACCCACTTCAATGCTTCTGTGACCGGGACTTTTCACAGCGCCGCTAGGCAGAACATCTGCAGGCGCTGACTGACAGTCCCCATTCAGACGGGAGGAGAGAAAAAACTACTACTTCCAGCCTGAAATTGTGGCAGGTGCAGGCCTGTGATCCACGGTGTCTGACATAAGCAGGCCAGCATGGCTAGCTTGACCTGTAAGTGAAGCCTGTGGAGAGGCCCATAGGATTGCACATCCCCCAATATGCTGCTATTGTAAGATAGAACTCAGTAGAAGTATTGAATTAGTTTAGGTAAGCAGAACTGAGAGATGGAAAAATACAGAAAAACATGTTTAAAAGTTACTGATAAGAAAAAGTACATCTGCAAGGAATATAATTGGGAGTGCTGACAGATGAGTTGCAGAGCCCTGCTCCTCTGCATGCACAAATTGGCTCTATGGCCTTGAGAGTGTGAAAGTAACAAGTTGATGAACTGACCATTGTAATTGGGACTAGAAGGGGGGTATGCAGGTGCCATGCCCACAGAAGGAACATAATTGGATAAACTTATCAGTACCGGGACCAATGGAAGGGGTACGGGAGGTACGGGAGGTTACCGGGACCAATGAAATGTTTTTCTATACCTAGAATGGAACAGAAGTCTATAAAAGTTGTTGTAATGCCTGAAAACTTTGCTCAGCCATTTTGAAATTGACTGGTTCGAGACTTGTGCACAAATAAATGATTTGGACCTTCTGAACAGACTCCTGGTATCATTGGTTTGTCTGCGCTTTGCTGCTACATATTCTTGGTGCGTTGGCCGGGAAGTTGTGGAATCAAAGTGTATATAGGGCAATATACCACGACTTTCCGCTTCTATAGGCTTGGTCCTGCCGGGATCGCGCCCTTCCGACGAGGGCTGCTCCCTGGCGCCACCGGTCCCTTGTATCGGAGGGAGCTGGTCGGACCTCGGCGGGTGCCGGGCCTGGCTGGAGCCAACGCCTCGAACCCGAGTGAGGGGAGTCCGAGGTCCAACTCATGCGCCTGCTTGGGAAGTTTGAGGACCGGATCCGGTGAGTATAGTTTTGATTTGGTGTCTAGACAGAAATAGAAAGAGCAGTACTGCCATTGGAACTTGGAATTTGGAATTTGTAATCTCGAGATATTGGGAATTGGTAAGAGAGCTTGATCACCTCTCCAGGAAGGGCTGAGTAACCCCGCATGGGAATTCGCCGGGTGAAACCCCCATCCTTTTTGTAATTGGGAAAAAGACTAGTCAGAATAGATAGAAACGAATGCATTCTGGGATACGTTGCTAGCATGATTGTGTGAACGAAGTGTGAATGAGAGGTCTGGCAGCACGGACCAAGTGAAGGCGGACCCCTGAGTAGCGCATTTCCTGACCGGGCGACCGCGTTCAGGTCGCGAAAAGGGGGAAGCGATTGTCGTCTTGTCTTGTTATTTGTACTCCCTATACGTTTCTAGGGCCGTGAGGACCCCTTACCCACGGTCCGCCCTCCTTTTCCCTTTTGTCTGTCGTTGCGCGCGCACATCGAAATGGGAGGGGCGGGGTCTACTAGAAACACTCCATTAGAATGTATGATCGCACATTTTAAAGAGGGATATTCAGGAGATTATGGTATTAAAATGACAGCAGCCCGTTTGCAGGTTTTGTGTACTAGGGAGTGGCCCGATTTAGACCCCATCTGGCCCCGAGAGGGAACGTTCAATGTAGAGATTATTCAGTCAATACACCGTAGGGTGCGGATAGCGCACCCCGATCAGTACCCCTATATAGATTCCTGGTTAAGTATTTGTGAAGATCCGCCCCCCTGGGCGCAGCGCTGTTATGAGGAACAGTGCGGAATAATGTTAGCTAAAACAGATTCTAGTCAGAAAACAGAACATCCCAAAATGAAAGAGCAGGATAAGAAAGCCAGAAAGAAGCCCATCCTGGTAGATCCTGATTCCCCAGAGATAATTCCAAGACAGCCCCGAACCCCAGGTCCGGTAAGAGTAGCCCGGCATCCTGCCCCAGAACCCCAGAGACGGCCGGAGCGGGATCCAACCCCTAATCCCCCTCCTGGAGGGCAGAGAGAGGAATCAGCTGAAGACGAGGATGCCATAAAAAGCGAGTCAGAAGCAGAGGTAGAAGAGGAAGAAAAAGAGAATGCCCAAAGTGAAGATGATAGCGTACAAGTGGTTGCTAGTGCCAGCGCGCCAGCAAAAGATACACCCAAAGTGAAACCTGTTGAGAAAGCAAAAGTAGTCCCAGGGAAGATAATTAAGAAAACAGTCCTTAGATCCCAAAAGACACCTACGGCCAGAATGCTGCCTTTACGGCAAGTCCCGGGAGTTCCCGTAAAGAATGATAATGATGAGGTGGTGGCGGGACCCCTAACTTATGTGTATATCCCTTTCTCTACAACTGATTTATTAAATTGGAGGTCGCATTATGCCTCCTATACTAGTAAGCCCCAGGAGCTGACAGAATTAGTAACTACTATTATGGAAACTCACCAACCCACTTGGCCAGATTGCCGCCAGCTCCTGACCACCCTATTCACGACAGAAGAACGAGCACGAATTAGAAAAGCAGCTATTGAGTGGATGGCAGATAACCCTGTAGCTCCGAGACAGGGGCAGAATATAATAGACCGTCGGGAAACAGCTCAGAGAGAATTCCCGAATGAAGACCCCCATTGGGATCCAAATACAGAAGAAGGATCCACAGCCCTAGCCGTTTTCGTCAAGGCTTTTTACAAGGCCTGAAAAGGGGGGGCCAGAAAGCTATGAACCTTTCCAAAGTTGCAGGAGTTATCCAAGGTATAGATGAGAGCCCAGCAGATTTCCATGAAAGATTAACTGAAGCATACAGAATGTATACTCCCTATGATCCCGAGGCACCAGGAAGTTTATGTATGGTGAATTCTGCTTTTGTAAACCAGTCTCAATCAGACATTAGACGTAAATTACAGAAGTTAGAAGGGTTTGCGGGCATGAATGCAACACAGTTACTGGAAGTCGCTCATAAAGTGTATGTGAATCGTGATAATGAAAGACAGAGAGAATGTGATAGAAAGATGAAGAAGAAAGCTGATTTTTTGGCTGCGGCCATAGTTGAACAGAAAAGGGGAGGTGTCCCTAGTCGACGGAGCAGAGGAAGAGGGCGGGGTCAAGGCGGAGGCCGGACCCAGAAGCTAGGCGTGAACCAATGCGCCTACTGCAGATAGGAAGGACATTGGAGAGATACGTGCCCGCAACTCGAAGACGCCCAGCAAGATGACGACAGCAGCCATCAGTGGCGAGAAGAAAGACGAGGCTATCCCCGAAACCGAGGAGGAGCCAATCGAGAACAATTCCAGCGAGAGAGAGGAGGAGCCATTCAAGCATTGGCCACACCGGTCCATGATGAGAATGACGTGGATTAGGACAGACCGGGCTCCCAGTTTGCTTTAGGTCTCCAGGAGCCTATGGTCGGAATACAAATAGGAGACCAAATTATGGACTTTATGGTTGATACTGGAGCACAACATTCAGTAGTAGACAAAAAGATAGCCCCATTTTCTACAAAAGCAGTCACCATTATAGGAGCGACCGGTGCCAAAGCTACAAAATCTTTTCTTCAGAATCGTATATGCAGTCTAGGAGGACAGCAAATAACTCATCAATTCCTTTACATGCCCGAATGTCCAGTGCCATTACTGGGACGAGATATGTTAGCCAAACTCCAAGCACAAATATCTTTCTCTGAAGAAGGAGAAATGCAAATGACAGTAAATCCCCAAGCCAAACCAGCAGGAGTAATGCTGCTGACAGTGCCCCGAGAAGAAGAATGGAGGTATTACGTTGATGACTCCATCCAAGACACCTATTTTGAACAAACTTTAAAGAACATCGATGCACCACCTGGAGTATGGGCAGAAGGCAGTCCCCCAGGCCTAGCCAAGCATATAGCTCCAGTGATTGTAACCCTCAAGCCTAGTGCTACACCAGTGCACGTCAAACAGTACCCTCTCCCAAGAGCTGCAATTGAAGGCATTCATCGCCACCTACAAAGATTGCTCGAGTATGGCCTACTAAAAGTATGTCAATCCCCATGGAACACTCCACTTTTGCCAGTAAAGAAACCTGGGACAGATGATTATCGCCCAGTACAAGACTTGAGAAGAGTAAATGATGCAGTTATTTATTTATTTATTTATTTATTTATAGTCTTTTTTATACCGCGCTATTCAGCATCAGCGCGGTTTACAGTAAACAATGAACACACACATTTCCAATAGTACTTTGTGTTTACATATGAACAGGAGATTCAACTTGGCTAACAGGGGAACTATATACAATAACAATATATACAAATCACAGAATAGTCATGTGCTCGTATGGTTTCAGGCAGTGGAGATTTTGGTGGATTCAGCAGTTTGTACTGAGCTTCTATTGATTTCCGGGTAATATAGGAGGAAGAGGTAGTGTTTCACGGCTTTTCTGAATTGGAATATGTCTGTGATTGTTCGGATGTGGTGAGGGAGTTGAAACTATACATCCAGTTGTACCCAATCCTTACACTCTACTAGGACTGATACCTGCTGAAGCTACCCATTTCACTGTACTGGATTTAAAAGATGCATTCTTTTGCATAAGATTAGCCCCTGTAAGTCAGATATTGTTTGCCTTTGAATGGCAGGACCCCATCTCTGGAAGAGGGGGCCAACTCACCTGGACAAGATTACCCCAAGGATTCAAGAATTCGCCTACCATCTTTAGTGCTGCACTGAATCAAGACCTTTCAAGCTATCCAGTAGCCCCGGGGAAGAGAGTGCTTCTCCAATACGTGGATGATCTGTTGATAGCTGCCATATCAGAAAGTGAATGCATACTAGCCACCAAAGACCTCTTGCAGTTACTAGATGAAGCTGGATACAAAGTTTCCAGAGCCAAAGCACAGCTATGCCAAAAAGAAGTGAAATACTTGGGTTTTCGTATTACCCAAGGAAGCAGAAGATTAGGCAGAGAAAGAAAAGAAGCAGTATGCAGAATTCCAACTCCAACAACCAGAAAGCAAGTCAGAGCCTTTCTGGGAGCGGCAGGATATTGCCGAATCTGGATACCCAACTTTGCCCAAATTGCCAAACCACTGTATGAAGCCACAAAAGGAGAAGAAAAGTCGCCACTGGAGTGGGGACTTGAGCAGGATACAGCCTTCAAGACGTTAAAGGAAGAATTGATGTCATCACCAGCACTTGGACTACCAGATGTCCACAAACCTTTCCACTTGTTTGTACATGAAGCACAGGGAAATGCCTTAGGCATGTTGACTCAGAAATTGGGAAATTGGGAGCGACCTGTAGCATACCTATCGAAACAATTGGACCCTGTGGCCAAAGGATGGCCACCTTGCTTGAGAGCAGTTGCAGCTACAGCGCTACTAGTGAGTGAAGCAGACAAACTCACACTAGGACAGAACATACGAGTCACAGTGCCACATGCAGTCCTGGCCCTTATGGAACAGAAAGCAAATTATTGGCTCACCAATTCCCGAATGTTGAAGTACCAGAGCATGTTATGTGAAAACCCACAGATACAACTAGAAGTGAGTCATGCCTTGAACCCAGCCACCTTGATACCCATCAGTGAAGAACTCCCAGAACATGACTGTATCGAAGTCATGGAAACTGTGTTCTCCAGTCGACCTGACTTGACAGATGTGCCCATAGACAACCCTGACCAAATCTATTATGTTGATGGGAGCAGTCTCATCCTTGATGGACGACGCTGTGCCGGATATGCAGTCGTCACTCAACACGAAGTAGTTGAATCATCAGCTCTAGCCTCAGGCACATCAGCCCAGAAAGCTGAATTGATAGCACTTACCAGAGCATTGCTGTTAGGAGAAAAACTTGTGCTAAATGTATATACAGATTCCAAATATGCCTTCACCACTCTGCATGCCCATGGAGCTCTCTATAAAGAACGAGGGCTCATCACATCCGGAGGAAAATCAGTCAAATATGGTCCCGAGATATTGATGTTACTTGATGCAGTTTGGGCCCCAACACGTGTAGCTGTTATGCATTGTAGAGGACATCAAGCAGGAAAAGGAGAAGTTGCCCGAGGAAATAGATTTGCAGATGCCTCAGCCCGACAAGCAGCTATGACAGGACAGATTGCCCCACAAGCTATGCCAATGCAAGCAGCATTGTTTCCAGTACCTCTGAATCTGTGGACACCACGATATACCACCAAAGAATTGGATTACTACTGTAACAGAGAAGATGGAATACTGAAAGATGGATGGATTGAGCTGCCACCAGAAGAGGGCAGTCAACCCCCTGGACGAACAGTAATTCCTGAACTGTTAGGACCATCTTTTGTCAAAGCTTTCCACGAAGCCACCCACTATGGGAAGAGTGCTATGGGAAAAGCACTCAGACCACATTTCTACATCCCTCTGATGACAACCATATCAGCCTCAGTAGCACGTCAATGTCTAACCTGTGCCAAAAATAATGCCAAGCAAGGCCTTATAACGGCACCCCGAGTTCAGTCAGGAGGTGTCACCCCCATGCACAACCTCCAAGTTGATTTTACCGAAATGCCAAGAGCCAATGGATACCATTACCTATTAGTATTAGTTTGTACTTTCTCTGGGTGGGTAGAAGCCTTCCCAACCAGAACTGAGAAAGCCCGAGAAGTTACCAAAGTTTTAATGAGAGAGATTGTCCCTAGGTTCGGAATTCCAGCAGTAATAGGGTCAGACAATGGACCCTCATTTGTCTCCCAAGTTACTCAGCAGTTAGCAAAAGCTTTGCAGATACAATGGAAACTCCACACTGCATACAGACCCCAGAGTTCAGGGAAAGTTGAGCGAATGAATCGTACCCTAAAAGCCCAAATGTCCAAGCTTTGTCAGGAGACACACTTGAAGTGGCCCCAAGTGCTCCCAATAGCTTTACTCAGAATACGCTCAGCTCCTGTAAAGTCATCAGGATTTTCCCCTTTTGAAGTTCTGTATGGTAAACCCCCACCAATAGTGCAGGGAGTCAAAGGAAGTTTAGCCCAAATTGGTTCAGAAGTAACCAGACAAGAACTCCTAGCTCTTAGTTTTGTTCTGCAGACTCTCCATACGTGGATCCAAGACCAGTTGCCTATCAACTTGACGGAACCCTTGCATCCCTATCAGCCTGGTACCTCGGTGTGGATCAAAGATTGGAAGAAGACACCGTTGGAACCCCATTGGAAGGGACCGTACACCGTCATCCTGTCTACCCCAACTGCAGTAAAGGTAGCCGAAATCGACGCCTGGATCCACCACAGCAGAGTCAAGCCCGCCGCTGATCCTGAACCAGAGCAGTGGACAGCAGAACAGCATCTTGATGCACCCTTGCGAGTTACTCTGAGACGGCAACCAGCAGCTTAGACACTTCATCATAAGTGCTTCGCAGTAGCCAAGTCTTTCGAAGAGGATTGCTGTTTTCCATGCAGCAACAGTTTTGTTTCAACGAACCCAATTTGCGTGTGATTTGACACACTACTTTGAGACTACATTAACTAAGCCAGACTTCACAAGCCAACTGAAATTGCTAATAAGTTGGTTAATGTGTACTGGACAACCTGAGGATCTTCAATCAACACTCAGCACCCGTTAAATTGCTTCATTAGCAAACGGGACGAAGAATAAAAGACCGTCGTGATCAAGATCAGCAAGCTGAGGATTCAGAAGAACTCCAATCAACATCAACATGCATCTTTACTTTTGCTTTGCCTTGGTTGCCTTCTTTGGAGGTTTTGAACTGACTTATGCTTTACCTCCATGCACTGCCTGCATTACCTCTACTAGAACTGGACTGAAAGTAACTCAGACTTTGCTTTATCATTCTTACTATACCTGCAAGGGAACAGTGACTCAGTGTATCTATAACACCACTGAACTAAATGTTTGCACTCATGGCAAAATCAAAGCATGCTATAATCCGCATCAGAATCCATCCTATTACACGTTGGAAATAAGATGGAAGGATGCAGATGGACCTATACTAGCTGCTACACCACCACTTAAGGACATTACTAAACCTGCTGTTTTGAATTTTGATGCATGTAATGCCATTAATAGAGATAGTTATTCCACCTGTGGTACATGGGAGAAAGCGTATCGAAATGACCATAAGTATATGTGTCCAGAAGGTGCCACAAATTGGTGGAAGTGTACAGGTAAAACGGGATCAGGCTATAGTACTGCACCAGCGGCAGACTACTATTGCCCGTATTGGGGATGTGTTTTTTATGCTACCTGGAATACTGGTATAACTGATGAGAAAATAGATAAACGGATGGCTACTCTAACCAAGCCAACCACAAATGATAAATGTCAGAAAGATGCTTGCAACCCCTTACACTTACGTATACACAATCCCTATGCTTGGAAACAAGGATACAAGTTTGGTTTACGTATTGCTGGAGGGGCAGTAGATCCAGGAACCATTGTGTATATCAGATTGAATACCCAAGCCCACAAGTCATCTAAATATCATATTCATAATACCTTTTATGAAGCCATGCATGTAAATAAGTTTGAGATCCCTCACCCCTCACAGAATTTATTTTTAGAATTAGCTGGAGCAGTAGTATCTAGTCTTAAGATCTCAGATTGCTATTTTTGTGGTGGGACCCAAATGGGAGACCAGTGGCCATGGGAAGCCCAAGAATTGAATTATTCTTTAGTTTACAATCAGACTGAATTACACAAGACTACCAGTGAGTGGGTGTTAGCGCACTCAATCGTTGGACGTCTTTGCTATGCCAGAACTGGACCCCAGTTCACCCAAAAGGTAGGACAGCTGGTCTGTCTTAGCCAGAAGTACTATAATGCCACGACCAAAAAGACAGCATGGTGGTCAGGAATCAGACACCCTGAACCTCCTAACCCATTAGCCAGATTTCCCGAACTTGCTGGTTTATGGACCAACCTTGCCAAAGTCCAAGCCTGGCAAGCCCCACCTGGCCTATATTGGATCTGTGGAAACCGAGCATATGCACAACTCCCGCCACACTGGGGAGGAGCATGTGTCTTAGGAACCATCAGACCTTCCTTCTTCCTGTTAAACACTGAACATGGAGAACAATTAGGATACCCTGTTTACACTACCCACCGACACAAGAGAGCACTAAGACAGAAAAGAGAAGCCTTACAGATAGGCAAGTGGGAGAAGTGGCAAGGTGATGATTGGCCACCAGAAAGAATCATTGAGTATTATGGACCTGCCACTTGGAATGATGATGGTATGTATAGTTATCGTACCCCAATTTATATGATTAATCGTATTATTCGCTTACAAGCAGTAGTTGAAATAATAACCAATGAAACTAGTCATGCTCTTAGCTAGACAAAGTACTCAGATGCGCACTGCTATATACCAGAACCGCTTGGCACTAGATTATTTGTTAGCAGCTGAAGGAGGAGTATGTGGTAAACTGAATTTAACTAATTGCTGTTTGAAAATAGATGATAAAGGTCAAGTAGTTGAAGAAATTGCTAAAGATATGCAAAGACATGCTTATGTGCCAGTACAGACTTGGCACTCATTGAAATTTCCTAACTGGTTTGCTAACCTCTTTTCATGGGTGGGAGGATTTAAGACTTTCATTGTTCTAGTACTAATCCTTGTTGCTGTTATCTTTTTATTACCATGTTTAATCCCATGTTGTATGCGTTCCATTCATAACACTATTGATAGTACAGTAGAGCGGAAGACCGCCACTAAAATAATGGCTTTGTACAAGGCCAGTCCTAGTCGAAATCCTTCAATCATGATGTGATTCTTCTAAAGGTGATTTAATTCTCACACCTTATTAAGTAATAGGGTGAGATTAATCAAAGGGGGGAATGTGGCAGGTGCAGGCCTGTGATCCACGGTGTCTGACATAAGCAGGTCAGCATGGCTAGCTTGACCTGTAAGTGAAGCCTGTGGAGAGGCCCATAGGATTGCACATCCCCCAATATGCTGCTATTGTAAGATAGAACTCAGTAGAAGTATTGAATTAGTTTAGGTAAGCAGAACTGAGAGATGGAAAAATACAGAAAAACATGTTTAAAAGTTACTGATAAGAAAAAGTACATCTGCAAGGAATATAATTGGGAGTGCTGACAGATGAGTTGCAGAGCCCTGCTCCTCTGCATGCACAAATTGGCTCTATGGCCTTGAGAGTGTGAAAGTAACAAGTTGATGAACTGACCATTGCAATTGGGACTAGAAGGGGGGTATGCAGGTGCCATGCCCACAGAAGGAACATAATTGGATAAACTTATCAGTACCGGGACCAATGGAAGGGGTACGGGAGGTACGGGAGGTTACCGGGACCAATGAAATGTTTTTCTATACCTAGAATGGAACAGAAGTCTATAAAAGTTGTTGTAATGCCTGAAAACTTTGCTCAGCCATTTTGAAATTGACTGGTTCGAGACTTGTGCACAAATAAATGATTTGGACCTTCTGAACAGACTCCTGGTATCATTGGTTTGTCTGCGCTTTGCTGCTACAAAATAAAGTAAGAGAGAGAGGAGGGGAAAGCATAGAAAGAAAACGGAGGGACAGGGAGCAAAAGGACCTCCTGAACCTAACCTCCTCTGGCCTAACAAAAGAAATTCCCCCCTTTCTTTATTTTTTTTTTTTGTATAATCCATTTAAAATTAAAACCCAAAACAACTGCAATAACTTTAAATTTAGCCACTCTCCTTAATTGCTCCTCTGCTGTGCCTGGACGAGCAGTCACACCAATCCTCCAGCTGCTTGGAGACTAAGAGAATTGGTGTCAGGAGGCGGATCCGGTGAGGATATACCAGTGACATCACAAAAAGAAAGGATTTTTTCTTAGTCTCCAAGCTGCTGGAAGATGGTGACAACCCAGTGGTCCGGGACTAGCCTGGAGGGACGATAAGTAACTATTGTTACACAATGCAAGGTTCCACATTAGGAACCACCATCCAAGAAAAAGATTTAGGCATCATTGTGGATAACATGCTAAAAACCCTTGGCCCAGTGTGCAGCGGTGGCCAAGAGAGCAAATAGAATGCTAGTTATCTCAAGGAAAGGAATGGAAAATAAAACAAAGGATATTATAATGCCTCTATATCGTTCCATGGTAAGACCGCACCTTGAATATTGTGTGCAATTCAGGTCGCCGTATCTTAAAAAGGATATAGCGTTATTAGAAAAGGTTCAGAGAAGAGCCACCAAAATGGTAAAGGGGATGGAAGGATACCCCTATGAAGAAAGGCTAAAAAGGTTAGGCTCTTTAACCTGGAAAAGAGACGGCTGAGGGGAGATATGACAGAAGTCTATAAATTAATGAACGGAGTGGAACGGGTAAACATAGATCGATTGTTTACTTTATCAGAATATAGAAAGACTAGGGGACATGCAATGAAGCTACAGGGTAAACTATTTAAGACTAATAAAATAAAATATTTTTTCACTCAACGTGTAATCAGACTCTGGAATTTGTTACCGGAGGATGTAGTAAAGGCTGTTAGTGTAGCTGGGTTTAAAAAAGGTTTGGACAAGTTCCTGGAGGAAAGGTCCATAAACCATTATTTATTTATTTATTTTATTACAATTTCTTATATACCGCACTATTCTGCATCAGCGCGGTTTACATGGAGCAGAAAATCAGACAGGGTAACATGTGTCTGAGTTTACAATTAACCGGACATCAAAACTTGGATAACAAGGGAGATTTACAAATAACAGGGTAGCAAACTTGGAATACATAGGAGAAACTATTTACACATTAGAGTCGTCATATAAGTAACATGTAGTTAAATGATCCAGGACACCTAAACTGTGTTCTCCTGGCTCGATAGCTGTGTTAGTGTAGCTGAGAATTTGAGTGGTGCTGTATTATTAAGAAGGGACCCAGGATATCAATGCTTGACCCAATACAAGCATTGTGGAACCTGTGTCTTTTGGGGAAACTGCTAGGTACGTATGACCTAGATTGGCCACTGTTGGAAACTGGATACTTGGCTTGATGGACCTTGGTCTGACCCAGTATGGCATATCTTATGTTCTTATGAGCAGCAGTAAAGAGTAGGAGTATGCATTTCTGAATACATATTTGGTTTCTTTGAGAGTCTAAACATTTTCAGTACTTGCAACTTGCTTGCATGTGCATCTACCTATGAATTATCACACATGCAATCAACTGTGCACTCAAAATAATTCCTGTGGGATGGGTCAGTGGCGATTTGAAAGCACACACAACTACAGCATACATTGTACGCCTAAAAAAAGAAAAGGTGAAATGAACACAAAACCATGCAGGAAAATCAGGAAACATTTGTTTGAAACAAGAACAGACAGAATTTATTTTTGGCTCCGTACATCCCCTATATGATAAATTTTGAATTACATGCTAGAGGAGCTCTGGCATCTGCTAAGACTACCAAATCCGTCCTCCATGGTTTCAAGGATGCCACTGAGGGAAAGCGAGCATTTTACAGAAAAGTGTTTTGCAGATTGACCATGGGAGAGGAGGAACCGAGGAAGAGGAGACTTCTGAAAAGGATCTCGAGGAAGCCAACTGACTGACCGCAAAGGAAAAGAGTGATATCAAGAGGAGGCATCCATCTCCTATCCAAACAAATGTCCCCAGTTCTATGCTTTTTCTACTTTTATGTGTCCTGTATTTCTGTGAATACTTAAAAGATGAATTAAGTTTAATTTTTTTTTTATTCACCCAGTAGAATCTATTTTTATCTAATAGACATTGGGAGTGTACATTGGAGATCTTCACAGTGAATGGCAGCTACCCTGGAAGAAAGATTGAGAGACGCAGGATTTGGTGAGTGGCCATCCTTTGAAACAGGGCCCTGGAGAACAGTCTCTCCTCTCCCCTCAGGATCCCCAACCGGAGTTCAGGAGAGGTTTCTCCCTCCGAAATTACCCTTTCTGTGATCTGTGGGGCCTAAACCTATAGTTTGGGCTTTGGTATGCCTCCCATTAATGACCTTACTAACTTTTGTGGGAAATAAAGACCCTCATTTTTATGGGATACAATGGGGAAGATGTGTAAACCAGTAACCTTAAGGTATTATGCTGATGGGTTTAATCTTTTGGGACCCGATATTCAGTTAGGCAGGCTATGCACCACTATAGTGCATAAACATGCCTGCCAACCCTTAACCCCGGATATTCAATGCCGAGATCATATAAAACCCTGGCACTGAAAATATGAGGATCGCCACATACACAGACGCCGCAGTAGCTAACCAGGCAGCAGCAATATCGCTGATGCCCGGTTAGTTCCTATACCTAAAAGATAGACAATGTTTTTCCCTGCCTATCTTTTAGGCACAGATCGCTAAGCAGGCAGCATGCAATATCGCTGCTGCCCAGTTATTGATCGTCTCTGCCTTCACTCCTCCCCAGAAGCCCCTGACACACCCCAATGCTAAGCAGTTAGCGTCAGAGTGCATAAGCGCCATAATCGGGGATATTTAGCAGCACTAACCATGTTAGTGCTGTTGAATATCCCTCTCAGCAGCAGTTACATGGTTTACAGGGCTGTAAACCATGTAACTGCCCTTCAAATATCGGGCTCTTGATGTTTACTACTACTACTACTACTACTGTTTAGCATTTATATAGTGCTACATACGCAGCGCTGTACAGAAATATAAGCAAAAAGACAGTCCCTGCTCGTCAGAGCTTACAATCTATTCAAGACAACACAGAACAATAGACAGATCAGGAAAACAATTATGGTGACATGGAGCAATAGTTAATTCGGGATAAAGCAAAGTATGACAATTACAATTCGGGCAAAACAACTATGGCATTTACAGTTTTAGACATGACAAAAGACGGGAGTCAGGTTAGGACAAAGGATAGAAGTCTGAAAGCGACAGTGAAGAGGTGGGTTTTCAACCTGGACTTGAAGAGGGCCAGGGAGGGTGCCTGGCGTACAGACACAGGTAGGTTGTTCCAGGCATACAGTGCAGCAAGGTGAAAGGAGCGAAGTCGGGAGTTAGCGGTGCGCGTGGAGGGTCTAGATAGAAGTAACTTATTAGAAGAGCGAAGTTCCCGAGAAGGGATGTAGAGAGAGATGAGAGATGAAAGGTAATGAGGGGCTATAGAGTGAATGCATTTATAGGTCAGGAGGAGAAGTTTGAATTGGATGTGGAATTGGATAGGGAGCCAGTGAAGCGACTTGAGGAGTAATGTGGGCATGGCGAGGCTGGCTAAAGATTAGTCGAGCAGCATAATTTTGAATAGAATGAAGGGGAAAGAGATGGCTCACAGAGAGACCAATAAGGAGAAGGTTGCAGTAGTCGAGGCGAGAGGAGATTAAGGAGTGGACAAGGGTTTTAGTAGTGTGTTCAGAAAGGAAGGATTGGATTTTGCTAATGTTGTAGAGAAAGAGGTGTCAGCTACATGTTGGATATGTGTGGAGAAGGAGAGAGAGGAGTCAAAGATAACTCCCAGGTTGCGGACTGAGGAAACCGGAAGGATTGTAGAGCCATCCAGAGACTGAGAAGGGAGGGAGAGGAGGGGAGGAATTGGGGGGAAAGACAAGGAGTTCGGTCTTGGCCATGTTCAGTTTCAAGCAACGGTGAGACGTCCGGGCACCGATGTCAGAAAGGCAGGCAGAGATCTTGGTCTGGCTTGCTGGAGAGATATTAGGTGTAGAAAGGTAGATTTTGGAGTCATCAGCATAGAGAAGGTATTGAAAGCCATGGGAGGAGATAAGCGTACCAAGGGAATGAGTATAGAGAGAGAAAAGGAGTGGACCCAGGATGGATTCCTGGGGTACACCAACGAGCGGGGTTGGAGAGGAGGAGGAACCGCCAGAGCATACACTAAAGGAGCGATGGGAGAGGTAGGAGGAGAACCAGGAAAGTACGGAGCCCTTGAAACCAAGCGAGGAGAGGGTGGCGAGGAGAAGATTGTGGTCAACAGTGTCAAAGGCAGCAGAGAGGTCAAGAAGGATGAGGACAGAGTAGAGGCCCTTAGATTTAGCCAGGAACAAATCACTGGAGACTTTTGTAAGAGCCGTTTAGTTTCAGTGGAGTGTAAGGGACGGAAGGCTGATTATAGAGGGTCCAGGAGGGCCTGAGAGGTGAGGAAGTCAAGGCAGCGGCGGTGGACTGCTCGTTCTAGTAGTTTAGATATGAAGGGAAGGAGGGAGATAGGTCGGTAGTTAGAGGGACAGGTGGGATAGTGGGTTTCTTGAGGAGAGGTGTGATCACGGTGTGCTTGAAGTCTGCAGGGACAGTTGCAGTGGAGAGTGAAAGGTTGAGAATAAGAGAGATGGAAGGGACAATGGTGGGGGAGATGGGGTTTAGGAGATGGGTGGAGAAAGGATCAGAGGAACAGGTGGTGGGTTTGGAGGAAGAAAGAAGGAGTGTGGTTTCCTCATCAGAGATCGTAGGGAAGGAGGAGAGGGTAGCAGAGGAAGTATGGATGGGGGGAGGAGGAAAACTGCAGAGGAGGCGAGGTAGACGAGGAAGTTTAGCATGTTTAGCATGCTTTAGTCTTCATCCTGTTACTGTCTGGTGTACAAAGTAACTTATTTGTTACCTACTTTGACTTTGTAGATAAAGGATACGAAGCAATTAAATAAGTAAATAAACAAACCTATAGTCCACCCAAGGACTGGCTTCATAAAAATGGTGTTCAGACAGAGACTTGAGGGAATGTTTGTGGAAGGTGTGGGATTATTTTGTACCTTGCTGATGCACAAAGAAGAAGTTTGAAGCAGTTTGGAAGAAAATACAGGAGTTTTGATGAATTCTGGAGAATCAAATTGCTACCGCAACTTCGCTCACCTAAAGGAAATCCATGAAAAGTTGGTGCCTATCAGACAGCAAGAAGGAGAAGGTGGTTACTCCTCAGGCAGTGAGGAGAAATGGAGAGCCAATGTCCAAGGTAAATGATGACTTACCAAATGCGCACAGCAGAAATATGTCTGAATGTGGTTCCAGAATGCCCTGCGAGTTGCCCACAGACAAGCACAGGGAGGTCATAGTGACAGAGTATGCTGAGTGAACACTCACACTGAAACCCGAGAGTGGAGGCCGAATGTTAATGGAGTAACTTCAGAGGCTGTATTAGCCATAGTGATTGATGATGTTACCCCCCTCAACGAAAGCTGCCACAGCACAATATGAGTGTGTGTCAGCGACTGTGCATGTGTTTACATCAGAGCAACTGTCCTAGGGTCTTGAGTGTGCAAGCCATATCACGTGTCCCACAGCTGCATTTGGATCTGACTGGAGTTGATGTGGTTCAATGAGATGAATGTGGACTTTACCAGGCTTGGCAAGTGGGTGTCCCACTAGCGCTGTAGTATCAGTTCTGCTGGAAACCTCTGTATGAGCTAACGTTTGAGAATAGTTCACTGACAAGATAGGGAGTGTGACCAGATTTCTGCCCCTGCCCCTGAAGCCAGAGTCTGGGAGTGTAAGTTGAATAGGGCATAAGGATCAAAAATATCATTGAGACACACTAAAATCAACATCAAGAGTCTTGTTCCCCTTAGGCTGGGAAGAGATTTGGATGTTCTCAATCTGAATCAAGTGAACTCCTCTGAATCAGATGAGACCCAGTGCACATTCATCATTTGCAATTCTGACAAAACATTTGATCAATATCTCTCAAAGTACCCCATTTGCAAACCCCATTCTCCTTGAAGAAAGAGGAGAAAGGTCACTCTTGTGATCTATCAGGGAGTGGGATGTCTAAGAATGAGAAATCAATCTGTAATGGGGTAGACCCCACTAATTTGAATATTTTCATGTCATCTATAAGTTTGATCACTTCACTCGTTCTCCCCTTTTCCAGATTGTTAATGAATATGTTAAACACTGGTCTCTTCATAGATGCTGGAGGAACTCACTTTTTTATGACTTTCACTTGGGAAAACTGACGACCTTCTAAGTCCTACTCTCTGTTTCCTATCTTTTGACCAGTTACCATTTCACAGTAGAGCATCACCTCCTATTCCCAAACTTTTTAAAATTTTCTGTGGAGTATCTCATAATGTGAATGTCCTAGTTCTGCTCTTTACCCACTGCTGGGGGCGTTGCTGTGAACAGCTTTACCCTGGTGTTACATACTTACTCTCCTTACTCCAGCACTGGAAATAATGCTATATGTCATTGCTCTCAGTCCATAATACAGGGCTTCCCAGACTTGTCCTTGGGACCCTGTACCATTCAGATTTTCAGGAAATAGATTACAATGCACTGTCTTCCAGGGACATAGCTAAGAGTGGGTTCAGCTGGGCCATAGCCCCTCCACTTTGGCATTAGGTCCACTCAGTCAGTGGCAGCAGAACAGTTGAATGAGAGGAAAACTGGAAGTGGTGTTAACATTTACATGGCTTTGTGTCCACCCATGTTAATGTCAGGCCTCACCAAAAGAAACAGTCTTGGCTATACCATTGCTCCCTCCATTGTATGGCAATTTATCTCATGCATATTCTTTGTGCATATCCTTAAGACTTGACTGGCTCCGGGCCCCCAGGAGAGTTTTGGGAAGTATATGTATCATTTTCTTTGTCCTCTGGTTTACAACCGTATTAGTTAAAGCCAGCAGTTCCTCTCTGCTCAACAAGCTCCAAAGCATGGTTCTGAAACCATTTGTTGTTTGCTGTCAGATTTCAGCCAGATCGATGTGAAATGTTTCTACATCTGTCTCAGAATTCCAGCTTCCAAAATATAAAGACGAATTGGTTCATTAAGACATAAAATTACTCCTGAAATCCTGGCATCCAAATATGAAAATGCTTACAAGATCAACCAGGTAATGAAGCCCATGGAAGACATTAAATGAATCAAAAGCAGTCTGGCTTAGTTTTTAATAAGAATAAATGTAGTTCTCTTAGTTAAACATAAACCTTAATGAGCAGTGGGACTTCAAAAGCCCTTGAGTTATAAAGCCATGTCTGACATCATGCGAAGGAAACAAAGGACAATGGGGTGCATTTATTGAAATACTTCCGAACGTCTTTTTGGGCACAAGAAATGGATCAGGATTCAGAACCCCCAAGGGATCCACTGGGATACATAGCTTTAGCCAAGTAATCATCAGCTGATGCCAAGTGTCAATTAAACTCTAAAACAGCAACATTATCTAATTGTTTAGACATTGCTAACTTGTTTGGGTTTAGATTTTTGAGTGTTTCTGAAACTAAAGTGATCATTCTTTAAGGAACGAGGCATTTGTGAATTTTAATCTGTCAGTGCTCCACCACTTAGCTGAGTATGATCTCATGTGTAGGGTGAGGAATGCAGTGTTTAGTAGTTAAAGTCTTCTGGACTCCACACATTTCTCTACCAATTTACTTCAAATCTTGACAGTCCAAAGAGCTGCCTTCACTTCAGCATACACAGTAATGAAGTCATGCATCTGCTCTTCTTTCCTTCTTTGAAACCTTGGATTGGAGAATCTAATTCTCCCTGAGGCATGTGAGAGCTTCGACCTCTGTGCCAGCTCATACCTCCAGTAGTCTTCAATCTAGACCTGGTGATTACACTTGCTTGGGGCATGTTCATTCCTTCCTGAGCTCCAAGAGTACTTATACCCCTAGCTCCAAAATTCCAGTATTGACAGAAGACGTCCATTCTCCTGGAGTACTGTTCAATGCCTCAAAAGGAACTTGAGTTTGCAGCTTTCAGGATAAAGAATCCTGGATCTGCTCTGAGGGACAAAATGATGCTACATGGCAGATAGAGGTCAGCCCGTTAATTCCTATCACACGACCTCCCTAAGCTTGGCTGCTCTTAGAAGCTTTGCTGTGGAAATGGAACTTGGTGAGATGCCAGGAGTTCCCACTGATATAAACAAATGTTGACTGGAAGAAAGAATAAATGAAGTAACATGGAAGACATTACAAAACCTACACCCAGAGATCTTTCCCCTCCTCTCCAGAGGCAGGAGGAGGTATCAGTCAATCCTTCTTCATTCCCTTTCTTCCAGTCAATTTTAGAGACAATCAGTGGTGTACTCAATGAAGTGCTACCCTAGTACTCACTGAAAAAGGGCACAACAAAATGGGATCTGGGCTGGAAATCTACCACAAAAAAATACAAAATGAAATATTTAATGGCTTGGTTTAGTCTTCTGTAATTTAGAAGTACATTTTGAACGGGCATAGATAGGCCATATGGTCGTTTTCTGCCATCATGTTTCTATGAATGAGTGAGTATCCATTTATAGAGTAGCAGGGAAGCTGGGTGTGTGACAGCAGTAAGTACAGAACAGCAGGAGTGAAAGTGAGAGAGTGCCAAGTATATAGAAGCAGCGAGTGTGAATGAGAGTACTCATGTACAAAATTGGGTGGGGGGAATATGAATTGTGTGTGAGAGTTGGGGGATATGTGCGAAAGAATGCCCATGTACAAAAAAGTGGAAAATGCTACTATGGGTACTCCTATGAACTGTAAGAATTAAGATAGACTAGATAAATAAATTCAATTCTGCTCTCCTGTGGCATTAGGCTTCCAAAAGCTGGAATCAAGCAAGTTAATAAATTCCCCCTCAGAGTCTTTATCTCTAGGACATATGTATCATGCAGTAGGGAAGATAAAGAGGACCTATCAAGAGAAGAGTGAGAACAGGGGCACAAAGCATCTTTATGGATGGGGTAGAGCCCCAAAAAAAACAAAAAACAAACAGCCTCTGCCCTTCTCCTTCCCAATTTCCCATCATCAATGTATTACTTTGCATTTACACTTGGGGGATAATTTTATAAGTGGCATGAACGTGTAAGAACATCATTTTACATACTCAAGTACGTGTTTGTAACATTGCCTGGATATATACATACATAAACAAAGATGCTCAGAAAACATAGGGCCTACTTCTATGCGATATGGGGCATATTTACTAAACCATGCTACCAGGGTAGCACGGGTCAGCGCATGGTTTGGGTGCTGCACTAAAAAGTAGCATGGGGCCCTTGCATTAAAAATCTCACGCTACCCTGGTAGCACACGTTAGGGAGGGGATGGAGGAGGGGAGCAAGGGCATTTCTGGTAAATCATGGTATAGCATGGGTTTTAATGGTCCGTGCTTATTGCTGGTAGTGTGGATACAACTGATGCCGCCTCAATGGGTGGTGTTAGTTACACCTGCGATCCAGTCTCCACAGTATCGTACATGCCCCCTGCAGTTAGCAATGAGGTCTGCGCTGGTAACATGGTACAGATGTTACTGACTGTACTCTTACTGTATATGCGCTAGCATTCCTGGGTGGGAGTGGGGAGAATGGGACAAGTGATGGCAGGACTGGTATGCATGTATGATTGTTATTCTGGCTAATAATGCAATGACCATGCCGGCTGAATAAGTTAAGCACTGAGCCCAATGCTACCAAAATGTGAAGTGGGATTTTAAAAAGAACAATCAGGTAAAATCTGGGATGTCTAGGGAAAAACGTTGAAAAAAAAAAAAGGACATTTAGGTTTTGGCCCAATTTCAGCAACTTAGACATCCTCAAAATAGACGGCTGCATGGGTGGTCTCACAGAAGTCCTCGCTGCAAACACTTGGAGTGGGGATGTCTATCCCATGCTGAATGCATGTCAATACAAGTTATTTTGCATGCGGGGAAGGGCATCGTTATGCCAAACTGAAAACAAATGTCCTCATTTCCCTGCAGTTTTTGTTAACATCATGGAAAGTATAAGGGATATCAGAGTACCTTCCTCTCTATGCACTCCAGGTATCTGGATGGCAGAATGAGAGCTTTTCTGATGATTATTTGTGCCCTTCAGCAGGCACAGACATGGACAATCCTGCTAGTGGATGGGAATGTGCTTGCCATTTCTGAAATTGGGAGCATATGTCCAACTATCCCAGAACATCCCTGGTCACATCTCCATCATGCCCCTTCACGACTTGTGCATCCTTGCACTGAGATATCTATAAATCTGGCTTCCAAAATGGCTCCGGGGATGTCTCTGTTATTTGGATGTCTGCATGCCCATTTTCAGGCATCCCAAGCACAAAATAGGGCTTCCACTTAGGGGGTGATTTTAAAAGGGAGACGAGGAAAGATCTGCGGCTCCTACATGTGCAAGTCCGGACTTTTCCTTAAGTTGCACACGTGCATGGGCACTTCTGTGCATGCTTTGGTCGGGTGGTATTCCATAAGCGCATGTAGAAGTGCCCTTCTTGCCGATCTTGCGTTGGGCATGTGCATGGGGGAGCAGCATAAGCAGAGCTTAGATGTGGTCTTGAAGGACTCAGCGAATATTATAAATACTATAATGTATGCATGCCTCTATACCGATCTAGGTGCTTCAAGCTATGCCTGCTCTGGGGGAAGCATAATGAAGTGAGGCACCTGTGCGTGCCTCACTTTATAAAATAGGCTGCCTATGCAAACATGAGGACATGCAGCAACCACATTGGGGGGGGGGGGTATGAAATTACCCTCTTAGTGGCTGAATATTGTGGCTAAATGGGTAATCTTTAGTGGTGCTTCCTTTCTCCTCCACCTAACCTGACCGATTATTAAATTGATAATATTTGTCCTTTTAAGCAATCTAGACAGCCTGCTATTATGTATATAATTTCTGAGAATATATGGATAGGAAAGTTATGCATTTGCCATGCATTGGCAATGGAGGGTTAACTGACCTACCCAAGATCACAAGGAGCAGTGGGATTTGCTCTGATTCTCAGTCCATTGCTCCAACTATTAGGCTGCTCCAGCCTATTTGAAAATTGCTCACCCTCCACGTGGGTAAAAGTACACTGGAGGCATTGATAAAGCAAGCAAAGAGAGAATTTGAGAAGAAACTTGCTGTGGAAGCACAAACACATAACAAAGACTTTTTCAAGTACATTCGTAGCAAAAAACCTGTGAGAAAGTCAGTTGGACCATTAGATAATAGAGGGGTAAAAGGGGTAGTAAGAGGTGACAAGGCTATAGCAGAGAGATTGAATGAATTCTTTGCTTCGGTCTTTTCTGAGGAAGATGTAGGGATGTTATCCATGACAGAAGTGGTATTTAAAGGTGATGCTGCAGAAGAATTGAAAGAAATATCGCTACACCGGGAAGATGTATTACAACTATTTGATAAACTGAAGAGTAGCAAATCACCTGGACCGGATGGTATACATCCAAGGGTGTAGAAAGAACTGAAATATGAGATTTCAGACCTGCTATTAGTAATCTATGAACTATCATTAAAATCATCTGTAATATCTGAAGATTGGAGGATCGCCAATGTAACACCAATTTTTAAAAAGGGTTCCATGGGTGATCCGGGAAACTACAGACCGGTGAGCCTAACATCAATACTGGGAAAAATGGTAGAAACCATCATAAAGAACAAAATTACTGAACATGTAGATAGTCATGGCTTAATGGGAGACAGCCAGAATGGCTTTAGACAAGGAAGATCTTGTCTTACTAATGTTATGTTTTTTTGAAGGTGTGAATAAACAGGTAGACAAAGGTGAGTCAGTTGACATAATGTTTCTGGACTTTCAGAAAGCCTCTGACAAGGTCCCTCATCAGAGACCTTTGGCAAAACTAAAAAGTCATGGGATAGGAGGCGACATACTATTGTGGAACAGGAAATGTTTACAAGATAGAAAGCAAAGAGTAGGCTAAATGGCCAATTTTCCCAATGGAAAAATAGTAATTACACTTACCTGGTAATTGTAGTTCCTTGAGTGATGACAGCTTAGTCCTCCACCAATGGGTAGTGCACCTCCTCCTGCAGCTTGGAGACTGGACCAATCAAAACTTGGCACTCCTATAAGTAGTGTGCTGGCATTCCCTTTCAGCTCCAGTGAACTAATTTATTTATTTTATTTATTTAACAGTATTTCTAAACCGCCTTATCTTAATAATCAAGGTGGTATCACAGCAAACAATCAGGTAAAGTGAGTGTGTTATACATGCAGTGAGGGTTAAATTTAGTTGAGTGTGTGTTGTATTGTGTGCTAGATTGGTTTGCGCTATGTACAAGGTGGGCTATATACAGTGGTGCTAAGAACATTTTCCATACATACATTGCTGTTATACATTCTCTGAGGTTGCTGTTATACATTCTCTGTATCATGTGCTGTTATAGATTCTCTGAGGTTATGTGATGTGTCCATAGTGTTCTATGAACAGCATGGTTTTCAGCTGTTGTCTAAAGTCTTTGAGGTCTGTAGTTGCCCTTAAATTGTCCGGTAGTTTGTTCCATATTGTTGGAGCAGCCATGGAGAGTGCTCTGTCTGTTGTGTCCTTGCGTGTGTGTTTGTATTCACTTGGGGTGCTGACTCGGTTGTGTGTTTGTTTTCTTCTCGGACGTGTGCTGCTGTCTGGTTGTATGAGGGTGTGCAGGCTGTTGGCTGATGTGTGCTGTTTTATCTTAAATAGGTTTATGATAGTTTTGTATCTGATGCGTGCACCGATTGGGAGCCAGTGTAAGTCCTTTAAGGTAGGTGTGATGTGCTCTTGTCTTGCAGTTCCGGATATGATTCGTGCTGCAGTGTTTTGTGCCAGTTGGAGTGGTTTGAGGGCTTGTTTCGGTAGTCCAAGGTATATCGGATTGCAGAAGTCCAGTAGTGGGGTTATCAGTGCTTGACAGACGGTACGGAAGTGTTCTGGGGCGAGGAGTGGCTTCAGTCTCCTGATGATTCGCATCTTGTAGTAGGCTTTTTGGATTGTTTTGTCTATGTGTGGCTTGAGGTTGAGTTTATTGTCCAGAATAACTCCGAGGTATCTTACTTCTGATCTTATTGGTATATTAGTGCTTTGTATCTTTATATTTGATGGGTGTATGAAGCTTTGGTTCCGAGTGATGATTAAAGCTTCGGTCTCGTTGTAGTTTATTGTGAGGTTGTTGTTTTGACACCAACTCGTCATTTGGGTAAGGCAGTCTGTTATTTTAGAGAAGTCCGGGTTGTCGATTGATATCGGGGTGTATATCATGATGTCGTCTGCATATACTGTGTATTGAATGTTGTTCTCTTTCATGAGGTTACATATTGGTTGGATGTAGATGTTAAATAGGAGTTCTGAGAGTGCGGATCTTTGAGGTACTCCTTGTCGGACATTTATGGGACGGGAGGTGTTGTGTCCCACCTTGACCTGTAGTTGTCTTTCGGTTAGGAACGATTGGAACCATTTCAGTGTGATACCATGTATACCAGTGTTCTTTAGTCTTTCCAGGAGCGTGTTGTGGTCCACTGTGTCGAAGGCTGAAGAGCAGACTCAAAAGAGCAACAAATAAGTAGCCAACCTCAGAAAACTATCGTAAACTTATGAATAAATGTGAAATGGAAATACTCCGCAAAAAGTACATATAGAGACATCTGGAAGGAAAGTCTGTCCCGCGCCCCCCCTCCCCCCGCCTGCCGAGCCAGAGACAGCCTGCGAGAGAAAAGGAACAGACAAATTAGTTAGACTGAACGGAAGGGTTGGTGGTAAACACGACATACTCACCTGTACCAACAGCTTCCCAGGTTGAACGCGTACCGTGCCAAGACAGACACCCACGGGCGGGAATGAGGACTAAGCTGTCGTCACTCAAGGAACTACAATTACCAGGTAAGTGTAATTACTATTTCCTTATCTTTCCTCCAGCTTAGTCCTCCACCAATGGGATGTAACAGAGCAGCACTAACGGGAGGGACCCTGCCAGCCGGCATGCAAGACTGCCGAACCAAAACAGGCATCCCTCGCCGCCAGAACATCAAGCCGATAGTGCTTGCTGAATGTATGCAAAGACGACCAAGTCGCCGCCTTACAGATTTCCAGCGGCGGCACCAAACTGTACTCCGCCCAGGACGCCGCCTGCGCTCTAGTCGAATGAGCCCTGAGACCCACCGGAGCAGAGCGACCCTGCAGCAAATAGGCGGAAACGATCACCTCCTTAATCCACCGGGAGATAGAGGCTTTCGCCGCAGCCTCACCCTTCCTGGGACCCCCAAACAAGACAAACAACCGATCGGACTTGCGGAAGGAGTCGGTGACTGACAAATAACGGCGCAATACTCTCCTGATGTCCAAGCGACTAAGCCCCCGGTCCGAAGCCTGTTCCCCCGCCGCACGCAAGATGGGTAGAGAAACCACCTGATTCACATGAAAGGCAGAAGATACCTTAGGAAGGAAGGAAGGCACCGGTCGGAGAACCACCTTTTGCGAGGAAAAAGAGAGAAAGGGTTCCCTACATGAAAGCGCCTGAAGCTCCGAAATACGCCGAGCTGAACAGATGGCCACCAAAAACACCATTTTCAGAGTCAAATCCTTTACGGAGGCCTGCGATAAAGGCTCGAACGGAGCCCTACTCAGCGCACGCAGCACCAAGCTGAGATCCCACGGAGGGACCGTAAGACGACGAGTCGGACGTAACCTGGAAACCGCCTTAAGAAAACGCCCCACATCGACGTGCGACCCGAGAGCAACGCCGTGCATTTTGCCTCTGTAGCAGGCTAGAGCCGCCAGCTGCACGCGCAAGGAGCTAGCGGCCAGACCCTTATCGAAGCCGTCCTGCAAAAAGTCAAGGACCACCGGAACAGAGGATGTGGCAGCCCGGATCTGACGCCTGGAACACCAGTCCTCAAAAATGCGCCAGACGCGGACATACGCGAGCGAAGTGGAACGTTTACGCGCCTGAAGCAAGGTCGCAACCACAGACCTGGAATAACCTTTCTTCTTTAGCCGCGCCCTTTCAATGGCCAAGCCGTAAGCGAGAATCTCTCCACCCGCGGCATCAGGAGTGGGCCCTGAATTAACAGCCCCTGAGACAACGAGAGACGCCACGGAACCCCGTCGAGCAGACGCACCAGGTCGGCATACCAAGGACGTCTGGGCCAATCCAGCGCTATCAACAGCACTCTTCCACGATGTGCCTCGATACGCTGGATCACTCGTCCAAGAAGCGCCCACGGAGGAAAGACGTAGAGAAGACCCATCGAGGGCCATGGCCGCATGAGAGCGTCGATTCCTTTCAACATGGGTTCCTGTCGTCTGCTGAAAAAACGACTCACTTTGGCTGAGTGGAAGGTCGCCATGAGATCCATTACTGGCAGTTCCCAGTGGTGTACTAACTGCTCGAAGACGGTGGGATGCAGTTCCCATTCCCCCGCATCCACTCACACCCTGCTGAGAAAATCCGCCATCACGTTGTCTCTTCCGGCTATGTGTGCCGCCGATATCGCTTGCAATCGCGGCTCCACCCATACAAACAGACTCCGGGCTTCTGCCTCCAAGGCTGTACTTCCGGTGCCGCCCTGTCGATTTATGTACGCTACGGTCGCCGCATTGTCGGACAGCACCCACACCACTTGCCCCGTTAACTGAGCCTCGAAGTTCTGCAGTGCCTGAAATACCACTCTCAGTTCCAGACGGTTGATCGACCAAATGCTCTCCTCCGGCGACCAGAGACCCTGCGCAAAATCTACTCCGCAATGGGCTCCCCAGCCCGCCAAACTTGCATCCGTCAACAGCGGAAGCCACTCCGGCTGCTCTAAGGGCATTCCCGCCCGCAAAGCAGACGGTTGTAGCCACCACTGCAGCTCTCTCCGGACCTGCGGTGGACAAGGAAGCCGTTTGCTCAAGGGGTCGGACTGATTGGACCAGCGGCGAAGAAGGGCGCGCTGCAACGATCGCATATGAAACCTGGCCCAAGGAACAACCTCCAAAGTCGCCGCCATCGTCCCCAGCACCTGCAGGTATTTCCACGCCGACAGTGCTGCGAGCTTGCGGAAGTCCCGCACCAGGCGCTGTAGGGCCAGAGCCCTTCGTTCTGTCAGGAACACGGAGCCCTTCTGGGTATCGAACAGCACCCCCAGGTACTCAAGCACCTGTGTGGGCACCAGGCGACTTTTGAGGGGATTAACCACCCATCCGAGGGACTCCAAGAAGGATACCACCTTCGCCGTGACCGCCAGGCTCTCGGCTCGGGACTTTGCTCGAATCAACCAATCGTCCAGGTACGGATGGACCAAGACCCCTTCTCTTCGCAAGGTCGCCGCTACCACCACCATTACTTTGGTGAACACGCGGGGAGCAGTAGCCAAACCCAAAGGAAGAGCCTGAAACTGGTAATGCCCCCAGGGAAGAGCAAAACGTAGAAATCTCTGATGGGACGCCTGGATGGGAATGTGCAGGTAAGCCTCGGTGAGATCGAGAGATGTCAAAAACTCTCCCTGTCGAACCGCGATGATAACGGATCGCAGCGTCTCCATCCGAAAATGCGGCACTCGAAGACAGCGATTGACACCCTTGAGGTCGAGAATGGGACGAAGGGAGCCATCCTTCTTTGGCACCACGAAATAGATGGAATAATGGCCTAAGCCGTATTCTGCTGGCGGAACGGGGACGATCGCCGCCAACTGAAGCAGATGGTCTACCGTTTGCCGTATCTGGAAAGCTTTCTGAGGGTTTCGGCAGGGGGACTGGACGAAGGAGTCCAACACCGGTGTTGCGAGATCTAAGGCATAGCCATCGTGGATGATCCTCCAAAACCCACTAGTCGGACGTAATATGGGTCCAGGCAGAGAGAAAACCCCAAAGGCGACCCCCGAGTGGTTGAATCTCTGCAGGGACCCGCCGCCCTTCATTGAGGCTTTCGGGCGACTGTGGGGGACGCAGCCGCAAATCCTCTACTGGCCCCACGAAATCCACGAAAGCTCTGGGACCTAGATGCAAATCGTCCCCTCGGGGATCCTGCAAAACGGGGGGGGGGGGGGGGGAACGAAATCTCCGAAAGTCTCTATACTGTCCCCGAAAGGCCGGTGCCGACTTACCACGCCTGGGCTTATCCTCCGGCAGCCGGCCTCCCTTAGTCTCTCCCAGGTCCTTAACCAACTTCTCCAAATCTTCACCAAACAGCAGCCTCCCCCGAAACGGAAGCTTGCCTAGCCGCACCTTAGAAGAGCCATCAGCCGCCCAATTCTTCAGCCAAAGAGCCCTACGCGCCGCTACCAAGGAACCCATACTGTTGGACAAAGCTCTGATGAGGTCATAGTGCACGTCCGCTAGATACGCCGAACCCGATTCTAAGCGCTGAAGCTCCCGCACTGCATCACACTCCAAGGAAGCCGACTGCCTCAGGTGTTGGACCCAACGAAGGCAAGCTCGCGCGATCCAAGCTCTAGAAATGGAAGCCTGCAAAGCCACTGTGTCCGCTTCAAAGGATTGCTTCAGCAAACCATACATCTTGCGGTCTTGCGCTTCCTTCAAGGCCGCACTGCCTTCTACTAGGATCGTGGTCTTCTTAGTAACCGCTGACACCGCAGCATCAACCTTTGGGGAACGGAAACGTTCCTTGTCGTTGTCCGCTAGGGGATACAGCTTGTTCATGACCCGAATCCCCTTAAGACCGGACTCAGGAGTATCCCACTCCACCTGGATCATCTGATCAATCACCTTGTGAATAGGGAAAACCACCTGCGTCTGACGCACCGCCTGAATGATGGGGTCCGCAGCATCCTCTTCCTCCGTCGGTTGTTCCGCCGCCAAGCAGAGCGTCTGCAGGGCTTCCGAAATCAGGGCTGGCAATTCTTCCTTACCGAACACCCGAATGATCCATGCTTGGTCTTCGGGTTCAGTAATCTCCCCCTCTTTTAACTCATCCATGTCCACGTCCATATCCAACTCAAGCTCCTCCGACTCTTGCCAATCGGGTTCAGCAAGAGAGAGATAAGCTGAGCGCGAGCGTTTGGGGGCCTTTACTCCACAAGCCGCACGGTCACCCACCGGTGACCGCACCCCCGAGGAAGCGACAGGCAATGCACCACTCAGCTGCCCCTGCCGACTGCGACAAAAAGCTTGATGCATCAGCAAGACAAAATCCGGAGAGAAGCTGGGCATTGGGGAAGAGCCCCCCAGATCCAATTGCCCACTGACTATCCCGGAGACGGCCGATGGAGACGAAGCAGAAGGACCAGCCACCACCGCTTCACCCTCCTCCCCCACAATCGCCCCCTGAGCAGCCGGGGCCATGGAATGTTCCAACTGCTGTTCCATAGAGAGGGAAACTGAGGCGCAGCGATGACAGACGCCCGTTTCCGCGCTGGCCCCCCTACGGGTGCCACAGATGATACACTGAGAGCCAGAGGGCATGGGCTCCAACAGTGCAGGGCCTTAGGACCCCTGGTCCCCAGCAAGCACCAGGCCCTAGGAAGAAGTCACTCTTTAGTGTGGGGTGGTTAGGTTTTTTTTTTGTATTTTAGTCGCACCGGACTCGGGAATAAAAACAACAAAAGAGGCTATCTGAGAAGAGTACAAGGAAAAAAGACCACTTCCTGAGAAGGGAACCGCAAAATCAGCTGTTGTGAAAAACGCAGGAAAATAAAGAAAGAAAAAAAACCCTGAGGGCAAATAAACCCACGAAGTGCAAGGACGAAAGAGAGAATTACCGTATGGAAACTGGCAAACCGGCTGCGCCGAGAAGAGAACAACTCCGGGGCTGCACGCTGTCACGCTGAGGCACAGAGTCCTCGGGAGTCGCGAGCTCAAAATGGTCGCAGCTGCACAGAGAACTCTTTGGCGCGCTTTCCCTGCGGTCTCCTAGCCACCAGTAAGCAGATGCACAGGCCGGCATGGCGGACCGCGCTCTGCTCCGGCCGCTCCTGAAAGAGTGAACTGAGGAAGCCGCCAAGGGCCGAATCCGCCCGTTCTGGTCCCCAGCCCAGCCACTTAGGCCGAAAGGAAAGCAAGGTTAAACGCCGCGGACTGCCGGGAGGCAGAAACCGGGCCGCTGGGGTACCACAGCAGGAGCTCTGCCACGAATAATCCAGGGACAGAGATCCTCTCTGACCGGCAGTCAGGCTGTAAAAAACAAACTTTGGCTTGGCAGACGGGGGAACCCGAAGGACAACCCCCCCCCCCAAGTCCCGAAGCCGACTCCAGGCACGTAAGACCAGTGGCTTGAAATGTTTATTTATTATTATTTTTTTAAAGAGACAGCCCCAATTAGCCAAACAAAGGGAAATTAAGCAATTTAGCAACTATCCTACTCCTTATCTGTTTCTCCAGTGAGCCCAGCACCTAGGCTCACTAAGTCCTCCTTCTGCATGGAGACTGGACACACTGGAGCTGAAAGGGAATGCCAGCACACTACTTACAGGAATGCCAAGTTTTGATTGGTCCAGTCTCCAAGCTGCAGGAGGAGGTGCACTACCCATTGGTGGAGGACTAAGCTGGAGGAACGATAAGGAAAGGTGAATAGTGGAGTACCCCAGGGATCTGTGCTGGGTCTGCTGCTTTTTGACATATTCATAAATTACCTGGAAAAGGGAATAACAAGTGAGGTTATCAAATTTGCAGATGACACAAAACTATTTAAAGTTGTTAAAACCCAAGAGGATTGTGGAAAATTGCAAGAGGATCATGGAAAATTGGAAGACTGGGCATCCAAGTGGCAGATGAAATTTAATGTGGACAAGTGCAAAGTTATGAACCTAGGAAAGAACAACCCAAACTATGGTTACACGATGCAGGGTTCCACATTGGGAACCACCACCCAGGAAAAAGATTTAGGCGTCATCGTGGATAACATGTTAAAACCCTCCGTCCAGTGTGCAGCGGCGGCCAAGAGAGCAAATAGAATGCTAGGTATCATAAGGAAAGGAATGGAAAATAAAACAAAGGATATTATAAGCCTCTGTATCGTTCCATGGTGCAACCGCACCTTGAATATTGTGTGCAGTTCTGGTCGCCGTATCTTAAAAAAGATATAGCGTCATTAGAAAAGGTACAGAGAAGAGCCACTAAAATGGTAAAGGGGATGGAAGAGAGGCTAAAAGGTTTAGGGCTCTTCAACCTGGAAAAGAGAAGGCTGAGGGGAGATATGAATGGAATGGAACGGGTAAACAGGTAAACACAGATCGATTGTTTACATCATCAGAATATAAAAAGACTAGGGGACATGCAATAAAGCTACAGGGTAACCTATTTAAGACTAATAAGAGAAAATATTTTTTCACTCAACGTGTAATCAAATTCTGGAATTTGTTACCAGAGGATGTAGTAAAAGCTGTTAGTGTAGCTGGGTTTAAGAAAGGTTTGGACAAGTTCCTAGAGGAAATATCCATAAACCATTATTAAAAGGGACATGGGATATCACTGCTTGACCCAATACAAGCATTGAGGAACCTGTGTCTTTTGGGGAAACTGCTAGGTACTTATGACCTAGATTGGCCACTGTTGGAAACAGGATACTGGGCTTGATGGACCTTGGTCTGATCCAATATAGCATATGATGAAATTAGACCTTACCTGCTAATTGTCTTTCCTTGAGCATTCTCCGGGCCAGTCCAGGGTAAGATAGGGTCGTCAATCCCCTTTAGCAGCTGAGGACTGAAAGACTCGTGCTTGCCACGCTACTGCTGCAGCCGAGAAACCGCCGCTCTAGATAATTGCGCCAGCCGGGACAGAGAAACCGCCGCGTGGTTAAAGCGCACCGGTGATAATGGACGCCGCACTGTGACACACACTCACCCTGACAGACAAAACGCTGCAGCGCGAAGATCTCGTTCCGCTGCTAGCGGAACACGGAGAAATGCGGCTATGTCCACAGCAGAGGAAGTACTGGGGCTCCCAGGTTCAATCTGCTTAAAGAGACGGGAACGGTTCAAAAGGCAGGCTCTACCTTATACCGTCGTGTTAACAATTGTCCAATGTCTCAACTGCCCCAATTAAGTAAGGAACCACAATCGAGGCTCAGGACTATAGAAAAAAATCAGCTCTGCCAGAGCCAACTTCTACTGCAATAAAGAAATAAATAAAGAAATAAATAAAATTAAGCAGTTTAGAGGCACATGAGGGAGAAAGAGAGAATCGATCCTCTTCAGCTGCTGAGGACTGAAAGACTGGCTGGTTGACCTCAGGGGGAGTGGCTTCACCTCTCAAGAAAACTTGAAGTATTCAGTCCTCAGCTGCTAAAGGGGATTGACAACCCTACCTTTCCCTGGACTGGCCCGGAGAAGCGATAAGGAACTTATGTTCTTATGTTCACTGATGGTTCTTTGAATTTGTAGCTGTGAAGACATATTGATTTGATTTGACTGCAGCTGCTCTTTGCTGCATCACAGAAGCTATCATTCTAGGTACCACCTCGTCTGTCTGATGCTCAAGCTGACCATACATTAGGGCCCTTAAACCAGCAACTAAGTCTGTGTTGCACACCAACAGCAATGCTCTCTGAATGAGTCTAGAGGGATGGGTTCACTGCTATGCATCACATGCTTTTTCTTGGGGCTAGTTCATCCTATGAGGAGCCCTGGCCAGGACATGGGCATACGAGGAATGAAGGCCTTGTGCTAGGTTCTCACGGCTAAACTGTGGGTAAGGAAGTAGTTGAAGGTTCTGTTTAATTCTGGCATATTCCATAACCCACCAAGTTCATATAGCAAAAAGATGAGTGTTAGCACCAAGCAGCTATCGTATACTATGTATGGAGAAGAGGTGCTCAAGTATTAAGAAATGCGATCAGAGGCCAAGAAAATATGGCAGAAAAGAGGTAGCAGTAGTTCCAATTGTGATGGGCATCACTGGCTTGATTAAAATAACTTTCAAGCACATCTTGAACTCCAGAAGGTCTCTCTCTTTAGGAAAATTCAGTATTAAGAAGAGCACTAGCAGTAAATCTGAGAAACTGAGAACATTATAAACTTACCATGACTTATGAGTGAACTTTATTTCTTGCATGATCCATGCAGAGCCAACCCATTTGGAGACAATGATCTGCAAGAAGAGGCCAAATATAGAGCCGTCATTAAGTGAGGTGTTGAGAAGCAACACTACATAACCAGGCAGGCAGGGACAAGACAAGGGGCAAGGCACCATCAGAATCTTGGGTCGGACAAAAGAGAATAAGGTAATGTCTGAATCTACCCCAGATGAATCATCCAGGGACCCAGCCAAGATGGAATGGGGAAATACAGTGAGTAATAGGGGTTGGGCTTCTGCAGGATGATTCCATACCTTAGATGCAAGCTAGGTACAATCATAAGACACTAAACCAGCTGGAGAACAGAAAATATATAGTAACCTAGGCAATGATGAGCTGGCTGAGAAGTACTTAGCACTACCTATGGGTAACAGGAGAAATCCAGGAACCTCAGGGCACTAGTCTGATTCTGGCCAGGGTTGATCCTGACAGTGTCCAAGAATTGTTACATTATAGTCTTGTTGACCCTAGTGTTTGCTATCAGATACTAAATTTCCTCTCCAGTATCAAATTCCCTTTAGATTGAGAAAAGGATACATTTGGCTGGGACTGACAATGGAGGCCATTAGATATTGTCCTTTTTCACACCTGGTCTGCACATTCCTGGAAGACTTCAAAAGTTGGAAATGCCATACTTCTCAATCGTCCAAAGGAAAGACTCACTGAGAAATGCCAAAATAATAAATGTGACTTGCTCTAAATTTGCAAACTCTATTTCATTGGTATTTATGGCTTCCTGGACTGTAGGATTTTATGACACTTCGGGGCAGGCAGTGTCATACCCTTATATCCAAATGGAAGTGCAGAGCTGGCCATTGCATCTCTCAAGCTGCCAGAATCTTGTTTCCCTTGGATGGGGCTGGTGGAAGACTGAGAGAAGGAATCCAGTTTATTTTTGAGAGAGATGCATGCATATAGGCCAATAAAGAGCAGTCAAGCTGCCTCAATCCTTCTTGAAACTCTGCAGGCATGACCCTCCATTGAGGATTACTGGAAACAGAAACATAAGGACCCAGCACATACAACAGTTCAGAATTCAGGTTTAATACGTAGTCATTGCTTCATTTTTCCCCTCTTTTACTGTTATTATACCAGTTGCTGGCTCGCATTGAAGTCTGGGAATCAAGTTCTTCTGAATTTTGCTTTATTATTTTGTTCACAGGTCAGAATTTATTATATAAAACAGGTATTGATTGATTTGATGAACTGTGTTTGCTGTTTGAGAGCTTTTACAAAAGGACCATAGGAACTGGGCATTTGCTTAGTTAAGTCGGTCATGTTCAGAGCAAAAGAGCAAAGGTTGTAATGAGCAGTAAAGAGAAATTAGACTTACCTGTTAATTGTTGTTCCTTGAGGAACTCCAGTTCAGTTCCTCATCTCTGGGTTGTGCACCTCTTCCCGCAGCAGGAAGACTGGGCATGTCAGAACTGTGACACCACTGTAAATATCCTGCTGGCACCTCCCACCAGCTCCAAGTGATCTAATGACAAAGCAGACTCAAAGGAGCAACAAATACAATTTAACTCTAACACTGAACTAAAACCCCGTAAATGAGAGGATAACTCTCCCTCTCCCGTTTGCAGAAATAGGACAGAAAGGAGAGAGAAGAAAGAATACAAGGTATACTTTACCTGAATAGAAAGCACATTTGCTGAACGTCTCCTACTGGATTGTAGTCACAGTGGATCACACAGCATGCTTTGTGGAAGCTGACCAAAAGACCCCCGGGCGGGAATCGGGACTGAACTGGAGTTCCTCAAGGAGCAACAATTAGCAGGTAAGTCTAATTTCTCTTTCCTTATGGTTCCTCCAGTTCAGTCCCTCATATCTGGGATCTAACAGAGCAGTAAACTATTGGGAGGGACCTGTCCACCTGGACTGCAAAACTGCCGACCTGAAACAGGCATTTCCCGCTGCTTGAACATCCAGGTGGTAATGTTTACTAAATGTATGCAAGGAAGACCAAGTGGTTGCTCTGCAAATCTCAACTGGCGGAACTAAGCTATGCTCCGCCCATGAAGCCGCTTGCGCTCTAGTAGAATGAGCCTACAGCCCCAAGGGCACCTGACGACCTTGCAAGATATAAGCTGACGCTATTGCTTCACGAACCCATCTGGAAATTGAAGCTTTGGCCACCGCTTCACCTTTACACAGCCCACCAAAGAGAACGAACAAATGGTCAGACTTGTGGAAGGACTCCGAGACCTTCAAGTAATCACCTAAGTACCCTCTTAATGTCTAACAAACGCAAACTACGGTCCGACGCGGTCTCCCCTGAAACACCCGTTTTGGGCAAAGAGACCAACTGATTCACATGAAATGGCAAAACTACCTTTGGTAGGAAAGACGGTACGGGACGCAACACCACTTTTTCCCTAGAAAAAGTCAGAAACGGTTCCCGACAGGACAAAGCCTGCAACTCAGAGATTCGGCATGCAGAGCAAATGGCTACCAAAAATACTGTCTTCAAAGTCAAATCCTTTAGGGAAGCCTGATGCAAAGGCTCAAAAGGCTCCCTTGTCAAGGCTCCTAAAACCAGGTTGAGATTCCACAGAGGAGAAACCACCCTGCGCGAAGGACGCAGACGGGATCCTCCAAACCCTCATCCTCCGCTGTTACCACCGACGAAAGGTTGAGAGCCTGAAGGGACTCCATAATGAGCGCTGTCAGCTCCTCCCTTCGAAAGACTCGGATAATCCTTTCTTGATCTTCAAGTTCCTGAATCTCACCTTCCTCTAAATCCTCCATCCTGGCTTCCGGCTCCAGCTCAAGGTCCTCTGCATCCAGCCAGTCCGAACCAAGAGGCTGATCTTCCACTGACCGGGACTTCTTAACCGGTCTACCATCACTGTCAGAGTGTCCCATACCGCAATCGTCCTTTCTCGCCCCCTGCACGGCGACATGACAAAAGAGTCGACCACCGGACGATCAAGCTCGAGAGAATAACCTTTGCGAACGACCTCCAACACCCACTGATCGGATGTTATCTGGACCCAGGCAGGAAGAAAACTCCTGAAGTCAACCCCCTACTGGCTGAATTCCTGCCTGGGTCCACCTTGCTTCATTGTGCTTTCCGAAAAACCAAGGAAGAGGGACTAGCAAATCCTCTGCCCGCTCCACGGAATCCTCTAAACGTTGACCTCGAGAGGAAAACCACCCTCTTTGAAAACCTTCCAAACGGGAGGTACGAAAATGCCTGAAATCCCGAGGTTGCCAACAGGAAGGTAACGGGACTCGGCCCTGCTTCGGTTTATCCTCTGGCAAGCGACCTCCTTTAGAATCCCCCAAATCCTTGACCAGCTTATCAAGATCTTCTCCAAACAACAGCTTCCCCTTAAAAGGAAGCTTGCTCAGATGCGACTTGGAGGAACTGTCCGCCGCCCAGCTCCTGAGCCAAAGATAGCAGCGTGCGGCTACCAAGGAAGCCATGCTATTCGCCAAACCTCTAATAAGATCATAGTGGACATCGGCCAAATATGCGGAACCTGACTCTAGTTTTGTCACATCAGCTAGCTACTCCTGCGTTTGCTGAACTAGCTGCTGCGAACGCTGTGACCAGTGAAGGCATGCTCTTGCAACCCAAGCTGCACAAATAGAGGCCTGCAGAGCCAGAGCATTAACCTCAAAAGCTTGCTTTAATAAGGCATCCACCTTCCGATCCTGTACGTCCTTCAAAGCTGCATGCTTTCAACTGTAATGGTAGTCTTCTTCGTGACCACTGAAACTGCCGCATCTATACACGGAGAATGAAACACTTCCCGTTCTTGATCCACCAAGGGATAGAGACGATTCATGGACCATACACCATGCAAACCTGCCTCTGGCACGTCCCATTCATCCTGAATAATCTTCTTAACCACATGGTGAACAGGAAAAACCGCCTGGGACCGCCTGAACGAGAGGATCCTCCAAACCCTCATCCTCTGCTGGTACCACCGATGAAAGGTTGAGAGCCTGAAGGGACTCCGTAATGAGCGCTGTCAGCTCCTCCCTTTGAAAGACTCGGATAATCCTTTCTTGATCTTCAGGTTCCTGAATCTCACCTTCCTTTAAATCCTCCAACCTGGCTTCCGGCTCCAGCTCAAGGTCCTTTGTATCCGGCCAGTCCGAACCAAGAGGCTGATCTTCCACTGACCGGGACCTCTTAACCGGTCTACCATCACTACCACCGAACCTTTTGGTTGCCGCTTGGCCTCCTGCCGCCCCAAGAAGCGAGGCATCCGCGACTACTCCCTGCTGCCGCAAACAGTAAGCCTGATAAAGCGGCAGCAGAAAATCTGGGGAGAAACCCTCGAAAGCTGCCCCCGACACCATGGGAGTGGCGGGATTACCAGGCAAAGTCAAATTTGAAGTAGGAAGAGCGGATGGAGACTCCTGCAGAGACTCCTCTTCTGCAGAAATGGCAGCACCCTGCGCCACCAGTGCAGTGCCTTCTTTAGACCGATCCCGCATTTCTTGTTCCATAATAAGTGCCTCAGATGCGCAGCCACGACACACCCCTGCATCCGAGACCGAGTCCCTATGGGCTCCACAAACTAGGCATTGTGGCCGTATAGGCATTAGTGCTACGGGATCCGAGAGACGGGATAGTAAATGAAATGGCTCCCGCAGACCACCAAAAAGGGCAAGCAAACAAAAACTTGCAGAATCTGCTCTTATTTATTTATTTTTTTTTACTTTTGGAACAAGGAGAAACAGAATGGTTTAAAATAAGCAAAGGTGTAAGACAAGGCTGCATACTTTCCCCCTACCTGTTAATCATAGAAGCAGGATTGTATGAACACAACAAAGGTGTGAAAATTGGTAGAATACTCATCAACAACCTTCGCTATTTATTTATTTTTATTTATTTATCTATTTCTTCTATACCGCCCCTTCCAGAGATCAGGGGCGGTTTACATGGAACAATTGTATACATTCGTATAACATTACATAGAACAAGAACTTTTTAACTTTTTACATATAACTTTTTAACTTTTTACATAAAACAGAACAGATACCACATTACTGGCTGAAAGTAAAGATGATCTGAAACATTTGCTTCTCACAATCAAACAACATAGTCTCAAAATGGGCCTGCACCTTAATGTAAAGAAGACAAAGATCATGACAACTGGCATAATCAACAAGTTCATCGTTGAAGGAGAAGAAATTGAAATCGTGAACAACTTTAACCTACTTGGATCAACTATCAATAAAGAAGCAACAAGCAGTCAAGAAATCAGACGACGCATTGCTCTTGGCAGAATGGCTATGAAAGACCTAGATAAGATTCTCAAGAGCATAGATATCTCTCTCCATACAAAGATTCGACTTGTTCAAGCCATGGTATTTTCAATAACATCATATGGATGTGAAAGTTGGACAGTGAAAAAGATAGACAGGAAGAAAATTGATGCCTTTGAATTATGGTGCTGGCGGCGAATACTGTGTATACCATGGACTGCCTGAAGAACAAACCAGTCGGTACTAGAGGAGATCAAACCTAAGCTTTCTTTAGAAGCTCAGAAAACAAGATTTCGACTTTCATACTTTGGACACATCATGTGAAGAGAGAGATCATTGGAGAAAGACATCATGCTTGGTAAGATAGAAGGTCAACGCAAAAGAGGAAGGCCAGCAATGAGATGGATCGATACAATAACAGCAGCTATGGGTACCAGTCTGTCAACAATGAGCCGCCTGACTGAAGACCGAACACAATTTAGGATAGCTATCCAGAGGGTCGCCATAAGTCGACTCCGACTCGACGGCACTTAACAACAACAACAACAACTGGCCCTTTAAGAGCTCCAAAACATTGAAAATTAAAAGTAATTCCAAGTAAGCAGAAAACTACAAGGATTAATTAAAGAAAGCTGTCAGCAAACAGAAAGAGCACTGTGAAGAAAAAACGGCGGGAAAAAGGCCCGCCAAGATCCTGAGCTTTGCTAACCCACAGAACCTGCTTCACACGCGGCAGTAGGCCTCAAAAACGCTCACAGGACACTAGCAGCAAAGATTAAAACACTCACCTCTTCCTCCGAGACCTTCGGATCCTCTCTGCATCCCGATAAAAATAATGGGCTTCCTGTGAGCAGCACAGCTGAGAAAGGCTGTAAGTCGGCAGCAGCAGCAGCAGTAGAGAAACAAGGCCCAACAACAGTTTCTGACTGGAAATCTACAGCACAGAAAACTGAGCCGGTAAGGAGATGAAAAGCCTGCTAAAGAACTCCCCTCCGTGCCAACAAGGAGGGGAGAGCAGGCAAATGGGACAGAAATAAACGGGAGGGAGAAAAGAGACTCCTCTAAATCCCTTCTGATCCCCTCTCAGCCCTTGCTTTTTTTTTAACAAGCTTTTATGAGCTTTAAAGCTACAGATCAAAAGAAAAAAACGCTATAGGGAGAAAAGAAAAACTAAAAACCCTAGCTAAGCTACCTAAAGCTCCTTATCTGCTCCTCTAGTGAGCCCAGCACCTAGGCTCACTACCTCCAGCTGCATGGAAACTGGACACACTGGGAGCCGGTGGAAGGTGCCAGCAGGATATCTACAGTGGTGTCACAGTTTTGACATGCCCAGTCTCCATGCTGCGAGAAGAGGTGCACAACCCAGAGGTGAGGGACTGAACTGGAGGGACGATAAGGAATGAGCAATACTAGTGGTGTGCGCAGGGCTTGGTCCTTGCTTTACAGAATGAAAGAACATGTTTGAACAAGTATCATCTGGTAACTTCCAGACAGAGGGTCCAAAATACAACATAGCCTCCTAGTCGAGGTCTTTTTCATTTGAGTAAGTAAAGGTAGTTTCAATAAATCTCTTGTATTGCTTCACAAAAATTTTACATTTGAATATCATTCAAGCCCAGTAAATAACCGGTTATGCATAGATAAACACATTGGTTTAAAAATCAAAGAAGCACATTTCAACAAACATCTTGCCCCAACTGGCAGCCAATGTAATATCAATAATTCAAAAAAAAATTGTGCCGCCAAATTCTGAACCATTATTTTAGGAAAAGTAACTTTGCCAGGATGGGACAATACCTCAAAGAGTCGTTAGTGGGATGGGAACAGCTGACGGATGTAGAAAACAAAGGGGATATTTTAAGAGCAACAAACCTTTTTGTTAGAAAGGTAAATAAATGTAAAAAGAAAAGGAGGCCACTATGGTTCTCAAAGGAAGTAGCTGAAAAGGTAAAGAAAAAGAGGGAGGACTTCATGAAATACAAGGGATACTTAGAGAAGCTAGCAGAGTAGTCAGGAAAGCAAAGGTACAAAAAGAAGAAGAAATAGCCAATGCAATAAAATAGGGAGATAAGACATTTTTCAGATATGTTAGTGAGAGGAGGAAGGGCAAAAGTGGTATTGTCAGACTTAAGGGTGTAGGGGCGGAATATGTAGAAGCTGATGAGGATAAAGCGGAATTGCTTAACAAATATTTATATTCTGTGTTCACAGATGAAGGGCCAAGAGAAGGACCTCAGAAAACACCCACAAACAGGAACAGACATGACATGGATCTTGAACAATTGTCAGAAGACTGTGTTTGTGATGAACTAGCTAAACTAAAAGTATACAAAGCCATGGGTCTGGATGGGATACATCCAAGAATACTGAGGGCACTTGGGGATGTTCTAGCGGCTCCACTGACTGACCTTTTCAATGCCTCTTTGGAGTCAGGAGTGGTGCCAGAGGAATGATGAAAAGCACATGCGGTCCCTTTACACAAAAGTGGATGTAAGGATGACATTGAGAACTACAGGCCGGTTAGCTAACCTCTGTGATTAGCAAATTATTGGAAAGGCTCCTAAAAGAGAGAATAGTGAGGTTTCTGGAGTCCGATGGATTGCAGGATCCGAAGCAGCATGAATTCACCAGAGGCAGGTCCTGTCAGACAAATCTGATTTATTTCTTTGACTGGGTGCCCAGAGAGTTGGATCAAGGGAGAGCCCTAGATGTGGTGTATTTAAATTCTTTGACACTGTTCCACACAGGCAACTTATAAACAAACTGAGCATCCTAGGGATGGACCCTAAAGTTACCGATTGGGTTAGACATTGGTTGAGTGGGAGACGACAAAGGGTACAGGTAAATGGAGTTCACTCCGAGGAGAAGGAGGTTACCAGTGGTGTGCCCCAGGGATCTATCCTTGGTCCGATTCTTTTTAACATCTTTGGATGAGTGGCCTAGTGGTTGGGGCAAGGTACTTCGGGCCGGAAGGTCAGGGGTTCAAATCCCACTAGAGGACAGCAACCTTGGGCCGGAAGGACTGGGGTTTCTAGTCCCACAGGTGCTCCTTGTGGTCTTGGGCAAGCCACTTAACCCTCCATAGCCCATGTTCCCTGTAAAATAGTTCTCTGTGTGCTGTGCTTTCCTGTCTAATCAATGTGTTTATACCTCAAAAATTTCCTGTCATGATTTGACAATTTCCAATCTATAATCAAACCACTGCTGATCGCTGGAAGTAGCGGTATACAAATGTATAATAAATAAAAAAAAAAATAATAATAATAATCTTTGTTAGTGATATTGCAGAAGGTCTGTCAGGTAAGGTTTGCGGATGATGCCAAAAGCTGCAATAGAGTACACACCCAGGAAGAGTAAATAACATGAAGAGGGGTCTAGCTAAGCTTGAAGAATGGTCTAGAATTTTGCAGCTGAAATTTAATACTAAAAAATGCAGGGTCATGCATTTGGGCTACAAAAATCCAAAGAAGCAGTACAGTGTAGGGAGTGAGGTACCTCTGTCCTCAAAAGAGAAGCGGGACCTGGGCGTATTTGTGTTTGACGATCTTAAAGTAGTTAAACAGGTAGAAAAGGTGACTGCAAAAGCCAGAAGGATGCTTGGGTGTATAGGGGGAAGAATGGCCAGCAGAAAAAAGGAGGTTATAAAGCCTCTGTATAAGTCTCTGGTGCGACCTTATTTGGAGTACTGTGTGCAATTCCGGAGACCGCACCTTCAAAAGGATATAAGCAGGTTGGAGTCTGTGCAGAGAGTGGCTACTAAAATGGTTAATGGTCGTCATTATGAAGCATACAAGGACAGACTTAAAGATCTTAATAGGTATACTTTAGAAGAAAGGAGGGATAGAGACATTTAAATACCTCCATGGCATAAATGCACAAGAGGGTCTATTTCAATTGAAGGCAAATAGAAATTACACTTAATTGGTAAGTGTCATTCCTTGAGTGACGACAGTTTAGTCCTCCACCACTGGGTTGCGCACCTACTCCCCTACTCCTGCAGCTTGGAGACTGGACAAGTCAAACTCGTGACATCACTGTATGTAAGCTGCTGATAACTCCCATCAGCCCCAGTGAACTATTGACAAAGCAGACTCAAAGGAGCAACAGATAAGTAGCTGTACATGAATTACAAACGTATCAACAAACTAGTATAAACACTAACTCTGAACTCTTGAACTAACAGGAATAACGTTACGTAAGACTGCATTCTGTCTTAAGAATTATACGTTGTTACGATCTTGCATCCCCTTATTCTTTACATCCCCTGTACCCCCCACTGAATGACAGAACAGGGAAATAGGATAGTACTAATATGCATACTCACTACGATCCAGAAACTGAAGGAAACTCATTCACTCTTCGATACTGCACCACCTCCTTTTCTAGAAGAAAATGCTGAACTGACTACACCCCGGGCGGGCATGAGGACTAAACTGTCGTCACTCAAGGAACGACAATTACCAGGTAAATGTAATTTCTATTTCCTTATCATTCCTCCAGTTTAGTCCTCCACCACTGGGATGTATCAGAGCAGTAATTATTGGGAGGGACCATGAAATCCTGATTGCAGCACCACCGACCCAAAGCAGGAATCGCCCGCCGCTAGCATGTCGAGCCGATAGTGCTTACTGAAAGTATGCAGCAACGACCAAGTGGCCGCCTTGCAAATCTCCGCTGGCGGAACCAAACTATGCTCCGCCCACGACGACGCTTGCGCTCTGGTAGAGTGAGCCCGTAACCCTTCCGGCACTCGCCGGTCTTGCAAAATATATGCCGACGCGATAGCTTCACGGACCCACCTGGAAAGTGATGCTTTGGGCGCCGCTTCCCCTTAACGGGGGCCTCTGAACAGTACGAAAAGCCGTTCAGATTTGTGAAATGACTCCGAAACCTTTTGATATTGGCGCAACGTTCTCTTTATATCTAAGCGTTTCAAGCTACGATCCAAGCCGCTGTTGTCAGCCGAGCCTAAGTCCGGCAACGATACCAACTGGTTCAAATGAAATGGAGAAACTATCTTGGGCAGAAAGGACGGAACCGGCCCAAACACCACTTTGTCTCTGGAAAATACTAAAAATGGCTCGCGACATGACAACGCTTGAAGTTCCGAAACCCGTCTTGCCGAACAGATTGCCACCAAAAACACTGTCTTCAGAGTTTAGTCCTTCACCGAAGCCTGACGCAGAGGTTCAAAGGGTTTCTTAGTCAAAGCCCCGAGTACTAGATTGAGATCCCAAGGCGGCACTACAATCCTGCGTGCCAGCGAAGTCTAGATACCGCCCTGAGGAAACGTATAACATTGCCGTGCGTACCCAGGGCCACCCCGTGCACCTTGCCTCTATAGCAAGCTAGGGCCGCTAACTGAACTCGCAACGAACTAGCCGCAAGACCCTTTTCAAAACTGTCTTGAAGAAAACTCAATACCACCGGAACTGAAGCAGTCGCTGCCCAAACCTGATGTCGCGAACACCAGTCCTCAAAAATATGCCAGACTTGAACATAAGCTAGGGAAGTGGATCTTTTCCTGGCTCGGAGTAAAGTGGCAATAACCGCTCCTGAGTAACCCTTTCTCTTTAGCATCGCCCTTTCAATGGCCAGACCGTAAGCGAGAATCGATCCACCTGCGGCATCCGCAACGGCCCCTGACACAACAGATCCTCCGTCGGAGGGAGCCTCCATGGACTTCCGTCTAGTAGCCAAACTAGGTCCGCATACCATGGGCATCTCGGCCAATCCGGAGCCACCAATAGTACCCTTCCTGGATGGGCCTCGATGCGCTGAACCACTCGCCCTATGAGTGCCCACGGAAGGAAAACATAGAGAAGTCCCGTCGATGGCCGCTTCTGAATGAGCGCATCGAGCCCCTCTGACATCCGCTCTCGGCGTCTGCTGAAGAAACGACTCGCTTTTGCTGACTGAAAGGTTGCCATGAGGTCCATAATCGGATGTCCCCATCTGTGGACTATTTGAAGAAACACTTGCGGGTGGAGCTCCCATTCTGCGGCATCCACCTTGACCCTGCTGAGATAGTCCGCCGTCACATTGTCTTTCCCAGCTATAAGACACAGTCACCTAAGAAATTAAATTGAAATATTTAAATTGAAATATTTAAACCAAATTGAAACCGAATTAACCTAATTCTAAGCTCCTTATATGTTCCTCTAGTGAGCCCAGCACCTAGGCTTACTGCGTCCTCCTGCTGCATGGAGACTGGACACACTGGGGCTGATGGGAGTTACGAGCAGCTTACATACAGTGATGTCACGAATTTGACTTGTCCCATCTCCAAGCTGCATGATGAGGAGGTGCGCAAGCCAGTGGTGGAGGACTAAACTGGAGGAACGATAAGGAACCTCTACTACCAGGGGACATAGCATGAGAGTGAAAGGGGATAAACTCAGGAGTAATATGCAGAAATATTTCTTTACAGAAAGAGTGGTAGATGCATGGAATAATCTCCCAGTGAAGTTGGTGGACATGAGAACAGTATCTGAATTTTAAAAAAGCATGGGACAAACACAGAGGATCTCTAAAGGTAAAAAGGGGACTATTGTAGTTCATATAGAAAGGCAGACTAGATAGAAACATGGCAGCAGAAAAAGACCACATGGCCTATGTTACTATCTGTAAAGAAGTGAGATAATTTTCTGGCGACCTGTGATAAATAACGTTACAATAATCCAAATAGGATTAAATAACAGACTGAACAACAATACAGCATTTATCCTGCTCCAAATATGGCTGTATTTCATTGTATTAATCTAAGTTCGAAAAGAAGCAGCTCGAAAAACTAAAGTAATTCCCAAATATGATACTTCTTCACACAAAGGCACCTGAAATTGGTCAAGACTAGTCTGTGTAGAAAAGAGTCAAAGTTAGAGGAGCACAGAATAAACAATTATTTCTTCTGTTTATTTTTAATTGATCTTCAAATCAATACTTAACAACTACGTTTGAATACAAGGAAATATTTCAAGGATCTTTGCTTGTTGAATCCTAGCATCAGTCTTAAAAGGGGAATAGATCAAGATATCATCAACATACATTTTAAAATCAACTCCTAATCTGTCTAGTAATTGACATAATGGTAGAAGGTATAAATTAAACAGGGCTGGCTCCTGTGAACCCCTTTATCAATTACGAACCTGTCTGATACCTTTCCTAAGGGGCATATTTACTAAAGATTGTAATGTACCTTAATAAAATTAACACACGTTAGGTCTCCACTGCCCTTTTCTTGCCATGGGTGCAGTGGAACATAGCGCATATTAATTTCATTAACATGTGTTAACCCATTAGTAAACATGCCACTAAGATTCGTGCCATTAATTTTTGTTTCTCAAATATGATTTAAACCATGAAAACATTACACCAGAGATTAGGGTGCTAACAAACTGAATGCATGCTAACAAATGCACATCTGTTTGCAAATAGGATAGATACCCTGGAAGGGGTGGATAATATAAGGAGAGAGCTAAGAAAACCTGAGCAATGGTTTAGAGTTTGATAACTAAGATTTAATTCTAAAAAATGCAGGGTCATGCATCTGGGCTGCTAAAGCCTAAGAGAGCAGTACAGTATAGGGGTAAAGTTATTCTATGTATGAAATAAGAGTGCAATCTGAGAAGGACTGCATCTTAAGGTGGTCATACAGGCAGAAAGGATACTTAGGTATATAGAAAGAGAATGGTCAGCTGGAAAAAGGAGGAGGTGATAGTGCCTCTGTATCAGACTCTGGTGAGACCTCATTTGGAGTACTATGTGCAGTTGTGGAGAGCTCACCTTCAGAAGGCTATAAACATAGTAACATAGTAAATGACGGCAGATAAAGACCAGCATGGTCCATCTAGTCTGCCCAGTAAGATGGCAAGAGTACGTGCACCTGCCGCTCCGTGCAGGCCACCCCTCCCCATGTCTTTGTTTTAGGGGTAAACCCACCGCTCTGTGTAGGACACCCCTGTATGTTGAGAAATTAGTTAGTTATTTTGATTTTATCCTATTGCTGTAAAGGGATCCACTGTGTCTGTCCCATGCCATTTTGAATTCTGTCACTGTATTTGCCCCCAACACTTCCATCGGGAAGGCATTCCAAGCATCCACAACCCTTTCAGCGAAAAAATATTTCCTGACATTGCCTTTCAATTTACCCCCTTGCAGCTTCCTGTTATGCCCTCTAGTTTTACAGCTTCCCCGTCTTTGGAAGAGGATTGTTTGTTCATTATTTCTTTAAGTATTTAAAGGTCTGAATCATATCTCCCCTGTCCCTCCTCTCTTCCAGAGTGTACATAGTTAGGTCTTCAAGTCTCTTCTCATAAGGTTTCTGACGGAGGCTCCAAATCATTTTGGTTGCCTTCCTCTGAACAGTTTCCAGTCTTTTTATATCCTTTGCAAGATACGGTCTCCAAAACTGAACACAGTATTCCAAGTGAGGCCTCACCAGTGACTTGTACAGTGGCATAAGTACCTCTTCCTTTCTGCTGGTAATTCCTCTTTGTATGCAACCCAGCATCCTCCTGACTTTTGCCACTGTCTTGTCGTGCTGTTTTGCCACCTTGAGATCCGCAGAAATAATCACACCAAGGTCCTTCTCCTGGTCCGTGCACACCAACCTCTCGCCCCCATATCGCGTACATTTCCCCTGGATTTCTGCTTCCAAAGTGCAGGACACTGCACTTCTTCGCATTAAATCTTAACTGCCAAGCATTAGACCATTCTTCCAGCTTTTGTAGATCTTTCCTCATGTAAATGGAGCTCACTCTGAGGAGAAGGATGTTACCAGTGGTGTGCCCCAGGGATCTGTCCTTGGTCCGATTCTTTTTAACATCTTTGTTAGTGATATAGCGGAAGGGCTGTCGTGTAAGGTTTGCCTCTTTGCAGATGATACCAAAATCTGCAATAGAGTAGACACCCAGGAAGGTGTAGATAACATGAGGAGGGATATAGCTAAACTTGAAGAATGGTCTAGAATTTGGCAGCTGGGATTTAATGTTAAAAAATGTAAGGTCATGCATTTGGGCTGCAGCAATCCAAGGGAGCAATACAGTATAGGAGGTGAAGTACTTTTGTCCACTAAAGAAGAGCGGGACCTAGGCGTGGTTGTGTCTGATGATCTTAAAGTAGCTAAACAGGTAGAAAAGGCGACGGCAAAAGCTAGAAGGATGCTTGGGTGCATACGGAGAGGAATGGCTAGCAGAAAAAAGGAGGTGATAATGCCTCTGTATAAGTCTTTGGTGCGACCTCATTTGGAGTATGGTGTGCAATTCTGGAGACCGCACCTTCAAAAGGATGTGAACAGGATGGAGTCGGTGCAGAGGGTTGCTAATAAAATGATTAATGGGCTTCATTATAAAGCATATGAGGACAGACTTAAGGATCTTAATATGTACACCTTAGAGGAAAGGCAGGATAGAGGTGATATGATTGAGATGTTTAAATACCTCCGTGGCATAAATGTTCAGGGAGAGAGCCTCTTTCAATTGAAAGCAAGTTCTGCTACGAGGGGACATAGGATGAGGGTGAAGGGAGATAGATTCAGGAGTGATATGCGGAAATATTTCTTTACAGAAAGAGTAGTGGATCCATGGAATAGTCTCCCAGTGGAGGTGGTAGAGATGAGGACAGTAACTGAATTCAAAAAAGCATGGGACCAACACAGAGGATCTCTAAAGGTAAAAAGTGGACTGTTGTAGTTGTTGTTATGGAAGGACAGACTAGATAGGCCATGTGGTCTTTTTCTGTCATCATGTTTCTATGTTTATCCACTCCCTCAGGGGAGTCCACTCTGTTGCAAATTTTCATATCATCTGCAAAAAGACAGACTTTTCCATGCAGTCCTTCAGCAATATCACTCACAAATACATTGAACAGTGCCGGGCCCAGGACCGAACCCTGGGGCACCCCGTTAATCACCCTCCTTTCATCCGAGTGAGCTCCATTTACCATCAACTTCTGTCATCTGTCAGTCGACCAATTTCTGATCTAGTTCACCACCTTGGGACCCATCCCCAAACTACTGAGTTTATTGATAAGCCTCCTACGAGGAACAGTATCAAAGGCTTTGCTGAAATCCAGGTAGATGACATCCATCGCATGCCCCTGATTTAGTTCTCTAGTCACCCAGTCAAAGAACTCAATCAGATTTGTTTGGCAAGATAGTCCTTTGGTAAAACTATGTTGCCTCAGATCATGCAACCTGTTGGTTTTGAGAAAGTCCACTATTTGCTCTTTCAGAAGCACCTCCATTACTTTTCCCACCACTGAGGTAAGGCTCACGGGCCTGTAGTTTGTGACTTCTTCCCTGTCACCACTTTTGTGAAGAGGTACCACATCCACCCTCCTCCAGTCCTGAGGAACTACTCCTGTTTCCAAGGATCTGTTGGAAACATCCTTTAACGGCCCTGCAAGAACCTCTCTGAGCTCTTTCAGTTTTGCAAGTTGTTCTAACACATCATCTTCAGTGAATGGTGTGGTATCTACTTCATTCCCATTTTTATATTTGGGAGTCACAGATGGTCCTTCTCTAGGATTTTCTTTGGTAAAAACAGAGCAGAAGCATTTGTTTAGCAATTTTGCTTTTTCAATGTCACTTTCCACAAATCTGTTCCCAGCACTTCTGAGTCCTGCAATTCCATCTCTGATTTTCCTCCTCTCCCGAGCATACCTGAAGAAAGTTTTGTCGCCACACTTCACATCTTTAGCGATCTTTTCCTCTGCCTTTGATTTTGCTTTCCTTATTTCTCTTTTTGTCACTTTTAGTTTGATCCTGTATTCCTTACTGTGTTTCTGTTGGTAAGCTTTTGAATTTTGTGAAAGCTGTGTTTTTTGCCTTTATTTGAGCAGCCACTTCTTTGGAGAACCAAATAGGTTTCCTTCTCCTTTTGTTTTTATTTACTTTCCTTACATATTTATCTGTTGCCCCTTTTATTGCCACCTTTAGTTTACTACTACTACTGAGCATTTATATAGCGCTACCAGTCGTACGCAGTACTGTACAGACAAGTAGGAGACAGTCCCTGCTCATCAGAGCTTACAATCTAGTCAAGACAAAACACAGAAGGTGTAAACAGGGATAACCACTAGGGAAAGAAAAGGGGAAAGAAAAGGATATCAGGTGAGTCAAGATCCAAAGGCAGCAGCGAAGAGATGAGTTTTCAGCCTGGATTTGAAGAGGGTTAGAGAAGGTGCCTGGTGTACAGACACAGGTAGTTTGTTCCAGGCATAAGGTGCAGCAATGTGAAAGGAGCGAAGTCTGGAGTTAGCAGTAGAAGAGAAGGGCATATATAGAAGTAGTTTGTTAGAAGAGCGGAGTTCCCGAGGGGGGTTATAAGGAGAGATTAGAGAAGAAAGGTACTGAGGAGCTGCAGAGTGAATGCATTTATAGGTCAGCAGGAGAAGTTTGAACTGGATGCGGAAACGGATGGGAAGCCAATGAAGTGACTTGAGGAGTAATATGGGCATGACGAGGCTGGTGGAAGATTAGTCGCGCAGCAGAGTGTTGAACAGATTGAAGGGGAGAGAGACGATTCAAAGGGAGACCAGCAAGGAGTAGGTTACAGTAGTCAAGATGGGAGGTGATTAAGGAGTGGATAAGCGTTTTAGTAGTGTGTTCAGAAAGGAAAGGACGGAGTTTGCTAATGTTATAGAGAAAGAAACGGCAGGTCTTAGCTACGAGCTGGATATGTGTGGAGAAAGAGAGACAGGAGTCAAAGACAACCCCCAGATTGCAGGCCGAGGAAACAGGAAGGATTACAGAGTTCTCCACAGAGACTGAGAAAGGAGGAAGAGGAGGGGAGGTTTTAGGGAGAAAGATAAGAAGTTCAGTCTTGGCCATGTTCAATTTCAAGCGGCGGTAAGACATCCAGGTAGCAATGTCAGAAAGGCAGGCAGAGATCCGCGTCTGGATTGCCGGAGAGATTTCAGGCGTAGAGAGGTAGATCTGGGAGTTATCGGAGTACAGATGGTACTGAAAGCCATGGAAAGAGATAAGCGCACTAAGGGACTGGATATATAGAGAGAAGAGGAGCGGACCCAAGACAGATCCTTGGGGTACACCAACTGAGAGAGGGGTAGCAGAGGAGGAGGAGCCACCAGAACACACAGTGAAAGAGTGATGGTGTGGTAGGCGAAGGCCTATGATCCATGCTGCTTGAACTAAGCAGGCAGGCCTAAGCAGCTTGACCTGTAAATGAAGCCTGTGGTTAGGCCCGGAGGAATGAAACTTCCCCCCCCGAATGCTGCTTCCATAGAATCGAAACTTAACTAAGCATAACCAAGCCTAGCTAAGCAGAATCGAAACCTAGAAGAGATAGAAAAACAACTTTAATTGGTACTGATAAGATGTGTGAAGCTTCTATGGAATTAATTAACTCTGCTGAAAGAAAAGTTACAGTGCCCTGCTTTCCCATATGTTTTAGTTAGCCAGTGACCTTGGAGGAGAAATGTATCAAGAGTCTAAGAACTGACCATTGTAATGAGGACTGTAAGGGGGGGAAACAGGTGCAGAGCCCAGACGAAGGTCCTCATTGGACAACTACGTAACGGTACCGGGACCAATAGATGGAGCGAGAAGGGTTACCAGGACCAATGAAAAGTTTGCCTATGTCTAGAATAGAAAAGAACAGTATAAAAGTTGTTGTTTTACTAACAGCCGGGGCTCAGCCATTTTGAATGTGATTCTGCTTGAGTCTTGTGCACAATAAATGATTTGGACCTTCTGAACAGACTCCTGGTATTATTGGATCGTTTGCGCTCTGCCGCTACATATTCTTGGTGCGTTGTTCGGGAAGGTGTGGTGAGTAGAGGGTATACGAGATGATATACCACTACTTTCTGCCTCCATAGGTTTGGTCTTGCCGGGCTCGTGCCCTTCCGACGTGGGCTCGGCTCCCAGGCGCCACCGGTCCCGTTGCATCAGAGGGGGCTTGGCCAGGCCTCGGCAGGTGCCGGACCCGGACGGAGCCAACACCTCGAACCCGTGAGGGGAGTTCGAGGTCCAACTCATGCGCTTGCTCGGGAACGGGGACCGGATCCGGTGAGTATAGTTTTTGGTATGTCTAGACAGATGAGTCAGAACTGCAGCTTGTAACTTGTAACTTGTAACTTGGAAAGTTTGGTAAGAGAGCATGATCACCTCTCAAAGGCAGTCCAATTAACCTTGCATAATGTATTCGCGGGGTGAACCCACCGTCTTCTTGGAATAACTTGGAATAGCCGGCATAACTTGGAATAACTTTTGTATAGCCTAGTCAGAACAGACAGGATTGGGCTTTTTGGGAGTACATTGCTAGCATGATTGTGTGAATGAAGTGTGGTTGAGAGGTCTGGTGACACAGACCAAGCGAAGGCGGACTCCTGAGTCACGCAGTTCCTGGCCGGACAACCGCGTCCAGGTCGTAAAAAAGAGGAAGCAACCGTCGTCTTGTCTTGTTTTTTGTTTCCCTTAAATGTTTCTAGGACCGTGAGGACCCCTCACCCACGGTCCGCCCTCCTTTTCCCTTCTGTCTGTTGTTGCGCGCACACATCGATATGGGAGGTGCGGGGTCTACTATGCACACTCCATTAGAATGTATGATTAAGTACTTTAATAAAGGATATTCAGGAAATTATGGGGTGAAAATGACTGCAACACGATTACAGATTCTGTGTACTAGGGAGTGGCCCGAATTAGACCCCATGTGGCCCCGAGATGGAACATTTGCCATAGGAATTATTAAGTCAGTTCATCAGAAGGTGCGAGTAGCGTACCCTGACCAGTATCCCTATATAGATTCCTGGTTAAGTATTTGTGATTCCCGCCCCCTTGGACCCGGCGCTGCTATGAAGAACAGTGCAGAATAATGGTAGCACTGACAGAACAGACACAGAGTACAGGGAAAGAAAAGAAGTCTGTTTATGTTGATCCTGAGTCCCCGGAAGTTGTTACTAGACAGTCCCAAGCTCAGCACCCAGTAAAAGTACCACCGCGTCGCGCGGCAGGCCCCCGGGACCGGCGAATTCCATCCCCTGACCCTCAGCAGCTAGATGATCCACCCCCTGAAGAGACCGATCAGCTTGAGACTGAGGAGAATTCTGAGTCAGAGCAAGAAGAAGAAGAAGAAGGAACACCTTCCCGGTGCGAGACTGAAAGTGTAAAATCAGCTGTCAGTACCAGTTCATCCGTTGCAAGTAAGAAATCCCAGATTAAGCTTAAATTGAGAAAGAGGGGCCCTATCAAGAAAGTAATGCCACTACGGCAGGTCCCGGGAATGCCTGTGAGGGACGAGGAGAACCAGATAGTAGCGGGACCCACAAGTTTAGTTTATGTGCCATTCTCCACTACTGATTTACTGAATTGGAAAATGCATTATGCCTCTTACACTGACAAGCCCCAAGAATTAACAGAAGTAATGAATACAATTATGCAAACTCATCAGCCTACTTGGGCAGATTGCCGTCAACTCTTGTCTACTTTATTTACTACTGAGGAGCGGACAAGAATTATGCAAGCAGCTGTCAATTGGTTAGCAGAAAATCCCCTAGTAGAAGGAGCAGGAGGAATAGATAACCGTGAAGCAGCGAAGAAAGAATTTCCGAATGAAGATCCTCGGTGGGATCCGAACACCGATGTAGGATCCAAAGCCCTAGCTCGGTTTCGCCAAGGCCTTTTACAAGGTCTGCGAAAGGGGGGTCAGAAAGCCATGAACCTTTCCAAGACAGCGGACGTTATCCAGGGCCCAGATGAAAGCCCAGCAGTATTCTATGAGAGATTAGCTGAAGCATATAGAATGTACACGCCTTATGACCCGACGGCACCAGGGAGTCTGTGCATGGTGAATGCCGCTTTTGTCAGCCAGTCCCAACCAGATATTAGACGCAAATTACAGAAGTTAGAAGGGTTTGCGGGCATGAATACGTCACAGCTAATGGAAGTCGCCCAGAAAGTGTTTGTGAACCGTGATAATGAAAGACAGAGAGAAAGTGAGCGTAAAATGAAGAAGAAAGCGGATTTTTTGGCTGCCGCTTTAGTTGAACAGAAACGGGGAGGTTTCCCTAACCGAAGGAGCAGAGGTAGAGGGCGGGGCCGAGGAGATAGCCGGCCCCTGCTAGGCGTGAATCAATGCGCTTATTGCAAGGAAGAAGGACATTGGAGGAATGCATGCCCGCAACTCGAAGACGCCTCACACGAAGAAGAAGAACACGCCCCTCGGAGAGAGAGGGAGAGAGGCCGATCACAGAATCGCAGAGGGACAAATCGAGTACATTTCCAACGGGAAAGAGAGGAGGCCATAGAGGGAGTTGCAACCGCAACGGACTATGATCTAGATGAAACAGATTAGGACAGACCGGGCTCCGAATTCGCTTTAGGTCCCCAGGAGCCTATGGTCTGCTTAAAGATAGGGGACCAATTCATGGACTTTATGGTTGATACTGGAGCAGAACATTCTGTAGTAGATAAGCAAATAGCTCCTTTGTCCACAAGAGCAGTCACTATTATGGGAGCAACTGGTGCCAGAGCCACCAAGTCTTTTCTGAAAAAACCGCGTATGTGAATTAGGAGGACAGCAAATAGCGCACCAATTCCTGTATATGCCTGAATGCCCAGTGCCACTACTGGGACGAGATATGCTAGCCAAACTGCAGGCCCAAATATCCTTTACTGAGAAAGGAGAAATGCAAATGACTGTAAATTCAAAGCCTGCAGGATTAATGGTGCTTACTGTTCCCCGAGAAGAAGAGTGGAGATATTACAGTACTAAGCCAGTTTCTGATACCAATTTCAGTATGCCAGCAAGCATTATGGCTCCTCCTGGAGTATGGGCAGAAGGTAACCCACCAGGTCTGACCAAGCACATAGCCCCAGTAATTGTGAACCTTAAGCCTGGAGCAGAACCAGTACATGTTAAACAATACCCACTCCCAAGACCAGCCATTGAGGGCATTCATCGCCATTTATTAAGGTTACTGGAGTATGGCCTTCTCAGAACATGTCAATCACCATGGAATACACCTCTCCTGCCAGTCAAGAAGCCTGGAACAGGTGATTACCGCCCAGTACAAGATTTGCGGAGAGTGAACGAAGCAGTTGAAACCATACATCCAGTTGTGCCAAATCCCTATACACTCTTAGGACTGATACCTGCTGAAGCTACCCACTTTACTGTCCTGGATTTGAAAGATGCCTTTTTCTGCATACGATTAGCCCCGATTAGCCAATTGTTGTTTGCCTTTGAATGGCAGGACCCTGTCTCAGGAAGACGGGGCCAACTCACTTGGACACGATTGCCCCAAGGATTCAAGAACTCACCCACCATTTTCAGTGCAGCACTGAACCAAGACCTTTCAAGTTATCCTGTAACCCCTGGGAAAAGAGTGCTTCTTCAGTATGTGGATGACTTGTTGATAGCTACCACCTCAGAGAGTGAATGTGTACAAGCCACAAATGACCTTTTACAATTACTAGATGAAGCTGGATATAAAGTTTCCAGAGCCAAAGCGCAGCTATGCCAAACAGAAGTAAAGTATTTGGGTTTCCGGCTGACCAAAGGAAGCCGACAATTAGGACCAGAGAGAAAAGAAGCCGTGTGTAGTATCCAAACCCCAACCACCAGGAGGCAAGTCAGAGCCTTTCTGGGAGCAGCAGGATACTGCCGAATATGGATACCCAACTTTGCTCAGATTGTTAAACCACTATATGAAGCCACCAAAGGAGAAGAGAAGTCACCACTAGAGTGGGGACCCGATCAAGATGAAGCTTTCAAAACCTTGAAGGAAGCATTAATGTCATTGCCAGCACTTGGACTTCCAGACGTCCAGAAGCCTTTCCATTTGTTTGTACATGAAATGCAAGGGAACGCCCTGGGAATGTTGACTCAGACATTGGGACATTGGGAGCGACCCGTAGCATACTTATCAAAACAATTAGACACCGTAGCCAAAGGATGGCTGCCATGTTTGAGAGCTGTTGCAGCTACAGCCTTGTTAGTGAGTGAAGCAGACAAACTCACCTTAGGACAGAACCTGCGCGTTACAGTACCACACGCCATGCTTGCCCTTATGGAACAAAAAGGAAATCATTGGTTTACCAATTCTCGAATGCTAAAATACCAGAGTATGCTATGTGAAAATCCCCGAGTAGAGTTGGAAGTGAGCCATGCTCTCAACCCAGCCACCTTGATACCAATCAGCAAGGACCCACCAGAACATGACTGTATGGAAGTCATGGACACTGTGTTTTCAAGTCAACCTGATCTAACTGATGTACCTATAGAGAACCCTGACCAGACTTACTTCGTGGATGGAAGCAGCCTCATCATCAATGGACGACGCTGTGCCGGGTATGCAGTAGTCACCCGGGAGAAAGTCATTGAATCATCAGCTCTTGCCTCAGGAACATCAGCACAGAAAGCAGAATTGATAGCGCTAACAAGGGCACTAGTACTAGGTGCCAGACTTCAGTTGAACGTATATACAGACTCAAAGTACGCTTTCACAACTTTACATGCTCATGGAGCTCTGTATAAAGAACGAGGACTCATCACCTCTGGAGGCAAATCAATTAAGTACGGCCCAGAAATATTAATGTTACTAGATGCAGTATGGGCCCCAGCACAAGTTGCTGTTATGCACTGCCGAGGACACCAAACAGGAAAAGGAGAAGTTGCCCAAGGAAACAGATTTGCTGATGCCTCAGCACGCAAAGCAGCCATGACAGGCCAAATTCTATCACAAGCAACACCAGTACAAGCAGCATTGTTTCCGGTACCCCTCAACTTATGGACACCACAATATACCACAAGGGAATTGGACTATTATTGTGCTATAGAAAAGGGGGTACTGAAAGATGGATGGATTGAGCTGCCACCAGCAGAGGGCAACCAACCTCCAGGACGAATAGTGATCCCTGAATCATTGGGACCGGCCTTTGTGAAGGCCTTTCATCAAGCCACACATTATGGGAAAAACGCAATGGAAAAAGCACTCAGACCCCATTTTTGCATTTCAGTGTTGGGAGCCTTGTCAGCTTCAGTAGCTTGCCAGTGCGTAACTTGTGCAAAGAACAATGCTAAGCAGGGTCCTACACCGCCACCCCGAGCTCAGTCAGGTGGTGTAACCCCCTATGCACAACCTACAAATAGACTTTACTGAAATGCCAAAAGTCAGTGGATATCGCTACTTGTTAGTTTTAGTTTGCACTTTCTCTGGGTGGGTGGAAGCTTTCCCCACCAGGACTGAAAAAGCCAGGGAAGTCACCAAGGTATTGCTGAGGGAAATCATCCCCCGATATGGAATCCCTGCAGTAATAGGGTCAGACAATGGGCCCTCATTTGTATCTCAGATTACCCAACAGTTAGCAAGTGCCCTACAGATACAATGGAAGTTACACACTGCATACAGACCCCAAAGTTCAGGGAAGGTTGAGCGAATGAACTGCACTCTAAAATCTCAGTTGTCTAAGCTATGTCAGGAGACCCACCTGAAGTGGCCCCAAGTTCTCCCAATAGCTTTACTTAGAATACGCTCAGCCCCTGTGAAATCATCAGGATTTTCTCCCTTTGAAGTCATGTATGGTAGACCCCCACCAATAGTGCAGGGGGTCAAAGGGAGTTTGACACAAATTGGTTCAGAAATAACCAGACAAGAACTCCTAGCTCTTAGTTCTGTTCTGCAGACTCTTCATGCGTGGATACAGGACCAGTTACCCATCAACTTGACGGAATCCTTGCATCCCTACAAGCCGGGTACCTCGGTGTGGATCAAAGATTGAAAGAAGACACCGCTGGAACCCCATTGGAAGGGACCATACACCATCATCCTGTCTACACCAACAGCTGTCAAGGTCGCAGAAATCGAATCTTGGATCCATCATAGCAGAGTCAAGCCAGCAGCAGTTCCAGAGCCAGATCAGTGGACAGCAGTGCAGCATCCTGATATTCCTTTGCGGCTCACCCTGAGGCGGCAACCAGCGGCCTAGAGCTCCTCTGGGCCGCCTAAGAACTATAGTGCTCTACAGTTGACAAGTCTTTCGAAGAGGATTGCTGTTTCTGATCAGCAAAATTTGTTCCTTATCGTTCCTCCAGTTTAGTCCTCTACTTCTGGGTTGTGCACCTCTTCCTGCAGCTAGGAGACTGGGCATGTCAAAGTTGTGACATCACTGGATATAGCCTGCTGGTATCTCCCATCAGCCTCCAGTGTGTCCAGTCTCCTTGCAGCAGGAGGACATAGTGAGCCTAGCTTCTGGGCTCACTTGGGGGGAACAGATAGGAACATTTAGTGTGACAAATTCTGATTTTACTTTTGATTTTTACCTTTAATTTACTTTTAATTTTACTTTTAATTCAGTTACCTTTGGTTAATTGACAATCGGGGATTACTTCCCTTTAGTTAGGAGCAAATTTCCTTATTTACAGTAATTTTAAATTTGAGCCTCATTCTTTAAATTAGTAGCAGTTCTCGCCATCCCTCCTTCTCAGTTATTTTCACTTGCTGCAGGCATTTGCCGGTGCGGATCTCTCTCCCTTGACTGTACGGGAGAGAGCTCCGCGACCCGTACAGCCACACTGAAGCTGTGTGAGACGGAGCCTCTCCGTTGCTGCGGGATTTTAATTTTACTCTGTGGAACCGGCTGAGCGATCCTCGCTGCGACTGCCAGGCGCATCAGCGTGGCTTGAGGATCGGAGGAATTCCAGGAGGTAGGAGCAGGCTGTGTGGCTTTCAGCCTTGCAGGTAAGGCCTTTGGGCTCGGTTGGTCTGCTGAGGCCTCATTTTTGCAGCGGCGGCTGTTCTTGGCGCCAAAATTCATTGGCGAAGGGGCGGCCATTTCCTCTCTAGGTATTTGGACCGCATGGCGAGCGTTGCAGTGAGCTGCCTGCGTGAGGAAAACAACAGGCAGAATAGCTAAATTTTTGGGCCTAGTGTTTGTTTCTTTCTTTTGTTTGTGGTTTTTTTGAGGCCAGGGGGTTCCTCAGCATTAAGGGGGACTGTTGTCAATCCTCTTTATAGAATAAATAAGAATAAACTTAAAAACAGGACAGCAGTTTTGGCATTGATCTGATACCACATGTTCTTTCCCTCCTAATCATGTCTCTGAGGAGCATCTGTTCAGGCCCAGGATATTAGGCAAATTGCCAGCTTTTAGGTTCAAGGGCAGAGCCCTAACTTGTAGTTTGCAGGAGGGACAGCTTGTAAGTGTGCTTTTATGTATTCTATAGTGAAAGTTGCCCAAAATTCACAGGGACAGGTTTAGGAAACCTTAGGATGTACAAAAATAGACTGTCAGTTAAACTGTCAACCGGGAAGTGCCTGTGCTACGGTCTATGGCCACCAGAGGGCAGCTGGTACACTCAATAGTGCCTTTCTGTGACTGTGCATGCAGCCATTATCTGCAGGTCAGGATAGAAATCACCACAGAGCCTCGGTGCTGTGATGTAAGGTCTGAGAATCCAGTTTATATGACCAAAATTTAAAGCTCTTAATTTCTGTATCATTGGTCGGGCTCTGCTGCCCTAAAGGCCACCGAATGACAGCGCTGCTCATGAATCACATAAAGTATTCAGTGCCCCCCCCATCCCTGGGGGGTGAGTGGTGCAATACAAAATCATGTTACTCATCAGGTTCACACAGGCAACAACCTCTCAGACCTCCATTTGCAAGGTATTCGGTATATTCCACTGCTCTTTCTCTGACTGCAAGAAGGCCTGTGGGTTTCATAGCAACACTTAGCAGGCCCTTCCCAGGAAATTCTCATCTATTACTAGAGCAGGGTTTCATTTCATTTCTCTGGTTGCGGTTAATGCACAGCATCAGGGGCTGTGTTCGAAAGCTTGGGTCCCCTGGACTTCGGTGGGATTTCAAAAAGAAAAAGAAACTCACTTTAGTAAGAGATAGCCTTGCTCATTTTTAGCTAACACTGTTGATTTTACTTTAAAATTTTTACCTTTTGCGCCTGGATCCCAAGGATGGGACACTGTTTGCTCCCAGGGGTTCTACTTTCTATTTTGCTCTTCAGCTCCCTGGCAGATGCAGTAGGCTGGCAGGGGGTGGGCAACGCCTCCTGCAATGCAGAATCTCCCAGGATAAGGGGGGAAGGACCACTGGGTGCAGCGGGGGCTGGTAGTTTCTTGCAAAGCTATATTAGCAGTTTGGGTAATTTTAGTGGATCTGCTTTGATTTCATTGGAGTTGGCAGACACCTGGTTTTTGGAGTCCTATCTTGAAAAAAAAAAAAAAAGTAAAGAAAAAAGGGCATAGCTATGTTGATTTACCAGAATCTCCTTCCGCTATCCATAGAAGGTCCTATACAGCGTTAAAGTCGGTTTATATGGTAGGATAATATTTTGGCTTAGCTGCTGTGATATAGCGCTATGTTCCGCTGTAAACCTATTCAGGTCAAAAGGAATTATGGTGATAACTCTCTTGGACAGTTGTAACAGGTGCTTGGGTGAGCGCCATGGCCAGTCCACAGATGTGGAATGCTCTGCCATAAGCGTTATGTCATGGGAAGAATTTTATAGTTGTGTGGTTTCTTAATGGAAAATGTTCCCGTTTAGTTTGACTTTGCCAAATTATAAGATTTTACGGTAGATTTGTAATGTCTTAATTTTGGCTATATGTGGTTTAATTTTACATATGGAAAAGGTAGCTCAGCGGAGAGGGGTTGCAAATAGAACTCTGGCCTTTGGAGCTCTAGGCTCCCATTCCATTTATCAGAGGTTCTCCGGTACGGAGAGTCTCTGCTAGTGTTCAGTGCATGCCTTAAGGGGGGCCAGAAGCAGCTAGGCTAGTTCTCTAGCAGCAATGGCAGCGGCTCAGACTCTCGTAGGCATACTTCATATGCTGGGCTTCCGGGATGGCTTCTGCGCTGATCGGCATCAGCCAAGGTGACTGCCGGTTTAGACTGTGAATGTGGAGTCAGCCTGGAGGAGGGGCCTTGCGTTCTCTGGACAATGCCCTGCATACACTGAATCCCTTCAATTCGATCAGCTGCTGGCAGGACACAAGGCACGATCGCATGCTTTTTTTTGCTTCAGTGGTCTAAAAGTGGAGTCTTTACCAGGTGGTATAATGGGAACTTGTCTGCAGTTTCTCGGCTTCTTTATTGCTGACTCAATTGCCACTGCGGAATGAGAGCTATATTTCATATCACCAGGTGCTAGTTGAACTTAAAATATAAAGTCCATCTTTGTGCAGTCAGACGGAATGTGGCATTACTCTAGCAGGACGGCCGTGGATTAGTATGCCTGTGTTTGGGAGTTCTTTCTACTTCATATTGTTGGCACGGAAAGAGCGTCTCTTAACATATGCTGGAGGCATTTTTGGTTTAGAGGTGTCTTTGTAAAATAAATAAATAAATAAAAAATAAATAAAAATAAATAAATATAGAAGGAAGGAAAATAAAGAAAGTATTCAGCTGTCCTGAATTCGCCTGTTCTTGATTGACATTTTGAGGCTAAACAGGGGCACGCCTGGGTACTACGTGGGTGGGTGCACACCTTGCACTTCCAGGGTGTGCGGACTCACTATGGAACAGAGCCCTAGCAATCTTCTTTATCGCAAGATGGGAAAGTAGATGGTTCACTGAAGCGATCATTGGGGGCAATGCTCTGGCCTTACAAGCTCCCATTTTTGGAGCCTGGGGAGGCGAGAGAGCATGCTTCCGCTGGTCGCAGTGTTACGGCAGTCTACTCGCCTGGAACAGGAAAGGATCAGGGAGTTGAATCGACTACAGCCTGATTTGCTTTATGGGGCAAATGTGCATTATGGCTTAATTCAAGCGCTAGCTAATATTGGCTTCCTTGGGGTTCACCCAGAGGTCTCTCTGGTGGAAGCATGGGGCAGCTGATGGTTCGTCCCAGTCGAGGGTCAGTAAGCTCCCATTAAGTCTTTGTCTTGTCCTTTCCCCATGGGCTCTCATAGAGCAACTAGTTGGCGTATCTGGGCTTTCGGAGAAAGGTGCTCTTGGTAGCGCTCGGTTGGGCGAGACGGCCGTACTAGGCTTTTCTCATTCATCTACTCGACAGGCTTTTCCTAGAAGTTGTCGGTAGCGGACGTTCTGCTGCGGCTAGGTCCGTGCCGAATGTCTCAGGTGGATTGGTGCCCGCCTACGGTTTGGCCTTTGTATGGGCGGGGCTCAAGTAGAAGGGTTATTCTGCGGTAGTCTGCGGCAGTCTTCGCCGCCTTGTTGAGAGCAAGGCGGCAGGCTGCTTCTGCTACGTAGGTCCAGGCTTAGTGCCTTTTGGAAGGCTGCTGTTCACGACGGCAAGTCCGGGCGACAAAGGTGTCTGTATCCTTGGTCTGAGTTCTCTGCAGGACAGTGTCTGAAGGAACTAGCGGCCAGTCCCTTAGAGGATCCAGCGGGCGACTGTTTCTGGCGGTAGGAGTCTGTGAAGGGAATAGCGCTAGGTGTTCGGATCGATGTGTAGCGTTTCCTTAAGTTGGGATCCGACTGCGCTACTCACGGAGAGTTCGGGTGCCGCCGGGGGATCCCGATTGGGCCTTAGAGGCGTTAGCTAAAGAGTTCTTTGATTCTTTACTCCAGGCGTCGGTAAAGGATTTGCTGTTATAGACAGTGGCTTTGATAGCTCGTTGTTCGGTGCGACGAGTTTCGGAATTTCAGGTGTTGTCATCTAATGAGCCGTTTTCACCCTTTCTGGATAGAGGGTGGTGTTTGCGAGCAGTCCTGTCGTCCTTCCAAAAGGTGGTTTTCTGATTTTTCTCCTGAGCCTATTGATTTCTCTTCCAGTTCTCGGTTTTTCTGGAAGGGGAGGTTTTTATTCGTAGCTTGCGCCGATAGGAAACATTACATGCAGGGTGCGATGTTCGTTTCTTTGTTTTTGTGTGCTGGTTGGAGGTCCCCACAAAGGGGAAGCAGCAGCGAAGGGTGCCATTTCGCACTGAGTTAAGGCGGTGGTTGCCTCAGCTTTCTGCTGGCGAGGTTATATGATTCCGGGGGGCTTTCTGACTCTTGCTACCAGGGCACAAGCGGCTTCATGGGTGAATCACCATGTCATTCCACCAGGAGGGATTTGTAGAGCAGCTTCCAGGTCATCTCTTCATTTCCTCAGTAACCACTACTGCCTAATTGTTTTGGCAGTAAAGGAGGCCTGTTCCGGGTCGGCAGTGTGGTGAGTTGGCTTGATAGGTCCCTCCCAATGATTAGTGCTCTGTTACATCCCAGAAGTAGAGGACTAAACTGGAGGAACGATAAGGAAATAGAAATTACACTTACCTGGTAATTGTCGTTCCTTGAGTTATGACAGTTTAGTCCTCATTCCCGCCCAGGAGTGTGATTTCTTCAGAGTTTATTTTCAGGCGGAGTGAAGCATCAATCTCAAGGAGTAGACAGATCCTTTCAGTCTCTAGATCGCAGTGAGTATCCCTCTCTGTTCTTTCTTTCTTTTCTCTTATTTAAACGAGGTGATGGTATAGGATACGTGTTTGCATAGGGGGTCATGAATGTAAAGTAAAAAAAAAAAAAAAAAGAGAGAAAAGAAAATATAAGACGGATACGGTTTAAAAGGCTCCTCCGGTTGAAGAATGGGGAGTTATTTAAAGTTATGGTATAGTTACTTATTTGTTGTTCCTTTGAGTTTGCTTTGTCAATAGTACACTGGAGGCTGATGGGAGATACCAGCAGGCTATATCCAGTGATGTCACGACTTTGACATGCCCAGTCTCCTAGCTGCAGGAAGAGGTGCACAACCCAGAAGTAGAGGACTAAACTGTCGTAACTCAAGGAACGACAATTACCAGGTAAGTGTAATTTCTATTTTTTCCTGTACTCAGACTGAATAACTTTGCACTCACAGACTTTCTTCAGGCCAACTACGGTTGGTAAGTTGGCATACAGCGGAAACTTGAGGATCTTCAATCAACATTGACGCTCTTCAATCAACATTGACAACCGTTGAATTGCTTCATTAGCAGACGGGTCAGCATTGTGTCACGGAGCGGCGAACGTCGAGGTCAAGATTTTCCAGCGGAGATTCAGAAGGACTACAATCAACATGCATCTTTGTTTCTGTCTTGCTTTGGTTGCCTGCCTGGGGAGATTTGAACTTATTCTTGCTTTACCCCCATGTACTGCCTGCATTACTTCCACTCGGACTGGAATGAAAGTAACTCAGACTTTGCTTTATCATTCTTACTATACCTACACTGGTACAATAAGCCGGTGTATATACAACACCACTGAACTGAACGTTTGTACTAAGGGAGATACTAAAGTTTGTTTTAACCCACATCAGAACCCATCCTATTATACTCTAGAAATACGATGGAATGATGCAGATGGAGCTTTACTTAATGCCACACCCCCACTCACTGACCCTACAAAGGGTGCTGTTTTGTATTTTGATGCTTGTGATGCTATAAATAGAGACAGTCGGTCTCATTGTGCTAACTGGGAGAAAGCATATTATCATGATCACAAGTATATGTGTCCAGAAGGAACCACCGGGTGGGGAGCCTGTACAGGTAAATGAGTTTTAGCAAACGAATATAGCACAGCACCGGTTGAAGATTACTATTGCCCAAAGTGGGAATGTGTGTTTTATGCCACATGGAAGACAGGTATGGTAGAAAACACTAGAGATAATCGAATGGCTTCCTTACATCAGCCATATATAAAGAATCCAGAAAAATGTAAGAAGAGAGCTTGCAATCCATTAGAGTTACATATAATAAATCCTAGTGCATGGACACAAGGGTATAAATTTGGACTACGCATTGCAGGCTCTGGGTCAGACCCTGGAACCATTGTATATATAAGATTGAACACCCAGGCCCATCGTTCATCACGATACCATATACACAATACCTTCTATGAAACTATGCATGTAAATAAGTTTGATATCCCACACCCTTCTCAAAATCTGTTCTTAGAATTAGCTGGAGCAGTAGTATCCAGTCTCCACATTTCTGATTGTTATTTCTGTGGTGGAACTAAAATGGGTGATCAGTGGCCCTGGGAGGCCCAAGAATTGAATTACTCAGTAGCTTATAACCATACTGAGCTGCACAAGACCACCAGTGAATGGGTATTAGCACACCCAATAGTGGGACGACTGTGTTATGCTCGGACTGGACCCCAGTTCAATTTGAATGTAGGACAGCTTGTCTGTCTTAGCCAGAGGTTTTATAACGACACCACAAAACAGACGTCCTGGTGGTCAGGAGTTAATGAATCTGAACCTACCAACCCATTATAAAAATTATCTGAGCTTGCTGATTTATGGACCAACCTTGCCCAGCCCCATGCCTGGCAAGCCCCACCTGGCTTGTATTGGATCTGTGGAACCCAAGCATATGCTCGACTCCCTATTCACTGGGGAGGGGCATGTGTCTTAGGAACCATCCGACCTTCTTTCTTTCTGTTACCCACAGAACATGGAGAACAGTTAGGTTACCCAGTCTACTGTGATACAGTAGACTATAGAGAGCCTGTAGGGGCTAGTAAAAAGGAAGAGCTTACCTTAAACTTGGCTGGACGTGAAGACTCAGCACGTGTGAAGACAGCTGAGCAGCCAGTGCCATCAGCACAAGTAAAGCAGAAAGGGTTTAAAATGAAGTTTCCCTTCTCTAGTAATGACGCAGGTAGAATTAGAGAATCTCATCAGGAGCACCTGTCCTCAGAATCTGACGTAACGTGCAGAGAGGAGAGATATATAAGTGCCTGGTCTGAACCAGGAAGTGTTCAGAAGGAGCAGAGAGGTCAGAGAAGGCAGAGAGCTCAGAGCAGTAGAGCAGCTGGTCTCTGGAACGACAGTCCCAGGAAGGATTTCCACACAAACAGGAAGTGGGGCAGAGTCTCTGAGGGATTGCGTGAGCCACGGAGGAACCTAGCTCAAGCTGAAGGAACTGTGCCAGGGGAGAGGAAGCTCAAAGCTGACTTCAAAGCCTGCAGTAAGGTAACAAGTTTGAAACCTTATCTGTATAGAGAAGAGGCTAGAAGTTTTAATGAGCACAACCCTGAGCAGTCTTATAATTCAGACAGATACTCAGACTTCCTACTAAGAAAGCCAAGAGAGGCAAACCAGAAAGAGACATTACCTGTACCAGATTTCTGTAACCCTGGCTGGGATAAACACCTTGGAAGGAAAGGGGTTTACCAGCCACAAGAGAACAAGCCATGCTCCAGCACATGTAAGGAATGTGACACGGAGAGTATTGGGAGTGGTCCAGGCTTAATGCAGTGGGAGAGTGATAACATTTGCACAGACCCTGAGCCAATGGACTGTACGATTTGTCTATCAGATGACATAACCTCTTTGTGTTGAACTTCAGCCAATGTGACCTTGTGAGAGAAACAAGGAAAGAAGAAAAGATATTCTAGCTGTTTTCGTTTAGTTGCTGTTTTGTTCTGTGTGTTTTTGCAAGGAATATTATCTGTCCGGGAAAGGGAATAAAACCCTAATTTTGCTTTAACCACTTGACTGACTGACTCTGTTCAAAGGAGAGCACCAGTTAGTATAAACCACAATACCCTAGGCAGTGGCCTATTGGGTCTACGGAGGCTCTATCCAGGGTCGCCGTGACACTACACAAAGAGACAGAAAAGAGCAGCTTTGCAGATAGGCAAATGGGAGAGATGGGAGGGGGATGATTGGCCACCTGAGAGAATTATTGCCTATTATGGACCTGCCACTTGGGAGCAAGATGGCACCTGGGGATACCGAACCCCTGTGGATATGATAAATCGTATTATCCGTTTGCAAGCTGTTGTTGAACTAATAACTAATGAAACTAGCCAAGCACTCACACTTTTAGCTAGACAAAGCACACAAATGCGTACTGCAATATATCAGAATCGCTTGGCACTAGATTACTTATTAGCAGCTGAAGGAGGAGTATGTGGTAAGTTGAATTTAACCAATTGTTGTTTGAAGATAGATGACAAAGGTCAAGTAGTTGAAGATATTGCTGAGAACATGCGCAAGCAAACTTATGTGCCAGTACAGACCTGGCATGGTCTTAAGATACCTAATTGGTTCGAATCTATCTTCTCTGGCTTGGGGGGACTTACTACTTTTGCTATGATAATATTGATATTTGTAGCTTTGTTTTTGCTGTTACCCTGTATAATCCCATGTTGTATGTGTTCTATTAATAGTGTTATAGAAAATACAGTAGAACGAAAGACTGCCACTAAGATTTTGGCCTTATGGCACCCTAATCCTGGAACGCTTGGTCGTAATCCGACCCCAGTGTAATTAAGTGATTTAAATCTCACACCTTATTAGTCATAGGGTGAGATTAATCAAAGGGGGGAATGTGGTAGGCGAAGGCCTATGATCCATGCTGCTTGAACTAAGCAGGCAGGCCTAAGCAGCTTGACCTGTAAATGAAGCCTGTGGTTAGGCCCGGAGGAATGAAAATGCCCCCCCGAATGCTGCTTCCATAGAATCAAAACTTAACTAAGCATAACCAAGCCTAGCTAAGCAGAATCGAAACCTAGAAGAGATAGAAAAACAACTTTAATTGGTACTGATAAGATGTGTGAAGCTTCTATGGAATTAACTCTGCTGAAAGAAAAGTTACAGTGCCCTGCTTTCCCATATGTTTTAGTTAGCCAGTGACCTTGGAGGAGAAATGTATCAAGAGTCTAAGAACTGACCATTGTAATGAGGACTGTAAGGGGGGGAAACAGGTGCAGAGCCCAGACGAAGGTCCTCATTGGACAACTACGTAACGGTACCGGGACCAATAGATGGAGCGAGAAGGGTTACCGGGACCAATGAAAGGTTTGCCTATGTCTAGAATAGAAAAGAACAGTATAAAAGTTGTGGTTTTACTAACAGCTGGGGCTCAGCCATTTTGAATGTGATTCTGCTTGAGTCTTATGCACAATAAATGATTTGGACCTTCTGAACAGACTCCTGGTATTATTGGATCGTTTGCGCTCTGCCGCTACAATGGGAGAGATAGGAGGAGAACCAGGATAGTACAGAGCTACTAAAACCAAGCGAGGACAAGGTATCGAGGAGAAGGTTGTGGTCAACAGTGTCAAAAGCAGCAGAGAGGTCAAGAAGGATGAGGACAGAGTAATGGCCCTTGGATTTTGCCAGGAACAAGTCACTGGAGACTTTGGCAAGAGCCGTTTCAGTAGAGTGTAAAGGACAAAAGCCAGATTGTAAGGGATCTAGGAGGGCATGAGAGGAGAGGAGGTCAAGGCAGCGGCGGTGAACCTCACGTTGAAGTAGTTTAGAAATGAAGGGAAGGAGAGAAATGGGTCGATAGTTAGAAGAACAGGTGGAATCAAGTGAGGGTTTCCTGAGGAGAGGTGTGACCACAGCATGCTTGAAGTCTAGACTGTTGCAATGCAGAGCGATAGGTTGAGAATATGAGAGATGGAAGGGACAACGGTGGAGGAGATGGGACTTAGGAGACGGGTGGGGATAGGATCAGAGGAGCAGGTGGTGAGTTTAGCCCATTGCAATTCCACTTCCCTTCCCCTCCCCTCCCACCCTGCCAACTCTGTGGTAGGCGAAGGCCTATGATCCACGCTGAATGAAGGCAGGCAGGCCTAGGCAGCTTGACCTGTAAATGAAGCCTGTGGTTAGGCCCTGAGGAGAGAAAATTCCCCCCCAATATTGCCTCCATAGATCTGAAACTTAATTCAGCTTAAATGAACCTAGCTGAACAGAAACGAAACTCAGAGAAAACAGTAAACCATTTTAATTAACACTGATAAAATGTGTGCAGCTTCTATGGAATTAATTATCTCTGTTGAGAGAAAGGTTACAGTGCCCTGCTTTCCCACATATTCCAGCTGGATAGTGACCTTGGAGGAGAAAAGTAATGAAGTTGGTGAACTGACCATTGTAATTGGGACTGTAAGGGGGGCAACCAGGTGCTGAGCCCAGACCAAGGTCCCCATTGGATAGCTACGTAACGGTACCGGAACCAATAGAAGGTGTAAGAAGGGTTACCGGGGCCAATGAAAAGTTTGCCTATGCTTAGAATGGGAAAGAAAGCTGTAAAAGTTGGTGTTTTGCTAGAAACCATTGCTCAGCCATTTTGAATGTGATTCTGCTTGAGTCTTGTGCACAAATAAATGATTTGGACCTTCGGAACAGACTCCTGGTATTATTGGGTTGTCTGCGCTCTGCAGCTACATATTCTTGGTGCGTTGGCCGGGAAGGTGTGGTAATAGAGGGTATACAGGGCAATATACCACGACTTTCCGCCTCTACAGGTTTGGTCCTGCCGGGATCGTGCCCTCCCGACGTGGGCTCGGCTCCCAGGCGCCACCGGTCCAGTTGTATCGGAGGGAGTTGGGCCAGGCCTCGGCGAGTGCCGGACCCGGTTGGAGCCAACACCTCGAACCCGTGGGGGGAGTCCGAGGTCCAACTCATGCGCTTGCTTGGGAGCGGGTACCGGATCCGGTGAGTATAGTTTTGATTTGACTAGACAGCTGAGTCAGAGCAGAACTGCTGTTTGAACTTTGAAACTTTGGAATTTGATATTTGGTAAGAGAGCATGATCAACTCTCAAGACGGTCCGATTAACCCTGCATGAGTATGCGCGGGGCGAAACCACCGTCTTTTTGATTTGGAATTTGATATAGCCTAGTCAGAAGAGACAGGATTGGGCTATTTTTGGGATACGTTGCTAGCATGATTGTGTGAATGAAGTGTGAATGAGAGGTCTGGCAGCACGGACCAAGCAAAGGCGGACTCCTGAGTAACGCATTTCCTGGCCGGGCGACCGCGGCCAGGTCGTAAAAAGGAGGAAGCGACCGTCGTCTTGTCTTGTTACTTGTTTCCCCTAAATGTTTCTAGGGCCGTGAGGACCCCTTACCCACGGTCCGCCCTCCTTTTTCCCTTCTGTTTGTTGTTGCACGCACACATCGATATGGGAGGGGCGGGGTCTACTAGGCACACTCCGTTAGAATGTATGATCAAGTATTTTAATAAAGGATATTCAGGAGATTATGGAGTGAAAATGACTGCCTCACGATTGCAGCTTTTGTGTACTAGGGAGTGGCCCATCATAGACCCCATGTGGCCCCGAGATGGCACATTTAGCCTAGGAATTATTCGATCAGTTCATCAGAAGGTGCGAGTAGCGCACCCTGATCAGTACTCTTATATAGACTCTTGGTTAAGTATTTGTGAGAATCCGCCCCCTTGGGCAAAGCGTTGCTATGAAGAGCAGTGCAGGATATTGTTAGCACTGACAGATCAGACCCCGAAGGCAGGGACAGCTGAGAAATCTAGTCATAAACCTATTCTGGTAGATCCTGAGTCCCTGGGAGTTGTAACTAGACAGCCCCGAGCCCAGCATCCAGTAAAAGTACCCCCGCGTCCTGCGGCAGTCCCGCAGCGACAGCGAGACCCAACTCCGGAACCACACCCGGAAGAGCAAGTAGAGGATCCCCCTCTTGATGAGGATTCAGGCACGCCTGAGGATCAAGAAAAGGCTGAGTCAGAAGAAGAAGAAGAGGAAGAGTCCTCTCAAGGCGTGTCGCAGAGCAGACCCAGCAGAGCCCATGGAGATACACAGAGAAGTAGTGGATCAGGCTGACACTGACGTTTTTAGAAAGCACATGTCAGGAAGTTGCTATGAGCAACAGAAACAAATGTGGTCACGAGCCAGAGAGACACACCCAGCCAGCAGGAAAGCTAGGAGGTTATCACCTGATGCAAGTCAGCTGGGGGGAGGTGCTGCTCGGAGGCACATAGATAAGCACAGCTCACAAACAGTTAGACAGAGTCGTGGAGAGAGTCGTGGAGAGACCTGGAGAAGAGGCCAGAGAGACAGCTGTGGAGAAAGCCTGCATGATAATCACTACGGAAGCCTGAATGGAAGTTTGAATGATTACCATGAGTGCTTGAGAGAGAAGCCAAGACAGCTGGACTCAGAGTGTGAAAGTGAGGATAACGGCAAATGTGAAAAGAGCTACAGAGGAGGTAGCAAAACCAGGAGAGGAAGCCTCAGATATCAGAGGAGCCCAGAGAGTGTTGGAAACAGCCCAGGTTGGAACGGAGCTGGGAGGAGAAAGGTAAAAGCTGAAGAGTTTTATTTTCATCCTGAAAGGGGAAGCACAGGGCTTGGCTATAAGAAGCAGTTCCCAGAAACGCTAAATCCTTATGAAGCCAGCTTATGAGAAACAGATAAGTTTTATTACCCTTATACCAGGCATGAGAAGGTTAAACACTTTTTACCTGAAGAGGCTAGTATCGCTGGAAATGATTTAAGGAGCAGAGTCTCTGCAAAACTGCCGTTTCAAACTCCAGCCATACACAGGATCCTGAGCCAGTCAGAGCAGAGAGGTAAGCCTATTTACCTTAATAGAGGTGCAAGGGAATACTACAATTCACCTAACAACCACCAGCAGGGGAGAGGCTCTTACTGAAGGCAGTTCAGTGAATGTGGTAATAGCATTCAGCACACTCTCACAGAGAGAGAAAGAGAGTCACGTCAGAACAGAGAGAGACGGTTTGAAGAGGTCCCAAATGCTGAAAGGAAAGAGATATTAAATGCTTGTGATGAAGCAATGCAATGTGAGCCATCAGAAGCTGAGACAAGCACTGAATATATGGATTGCACGATTTCAATAGCAGACAGCATTTCCTCATTAAGATAAAGGGAAGTAAGAGCTGTTGAAGCCTAGCATTGTAAAGAAGGGCTTGTATGTGCTTATGAAAGACTGTTTTGATGTACATTTGCTTTATTGGTTAAGAAGCTGAAGAGAAGCTATTTTTGTTCCATTTTTCCTTTATTATATGCCCAGGAAGGGTTATGTTTTCCTTTTGTTTATACCACGACAAAAAGTCCTATTGGAAGGGGAAATAAATCCTTTGTTAACCTTACCATCATTCCACAACTGATTTTTAACTGGCAACTCACAACTACAACTACAAGAGGGCCAAGCAAGGCCTACGCAGCTAATTGAGCCAGTTACACTGAAGCCCCAGCGCAGTGCCCTGCCCAACCAACAGGTACACAGCACGGAGGGGTGACAGGCGACACAGACAGTGTAGTATCAGTGGCCAGCGTAAGCTCACCCGTAGCGAGCGAAGCGCCCCAAGCCAAACGCGCTGTGCACAAGAAACCCATTGCTAAGAAAGTTTCTGTGAGGCTACAGAAAACTTATGTTAAGAAAATGATGCCACTACGGCAAGTCCCGGGACTACCCGTGCGAGATGAGCATGACCAGATAGTAGCGGGACCCCTGAGTCTAGTATATGTGCCTTTCTCCACTGCTGATTTGTTGAATTGGAAAATGCATTATGCTTCTTACACTAATAAGCCCCAAGAGTTAACAGAATTAATGCATACAATTATGGAAACTCACCAACCCACTTGGGCAGATTGACGTCAGCTCCTGTCTACTTTATTTACCACTGAGGAGCGGACACGAATTAAGCGAGCAGCTATCGACTGGCTAGCAGATAATCCTGTAGCAGAGGGAGTTGGAAGAGCAGGAATAGACAATCGCGAAGCAGCTCAGAAAGAATTCCCTAACGAAGACCCCAAATGGGATCCAAATACTGAATTAGGATCCAGAGCCCTGTCACGGTTCCACCAAGGCCTCATGCAAGGTCTGAGGAAGGGGGGTCAAAAAGCCATGAATCTCTCTAAAGTGACAGAAGTTAATCAGGGCATAGATGAGAGCCCTGCAGTATTTTATGAAAGATTGACTGAAGCGTATAGGATGTACACTCCCTACGACCCAGATGCACCAGGAAGCTTATGCATGGTGAATTCTGCTTTTGTAAACCAGTCACAACCAGATATTAGACGTAAGCTACAGAAATTAGAGGGGTTTGCGGGCATGAATGCAACACAGTTACTAGAAGTCGCTCATAAAGTGTATGTGAATCGTGATAATGAAAGACAGAGAGAAAGTGATCGAAGGATGAAGAAGAAAGCAGATTTTTTGGCTGCGGCCATAGTGGAACAGAAAAGGGGAGGTGTCCCTAGTCGAAGGAGCAGAGGAAGAGGACGGGGCCGAGATGACCGGCCCCCATTAGGCGCGAACCAATGCGCTTATTGCAGGGAGGAAGGACATTGGAGAAGTGCATGCCCGCGACTCGAAGAAGCCTCTCAGGATGAAGGGGAACACGCCCCTTGGAGGGAAAGAGAGAGAGGCCGGCCCCAAAATCGTAGAGGAACCAATCGAGAACAATCTCAACGTGAACGCACAGAGGCCATCCAGGGAGTGGCAGCCGCCACAGCCTATGATCTGGATGAAGCAGATTAGGACAGACCGGGCTCCGAATTCGCTTTAGGTCTCCAGGAGCCTATGGTCAGTATACAAATAGGAGACCAATTCATGGACTTTATGGTTGACACTGGAGCAGAACATTCTGTAGTAGATAAACAAATAGCCCCTTTTTCTACAAGAGCAGTCACCATTGTAGGAGCGACTGGTGCTAAAGCCACGAAGTCTTTTCTTCAAAATCGTATATGTAATTTAGGAGGACAGCAAATAACGCACCAATTCCTTTACATGCCTGAGTGCCCAGTGCCATTACTGGGACGAGATATGCTAGCCAAACTGCAGGCCCAAATATCCTTTACTGAGAAAGGAGAGATGCAAATGACAGTAAATTCCCAGTCAAAACCTGCTGGACTGATGTTACTTACTGTTCCACGAGAAGAAGAGTGGAGATATTATAGTACCGAGCCAAGTACTGAGCCAATCATTGATACCTATTTTGAACCTATTTTGAAAAGCATTGATGCCCCTCCTGGAGTATGGGCAGAGGGCAATCCACCAGGCCAGGCCAAACATATAGCTAATTGTGAACCTCAAGCCTAGTGCACAGCCAGTACACGTCAAGCAATATCCACTTCCAAGAGCAGCAATTGAAGGCATCCATCGCCATTTGCTAAGGCTACTGGAGTATGGCCTACTCAAAGTTTGTCAGTCGCCATGGAACACTCCTCTCCTGCCAGTGAAGAAGCCTGGGACAGGTGACTACCGCCCAGTGCAGGATTTAAGGAGAGTGAACGAAGCAGTTGAGACCATACATCCAGTTGTGCCGAATCCTTACACACTCCTAGGACTGATTCCTGCTGAACCTACCCATTTTACTGTTTTGAATTTGAAAGATGCATTTTTCTGCATAAGATTAGCCCCAATTAGCCAACTGCTGTTTGCCTTTGAATGGCAGGACCCTGTCTCAGGGAGACGGGGCCAACTCACTTGGACACGATTACCTCAAGGATTCAAGAATTCACCCACCATTTTCAGTGCTGCACTAAACCAAGATCTTTCAAGCTACCCAGTGGCCCCTGAGAGAAGAGTACTCCTCCAATATGTGGATGACCTACTGGTAGCTGCCACATCGGAAAGTGAATGTATACAAGCCACTACTGACCTTTTGCAACTATTGGATGAAGCTGGATATAAAGTCTCCAGAGCAAAAGCACAGCTATGCCAAAAAGAAGTAAAATACTTGGGTTTCCGTCTAACCAAAGGAAGCCGACAGTTGGGACGCGAGAGAAAAGAAACCGTGTGCAGTATCCCAACCCCAACTACCAGAAAGCAAGTCAGAGCCTTTCTGGGAGCAGCAGGATACTGCCGGATATGGATACCCAACTTTGCTCAGATTGCCAAACCACTATATAAAGCCACCAAGGGAGAAGAAAAGTCGCCACTCGAGTGGGGACCTGAACAAGACACCGCTTTCAAGACCCTGAAGGAAGAATTGATGTCGTCACCAGCACTCGGGTTGCCAGATGTCCACAAGCCATTCCATCTATTTGTACATGAGGTGCAAGGAAATGCTCTAGGCATGTTGACTCAGAAATTGGGACATTGGGAGAGACCCGTAGCATACGTATCGAAACAATTGGATACTGTGGCCAAAGGGTGGCCACCATGTTTAAGAGCAGTCGCAGCCACAGCATTATTAGTGAGTGAAGCAGACAAACTTACCTTAGGACAGAATCTACGTGTTACCGTACCACATGCAGTACTTGCCCTTATGGAACAGAAAGCAAATCATTGGCTCACCAATTCTCGAATGCTGAAATACCAAAGCATGTTATGTGAAAATCCACAAATACAATTGGAAGTGAGCCATGCCTTGAACCCAGCTACACTGATACCAATCAGCGAAGACCCTCCAGAGCATGACTGTATAGAGGTCATGGATACTGTATTCTCAAGTCGACCTGATCTGACAGATGTGCCCCTAGAGAATCCTGACCAGACTTATTTTGTGGATGAAAGCAGCCTCATCATCAATGGACGACGCTGTGCCGGGTATGCAGTAGTCACCCGGAATGAAGTCGTTGAATCATCAGCCCTTGCATCAGGCACATCCGCACAGAAAGCAGAGTTGATAGCACTCACCAGAGCCCTAGTATTGGGTGCGAAATTGTTGTTGAATGTATACACCGACTCGAAATATGCCTTCACCACTTTGCATGCACATGGAGCTCTCTACAAAGAACGAGGGCTCATTACGTCAGGAGGCAAGTCAGTCAAATATGGCCCAGAAATATTGATGTTATTAGATGCAGTATGGGCCCCTACACGTGTGGCCGTCATACACTGTAGAGGACACCAAGCAGGGAAAGGAGAAGTGGCCCAAGGAAACAGATTCGCCGATGCTTCGGCACGAAAAGCAGCCATGACAGGCCAAATTTCACCACAGGCCACACCAATACAAGCAGCATTGTTCCCAGTACCTCTTAATCTATGGACACCACGATATACCACCAATGAATTGGATTACTACTGTAACAAAGAAGAAGGAGTACTGAAAGATGGATGGATTGAACTGCCACCGCCAGAGGGCAGTCAACCTCCAGGACGCATAGTGATTCCTGAACTCTTGGGACCAGCCTTTGTCAAAGCCTTTCACCAAGCTACGCACTATGGGAAGAGTGCTATGGAAAAAGCACTTAGACCACATTTTTGTATCACTTCATTGGGAGCCCTGTCAGCCTCAGTGGCTCGCCAATGTCTAATTTGTGCCAAGAATAATGCCAAACAGGGACCCACGCCACCACCCCGAGTTCAGTCAGGAGGTGTTACTCCCATGCACCACCTGCAGATAGACTTTACCGAAATGCCAAAGTCTGGCGGATACCGCTATATGTTAGTATTAGTTTGTACCTTCTCTGGGTGGGTAGAGGCCTTTCCCACCAGGACTGAGAAAGCGCGAGAAGTTACTAAAGCGTTGCTGAAAGAAATTATCCCCAGATTTGGAATTCCAGCAGTATTAGGGTCAGACAATGGGCCCTCATTTGTATCACAGATTACACAACAGTTAGCAAGTGCTTTGCAGATACAATGGAAGTTACACACAGCATATAGACCTCAGAGTTCAGGGAAAGTTGAGCGAATGAATCGAACTTTGAAATCTCAGATATCCAAGCTATGTCAGGAGACCCACCTGAAGTGGCCCCAGGTCCTCCCCATAGCCTTACTTAGAATACGCTCAGCCCCCGTGAAATCATCAGGATTTTCCCCTTTTGAAGTTATGTATGGCAAACCTCCACCAATAGTCCAGGGTGTGAAAGGTAGTTTGTCACAGATAGGTTCAGAAATAACCAGACAAGAACTTCTAGCTCTTAGTTCTGTTCTGCAGACTCTCCATACGTGGATACAGGACCAGTTGCCCATCAATTTGACGGAGCCATTGCACCCCTACAAGCCTGGTACCTCAGTGTGGGTCAAAGATTGGAAGAAGACACCGTTGGAACCGCATTGGAAGGGGCCTTATACCGTCATCCTGTCTACCCCGACTGCAGTAAAGGTAGCAGAAATCGATTCCTGGGTCCACCACAGCAGAGTCAAGCCAGCAGCAGTTTCAGATCAGGACCGGTGGACAGCAGAGCCGCATCCTGATGTCCCTTTGCGTCTCACCCTACGGAGGCAGCCAGCAACCTAGAACTCATTAAGGATACCTATGAATTACAGTGTCCTACAGCAGCCAAGTCTTTCGAAGAGGATTGCTGTTTCTCATACAGCAAAGACATTTGTTTTCTTCATTGAATAACTGTGCTTCCATAGACTTTCGTCAGGCCAGCTGTAATTGATAAGCTGGCAACCACAGCAGGACATTTGAGGATCTTCAATCAACATCGACACCCGTTGAATTGCTTTATTAGCAAACGGGTCAGCATCGGGCCAAGAAGAAGAAGACGTCGTGGTCAAGATTTTCCAGCGGAGACCCAGAAGGACTACAATCAACATGCATCTCTGTTTCTATTTGGTTCTGGTTGCTTGCATGGGGAGTTTTGAACTTGTTCTTGCTTTACCCCAATGTACTGCCTGCATTACTTCCACTCGGACTGGTATGAAAGTAACTCAGACTCTGCTTTACCATTCTTACTATACCTGTACTGGTACAGTAAGCCGGTGTATTTATAACACCACTGAACTAAATGTTTGTACTAAGGGAAATACTAAAGTTTGCTACAACCCGCATCAGAACCCATCTTATTATACTTTAGAAATACGATGGAATGATGCAGATGGCGCTTTACTTAATGCTACCTCCCCACTCACCGACCCTACAAAGTATGCTGTGTTGTATTTTGATGCTTGTGATGCTATTAATAGAGATAGTCGTTCCAAATGTGCCAATTGGGAGAAAACGTATGCTCTTAATGATAAGTATATGTGTCCAGAAGGAACGACTGGATGGGGAGAATGTACAGGTAAACGAGCTTTAGCCAATGAATATAGTACAGCCCCCATTGCAGACTATTATTGCCCAAAGTGGGAATGTGTTTTCTATGCCACATGGAAAACGGGTATGGTAGAGAATACCAGAGACAATCGAATGGCTGCCTTAACCAAGCCATATGTGAGGGATATAGAAAAGCATTGTAAGAAAGGTGCTTGTAACCCATTAGAATTGCTCATAGTCAATCCTAGTGCGTGGAAACAAGGATATAAGTTTGGCCTACGTATTGCAGGTTCCGGATCAGATCCAGGAACCATTGTATATATAAGATTGAATACCCAAGCCCATCGCTCATCACGATACCATATACATAACACTTTCTATGAGACTATGCATATAAATAAGTTTGATATCCCTCACCCTTCCCAGAATTTGTTTCTAGAGTTAGCAGGAGCAGTAGTCTCCAGTCTACATATTGCAGATTGCTATTTTTGTGGTGGAACTAAGATGGGTGATCAATGGCCCTGGGAGGCCCAAGAATTGAATTACTCAATAACTTACAATCACACTGAATTGCATAAGACCACCAGTGAATAGGTCTTAGCACACTCAATAGTTGGACGTCTGTTTTATGCTCGAACTGGACCCCAGTTCACCTTGCAGGTGGGACAGCTGGTCTGTCTCAGCCAGAAGTTCTATAATGACACTACGAAGCAGACGTCTTGGTGGTCAGGAGTTAATGAATCTGAAACCCACCAATCCCTTAGCAAACTTTCCTGAACTTGTTGATCTATGGACAAATCTCGCCCAACCCCATGCTTGGCAAGCCCCACCTGGCTTGTATTGGATCTGTGGAACCCGAGCATATGCCCGACTCCCTCTCCACTGGGGAGGAGCATGTGTCTTAGGAACCATTCGACCTTCTTTCTTTTTGCTACCTACAGAACACGGAGAGCAATTAGGATACCCAGTATACACTAGGAGACAGAAAAGAGCAGCTCTCCAGATAGGCAAGTGGCAGAAGTGGGATGGGGAAGATTGGCCACCTGAGAGGATTATTGCCTATTATGGACCTGCCACTTGGAATGAAGATGGCATGTGGGGCTATCGGACCCCTGTGTATATGATAAATCGCATTATACGTTTACAAGCCGTAGTTGAACTAATCACTAATGAAACTAGCCAAGCACTCACACTTCTAGCTAGACAAAGCACACAAATGCGCACTGCAATATATCAGAATCGCCTGGCCCTAGATTATTTACTAGCAGCTGAAGGAGGGGTATGTGGGAAATTAAATTTTACCAATTGTTGTTTGAAAATCGATGATAAAGGTCAAGTAGTCGAAGATATTGCTGAAAATATGCGAAAACAAGCTTATGTGCCAGTACAAACCTGGCATGGGTTTAGAATACCTAACTGGTTTGAATCTATCATCTCTGGATTAGGGGGACTTACCACTTTCTTTATGATAATCCTAATGATTGTAGGATTGTTTCTATTGTTACCATGTATAATCCCTTGTTGTATGCGGTCTGTTAATAGTGTGATTGAAAACACTGTAGAACGGAAAACTGCTACTAAGATTTTAGCTTTATGGCACCCCACCCCCGGAACCATTGGTAAGAACCCTACTCCTGTGTAGGAAAGTGATTTACATCTCACACCTTATTAGCATTCGGGTGAGATTAATCAAAGGGGGGAATGTGGTAGGCGAAGGCCTATGATCAACGCTGAATGAAGGCAGGCAGGCCTAAGCAGCTTGACCTGTAAATGAAGCCTGTGGTTAGGCCCTGAGGAGTGAAAATTCCCCCTCAATATTGCCTCCATAGAACTGAAACTTAATTCAGCTTAAATGAACCTAGCTGAGCAGAAACGAAACTCAGAGAAAACAGTAAACCATTTTAATTAACACTGATAAAATGTGTGCAGCTTCTATGGAATTAATTAACTCTTTTGAGAGAAAGGTTACAGTGCCCTGCTTTCCCACATATTCCAGCTGGATAGTGACTTTGGAGGAGAAAAGTAACGAAGTTGGTGAACTGACCATTGTAATTGGGACTGTAAGGGGGGCAACCAGGTGCTGAGCCCAGACCAAGGTCCCCATTGGATAGCTACGTAACGGTACCGGAACCAATAGAAGGTGTAAGAAGGGTTACTGGGGCCAATGAAAAGTTTGCCTATGTCTAGAATGGAGAAGAAACCTATAAAAGTTGTTGTTTTGCTAGAAACCATTGCTCAGCCATTTTGAATGTGATTTTGCTTGAGTCTTGTGCACAAATAAATGATTTGGACCTTCTGAACAGACTCCTGGTATTATTGGGTTGTCTGCGCTCTGCTGCTACAACTCCTCCTTCAGGTACCTGGCCATTTTGCTGAAGTCAGTGTTTTTGAAGATCAGGACTTTGAGCTTGCTATGATCAGACTGCACCTTGGCTTTTATCTCAAACCACACGGTGTGATGATCGTTGCTTCTCACAGGGGCACCCACCCAGACATTTGACACACTCTCACTATTGGTGCCAATCCACATCCCAGAATAGAGTCGGTCCAGGTTTCTAAATAAAGTAGTCAACAGTCCCCATCATAGAGCAGACTTAAAGCTCTAAAAATGTGCCCCTGGAGGAAAGGTAAAATAAGGGAGATATGACAGAGACATCAAATACCTTCAATGTATAAATGCACATGAGGGTGGCCTCTTTCAACAGAAAAGAGGCTCTGGAATGAGGGATCATATGACGAGGGTGAAAGGAATAGACCCAGGAGTAATTTAAGAAAATATTTCTTTATAGAAAGGGCGGTGGATGCGTGTAACAGGTGGTGAATATGAGGACAGTTTCTGCATTCAAGAAATCATGGAATAAGCACAGAGGATTTCTGAAGGCGAGGAAGGGATTGTACAGATTGAACAGTTGGTGTAGCTGGGCCAGGCCATAGGGTCCCGAGACTCTCTATGTATAATGTAAGGGCAGTAGGGCTAGGCCGTTTATTCAAGTGTATGAAGTAATTAACTGGGTCACGCGAGGCAGACGTCTCTGGTAAAAGGCTCCGGGGTTGCCCTCTACCAAACTGGAGTCTGGAGTTGGAAGACCGTCTTACCTCGCAGAAGCATTCGGACACCTTTTAAACATGGCGGGCAGATCTACAACGAAGCAGACCAAAAAAAGAAAAAGATAAAGAAAAAAAAGAAAACGTGCCTCAGAGCGCGAGGCCTTAGACCTTAAACTCGAGCCCGTGCGTGGCCACTGAAGAGCTGCGCGCGCGGTTACCGTGGCAGAAAGCGCGGTAAAGACACCAGGAAACGAGCTGTGTGTGGAGCTTACGGCAAGGCCTGCAAAACGAAAGATTTAGGGGCTTGTTTATAAAGCCGCGGTAGCGGTTTCCGATTGTTATCGGAACCGCGGCCCCATTGAAATCAAGCCCCTTAGAAAAGCTTTCAAGGAGGAAAACATCTAAAGAAGCGGGACTGGGGCTTCTTTGAAACTCCGATACCGCCCATCAGCTCTTCGGCGCATTTCTTTAATTTTGCTCAGAAGAGAGAGGCCATTACGCTGCTAATATGGCAGCCAAACGGCGATCCAGTCTGACAAAAAAGTGCGCTTCAACCTGCAAAACCCTGCATGACTCGAGGCAGCCATATGTTAACCTGGCCAGCGGGAGCCGAATAGTTCGTGCAGTTGGGGTCTGACTTGTGAGCCATGCTACCTGCTCTGGAATGATGGCGTGCCTATGTGAAGGTACGATAGCTTGCTCTATAAAGTAGAAAGGGAACAGGGACCTGGTGGTGTCCCTACTTTGTGCTATGAGAGGGCCTTGAAAGCCCAGACCTTGAGAATGGTGGCCTGTGCAGGCATCATCTGGATTTGGTCAGAAGGAGAGCAGCTGAGCTGGATGCTGGACTTGAGGACTGAGTACCCTTCATTAGACAATGACATGGATGTGTTTTTCTGGACAGGGGACACAGGATTGTATTATATGGGTGCAGGGCTGGCATGTCCACTAGGGAGTTGCCTAGGGTGGCAGGTCCTGATGGGTGTCATGCCGGCCGATCCCTCCCTTCCTTCAAGCACGGGGGGGGGGGGGGGGGCCTTAAAGCAGAAGCACACATGCCTGTAGTAAAGGCATGCCTCTCCTGCTGTCCCTCTCTGACAGGAAGTCGCATCAGAGGGGGACAGGAGCAGCATGCCATGAGCACAAGTACTGCTGCCTTAAGGCTCACTACATGGCAAGGAAGGGAGGAATCGCCATGCCACTCTCCTTCCCCAGGTGAGACCATGGATGTTGGGTGGGGTGGGGTGGGGGGGTGTTTGGCATGGTGATTCCTCCCTTCCGTGGCGCGGCGCGGCGCGGCATGGCATGGCATGGCGGTCTGCTTAGGGCGGCTGAAACCCTTGGGCTGGCCCTGTGTGAGTGTTTGACTTGCGGGAGGGGTGGCTTGGGTGGAAAAGACTGGATATATGTGTGGGTATGTGTTCTGTGGAAAGGCCTAAGGAAAGTGATAGTTGTTTCTATGAGCCACTGTACGTTGCACCTGGTTCTGTTGTTCTGTACACAGTGCTCACAGTCAAGGGATCTATGATGGGGCCTTTGCCCTGCTGAGATACATGAGGCTTGCCCACCAATTTATTTGAGATTACATCAGTCTACGGCCTCATGGCGTGGGCCAGCGCTAAAGTTACGGCACCGACATGAGGGAGATGTTGGCTGGTATCCTGCAGATCTTATGACACAAGCTTCTTTAAAGTGACTTCCTGCAATGGTTTTCATCTTTAGAGAGGAGTGGGCACCTTTGCATGATTCAGTGTGGACCAGCAGTAAGAGGCAGGCACTGCCCATCAAAGGCTTTTATTTTTATTTTTTTAAGAATTAAGGTTAATGTAATAGTATCTGTGGGGAAGAAGAACAGGAGAGTGGGGGAAAATGAATGAATATGCTTTTGAATGAGTGGGTGGATAGGTGTATGTGGCTTAGCATTGCCTTGCTAAATAAAACCTGGAGAATCAATCTTCAAGTGCCTGCTAGTCTCTCTACAGATGTGTGTTGTCATTTTAGTGTAGGCAATTAGCCAAATGCATAGAGTTTGTTTGGGCATGTACTGTATACATCCAAGGGTGTTGAAAGAACTGAAATATGAGATTGCAGACCTGCTATTAGTAATCTGTGAACTATCATTAAAATCATCTCTAATACCTGAAGATTGGATGATCACCAATGTAACACCAATTTTTAAAAAGGGTTCCAGGGGTGATCCGGGAAACTACAGACCGGTGAGCCTCACGTCAGTACCGGGAAAAATGGTAGAAGCCATCATAAAGAATAAAATTACTCAGCATGTAGATAGTCATGGCCTAATGGGAGACAGCCAACATGGCTTTAGACAAGGAAGATCTTGTCTTACTAATCTGTTATGTTTTTTTGAAAGTGTGAATAAACAGGTGGACAAAGGTGAGTCGGTTGATATAGTGTATCTGGACTTTCAGAAAGCCTTTGACAAGGTCCCTCAGAGACTTTTGGCAAAACTAAAGAGTCATGGGATAGGAGGCAGTGTACTACTGTGGATCAAGAACTGGTTGAAAGATAGAAAGCAGAGGATTGGGCTAAATGGCCAGTTTTCCCAGTGGAGAAAAGTGAGTAGTGGTGTACCCCAGGGATCTGTGCTGAGTCCGCTGCTTTTTGACATATTCATAAATGACCTGGAAAGTGGAATAACGAGTGAGGTTATCAAATTTGCAGATGACACAAAACTATCTAAAGTTGTTAAAACCCAAGAGGATTGTGGAAAATTGCAAGAGGATCTTGATAAATTGGAAGACTGGGCATCAAAATGGCAAATGAAATTTAATGTGGACAAGTGCAAAGTTATGCACCTAGGGAAGAACAACCCAAACTATGGTTACACAATGCAAGGTTCCACATTAGGAACCACCACCCAGGAAAAAGATTTAGGTGTCATTGTGGATAACATGTTAAAACCCTTGGCCCAATGTGCAGCGGCACCCAAGAGAGCAAATAGAATGCTAGGTATCATAATGAAAGGAATGGAAAATAAAACAAAAGATATTATAATGCCTCTATATCGTTCCATGGTAAGACCGCACCTTGAATATTGTGTGCAATTCTGGTCACCGTATTTTAAAAAGGATATAGCGTTATTAGAAAAGGTTCAGAGAAGAGCCACCAAAATGGTAAAGGGGATGGAAGGATACTCCTATGAAGAAAGGCTAAAAAGGTTAGGGCTCTTTAACCTGGAAAAGAGACGGCTGAGGGGAGATATGATAGAAGTCTATAAATTAATGAACGAAGTGGAACGGGTAAACGTAGATCGATTGTTTATGTTATCAGAATATAGAAAGACTAGGGGATATGCAATGAAGCTACAGGGTAAACTATTTAAGACTAATAAAAGAAAATTATTTTTTCACTCAGCGTGTAATCAAACTCTGGAATTTGTTACTGGAGGATGTAGTAAAGGCTGTTAGTGTAGCTGGGTTTAAAAAAGGTTTGGACAAGTTCCTGGAGGAAAGGTCCATAAACCATTTATTAAGAAGGGACCCAGGATATCAATGCTTGACCCAGTACAAGCATTGCGGAACCTGTGTCTTTTGGGGAAACTGCTAGGTACGTATGACCTAGATTGGCCACTGTTGGAAACAGGATACTGGGTTTGATGGACCTTGGTCTGACCCAGTATGGCATATCTTATGTTCTGATGAACCAGAAGCTGTGCAGACTCCTTTGCAGGAGGCTAGTCTCACAGGACTAGTATTCTGTATTTTGTGCTGAATGGCATGACCCAAGGGCCGAGGAGGCAAGAGGGGAGGGGGGAAGGATTGTAAGGGTAAAACAGAAGAGTGTGAATCCAGGTTGGGGAAGATGGAGGGGGTCCCAGGGCATTTTATTGACTAACAGGACCAGCCCAACCATAGGCAAACCAGGCAGGGGGTGGGGTGGCAGCAGCAAAAAGCAAGGCATTAACTTTAAACAATAGATTCTGACAGCCAGGAGAGACTTAAGGCTTAAAGTTTGCCTAGGGTGCTAGCACCTTGAACCAACTCCGGGATTGGCCCTAGTGACTAAGGTGAGTGGGACAAGGTTTAGGATGGTGTTTAGGAAGGTTTTAGATTTGTTAGGAACCGGGTTACATTCTGAGGAAGGGGGAGTCTATTTTGCAAAGATGGGCTTCTTCTTAACCAGGGTGGTACCAGGTTCAAAAAGGAGATGGAGTGGCTTTTAAACTAAAACCTGCGGAAGAGCTGCCACTCGGATGTGCATGGTTTGGAGTATGGCATCTTTGAAGGATGCCATCATAGCAAAGAAATTAGGGCTGGTGGTTTGCACTAGCTTGACTTCTTGAGCCCTGCTCAAGTGGATTCAGTTTCTTCTACGTGACGCCATGTATGACCTGGTGCGCCTGGCGGCCAGGGATGGTGCTCTGACCACTGTGTCACGGCGTTGGATTTTGCTCCATCACTGAGTGGCAGACACATCTTCCAGAGTTTGGTTGGTTCAGCTGGTCTTTAAGGAAAAACTCCTGTTTGGAACAAACTTGGAGAAACTGGTGAAGGACCAACGTGAGACAAAATCTTACCGCCTTACAGAAGACAGGTCTAGGGGGACCGCGCGGCAAGCTAGTGCCCCTTTCTCGTCAGCTTCCACCCGACCGCTAAGGGTGCGCTAGTCAGATACCCAGGGGTCTCAGGATAATTGTCACTACCAACCTAGAAGCCTTTCTTCCCTTCTGCATCAGGACCTTTGGCTCGCTCTCAGTCCTTTCATGGAGCATATGGACCAGAGATATGACCTCCTCCAGAAGAGGCCCCTTCTGGGCCACACCATGAAGGTTTGGTGGCTCATTCCCTGTTGCTTCTAGTGGCGGCAGGTTTCACCTTTTCTTTCAGGAATGGGCCAGAGTTACCAAGGATCACTGAGTGCTAGACACCATTCAATTTGGCTATGTCCTGGAATGCAAGGATACCTTCATCTCCCCCTGTGGCTCTGCGGTCAAAGGTGCCATGGTGTGGACCACCTTGGACAAATTGCTTCGCCTGAAGGCAGTGGTGCCTGTTCCCCCCCCCCCCCCCCAAGGAAGCGGGGTAAAGGCAGATAATCAGTCTACTTTATGATGCCAAAGAAGGATGGTCCTTCCTTCCCATCTTGGACTTCAGAGGGGTCAACAAGCCCTTGCGTGTCCTGCGTTTTCAGATGGAAACCTTGCACTCCCTGATTCAAGCAGTGTGCCGAGGAGAATTCTTGCCTTCTCTGGATCTGGCTGAGGCATATCTTTGATATTCCAATCTGGGTGGATCAGCAGAGGTACCTGTGTTTTGCCGTGCTTGGCTCTCGCTATCAGTTTGCTGCCCTCCTTTCAGGCTCTCCACCACCCCAAGAAAGTTCTCCAAAATCATAGTGGTGACGGCTGCGGTGCTAAGGGATCTGTGTCCATCCCTATCTGGATGACTGGCTCATCTGGGCCTATTTTCTGTCAGAAGTGTCTCGGGTAATGTCCTGAATAGTGTAAAGGGTCTGCTTCTTGTTGGTCACTCCAGGCCAGGGAAGTCCCGAACCCTCATCTGCGGTGTGCTGCTCCGGCTGGCTGGAATCCAGGGGAATAAAACTCACAGACCACACAGAAGGAAAAGTATGCAAGTTTATTCCAAAAGGTGGAGGGATTGTCCGTATTTTATACATTATCAGAAACATATTAATACGTCATCCACCCATCTTCTGGGGCCCACTATAGCTTATCAGTAACTATGCAAATACAAGTCATCTCTGAGTAGAACAATCAGTTTAGCTTAGCACAGCACATTCCTTTTCCATACCCACACCAGAATGTACAAAGGGCACATATATAGGATTCTGATTTTCCTTGTGCAGGCCTCCTGTATATGCACTTAAACTAAGCATTATTATTATTTCCTAACAATCCCCCCTTTGGGCCTGCATAGGCCCACTATAAGAACAGCCTAACAATTTACTACAAAATAACTAAACAGACATTATTAATGGAACATCTGTATGCGGCAGCTCAGGTACATCAGCCACCATAAAAGCAGGAGTATAGGAATACATAAAAGTGGTAGAGCTTTGTAGGGCCTTTCAACAACAGCCAAGAACAAATGAAAATATACAACAAAAAAGAACAAGAATTATAAAACTGTTCAATAGGGCAATAAGCAGCCCTTTGAGACCACCCCAAAGAAAGATACATAGACAGGCTAAAAGCAAAAACAATAAAACAATCCGTAGCATTAGAACTAGAGACAGTTTACAATGAGCAAGGGACCTAGTCATATCCCAAAGAGAGGCGAGTAACACCAATGTTATACAAGAAAGTAGAAAAAGAAACATGGGGCTGGGTGCAGTTTAAATTATCCAGTACAGTAAACTTCTGCATTTCACACAGATTAGAAGATACAGTAATGAGACATGTTGAGAGAAAAGCTCCAGTTTGTAGCGAGCTGCGCACACAAAGGGTAAGGCAGTCTGGACAAGTAGTATTGCCGTATTAACAGTTCCCGAAATGGGCTGAAGGAGGCACTATATGAGTGATAGGAGGAGTCAACACAGTCTTGTGCGTGATGGTCAGGAGGCTGGAACCGAAGATGTCAGTGGAGACGATACACGCTTGATTCTTGACGCATGGATCCATGAAGGGGAGGAGTCACAAAGGATGGCTGTCCATGTGATGGCGATCACTGTAGTTTGGAGGTCCGTAGAGCGGGTCTAGGGTACTATGCTTGTGAGGTGCTCTGACCTGTCACCAACCTTGAAGGGATATGTTGGTTCGGTACCTCTAGGCCGAAAGCTGCTTTCCTTCAGGAGTCTTCTCCTCTCCTCTCCCGTTGCTAGGGCCTTGGCTGCCCCGGCGTCAGCTACTTCTCATCCTGGTCCTGAAGCCTGATCTGTATATGGAGAATGTTTCCAGTGAGGGCAATAGCTTCAGGATCTTTTAGCCGCCACCTTCACTGTAATCGATGTTATCAGAAGAACTTGGAACGGTCCCATACTGGAAAAGGGGCTTGTACCATGTGCTGGTGGTATGTCTTTACCAAAATCCAGTTTCCGGATTGAAAGAAAAGAGCTGAGTCATCCAGCAGAAAGGACTGGACCTGCTGAGCATACCTGTGGAGGGAAGAGAGTTGCCTCTGCTGCTAGGAAATACAAGAGATCAAATGTGAGGCTCAGGAGTTTAAAAAATAAGCAGTCTTCCATATAACAGTTCAGAGGGAGAAAAATGTCAGTCTACTCCCTTAGGACAAATTTTTTTTTGACCAGAGTCAAAGGCAAGACAGTTTAATTTCTCAATTTAGCTAATACATTTTGACAAGATGCCCACACTTCCTCAAATTTTTCACAATTTTAGAATTTTACCAATTTGTAAAAATTTGTGTAGGTAACTTTCCTCCTTTACCTTCATGTGTCGGGCCAGGACACATAGAGGCAAAAAGGGATAAAAGCATCTGAAAAGCACCACATGGCCAGTGTGGGTCTCCCCAAAGCTCATTAGGATGAAAAGTGCACTCAGCCTATCTCCAAGTGTCTATTTCCAATTACTGGATATATCTCTGGGCTAGATGACTTTCAAAATTGGAGTTAATGGGGATGGCATAATCAAATATTGTAGAGTATTCATTGTCAGTTTTCTTTCTAGGTGGATACATCGGATACATCATTTCACATTTCAATTTACCCTCACCATTTTATAATGTTAATCTGAGTTCTCCTTTCCAACATGAATATTCCATCACACTCCTCTCAACACCACCTTTTTTTTCACTTACATCATTCCATCAAACTACATGCATAGGTCCTTCTGTCTTTTTTATACCATACTAGTGTATCCTTATTTGGCAAGGCTGCTAAGAACATCAAACAATTGTTAGAAACTTAGTATTTTTGTAAACAAAAGGTATATATAAAATATAAATGTAGATCCTTTTCAATAAGCATAACAATATGAGTAAACAATGCTCATTCTAATTAGCAACTGTCTAACCAAAATATAGGTAAAGTTCTTACAATATAGACTAGTGCTTCACGGCATTTTATAACATCAATCCCAATAGGAAAGAGTATGGCTTCTAACAGAACAGCCACATAATCTCTCAGGTGTGACTAAAGTCTATCTTATACCCGGTTCAGAGTGAGAGTGCTGTGGAAACTTAAACATATTTGAGGACTGATCTTATAATTGCAGTGCCCACAAGGATCTGTGGAAGTTACTCACTAATCATGGTGTTTAAGAGATCCTTTTGAGATGAGAGGCCTAAGAAGGTTCAAGGCATTTGTGGTTGGGCCTCATGGCGATACGTCTTCAGGTTCTTCTTGGCCTGCAAGGCATTTGTGGCTGGGCCTCATGACGATCCTCGGGTTCTTCTCGGCCTATTCCCCCCTGCCTATTCATGTCTCTTCAGAGGCATAAATATGCAAGGTTCATATTCTTCATGCCTTGTGGGTCCTCGAGGAGTCTTAGAGCAGTTAGAATTCCGGTGGCCCAGATCATCACACTCGGAGCAGCATGTTTATTGCCTTTCCCAAGGCTGTAGCCTCACCTTCTGTCTCTCTCTCTCACTTTTATTATTATTATTTAATTTTTTTAAACCTCTCCTAGATCGTTGCTAACAAGTGAAATTTAGTTTATCCAATCATCTCAAGTTAATATTATTGTTTGATTTATCTACTAACTTTACAAATATTCTCATATTTCCTGGTAACTAAGCTCCATCTTTCCACTAAATGTGATCTATGTGCTTGGGAACAAAGCAATTGCAGATCAGCCTCTTTCCAAAATTCTATAATTTCTATGTGTACTGAACCTTTACATAATGTACTGCTACAACAAGTATTTTGGTAACATAAAGTGCAAGTGTGTAAACTAAAGAAAACTTGTATGTCATAGTGCTACAATATACTGTATTCCTAAAACTGAAATGTTAAAAACTTTTTCTCTCTGGACCCCAACACATAAAATTCAAATACAGGAAAACAGATTAATTTATCCTAAAATCCAATATTGTAATAAGTCAAATCAGAAAGATCAATATAGCCAGCACCCATGGTGCTACTGTCCTGTTCGTCAGTCATCAGCACCGAGCTTAACAATGCAAAGTAATTAACTTAGAATCTTACAGTTCAGGAAACAGACATTCAAATAACATGAAACTGCAAAGAGGTGAATTCAAAATCATGCTTTGTCACATTTAAATTAAAACCTTATACATAATACTTGAGACTGGTATCAAACTGATCTGAAGCAATGAAATTATGTTAAAGCAATCTACTTAGAGTAACAGTTCAACCTTGATGTTATCTCAAACACAAATAGCAAAGTAAACAGCAGGTCTGTCTTGAGTCCAAATTCCTTCAGGCAAATGCAGATAGCTGAACAAGAGAGAGAAGAGTCCTAAATACTAAGAGTTTTAAAAGGAAAAGTTGCTTGAGAATTGTCACTAATTGTGATTGCTATTAAATTCCTATAGTTACAACTCTATGTGTTATAATATATGAACAATAATTATGACCTTTGAGGTGCTTGCCACAAAATATGAAAATCATTGTTTTTTTAAACTCTTTAAGTTTACTCAATAGCATACACAAACAAAGACCAGACACATAACATAACCTTCTTATTCACTTAGGATTCAAATCATTGTCAGTCTTTTAATTACTGGCTCAGGATGCCCCATTGTCCTGACAGGGTTCCCAACCCCCTACTTTGAAGGTTAAAGGAAAACAGAACAGCTTCCACCAGACCTTTCTGACATCATCACAGCCCTTTTTACACCCAGCCAAACGGATATCAGCTCTCTTAATTTAGGCAAAGGTAACTCCACAATACCCTTTATTCTCTCGGGATTTATTTTTTAGTTTCACTTTCCTTCACTTATAATGTGGCAGTCACCTCAAGATGAAAGGAATTCAGCCCCTGGCTAGTAAATATGGCCATGCTACAAAATGCATTGACAAACGGCCAGAGAAGGGCTGTGCTATAATTCAAAACCATTTGTGCCTTCCGTAGCCCACGGGAGGGGCTGCCCCCCTTTCCTTCTCTCTTCTTTGTTCTCTTTGTTAAGTTTCTGGTTTCGTTTCTGATGTTGTAGGGGGAAGGGATAGCCCCAACCTAATTTTTTTTCCCAGGACACCCTAAATCCTTTCATTCCCAAGAAATGCATCAGATTGTGAATGGTTTCTATCACAACTGGTTTCTCCTGCCCTGAACTTGGAAGATCATCTACATAGTGCCTAGGGAGCAGGCTCAAACATATACCTCAAATCTACAATACTGAACCATTTGTGTTCATGCAAAATTTAGCTCAATATTTTTAACCAAAAGCATAAATATACAAATCAGGGGGTTTCTTTTGAAATAAGGTTTTCAAAGGAAAGTATCCGTTGCTAGGTCTGGACAATCTTATTCAGATTCCTTAAATCCTGCACCAACCAGCAAATAAAAGAAAAACAATATTTACTGTAAACAAAACATATTTTTTTTCAGCTTGTTGGGAAGGACACTAAGGAGTTACTTATTTGGGAAACTTCTGTTTCAGTTCTTATTTAAACAAGAGACAAATCAAAGCTTACAAGTGCTTTCTTAAGAAACTTCGCCCTGCATAATGAACTAGACCCTCGGGGTATTTGGAGCCCACCCCACTCCCCGGATTTCTCCACTATTTACATTATACATCTCACTCACACACAATCAGTCTCAGTTCCCAATAGAATGTACAAACCACCAAGGTAGAAACCAAAGTCCCACTTTTCCTTACCTCAGTCTGTGCACAGAATTTACTTGGTTGCTGCAGTGCCTGCTTTTAATTCACTGTCTGATTCACAATACCTCTAGTCACCCAGGACCATTTCCAGCCAGTAAAGAGACCTCTCCGCAGAGAAGGAGGTGAGACTGTTGAAATCAACAAGACGCGTCTTCGCACCTCCACTCAGCAGGAGTCACTCCACTGTGGGAAAATCCCGGCGAGCCCCAGCTGTTATTTACACTTTTACCTGTGGCCAATTCACCTTTAGCCAACCTGGCCAATGAGACTCGGAGAGGGATATTGTGAAGCAGATTAAGAGTTCTTTTAGTATTTCATTATTCAGTACATTGCTATAGCAATGGGTGTCTAAATACAGACACAACCTATTACATATTTCAGTGACAGTCATACCGTTGTTGAGTACAAGAGTAAATTTGTTTTTTCTATTTAGCTTGTCGTCTTACAATATGGCAATAAATAGACACTCTGCAAATAAATAATAATTTACGTTGTAACTTTAGGTTTCTGTTGTCTGCCTGTCCGTAGCCTTTGAACAACAAAGAACAGGAAGGGAGGGGGAGGGAAGAGCGGAGCATTGGAAAAATAAACAAACACCACTTGTCACTTGCATTCCAAGGACTCTGAGTCATCAGTTTTACCTTCGCGGAGGGGGGGGGGGAGGGTCGTATAGGCACAGAGATAAACTAAGCACAGTAAACATGCTAACAGACTACTTCAGCAGAATTAGCAAATGTCCTGTAACCCACACTGACAATTTATGTAGGATGGCTTTTTTTTTTTTTAGCTGCAGTTTTAAACTTTATCATAACATGTAGCTGCACACGCACGCCCGCGGATTCTGAAGTGGTCCTCTTACCTTGGGACCCCCCCCCCCATCCTCTAATGAATTCACAACAAACGCACGTCTGGCCACTTGCTTTCTGCACAGTATCTATCACAAGCGCTATATCGCTTCAAAATACGGCAGGGGCGTCTAGCCAGACTCAAAACAGACACACAAGCACACAGCCCTCACAGAAGCCGCAGATGAGACAGAAAAGAAATTTAGCTTTCCCACCGATTCCCACCCAGGGAACAGGAAAGTCTTAATTACCATTTAACCATGCTGAATTACCATTTAACCATGCTACCAAAGCAATAGGGACACTCCCAACCAAAGGGAGAATACCAGTTCTAATTTAAACCGTGCTACCAAAGCACAGGGATCCCTGGCCAACGGGAGTATCGACACTTCTGACACCAAATGTAAAGGGTCCGCTTCTTGTTGGTCACTCCAGGCCAGGGAAGTCCCGAACCCTCATCTGCGGTGTGCTGCTCCGGCTGGCTGGAATCCAGGGGAATAAAACTCACAGACCACACAGAAGGAAAAGTATGCAAGTTTATTCCAAAAGGTGGAGGGATTGTCCATATTTTATACATTATCAGAAACATATTCATACGTCATCCACCCATCTTCTGGGGCCCACTATAGCTTATCAGTAACTATGCAAATACAAGTCATCTCTGAGTAGAACAATCAGTTTAGCTTAGCACAGCACATTCCTTTTCCATACCCACACCAGAATGTACAAAGGGCACATATATAGGATTCTGATTTTCCTTGTGCAGGCCTCCTGTATATGCACTTAAACTAAGCATTATTATTATTTCCTAACAAATAGTGGCCTTCTTGGAAAGCCTCGGCTGGGTGATCAGTCAAGAAAAGAGCCATCTTTTGCCTTCCCAGTCTTTGAAGTTTCTGGGAGCATCTTTTGACACTCAAGTGGGCAGGGCTTTCCTGCCAAAGGACACAGTTAAAAGACTTTAATTGCCTAGCGCTGTTCCTAGCGCAGGAAGTCCCCAGAGTCTAGGATTATCTTCAGCCCCTCGGATTGATGGCAGCGACCATAAAGATGGTCCTGTGGGCACGTGTTTGCATGCTGCCACTCCAGTGGTCCTTGTTGACTTGATGGTCCCTGAGTTCTCAGGAGTTTGAGTGCAGACTCCTACTCCCATTGATAGTGAAGTCCAGCCTGTGGTGGTGGCAGCAGCCCTGTCATCTGGGCGTTCTGTTGGATGATTTCTCCTGGATCCTATTGACGACTGATGCCAGTCTCTCGGGCTGGGGAGCACATTGCCAAGACTGTACAGCCCAGGGCCACTGGAACTGCAGGAAGATGGTGTGCCCATCAACCGCTTCGAGGCAAGAGTCAACAGGTTGGCTCTAATGCGTTTCCGGTCCCTGGTAGAGGGCCTGGCAGTTCAAGTATTTTCTAACCATGACATTGCGCTGGCTTACATCAGTCAGCAAGCCGGCACAAGAAGCGCCAGAGTGGCCCTGGAGATGGATCTCCTGTTTGCCTGGGCGGCAAAGAACTTCCTAGCCTTGTCAGCTTAACACATTGCTGGAGTGAACAATGTGGCAGCGGATTTCCTCAGCCGGCACTCCCTGAATCCTGGCTAGTGGGAATTGAGTCATGGATCCTTTCAGTTGATTATGTACCGTTGGGGTTGCCCTGAAATGGATCTGATGGTGACCCGCTCCAATGCCAAAGTGTGCCGCTTATTCAGTTGCTGCACTTAGATGAGGTCTGAGAGCATTGAGGCCTGTCAGCGGCTGCTGTACATATTTCTTCCATGGCCCCTAATGTGACATGTGATTCAGGGTATATAGCACCACCTGGGCAGGATTTCCTGGTGGCACCAGATGGTTTGTCTGCCCTCCTCTAAGGAGCGGTGTTGGGAAAGGATAAGGATCTTCGCCTTGTGGATGTCCAGAGGGTGATGCTCCGTTACCTGGAGGTTATGAATTCCTTTCGTAAGTCCAACCATATTTTTTGTGCTGTTTGCTGGCCTGCGCAAGGTTGAGGCGGCAGCCAAATTGACCTTGTGGTGCTGGATTAAGGAGGTTATGCTTCCACATACCTGTTATGGAACTGGCCGGTTTTGGAGGGGTTACATGCCCATTTTACCAGAGCACAAGCGTCCTTGTGGGTGGAGCAGAACTCGGTGGCCCTGTAGACATTTGTCAGGCAGTGATGGGGCATCTCTTTCCTCTTTTGTCAAGCATTACCGCTTGGATGTCCACGCGCGGGCGGACACAGCCTTGGGCTCTTTTGTGAGCTGCTGGGTTTTCTTCCTGCCCAGTGGTATTGTAATTTTGGTACACCCCACTTGTCTGGATTGGTCTCGCAGGACAATATGGAAGGCAACATTTTACTTTCCAGTTAATGTCCTTTCCTTAAGCCCTGCTAGAGCAGTCTAGGGCCCGCCCTTGAAACTGAATTGCTTTGTTCTTTTTGCTGCAGTGCCCTAGAATCCGCCATGATTTGTACTTGACTCTGCAGGGTCATTTCTTCTGACATCCTTCTGTTCTACTTGCCTATACATAGTTCACTACTGTTGATAACTCATTGTTGCCCACATTTGAGGTTGTGTGAGGTGTGTTATGTATCTCCCATATGCTTTGAGACGAATACTGAAGGGAACTCTGGTGGCTGAGGCTTATAGAGACATGGAGTGATGTCATTGAAACTTGGGTTGCCGACAGGATGGCCTGATGTCAGCGGGGGCCTTTGTTGTACTCCTTGAAATTTCCAGCTGCCTTAAGGCACGTGGCTATTGGCACTCAGCCGTGGCGCAAGCTAAAAGGTGCAGTATAGGCCCCTTAGGAGCTCCTTGGAGTACCATAGGAGTTGTAGACATCGTTTGGAATACCACAGTTCTACATGGAGAAAAGGAAAAAGAAGATTGCATCAGTTACAGACTCTATGGTTGGGCCTATGGGTAAACCTGTGGTGTCTCAGAGGACTGTCTCTCCTCCTTCTGCAGGTAGGGGACCCTCCTTGGTTTTATCAAGGTGGGGGCATCACTGAGCTCCTTAGAATGCACACCACCACCTCCCCCTACCACAGTTACTCCTAATAGTTATGTTGAAAGTGTACCATTGGAGCAAAGTATTCATGCGCCTTTCATAGGTGTGTTTAAATCTGTGACTTGGGATCCACTTCCTGTCGAAGCTGGCGAGCCATCGGTCTCTGAGATCTCTCTGGTGGACATTTGGAAAGTGGTCACGAGGACAGAGCGGACCTTTAGTCTCCACAGTATCTCAGCTTTTCACCTTTTCCCAGGAAAGGGTGGTAAGGCCGAGTCAAGCAGAACTGTAGATGGTTTCTTTTAAGTTTTCAGATTCTTAAATGTGAAACACAGTGTAACTCTCTGCAGCTGCTAGTGCATCTACTCTGAAAAATGGTCTGATAATACACCGTCAGTTGGAAGTCTTTGAAAGGTCTAAGAATATCCATTTCGTAAGTTTTCATGAATGTCAGTTATTTTCTCAGAGATTTTATTGTGGAAATATTTTCGAGAGGTGTTGGAGTTATCTAATGCTGATGTGGTTCCCTTTTCAAAATTGTATTACCTTACTGGTAGGAATCTTTATGAGGAATCTGTTCCTCCGCTTATAACTTGTATTCTTCTCCCCCTGGCTTTCCCCCTCAGTCTCTTCCCTCCCTCGATTCTTGCTCTGTCTACTATCCTATCTAATCATGGAGTTCCTTTCTGTTCTCCTTTTCTCACAGCCGATTTTGTTTGTAAACCACTCTAATGCCTTTCAGCCTGAGCGGTATATCAAGAATCGCAATAAAGATAGTGTGTTTTACAGCCCTCTGAGCAATGTGATCTAATACATTTTCTTCAAGATTTCCAGGATAATACCCCTACCAGGGGGACTTTGATTGTCATGTTTGTATCGGAGCAAAATAAAGTCTCTGCATTTAAGGGTTACTTTAAGCATAAAACAGATTTATTTTGTGTTGCTGTGTTGCAATTATTTCCAGATGTTTCCAGAGCGATGCAACGCCAGAGATGGGCCTTTTTGGCTCAGAAACTGAAGGTGCTCGCTCTGGGTGCATCTTTTTTTTTTTTTCCTCCGGTACCCATGTAAATGTTTGATTATGTTACATGGGGCTTGATATGTTTCTTGAGTCTCTTCAGTTAGAGGCCTTTCTTGCTGGCACGGAGAACCCTGATGTTTGAGGGGAGGGAGGAGGTAACTAATTTGAGTTGTGCGCAGTGGAGTAAATTCTTGGTATTTTTTAGGGTTGTTCCTTATCGTTCCTCCAGTTCAGTCCTCTACCTCTGGGTTGTGAACCTCCTGCAGCTTGGAGACTGGGCATGTCAAAATCGTGACATCACTGGATATAGCCTGCTGGTCTCTCCCATCAGCCCCAGTGTGTCCAGTCTTCATTCAGCAGGAGGACGTCGTGAGTCTAGGTCTGGGCTCACTTGAGGAACAGATAAGGAGCCTGTAGTATAGGGTAGCTTAGGGTGATTTGGTTCTGGAGTTCTTTAAAGTACAATTTGGCTTCTGCCCCTTTAAAAAAAAAAAAAAAAAAAGAGGTTATAGGACAGAACAAGGCATTCCCTTCTTGACCGGTTCCTGCTTTGTTCTATTGCTATTGCCTCACTTCTGGGCGCTTGGATCTCTCCCCCATGACTGTCTGGGGGAGAGCTCTACAGCAGGCACACCTACTCCGCCGATCCCGCGGCGGCAGGCAGCGATCGCAGCTGCGGGGGATCTAGCAGTGAACGTTGCAGCAGTGTGCTGTATAACCGGCGGCTCACTCCTGTTGCAGTTGGAGGGGGCCACGCTGTGCTGACGCTTCCCCAGTAACCAGCAGGAAGACACTGGTAGGTTTTAACGGGCGGCTGTGGGGACCGGGGAGAGGCTCCGGTCACCACGCGCTTGATTTGGCTTGCAGGCGGCGTATGTATGGCAGTGCCGTTTTTGCGCCATTATCATCGGGATTTCTTTCTTAGTGGCGGCCATTTTGAGGAGCACTTGTGTGGCTGCCGACTGGTAGAAACACGGCCCCTGTGAAGCCTGATTCTGGAGGGAAGGGCTTAACTGTACTTTCTTTCTTTCGTTTGTTTATTTATTTCTTTGATTATTTCTTTATTCTTTATCTAGAGTGTTAACGTTGCCCGGAGGGTTAGGGGCCTTCTAGATCTTAGTCAGTAGACCGAGGGGGGGGGGGGGCCTCTCCTCCTCTAATTCACAGTATTTAAAAAAAAAAAAAAACAACAAGGTAGAGAAAGAACAAAGTTTATTTCATAGGGGGACCACGTACCAGAGTATGCCCTACTTATTGCTTCCCGCCCGCAGTGTGTGGTCTGCGGCACCCACAGGGGTTCCGTAGCTGACTTCAGTGTTTGCTGCGGCTGTGCTACACTGTCTTCCAGTGTGGAGCAGCAGATGGAGGTCGAGGGGGCTCCAGAGGCTTTGGCGGGGACGGTAGGCAAGGCATTAAGGGTATCATTGCAGGGGCCCAGCTTGGAAGCCTCGGCAGGTCCGTCTGGGGCACTGCCGCTCCCGGAATCGGGCGCGAATCTCGGAGATTTTTGTCCGGACTTTGTCTTAATTATGCACCAGGCCTTTTGCCTGCGCCAGCAGGGTAAGGTGCCGGGGCCCTTGTCCCTGCCTAGTGTTATGCAACAGTCTGGGGGTGGTGAGGCTGAGACCGTTGGCCATTCTGTGCCTAAGAGAGTGAGGACCTGGGAGCTGTCGCCTGCAGAGGGCGATTGGCCAGAGACTGAGGATCCTGACTTGGAGCACGAAGAGGTGATGGAGAATCTGGAAGAAGGGGAGATCCTGGAACCCGAAGATCAGGTGAAAATCATACGGATTTTTTGCAGGGATGAACTGACGGCGCTGATTACGGAATCTCTTCAGACACTAAATCTCGCTGCACAGGCAGCAGAGGAGGAAGAGGTGGAAGACCCTATTATTCAAGCGGTGCGGCAGACACAGGTCGTGTTTCCTGTTCACCAGGTGGTAGACGGGATGATCCAGGAGGAATGGGATCAGCCGGAAGCGGGTCTTCAAGGGATCCGGACTATGAATAGACTATATCCCTTGGCCGATGAGGATAAAGAGAAGTTCTGATCCCCGCGAATTGATGCAGTGGTGTCAGCGGTCACGAAGAAGACGACAATACCAGTGGAAGGTAGTGCGGCCTTAAAGGATGCACAGGACAGGAAGGTTGATGGCTTGCTGAAGCATTCATTTGAAGCAGATGCTCTGTCGTTGCAGGCTTCCATTTGTGGAGCCTGGGTGGCACGAGCGTGTCTCTGCTGGGTTCAGTGCCTGCGCCAGTCGACGCGCCTGGAACAGGAGGAGATCAGGGAACTGGGTCGTCTGGAGTCCGGTTCGGCGTATTTAGTGGACGTCCATTACAATTTGATTAGAGCACTTGCTAACAGCATGGCGTCTGTGGTGGCTGCACGCAGATCTCTGTGGTTGAGAAATTGGGCTGCTGATGGTTCGTCCAAGTCCCGTCTTGGTAAACTTCCCTTTAAAGGGAAGTTGCTGTTTGGGGGCGACCTGGACAAGTTGGTAAAAGAGCACAGGGAGTCCAAGGGTGGTAGACTTCCTGAGGATAAGCCGAAACAGGAGAAGTCCGTGCAGGGCTTTTGGGGCCCGTTTCAGGATTTCCGGAGATTTCGTATGACTCGTTACAGGGGTTCCCAGAGGGGACGCTTTGCTTCTAGGGCCCAGGGATTTCGTGGAGCAAATAGAAGTTTTTCAGTGAACCCCACAGCGGTGGCTCGTAGGCCGCAATGAAGTGAGGCGGGTCCCAGCAGGAGGTCCACTGATAGGCGGGCGACTTCGGGAGTTTCTTCCGGCCTGGACCCACATCATGTCCGACCAGTGGGTGTTGGAGATCATTCGCGAGGGTTATGCGCTGGAATTGGCGCAGCCTGTGTGAGACTCCTTCGTCATGTCTCCTTGCAGGAGTCAACAGAAAGCCCCGGCGATTCGCAATACGTTATATCGGCTTTTGCAAATAGGTGCTGTCATACCGGTGCCAGTGGCAGAGTATGGCGTGGGTCGGTACTCCATTTATTTCGTGGTGCCAAAGAAAGACGGGGCTCTGTGCCCTATTTTAGACCTGAAAGGAGTGAATCGATGTCTTCAGGTATCACATTTCCGGATGGAAATGTTGCAGTCGATCATTGTAGCAGTGCATCAGGGGGAGTACTTGACTTCCCTCGACCTGATGGAGGCGTACTTACACATCCCCATCTGAGCAGCTCATCAAAAGTTTCTGAGGTTCGCTTTGCCTTGGGGACACTATCAATTCCAGGCGTTGCCCTTCGGCCTCGCAACGGCGCTGCGAACTTTCACCAAGATTATGGTGGTGGTAGCAGCGGCATTACGCAAGGAAGGACTTCTAGTGCATCCATACCTCAACGACTGGTTAATTCGAGCCAAGTCCAAGGCCGAGAGCGTTCAGGTTACGGACAGGGTGGTAACATTTTTGCAGAGTCTCAGCTGGGTGGTCAACCCAGCCAAAAGTCGCTTAGTGCCCTCACAGGACCTCGAGTACCTGGTGGTACGGTTGGACACAAAGAGCGGACAGGTGTTTTTGCTGGAGCGTCGAGTCCAAGGGCTGCGGCAGTTGTTGCGCAAGTTCAGGGCCACTCCGAATCCTTCGGCATGAACGTATCTACGCGTGCTGGGAACAATGGCTGCGACCCTGGAGGCGGTGCCTTGGGCCAAATTTCATATGCGGCCGTTACAGAGAGCGCTACTTCGCCGGTGGTCGCATCAGTCCGATTCGTTGAACAAGCGGCTCCCCTGTCCGGTCAAGGTCAGGGAATCTCCTCTTCTGTGATGGCTGCTCCCGAGCTCACTGACAGCCGGAGTGGCGTTGGAGCAGCCGCTGTGGCCTACATTATTGACGGACGCCAGTCTCGCAGGCTGGGGAGCCCATTGCGGAGAAAGGTTCGCACAAGGAGTGTGGTCTCCTCTAGAGAGCTCTTGGTCGATCAACCGGCTGGAGCTGAGAGCAGTCTTCCGAGCGCTTCTGGCATTCGAGGCCTCGGTGGTAAGTCGCGCAGTGCGGGTGTTGTCGGACAACTCGGCGGCTGTGTCCTACATCAATCGACAGGGCGGCACGGGGAGTGCGGCCATGGAGGAAGAAGCAGACACTCTGTTCTCGTGGGTAGAGAGTTGGTTGACGGCAATTTCAGCAGCGCACATCGCAGGGAAGAACAATGTGATGGCCGATTTTTTTTTTTTTTTTTTTCTCAGCTGGGTCCGAGTAGATGCGGGGGAGTGGGAGTTGCATCCGGACGTCTTTGCGCTGATAGTTCGTCGATGGGGTCCACCGGTGATGGATCTAATGACGACCTTCCAGTCAGCAAAAGCCAATCATTTCTTCAGCCAGAGGCGGGAAAGGATGTCGGAAGGCATAGATGCTTTGTTGCATCAGTGGCCATCGATAGGTCTTCTTTATGTCTTCCCTCCATGGGCGTTAATTGGCCGAGTGATACAGTGGATCGAGGCTCATCCGGGGAGAGTTCTCTTGGGCACCGGACTGGCCAAGGTGTCCGTGGTCTGCCGATCTCATTCACCTCCTGTGGATTGGTTCTCGCTTACGGTTTGGCCATTGAAAGGGCGAGGCTAAAGGAAAAGGGTTATTCGGCAGCAGACATTGCGACTTTCCTTAGAGCGCGGAAACAGGCCACCTCGCTGACGTATGTTCGGATCTGGCGCTCGCGGCGGCAAGTCCGGGCGGCTACAGTTTCCGTTCCTTTGATCTTAAGCTTTCTGCAAGACGGGTTTGATAAGAGTCTTGCAGCAAGTTCCTTACGAGTTCAGCTGGCAGCTCTCTCGTGTTATTGCGGCAAAGTACACAGCGTTGCTCTTGGTGCACATACTGATGTATTGCGTTTCCTCAAAGCAATAGCCAGACTGCGGCCCTCGCGTAGAGTGTTGGTGCCACCATGGGATTTCAATTTGGTGCTAGGAGCGTTGGCCAGTGCCCTTTGAGCCGTTGCACTGAGCTTTGGTTAAGGACTTAGCAACCAAAAATATAGTCTTTAACGTTATCTGTTCGGCTCGGCGCATTTCGGAGTTGCAAGCGCTATCTTGTAGGGAGCCGTTCTTATCCTTTTTCCAGGGAAAAGGTGGTACTGCACCACTTTCCATCCTTTTTGCCTAAGGTGGTATCTCCCTTCCACCTGAATCAGACGGTGTCTCTGCCGGTGCTAGGGTCGCTGGAGGGAAGCGACATGGACCGCAGTTTACGCCGTTTTTGGATGTGAAGCGGGTGTTGCGCCAATATCTGAAGGTTTCAGAAGTATTTCGCAAGTCAGATCAGCTATTCTTGTTGTTCGGAGGTATTCGCAAAGGGGAAGTGGCGGCAAAGGCTTCCATTGCCAGATGGATTAGGGAGGTGATTGCTTCAGCTTATTTGCTACAAGGTTGGTTGGTGCCGACGGGCTTACGAGCTCATTCTACCAGAGCTACCAGAGCGCAAGCGTCTTCCTGGGGAGAACACAGTTTGGTTCCACCGGGAGAAATTTGTAGGGCGGCCACCTGGTCTTCCCTTCATACTTTCAGTAGGCACTGCAGCCTCGATGTTGCGGTGGTGAATGATACCTGCTTTGGGTCGGCAGTGTTATGAGCCGGCTGGAAAGGTCCCTCCCAATGGTTACTGCTCTGTTACATCCCAGAGGTAGAGGACTGAACTGTAGGAACGATAAGGAAATGATAATTACACTTACCTGGTAATTGTAGTTCCTTGAGTGACAACAGTTCAGTCCTCATTCCCACCCGGGGTGCTATCGTTGACAGTGGATGGTCGTTTCGAAGAATGCGAAGATTACTGGTAGGTCTGTTTGTTATTGATCGTTTGCACTCTTTCTTCTTACTTATTCTGTGTAGCGGGGAAGGGTGCAAGAATGGTCTGCCTGGAAGACACTCATGGTTAGACTTAAGTAGTTAAAATATATCAACCGTAACATTAACTTATTTATTGCTCCTTTGAGTCTGCTTTGTCAATAGTTCACTGGGGCTGATGGGAGAGACCAGCAGGCTATATCCAGTGATGTCACGATTTTGACATGCCCAGTCTCCAAGCTGCAGGAGGAGGTTCACAACCCAGAGGTAGAGGACTGAACTGTCATCACTCAAGGAACTACAATTACCAGGTAAGTGTAATTATCATTTTCTGTGATTTTTGGGCTTCTTTGAGATGAGGGCTGCTAGACTAATATTAGTTCTTGATTTATGTATTTCTTGCTTGAATTAATTTCAGTCTTGTTTTCTTTGTATACTTATTGTAAGTATTGTTTGAAAAATTTATTAAAAAAAGAAAAGGGGCTTTTCATTGGTCTTTGTCACCACCAATCTGCTGGTAGGGGAACATAATCCATTTGTCTGGACTGATGTAGCAGGACTCAAAGAAAGGACAATCTCCAGGAACAAGCAGGAATAAGTCCTCACATATGGGTACGTCGGTACCGACGGAGCCCGTGCGGGAAAGCTCCCCAGCTTCTTAGAATAGAAGCTTTTGGGACCTCCCACTGCACATGCGCACTGCCTTCCCGCCTTCCTGAACAGCTCTCCTCAGTTTCTCTTTTTCCGCGGAGCCAGCAGGTCGTGTTCCTGTCACCGCTGAAGAAATTGTTATTTTATTTGTTTCTTTAGACCGCGTACCTGCCTTCCCCATACCGATACCGGTATCGCCGGTCTTTTCTTTCTTTCTTTAAAAAATTATAATTCTTTTTTCTTATTTTTTAGCTTTTTGGTCACTTCAGAGAGGCCTCTCGGCCTACTCAATTTCTCCTCATGGAGAAGCCAGCCCCTGGATTTAAGAAGTGTACCAAATGTAATGCTGTTATTTCAGTCACAGACACCCATGACTGGTGTCTGAAATGTTTGGGGCCTGACCATTCCATACCGGACTGCCCATCTTGCTCCCACATGTCTAAACGTGGGCTGCAGAACCGGGCCAACAAATTCCATGTGCTGTTTGCTTCAGAGAATACAGCATCACAGTCATCCAGGTCTTCTTCTCCGGATGGATCTCAGGTAACCAAACCTTCTGTGGGCAAGTCCTCAAAGAGCAAATCTCCTTCAAAGCATCGAGAGGCTCTTAGCTTAGAACTTGAGGACCCTGCCCCAGCCAAACAACCCCGGCGGGAAGTCCAACTTCCAAAAACGCCAATTCAGGGGTCTCAGGTTGATATCGATGCTACGGCCTCGACAGATCACCTGTTAGCCTGCTCTGGGGTACCGGGTCACTCCGGTACCGACATCCAGGCAGCTATGGCGTCCATGGGCGATACTGTACAGTCCATGCAGCAAGCCGTCATGGCTTTCATTAAAGCTGCAACGCCATCGGTTCCGCTTTCAGCGGTTCCGGGCCCGATACCGGTATCGTCCGCCATGCCGGTATCGAGGCCGTCCACCTCTAAACGCAAGTCGGTACCGTATGGGCTTTCGCTCCATACCGGTTCCATACCCGATACGCCCGATATCGATACCGATCGGTACGCGTATCGTGCGTTAGAGGAAAGCACCGATTCCTCTGAGGATTTTCACTCCTCTGATGATTCTGCTGAGTTTTCACTCAACTTACCTGAGGAGCCCTCTTCTCCTAAAAGGAGAATGTCCCCTCCAGAGGATTTGTCCTTCCAGGACTTTGTTTTAGATATGGCTACAGCCCTTTCTATTACCACATCCTCTGAAAAGGAACCCAGATCCAAAAAACTGGATATTTTGGGATACTCAAAGGCCCCTAAGGAGGCAATTACCCTGCCTATCCATGAAATCCTTCAAGAACAACTGATGGATTTCTGGGAAAATCCTTTGACTTTGTCTCCTTATTCCCGTAGGTTGGACACCATGTATAGGGTCCCTCCTTCTCCTGGTTTCCAAAAGACTCAATTGCCCCACCACTCTATTGTGGTGAAGTCTGCAATGAAGAAGATTAGGAGTACCAAAAGGCACTCTTCCACCCCTCCAGGACGGGAATGTAAGACTTTGGACTCTTTTGGTAGGAAAATTTTCCAGGCTAGTATGCTTATAGCCAGGATTAATTCCTACAGTCTCTATATGGGCATGTTCCTGGAGGAACTTGCCAAAAAGGTGCGGCATTTTGCCCCCTTTATCCCTGAGGATAAAAAGCAGGGATTCCTTTCCCTAGTGAAACAACTCTTAGAGGTTTCTAAGTTCTCTAATAGGGCAGCATATGATTCCTTTGAGGGAGCCAGTAGGGCTTCGGGCATTGCTATTGCAGCCCGACGTCTTGCTTGGCTCCAGGCCTCTGATCTGGAACCTTGGGTTCTAGATGGCTTACGGAATCTGCCCTGTACAGGTGAGAACTTATTTGGGGAAGAGTGGCAAATCAAAGCCACCCAGATGGATGCTGAAAATGCCACCTTGGAAAGACTTTCAAAGTCCACTTCAATTCCTACTAAGAAAAAGTCTTTTAAAAGGCCTTACTATAAGAAGGCCAGAGTTGCTTCAAATACTGGCCAGCAGTCTTCTCAACCTCGCTATACTGCTAAGCGTCAGCAATCCAAACAAGCACGAGCTAAGCCTGCAGCAGCTACTGTAGCTCAGCAGGCTCCAACCCCTCAGGGGTTTTGACTTGCTCCTAGGGAACTTGCCACTTCTGGTTCTAACACAACCAGAACCTCTCACCATACCCGGAAGGTTGGTTCACTTTGCTCCCAGATGGGAACAAATCACAACAGAACAATGGACCCTCTCTATCATTCGAGAGGGTTACAAACTTCATTTCTCCAGCCTTCCTCCCCATCATATGGTGAGACCATTCAATTCTCCCCCATCTCTCCTAACCCTGTTGGGTCAAGAGGTTTCCTCTCTTCTTGCCCAAGGGGCCATAGAAGAGGTTCCTCTTCCTCAACAAGGGTCCGGTTTCTACTCCCCTTATTTTCTCATTCCAAAGAAGACAGGGGGATTCAGACCAATCCTAGATCTGAGAGAATTGAACAAATTTCTCTTCAAGGAGAAATTCAAAATGCTGTCTCTCGGCATTCTCCTTCCTTACCTCCAGGGTCAGGACTGGCTTTGTTCTCTAGACCTACAGGATGCGTATACACATATACTCATCCATCCATCCCACAGAAAGTATCTTCGCTTTCTGTTTCAGGGAAAACATTTCCAATACAGAGTACTCCCCTTCGGTCTAGCCTCTGCTCCAAGAGTATTCACAAAATGCATGGCAGTCGTAGCCGCATTTCTAAGAGGCATGGGAATCTTTGTCTTCCCATATCTGGACGACTGGCTCATCCGAGCTCCAACTCAGTCACAGGCCCAGATTTCCCTGGACCACACAAGGAGCCTTTTGCAGTATCTGGGACTGGTAGTAAACCTTCCCAAGTCCCAACTCATCCCTACTCAATCTCTAGAATTCATAGGGGCCCAGTTGGACACCATCACTGCAAGGGCCTACCTTCCACATGTTCGAGGCCAGCGCCTCCTGAGTTTGGCCTCCCAAGCTCAGTCCAGCACTCACTTGACAGCCAGGGAAATGCTACGCCTACTGGGTCATATGGCCTCCACAGTGCATGTGGTGCCCTATGCTCGTCTTCATATGAGAGCAGCTCAATGGACCCTGGCCACTCAGTGGACTCAGGCGTCAGGAGCGCTCTCAGACCAAATACAAACCTCCGATCGTCTGTTTTGGTCCCTCCACTGGTGGACTTCCACCAAGAATCTGTTGTTGGGGGCTCCATTTCAACCATTGCTACCCCAAGCAACCCTCACAACAGATGCCTCCCAAACAGGGTGGGGAGCCCATCTGCAAACTCTCTCCACTCAGGGCACTTGGTCTCTACAGGAGACCACCCTTCATATCAATCTTCTGGAACTGCGAGCAATTTACCTTGCCCTCAAGGTCTTCCACTCCCTCCTAGCCAACCTCACTGTCCTAGTTCAGACGGACAATCAGGTGGCCATGTTTTACATAAACAAACAAGGAGGGACGGGCTCTCTGTCGCTTTGCAACGAAGCTCTAAGACTATGGGCCTTCGCCAGAGAGCATCAGATTCACCTGCTAGCAGTGTATCTCCCAGGAGTTCAAAACTCTCGGGCAGACAGGCTCAGTCGAGTTCTGCTGCCACACGAATGGTCCCTACATTTGGACCAAATAAACCGAATCTTTCAGGAATGGGGGACCCCGGACATAGACCTCTTTGCAAGTCCGTGGAATGCCAAACTTCCCCGGTTCTGTTCCAGAACTCCGTGTCAGGGAGCTCAGGCTACGGACGCCTTTCTCCTGAATTGGAATCAGGCATTCCTATATGCCTTTCCACCCATTCCTTTGATTCCCAAGACTCTGTTCAAACTCCAGAGGGATCATGGAACTATGATCCTCATAGCTCCACGCTGGCCACGCCAAGTGTGGTTCCCTCTACTTCTACAGCTCTCCCAGGGATCCTACTTGGATCTGGGAGCTGCGCCAGACCTCCTGTCTCAGGAGGAGGGGACTTTGTGGCACCCAAACCCCAAATCCCTTCACCTCAGTGCTTGGTTACTGAAGGCTTAAGCCTTCAAGACTTTCATCTTTCCCAACCAGTGAAAGATATCCTTTCTGCCTCTAGGAAACCCTCTACCAGGCGTTCCTATGCTTTCAAATGGAAACGTTTTTCCATTTGGTGTGCTCAGCAGGGTCTTGACCCTCTGGCACTTCCTTTGAATTCTCTTCTTGATTATCTCCTGCATCTATCCAATGCAGGCCTCAAGACGAATTCGGTAAGAGTCCATTTAAGTGCTATTGCAGCATCCTTGAAACATATAAATGGACAACCTATCTCCTCTCATCCTCTTGTTGCAAGATTCATGAGAGGCCTGACTCTCACTAAACCTCCCATCAGACCACCCCCGGTCGCATGGGATTTGAATCTAGTGCTCGGTCAACTTATGAAGCCACCTTTTGAGCCAATGTTTTCCACCTCCTTGAAATTTCTTTCCTGGAAGGTCATCTTCCTCATTGCAGTCACTTCGGCTCGCCGCATCAGTGAGCTGCAGGCTTTAGTGGCTAATCCACCTTACACAAGATTTCATCATGATAAGGTGGTCCTTAGGACGAATCCCCACTTTATGCCTAAAGTGGTCTCGCCTTTTCATCTTAATCAAGAGGTATATCTACCTGTCTTTTTTCCAGCTCCTCATGCATCCAATGCAGAGAGGAACCTTCATACTCTGGATTGTAAAAGAGCTCTCGCTTTTTACCTTAATAGGACTCAGCCACATCGAAAGTCTTCTCAACTTTTTGTGGCCTTTGATCCTTCCCATTTGGGACTTCCAGTCTCCAAGCGTACACTTTCCAATTGGATTGCTCAGTGTATTTCTTTTGCTTACCAGAGCAAAAACATTTCTCTGGAAGGCCATGTCACTGCTCACAATGTGAGGGCCATGGCAACTTCTATGGCTCATCTGCACTCTGTTTCCATAGATCAGATCTGTCGAGCCGCTACCTGGGCCTCGGTTCATACCTTCACAGCCCATTACTGTTTGGACAAGGACTCCCGCCGGGATGCCTTGTTTGGCCAGGCTGTCCTCAAGCACCTGTTCCATTCCTAAACAACTCCTGCCCACCTTCCCAGAATGGATGCCTGAGATCCATACGAAGATGGCGAACCTTTACAGGGGATCCCATGCATCTAAGCTAGGGAGTCCCCATATGTGAGGACTTATTCCTGCTTGTTCCTGGAGATAGCACAGTTACTTACCTGTAACAGGTGATCTCTGGGAACAGCAGGAATTAGTCCTCACAACCCACCCACCTCCCCTAGGAGTTGTATCTTTTATCTATCTATCTTCCTGTCCTCTCTCTGTTGACTCAGCTATAAACTCGAAACTGAGGAGAGCTGTTCAGGAAGGCGGGAAGGCAGTGCGCATGTGCAGTGGGAGGTCCCAAAAGCTTCTATTCTAAGAAGCTGGGGAGCTTTCCCGCACGGGCTCCGTCGGTACCGACGTACCCATATGTGAGGACTAATTCCTGCTGTTCCCAGAGATCACCTGTTACAGGTAAGTAACTGTGCTTTCCTTACTGTCCCTCCAGTCTAATTCCGAGCCTCTGGGGTTTTGCTCCTCCTCCAGCAGCTTGGAGACTGAGAAATGTCATCCTTTTGATGACACTGGTATAAAACCACAGGAACCACCTTCTCACTCCAGTTATCTCAGTCTCCAAGCAGCTGGAGGGTGGTGAGCACAGAGCTTCGGGGCTCACTTGAGGAACAATTAAGAGGACAGAGAGAGAGAGAGATTGGAAGAGTTTCCTGGGATGCTAGCTAAATTTTGGGTTACAGATTGTTTTGAATCAATTACTATTTTAAGACAGTCTGTCTCTTTAAAGAAAGTTGAACTGAAAGCCCCCCCCACCCCCCTTGCTGGACTTAGCTGTGCAGTGAAGGAGAAGCAGGCTTCAGAAGAGGCAAGGCTCCGGTTTCCGATTCCACATTAATGGGGGAGAAACCGGTAGCTTAGGCTCTACAGTGCATGCAGATGGGATTTGCCTGTTAGCGCTGAGAGCTGTCGACGGAGAATCCGGCTGTTCGCGGCTGCAGTGATTCGTGCTCTGTTTATCTCCCGGCGGACAGCTGTGCTGTGGCGGAGGACTGCGGAGGGAGAGATCAGCTGAGTATGAGCAGAGGATTCCCGGTACGAGGTAAGAGGTGCCGGGTTAGACAGAGCAGAGACGGTCGGGTGTGAGCAGGGCAGGTCCAGCCACGCGGCAGCAGCGTGGGAAATACCGGTAACATCGGGGTGCCTGCAGAAGCGCGTATTTAAGCGGAAGAGCCTCGTTGTATTGTTCTTTCCACAGAATCTGTCTGGGAGTGCTTCAGTGAAGGTTTCACTTCAATTAAAAAAACAAACAAACAGACAAAAAAAACGTGAAATGTATAGCCCGTTTCAATTAGAAGCTGCTGGGGGTAGCAAGGCCTCTGCTAAGGGGGGGCGGCTCTAGTTTTTCCAATAGAAAAGATCAGCTCAAACGGGATGCCTTCTAGACCGCAGTGCTTGGTCTGCGGTACTAGAAGGGATGCGGTTTCAGACAGGTGTGTGCAGGAAGCAGCCACTATGGAACAAACCTTGGAGGCTGGCATGGAAAGTGGCAAAGAGGCAATTGGATGCTTGCAGTAGCCAGTTTCCCCTGCTTTGCCACCGCTGGAGCCCATGGTGGGGACTTCCTCCACACCGGATTTCCTTTCCCTTCAGCTGCCTTTGCCAGGTGGACTGGCGGCGATTTTTTTCCCCCAGATTTCATTGTGCTTATCCAACAAGCATTTAGGGGCACTCAGAGAAGGTCCACAACTGGTTCCACGGAGGCAGAATTGGGGGAGAAGAGGCCAGGGACGCCACTGACTGCAGGGACATCAGGGATCCCGACAAAGAAGTCCCAGGATAGATCAGGAGCGAACGGATCAGTCGATGACTTCGGAGGGTCTTCACTCCGAAGATGGAGATCCTGACCTGGAGCTTGACAAAGAGTTGGAGGAAGGAGAAATCACGGAACAGGAGGACCAGGCTAGGGTGGTTCGAGTTTTCTGGAGAGACGAATTACCGGCGCTCATTTCAGAGACACTCAAGGCGCTTAATATGCCGGCAGCGGGACCGGCGGAGGATTCTACCTTGGAAGACCCGTTGTTACAAGCCTTTCGGAAGACTCGGAGCATTCCCTGTACACAGAGTGGTTAAGGAAATGATTCAAGGAGAATGGGACATGCCCGAGGCAGGGCTTAAAGGGTCCAGGGTTATGTCCCACCTGTACCCATTGGTGGACCAGGATCGAGAATTGTTTAAGTCCCCGAGAGTGGATGCTGCCGTCTCGGTGGTCACCGAGAAGACTACCATTCCCGTAGAGGGTAGCGCGGCTCTCAAGGATGCCCAGGACAGGAAATTAGATACCTTGTTGAAACAGGTTTTTGATGTGAATGCACTGTCCATACAAGCGTCTATTTGTGGAGCATGGGTCGCGAGAGCCTGTCTTCGATGGTCGCAATGAATCGAAGGGGAGCAGGTGGAGGAGACAACAGGAGAAGCATCCAGACTAGAGTCCGGGGCAGCTTATCTGGCCGATATCCATTATGACCTTATTCAAGGTTTATCGAACTGTATGGCTTAGCGGCATGGCGATATCTTTGGCTGCGCAACTGGGCAGCAGAAGGTTCTTCCAAAGCTAGGCTAAGTAAGCTTCCCTTCAGGGGGAAGCTCCTTTTTGGAGAAGATTTAGGGGCTTGTTTACAAAGCCGCGGTAGCGGACTCCATGCGATATCGGAGCCGCGGCCCCATTGAATTCAATATCGGGCGGAGTCTGCTACCACGGTTTAGTAAACATGCCCCTTAGATAAGCTGGTAAAGGACCTCAGCGAGTCCAAAGGTGGAAGGCTTCTGGAGGACAGACAAAAAAGCAGGGGCGATCGACTACAACTTCCAAGATTCCACAGAGGGAGTTTCGTCGTTTTCGTTCCCTGAGATTCAGCCAAGGTCAAAGAGTATGTTTCCCCAGTAGAAACCAGGTGTTTTAGGGCTTTCGTGGAGCAGGCAGAGGTTTTGCTGCCTCCTCCTCAAATCTTAGAAAGTCACAATGAGATCAGGAGGACCCAGGCCTGGTGCCTGTAGGAGGTCAACTATGGGATTTTTACCCTGCCTGGGTCCAAATTACATCAGACCAGTGGGTGCTGGAGGTCATTCGAGAAGGTTATGCTTTGGAGCTTCAGTGGCTGGTGACCGATTCTTTCGTACAGTCCCCATGCAGAGCACATCTCAAGTGCAAGGCGGTCAAGCAGACTGTAGAGAGACTGCTAGCCCTCAAAGCCGTAGTACCGGTTCCTCGAGACCAATGCGGTTGCGGTCAGTACTCCATTTACTTCGTAGTCCCAAAGAAAGAAGGATCATATCGGCCAATTTTGGATCTCAAAAGCATAAATCGCTGTCTTCAGGTGTCTCATTTTCATATGGAGACCCTGAGGTCGGTCATAATGGCGGTAAGAAAAGGAGAGTTCCTTACGTCCCTGGATCTGTCGGAAGCGTACCTGCACATTCTGATCCGGCAGGAGCACCAAAGGTTTCTCAGATTCCCCAGTTCCTATGGGGCATTTTCAGTTCTGGGCATTACCATTTGGGCTGGCTATGGCACCACGGATGTTCACCAAGGTGATGGTGGTAGTAGCGACATCATTGCGGAAGGACGGAGTACTGATACAACCTTATCTGGACGACTGGCTGATTCAAGTGAAGTCAAGAGCCGAGAGCAAGGCGGTTACAGCCAAAGTGGTAGAATTCCTTCAAGGTCTAGGTTGGGTTGTCAATATGTCAAAAAGCAAGTTAATTCCTTCGCAGAGTCTAGACTACCTGGGGGCTCTATTCGATACGGATGTTGGCAGGATCTTCCTGCCACAGCACTGGGCGCGAGGCTTGAGGAAGTTAGTCCGCGAGTTTCTCGGCAAGTTGCATCCCACAGCGTGGCATTATCTTCAGTTGCTCTGTACCATGGCGGCGACTCTTGAACTGGTTCCGTGGGCGAGGGCACATATGAGGCCATTGCAGAGAGCATTGCTCAGACGGTGGTCACACCAGGATGACCTTCTATCTTGGAAGCTTCCCTGTCCAACAGAGATGTGGCAGACGCTTCAGTGGTGGTTGCGTCCAGGGTGTCTGGAAAAGGGATTTCCAAGGAAGGCTCGTGCAAGGTCAGTGGACCAATCTGGAAAAGCTATGGTCAATCAACAGGTTGGAATTGAGAGCAGTAGGGCTGGCATTGCAAGTGTTTCAACCTTATCTCCACGGAAGGGCAATTCAAGTGTTTTCCGACAATGCGACCGCAGTAGCCTACATCAACCGTCAAGGGGCACCAGCAGTGTAGCGTTGGAAGCCGAGGCTGAGCAGTTATTCGTTTGGGTCGAACAAAACCTGGTGACTCTGTCGGGAGTGGACAATGTGCAGGCCGACTTCTTGAGTCGAGTAAAGATGGACCCAGGAGAGTGGGTTCTTCACCCGGAGGTGTACGAAATGGTGGTGCGTCGCTGGGGGACACCAGTAATGGATCTCATGGCAACTTTCCAGTCAGCAAAGGTCAGTTGCTTCTTCAGCAGAAGACGGGAGAGAATGTCAGAGGGCCTGGATGCTCTCATACAGGACTGGCCAGAAGAGCAGCTCCTGTACGTGTTTCCACCTTGGATGTTAATAGGCCGGGTGGTACAACGCATCGAGCTACACAGAGGATTGGTGATATTGATTGCCCCAGATTGGCCAAGGAGGCCTTGGTATTTGGATCTGATGAGGCTCTTGGTAGAGCATCCATGGCATCTTTCAGTCCGGAGAGATCTGTTATCTCAGGGACCACTGTACATGCCTCAGGTGGATTGATTCTCGCTTATGGCTTGGCTGTTGAGAGGGCAAGGCTGAGAGCTAAGGGGTACTCCGCAGCAGTGATTGCTACCTTGTTGAAGGCACGAAGGAGATCTACCTCGTTGGCATATGTTCGCATTTGGCGTATTTTTGAAGCTTGGTGTGTAAACAGGGAGTTGGAAGCGTTAGGAGCGTCGATATCGCAAATTCTTTCTTTTTTGCAGGATGGATTTCAGAAAGGTTTAGCGGCCACATCCTTAAGTGTGCAGTTGGCAGTGCTGTCCTGTTATAGAGGAAAGATCAAAGGAGAAGTGCTGGGGGCTCACCCAGATGTTAAGGGTTTTTTAAGAGCGGTGTCTCTTTTGAGGCCACCATGTAGGAAGGTGGTTCCGACGTGGGATCTCCATTTAGTTTTGGAGGCGTTGGTGCATGAGCCCTTTGAGCCATTATCTCAGTCAGCTTTAAAGGATCTTACTCTCAAGGTGGTCTTCCTGGTAGCTATTTGTTCGGCTAGGAGAATCTTGGAGTTACAGGCTTTGTCTTGTCAAAAACCTTTTCTGTCTTTTCACGATACGAAGGTGGTATTGAGGCCAGTGCCGTCATTTTTGCCAAAAGTGGTGTCAGCGTTTCATGTGAATCAGATAGTTTCTTTGCCAGTTTTCGGTGAAGGATACGTAGGCTTCTTCCGCAGGGCAGTTACATCTGTTGGATGTTTGTCGGGCATTAAAGAAATATATCTGACGGACGGCTGACTTCCGAAAGTCTGATAGACTATTTGTCCTGTTTGGCAGTACAAAGACGGGAAAAGCAGCATCAAAGGCTTCCATTGCCAGATGGATTAAAGAGGCGATAGCGTCAGCGTATGTGTTGAAGTGTAAACCGGTACCAGAAGGGCTTAAAGCTCATTCGACTAGGGCTCAGGCGGCTTCATGGGTTGAGTACAGGTTGGTACCAGCGGTAGAAATTTGTAAGGCAGCGACCTGGTCATCTTTAAATTCCTTTGACAAACATTACCGTCTGGATGTTAGGCAGAAAGGGATACCTGTTTTGGAGCAGCGGTGCTTCAGGCTGGTCTAGCAGGTCCCTCTCGTTGATTTGTTTCACTGCTCTGTTACATCCCCAGAGGTTCGGGACTAGACTGGAGGGACGATAAGGAAGGTGAAATTAGACTTACCTGTTAATTGTTTCTTGAGGAACTCCAGACTAGTCCCGCATCCCTCCCTGTTTTTTCATTGGACTAGAGCCTGAAGCAAACTATGTATCACAGGTAAGAGGAAGATGGAACTGTGGGGCTTATGGTCCATAAGGGGAGGTTCTAGACATGGGGATTATAATAGGGTCGCTATCCTCCATAAAGGGGGAGGGCCGGCCTAAGCAGTTCTAACAAACGTTAGTATAGTGGAGGGAGAGAACAGAAGAAGAGATGTTATTAGTTAAGTTAGTTTACAGTTTGTTCATAGTGTTTACTACTTAATTGTTGCTCCGGTGAGTCTGCTTTGTCAATAGGTTACTAGAGTGAGAAGGCGGTTCCTGGGGCTTTATACCATTGTCATCAAAAGGATGACGTTTCTCAGTCTCCAAGCTGCTGGAGGAGGAGCAAAAGGTTCGGGACTAGACTGGAGTTCCTCAAGGAACAACAATTAGCAGGTAAGTCTAATTTCACCTTATCTGGTAAGTAAAATGTTACATTATGCTCGAAGCCTGGAGCCCACCACACTAACACAGAAACTGGCAGGCTAGTTAAGGAACTTTGACCGAGAAATAGAGGCCAAAGTGACTGTTTCTAGGCTGTATAAGTCTCTCTCTCATGAAAGCGGACCCATGACCACTGTTATGTCTGAAATTGGAAAGCTTGAAACAGGAATTGGAGACAGGACTATATATGAGGCATCTCAAAAGAGCAATAAAAGAGAAAAGCTTTCATGTTCACAATCAATAGCTCGCTGAGGGAGAATCAGTATTGGTTCTTGCTGAGGGCTTATTTCTCACTGATTCAGCTCCATTGACCATCTAGTGGAAACTTATCAGTGTATGAAGTCTGAAACTTGGGCGACATCATTGGGGCATCGATGGATGGATCTGTCCAAAGGTTGAAAATGTTTTGATGAAGATATTTTATTATTTTCTGGTAATAAACCCCTGTGCGTGTCTTTTTAGTAAATTCAGAGTTCTGAAAGTGAAGGGATCCAATTGGGGATTGTTTATCTTGAAGGCATGTTTATTTGGGGGAAAAAAAGCATATTGGTTAAGTAGAAAGAGGCAGAGCCACCCTCATATTGACACTGGCAAATTGTGTTGAATAGAATATGGCTTTGCCTGAATCTTGGAGAAATTGATGAGTGTTCATGGCCACATGGGGAGATTACCAGAACTCCCTGTCCATGTTAGCCCAGAATGCTTTATTAAATTCCTTGTAGGGGAGGGCAAAAATGCCAGAAGCAAGATATAGGGTGGAATTTGGAGATAGTACTAGAGTTATGGTCATCATAAAGCTGATTTCAAGTTTGGGTGAGGAGACAGGGCAAGGGTTGTGAAGTTTAGGACTGGATTGGTTAGTTTTAGAGGTGGGGGAGGTCCTATTCTTACGTGAAATTAATGGTTTCTGGAGTCCAATGGGTTGCAGAATCCGAGGCAGCATGGGTTTACCAGAGACAGGTCTTGTTGGACAGATCTGATTGATTTCTTTGACTGGGTGACCAGAGAGTTGGACTGAGAGAGAGCCCTAGATGTGGTGTACTTACTTTTCAGTAAAGCCTTTGACACCATTCCGCACAGGTGACCTATAAACGAGCTGAGCACCCTAGGGATAGACCCTAAAGTTACTGCTTGGATTAGAAATTGGTTGAGTGGGAGGTGACAAAGGGTACATGTAAATGGAGCTCACTCTGAGGATAAGGAGATTACTAGTGGTGTGCCGCTGGGATCTGCCCATGGTCTGATTCTTTTTAACATCTTTGTTAGTGATATTGCGGAAGATCTGTCGGGTAAGGTTTGCTTGTTTGCGGATGGTACCAAAATCTGCCATAGAGTAGACACCCAGGAAGGAGTAGATAACATGAGGAGGGATCTAGCTAAGCTTGAAGAATGGTCTAGAATTTGGCAGCTGTGATTTAATGTTTAAAAAATGTAGGGTCATGCATTTGGGCTGCAAAAATCCAAGGGAGTGGTACAGTGTAGGGGGTGAAGTACTTCTGTCCATAAAAGAAGAGTGAAACCTGGGTATTATTGTGTCTCACAACCTTTAAAGTAGCTAAACACATAGATAGAAAAGGTGATGGCGAAAGCCAGAAGGATGCTTGGGTGCATATGGAGAGAATTGGCCAGCAGAAACAAGATGGTGATAGTGCCTCTGTATAAGTGTCTGGTGTGACATCATTTGGAGTATTATGTGCAATTCTGGAGACCACACCTTCAGAATGATATAGACAGGATGGAGTTGGTGCAGAAGGTGGCTACTAAAATGGTTAGTGTTCTTTGTTATAAAGTGTATGAGGACAGACTTAAATATCTTAATATATATAGGTTAGAGGAAAGGCAGGATAGTGGAGATAAGATAGAGATGTTTAAATACCTCCGTGGCATAAATGCACAAGAGCAGAGCCTCTTTGGATTGAAAGCGAGCCCTGAAATGAGGGGACATAAGATGAGGGTGAAAAGGGATAGACTCTGGAGTAATATGCTGAAATATTTCTTTATGGAAAGAGTGGTAGATGCGTGGAATAGTCTTCCAGTGGAGGTAGCAGAGACGAGGACAGTATCTGAATTCAAGAAAGCATGGGACGAACACAGAAGATCTCCAAAGGAAAAAAGGGAACTATAATAGGTGATATGGAAGGACAGACCTGATAGGCCATATGGTCATCTTCTGCTGTCATGTTTCTATAATGGTTAGTATTTGACTGAGTGAGTTGGCATGAACAGGTGATGGTGCCCTAGAACAGTGATGGCTAACCTTTTTGAGCCCGAGTGCCCAAACTGCCGCACAAAACCAAAGAATTTCCTCAAAGTGCCAGCACGTCAATTTGCATAAATATTTGCATAATGCTAACATACACTAACTTTTAGTAAACATGTCTCTTAATGAGTGTATGGATAAAGACAGACTAAAAGATTTCTACATTACTATAATCCAGTGCCAACCGCCAGGCACATTAGGAACTACTACAAACACTGCCCATTTAGAACCAATAGCAAACCCGCCGTATCCTAACAGCACTACCAGGACTCACAAAGCACCATACCATACCTATCAAAAGGCAACACTGCAAATATTAAACCAATACATTTCAGAGAATAACAATACATGACCTACTGGGGAAAGAGAACAAGTGGCAATGTCAAAAAGGAATTACATAAACAGAATACCTCAGCTCAGTTACACAGTTGCAATTGCTCCAGCCACTTTCTTCTGGTTTCTTCATGTTTTCTGCTAACTCTCCATCATCTGCTGTCCATTTGTCCTTTCTTCTCTCTTCTAGTTTTTTTTTCCATTCTCTCTCTCTACATCCGCTTTAACATACTAATCTTTCTCCTTTTGCTCTTTCCTCATTCCTATTTCATCCACTCAAATTTTACCCCTCCATCCTCAATCCCCACTTACTCTCCCAATACCCGGCCAATTGTAGATTTTTTATCCCTCCCACACAAAATATTTTTCCCCTCTCCATTTTACTCTCCCAGCCCCATCCCATTCTAATCCTCCCCCAACATCAGCTCCCTTCTAGTTCCAACCTCACCCAGCATCCATTCCCTTCTAGTCCCTGCATCAGCCCATTTCCAGTCCTAGCCCCCCATCAGCCCATTTCCAGTCCTGGCAACCCCCCCAACCCAATACCAGTCCTAGCCCCCCCCCATCAACCCACTTCCAGTCCAGTCCTAAACCCCCATCACCCCATTTCCAGACAGCCCCCATCAGCACAAAGCCCATTACCAGTCCTAACCCCCATAGCCCATTACCAGTCCTAACCCCCCCATAGCCCATTACCAGTCCTAACCCCTCATCACCCCATTTCCAGACAGCCCCCATCAGCCCACAGCCCATTACCAGTCCTAACCCCCCCTAGCCCTTTAGCAGTCCTAACCCCCCCTAGCCCTTTAGCAGTCCTAACCACCCCTAGCCCTTTAGCAGTCCTAACCCCCCCATAGCCCATTAGCAGTCCTCACCCCCCCCTCGCCCATTAGCAGTACTAACCCCCCCCTAGCCCATTAGCAGTCCTAACCGCCCCTTGCCCTTTTGCAGTCCTAAACCCCCCCATAGCCCATTAGCAGTCCTAACCCCCCCATAGCCCATTAGCAGTCCTAACCCCCCCATAGCCCATTACCAGTCCTAACCCCCCCCATCACCCCATTTCCAGTCCTAACCCCCCATCACCCCATTTCCAGACAGCCCCCATCAGCCCACAGCCCATTAGCAGTCCTACCCCCCCCCCGCCCGCCCGCCCATTAGCAGTCCTAACCCCCCCCAGCCCATTAACAGTCCTAACCCCCCCCCTAGCCCATTAGCAGTCCTAACCCCCCCCCCAGCCCTTTAGCAGTCCTAACCCCCCAGCCCTTTAGCAGTCCTAACCCCCCCCAGCCCTTTAGCAGTCCTAACCCCCCCATATCCCTTTAGCAGTCCTATCCCCCCCATAGCCCATTAGCAGTCCTAACCCCCCCCCCAGCCCATTAGCAGTCCTAACCCCCCCTAGCCCATTAGCAGTCCTAACCCCCCCCCTAGCCCATTAGAAGTCCTAACCCCTCCCCTAGCCCATTAGAAGTCCTAACCCCTCCCCCCCTGGCAAATTTAAAAAAAAAAAAAGCTGGCTATGGCTGCTGCTGCTGCCGCGGCAGAATGCAATGTCCCGCGGGGCCCCCTCCGCCCGCTAAGCCCCTCTGCAAGGGCTTTCAGATTCGCGAGGGAGAGCGTCTCCCTCGCGTCTCTGTTAAGCCCGCAGGGGCTAATGGGAAATTTCCCATCAGTCCCTCGCGTCTAAAGGGGCTGATGGGAAATTTCCCATTAGCCCTGCGGGCTTAACAGAGACGCGAGGGAGACGCTCTCCCTCGCGAATCTGAAAGCCCTTGCAGAGGGGCTTAGCGGGCGGAGGGGGGCCCCGCGGGACGCTGCATTCTGCCCTTGCCGCGTCCGCGGCAGCAGTCAGAGCCAGCTTTTTCTTTTTTGCGGACCTTCCCGCGTGCCAGCTGCAAGGCCTTCGCGTGCCACAGCTGGCACGCGTGCCATAGGTTCGCCATCGCTGCCCTAGAACATTGCAGTGGCTTGACACTTAGTGCTTGCTAATTCGCATGTTTACTGTATAGTGTGGAATAGGATGAGGAATGGGCAGGAAATGAGTGTGTCCTGGACCTTTCAGTTAATGCATGATAACTTACTGCGCATTAACTATTAACACAGATATAATGCAGATTCCATAATGCAACCTCAAAAGATGGCATTTACTGAATTCACATTATTGGTCATGCACTTAACATGCATTGTGTGTATTGTCGCTGTGTTAAATGTATGGACAGATGCTAGTCACGCCCCCAATAGTTAACACACAAGCTTTGTAGTTACCGCATGGTAATTGCAAAATTGTCGCACAGTAACAGCAAACCCTTGCCACACTTTAATAAAAGACCCCCTAAGGAGCACACAGTAAAGCCCTGATAAGACACAGGTAGAAATGAAACTGTGATACAAACCGTAAAACCCCTGAAAGTCTGGGGTATGTAGTTGTGACTCGTTAAGGCGTATGCATTAGGGTTATTGGCAGTTCTAAAATGTTTCCATCTGAAATGAGAGCAGTTTGTTTTGCATGAAGTGAATCATGGGAACAGCATACTTCACTAATGACCTAGAATTCTTGAATCACACTCAGTCCCAGACTATATTTAAGCCCTTGTTCGGAATGAAACCTATAAAACATTGGCTTGTTGATGTCTGTCTCATGTTCTGCAGAGCCTCTCTCCCTCCCCCTGACTTCTGGATCCTCTTGTTCAGACAGACCATGGGTGACAGTAATCTTCCAGGTTAGCATGTCGCGCATCCTTCAGCAGGCCTGAGAGAACACTGATGCTTCCCTCCCACACCATCCTCCTCTCCCCCCACCCCAGATGAATACGTCTAAGAAAACAAGGCAGAGAAAGTGATAATAGGCAGTAAACTGGGAAACATCAGCTGGGAGGGAGCCATTTAATTTTTTGCAGCTCCGACTACAGGGCTTGATTTTGGTTTCAGCCAGTAAGCTCACTGCTTGTTTCCCTGAGCTCAAATTTTGTTTTCCTTCACAACTCGCATAGCTGTTGTCACCAGTGATTTGTGATGCACCACAGTGGTCACAAGGCCTGGATGGTGCTGATTGGATCGGTGTCTGAATTATTTATTAATCTGTGTCTCTTTAATGCAGAGTTCCTGAGCGGTCATCCAGTTTAGTCCTCCACATCCGGGTAGTGCACCTCCTCCTGCAGCTTGGAGACTGGACCAATCAGAATCTTCCTCTGCCAGGATGTATGCTGCTGGAGCTCCCATCAGCTCCCAGTGTGTCCAGTCTCCTTGCAGCTGGAGGACGTGTGTGCCTGGGGTTAGGCCCACTTAGGGACAGTTGGAGGCAACACTAGAGAGATTTGTTTGTTGGGGGGGGTTTCTTTGGCATTGCTATTTTTTTCTTAGCTTTATTTATTAGGTAGCTGTAGCTTTAAAAAAAACAAAACCAAAACACAGAGCATTGCCGGCCGCGATCGAGAGGCCGGGTCTGCACTGCGCTGCTGACTTTACTGCGGCAGAGTCTTTTGCAGTCCAAGGCTAGCTCCTTCCTCCTAGACTGTCCGTAGGAGAGCTCTGTCTTGCCAGCCATCTGTCTGCGTCTGGGAGCCTGCTGAACGGTATGCTGTCTTCCCTCTCGTGATCCGAGCTGCACTTGTTGTTTGACTGGCAGCCCAGTGGTGTAGCGTGCTCCCGCTCAGGATTCAAGCGGCGTGTCTGCTGCGGCGCTCTGGTACATGTGCGGTGAGTTCGGACGTTTTTTCAGTGCTGCAGATTGCCCGTTTTGCTTTCTTTTGGTTTATTTTGATTTCTTTAAACTTTGATTGCTTTTCGTGCCATTTTTTTCTAGCTGGCTGCAATGTGCCGGCGGCCATTTTATAGTTCCAGTTTTTCCCGCCCGGCATGAAGGGCTCTGCAGCGTGTTTCTGCTTCACTTAGCACATTTTGGCCTAGCGTTTTTGCTGGGGGGGGGGGCCTCTCAGTTCCCAGTTGCTAGTTCTTTAAAAAAAACCGAAACCCCCCCCCCCTAAGACGGAGAATTATCTTTCTTTTTCATTTCTTTGGGTTCTTTTCAGTCATTTTCACTTTACCTTTGGGGGCTGCTGTGACTGCATGGCTTCCAGGCTGCAGTGTGTTATCTGCGGGTCGCGCAGGGGGGCAGTGGATGAGTCTGGGGTCTGCAGGGGTTGCGCCTCAGTTTTGACAAGTTTAGAACAACAAATGGAGCATAAGGAGCTCTCGGGCCCAGGAAGCCCAGCTGTTCAGGCGGACGGAGATCCCTCTCCTGGTTCTCTTGCGTCTGGTTCTTCGGCCCCTTCTAAAGGACAGGGGGGCACGTGGCCGATTGCAGCAGCAGAGTCTTCCTTCACGGATTTTTCCCCCGACTTTGTCCTTCTTATGCACCAGGCTTTTCGCTTGGGGCGCTCCGGCAAGTTCCCAGACGCTTGGCCGTCGCCCCTGTCATCTCTCCAAAGTTGGGAGTCCAGGCAGGAGGGCCCGCCTTCGGGCTATGGACCTTGAACACGACGACTTGGGCTGGCAAGATCCTGATACCGAAGTGGATACGGATGGGGCTGTTGAGGAGTTGGAAGACAGTGAAATCCCAGAGCCCGAGGATCAGGCCCGGATTATTCGGGTGTTCCGTAAAGAAGAGCTGGTGCCGTTGATTACGGAATCTCTCCATGCTCTCAATCTTGCTGCACCTCGTCCTGTTGAGGAGGACGGGTTGGAGGATCCGCTCATTCAAGCGGTGCGGGAATCTCAGGTGGTGTTTCCGGTGCACCGTGTGGTGGAGCAGATAATTCAAACTGAGTGGGATCAACCCGAATCGGGACTTAAGGGGATTCGGACTATGAACCGCCTGTATCCGTTAGCGGATAAAGACAAGGAGAGGTTTAAGTCGCCGCGAGTGGACGCCGCGGTGTCGGCGGTTACCAAGAAAACCACTATTCCTGTTGAAGGCAGTGCGGCCTTAAAGGACGCACAAGACAAAAAGGTGGATGGTTTGTTGAAATGGACTTTTGAGACCAATGCGTTATCTTTGCAGGCCTCCATTTGTGGGGCTTGGGTGGCTAGGGCCTGTTTACGATGGGCTCAGCACTTGAGGCAAGCTTCCGGCTTGGATCAGCAGGGCTTGCTTGAGGTGACTCGGCTTGAGTCTGGTTCGGCATATTTGGCGGATGTGCATTATGATTTGATTAGAACCTTGGCGAATAGCATGGCTTCTTTGGTGGCGGTGCGCCGGTCTTTATGGTTGCGGAATTGGGCGGCCGATGGCTCTTCTAAGTCCCGACTCAGTAAGCTTCCCTTTAAGGGCAAATTGTTGTTCGGAGACAATCTGGATAAATTGGTAAAAGACCTCGGGGAGTCCAAGGGCAGTAGGCTGCCAGAAGATAAGCCTAAGCTAGGTAGAAACTTGCCACCGGCATGGGGTCAGTTTCGTGACTTTCGCAGATTTCGTTCTTCCCGCCTTTGGGGCTCCCAGCACGGCCGGTATAGCTCCAGAGGCCAGGGTTTTCGTGGAGCGGGCAGAGGATTCACAGCGGCGTCCTCCTCTGCGTCCTCTTCCTTTGGTCGAAAGCCGCAATAAAGCGAGGCGGGCTCCGGAGGGAAGGCAAGTCATCGGGGGTCGTCTGCGGGACTTTCTTCCTTCCTGGGCCCAAATAACATCAGATCAGTGGGTGCTCGAGATCATCAGAGAGGGTTATGCGCTGGAGTTTGCTTGTCCGATTCCAGATGCCTTTGTCCTTTCCCCCTGCAAAGGAGAGCAGAAGGCGCAGGCCATTCGGGTGATGTTGCGTCGACTCATCGATTTGGGAGCGGTTATTCCCGTCCCTCCCTACGAGCGCGGCGTTGGTCGCTACTCCATTTATTTTGTGGTGCCAAAGAAAGACGATTCGCTTTGCCCGATTCTGGATCTCAAGGGGGTGAATCATTTTCTCTGGGTGCCGCATTTCCGGATGGAGACCTTGCGGTCCGTCATCGTGGCGGTTCGTCAAGGGGAGTTTCTGACCGCCCTCGATCTCTCGGAGGCCTATTTGCACATTCCCATCCGGGCGGTCCATCAAACGTTCCTGAGGTTCGCGTTCCCGTGGGGTCACTTTCAATTTCGAGCTATGCCGTTTGGTCTAGCCACAGCCCCACGCACCTTCACAAAGGTAATGGTGGTGGTTGCGGCGGCCTTATGCAAGGAAGGGATCTTAGTACACCCTTACCTCGACGATTGGTTGATTCGTGCGAAGTCCAAAGAAGAGAGTGTGCAGGCGACGGACAGAGTAGTGGCTTTGCTGCGGTCCCTCGGCTGGGTGGTCAACGAGAAAAAGAGTCATTTAGTGCCAACACAATCCCTCGAATACCTTGGGGTTCGTTTCGATACGGCGAGTGGTTTGGTGTGCTTACTGGAGCACCGCGTCCAGGCGTTGCAGAGGCTCGTGCGCTCCTTTTTGAGGATTCCTGCTCCGTCAGTGTGGTGGTACCTGCGGCTGTTAGGCACTATGGCAGCGACGTTGGAGGTAGTTCCGTGGGCCAGGTTTCATATGCGGCCACTTCAAAGAGCCCTGTTACGTCGCTGGTCGAACCAGTTGGATTCGTTGAACAAGCGCTTGCCTTGCCCGAAATCGGTTCGTCTGTCTCTTCGGTGGTGGTTGTGCTCGGGGAACCTACGGATGGGTCTTCCTCTGGAGCAGCCCTCTTGGATCCCGTTCATCACGGATGCGAGTCTGTTGGGCTGGGGAGCCCACTGCGAGGGGCGGTACGTGCAGGGGACGTGGTCCCCTCTCGAGACTACTTGGTCGATCAACCGACTCGAGCTGCGAGCGGTGAGACTTGCGCTGTAAGCCCCGGAGACGTTGGTGAGGGGCAGGCAGTGCGAGTTCTCTCGGACAACTCGGCAACAGTGGCCTACATCAATCGCCAGGGAGGCACCGGCAGTGTGGCCATGGAAAGCGAGGCAGAGGCCTTGTTCGATTGGGTGGAGACCCATCTGCCGGCTCTTTCGGCGGCGCATATCGCGGGAAAAGACAATGTAATGGTGGATTTTCTCAGCAGGGTGCAGGTCGACCCCGGGGAGTGGGAACTGCACCCGCAGGTATTCGCACAGATAGTTCGCCGATGGGGGCCTCCGATTATGGATCTCATGGCAACTTTTCAGTCTGCGAAGACGGGGCGGTTCTTCAGCAGGTGGAGAGAACGCATGTCCGAGGGTATCGACGCGCTAATTCAGCCGTGGCCGGAGGACGGCCTTCTTTATGTCTTCCCTCCTTGGGTGTTGATCAGTCGCGTCGTTCAGCGCATCGAAGCGCACCGGGGGCGGGTTTTACTAGTGGCTCCGGATTGGCCCAGAAGGCCGTGGTATGCCGATCTGGTTCGTTTGCGCAACGGGGTGTCGTGGAGACTGCCTCCGCTTCCGGATCTGCTGTGTCAGGGTCCGCTGCGGATGCCTCAAGTGGATCGATTCTCGCTTGCGGTTTGGCCCTTGAAAGGGCTCAGTTGAGGAAGAAAGGTTATTCTCCTGAGGTTATTGCCACGCTCCTTCGGGCGCGGAAGCCTTCCACCTCGCTAGCGTATGTGCGGGTGTGGAGGTTTTTTGAGGATTGGTGTTTGCGGCGTGGGGTTCGCGCGGCTACTGCTTCGGTGTTGGTGGTTCTCAGTTTTTTGCAGGACGGTTTTGACAAAGGTTTAGCAGCCAGTTCTCTGAAGGTACAGTTGGCTGCGCTAGCGTGCTACCGGGGCAAGGTTCTGGGGATTCCCCTAGGGGCGCATTCGGATGTACAATGTTTTCTTAAGGCGGTCTTCAGGTTGAGGCCTTCGCTCAGGGTCTCAGTTCCCTCGTGGGATTTGAATCTCGTTTTGCGAGCTTTGGTTCGCGCACCCTTTGGGCCCATACGGCAGGCGTCGCTTAAGGATCTTACTCTGAAGACAGTTTTTTTGGTGGCGATCTGTTCGGCGAGGCGCATTTCCGAGTTGCAGGCGCTTTCGTGTAGAGAACCGTTCTTGTCTATCTCCAGGGATCGGGTGCTTCTTCGACCAGTGCCCTCATTTTTGCCTAAGGTGGTTTCGCCTTTTCATTTGAATCAGCCTGTTTTTCTTCCGGTACTTAATTGGAAGCGGCAGGTCCCACGGACGAGGGGTTACATTGCTTGGATGTGCGATGAGTCCTTCGTTGCTACTTAAAGGTGTCAGAGACGTTCCGTAAGACCGCTCGGTTGTTCGTGCTTTTTGGCGGGGCCCGCAAAGGTGAAGCGGTGGCGAAGGCGTCCATCGCTCGGTGGATTAAGGAGGCGATTGCATCGGCTTACATTTTACAGAATCGGCCGGTTCCGGTCGGTTTGAGGGCCCACTCTACCAGAGCACAGGCGACGTCCTGGGCAGAGCATAGTCTTGTTCTGCCTGTGGAAATTTGTAGGGCGGCTACTTGGTCGTCTCTTCATGCCTTCAGTAAGCACTACCGGTTGGATGTGCTCACCGCTCAGGATTCTTGTTTTGGTTCGGCAGTGTTGCGCGCCTGTTGGCAAGGTCCCGCCCGGTGTTGACTGCTCTGCTACATCCCGGATGTGGAGGACTAAACTGGATGACCGCTCAGGAAATAGAAATTACATTTACCTGGTAATTGTAGTTCCTGGAGGATCCAGTTTAGTCCTCCTTCCCTCCCATGTGTCAGGTTTGTTTGGAGCGGCGCGTTTACTGTGAACGGCTCTGAATTGTCTCAGCATATTTCTTCGGATTTTCATATCCGGGGCTCGCTGCTTCTTTCTTTTTGCCAGCCATTCGGTTCATGTGGCTGGGTTATGACTGCTTCTGTCTTCGGGTGGAATCAGAGCCTCTCTGCAGAGTTTTGGCTTCCTCGTTAGGGGAGGGGGTCGATTAACACTTAAGGGGACTACATTCTATTCTTGTTTGATAGTTATACTTATCTCATGTGTTGCTTCTTTGAGTCTGCTTTGTTAATAGTTCACTGGGGGCTGATGGGAGCTCCAGCAGAATACATCCTGGCAGAGGAAGATTCTGATTGGTCCAGTCTCCAAGCTGCAGGAGGAGGTGCACTACCTGGATGTGGAGGACTAAACTGGATCCTCCAGGAACTACAATTACCAGGTAAATGTAATTTCTATTTCTGGTAGCTGTATTGGTTCTGGAAACTTGACTCCCATCTAAAGAAAAGACCCATGTGATCTTCAAAGCACTGGTGCTACATATTTCCGTTAGCCCCTGAGAGGCTATCACAGCCTACAAAGATTTCTTTGGGCTTTTAGCTTAGTTAGAATGGAGTTGTACTGACAATATGGAATTTTATAAGTCTTGATTCAGAATAATCTTTGGATTTTCCCATATACTGTACCTGAATGTAACTTGCCTAGATATTCTCCTGGAAACACGAGAGCTAAATACTAATAATATACATAATAAAACACATTTTAATCCTCTTTTTTTATTACCTTTAATCCCGTGGACAGTCCTCAGCCAGAGGCAATAGCATCTTCTGCCCACTATGCTTAATAACACTATCTTCCGTATCGTTCCTCCAGTTTAGTCCTCCACCTCTGGGTTGTGCACCTCCTCCTGCAGCTTGGAGACTGGCATGTCAAACTCATGACATCACTGTATGTAGCCTGCTGGAATCTCCCATCAGCCCCAGTGTGTCCAGTCTCCATGCAGCAGGAGGACGTAGTGAGCCTAGGTGCTGGGCTCATTAGAGGAATTAATAAGGAGCTAGTTTAGTTAGGACTTAAAATTTTAATAGTTTCAATTCTAATTCATGATTTCTTAAATTGATTTCTTCAATGGATTTGATTTGATTTGGGAATGGCCCTTTAAATTTGTAGAGGTTCATATTGCTTTAAAAAAAAAGAAAAACACACCTAACCCCTGCCAAATAGAGCCCTCTCTCTCTCTTGCTTTTGGACTGGATCTCTCCCCCTTGAAGGTACAGGGGAGAGCTGCGGGGACAGCGCTTCCCTGAGCCAGCTTCAGTAGGGCGGCATCTCGCGGAGCCCTGAGCTGCTCGGTGAAACGGGTGCAGCTGTGAGCAGGTACAGCGGGGTATATTGCAGCCGACGTCGCTCTGGCGGTGGCTGAGCAATGCCGCTGCTGGCAGGGGCTCCGGGTCCGACTTAGCAGTTTTGTTGTTTTTTGAGCGGGCTGGCGGCGTTCAAAAGGGGGCCGAGCGTGTTTGTCACCCGGTGGTGATTTTGCCGTTCGCGCCAAAACTTATTTTTCCTCAGCCGTGGCCATCTTGAACACGCGGTTTTCGCCGCATGTCAGTTGCGGCAGCCACGATGGCGGGCCGGAGACCAGCCCCGGGGTTCTCTTCATTGATTTCATTTCTTTAATTTCTTTTTTGGGCCATGGAGCAGGTGCCCTTGGGGGTTTTTGGCCTGGGGGGCTTGTTTTTCGGTATTTGCTGGAGCTCACAATTCAGTTTTTCATTTAAAAAGAATAAATAAATAAAATAAAAGGGAGAAAGGGAGAGGCTAATAATAATAATAATAATAGAAGACGCATCTCATGTCAGCACGCCCACAGTGTGTCGTTTGCGGCACCCATAGGGCACTGTCACGGACACTAGCGTTTGGCGGGGCTGTGTAGCTGTCTCGGCTAGTGTGGAGCAGCAGATGGAGATTCCTGTGGCTCCTGCTTCCCAGGGGCCTGTAGTGGGAGCGGAAGGGGACGCTTGGGTAGCGGTCCCTTCTACTTCTGGCCCGGAGGCTTCTTCTGGAGACACCTGTGCAGTGCTGGGGCTGGGCTGTGATCCGCAGCTGGGTGACTTTTCTCCAGATTTCGTATTACTCATGCATCAAGCGTTCTACCTGAGGCGCCAAGGGAAGGTGCCGGGACCCTGGCCTCTCCCCTCGCCGGTTCCACAGCCGGGGTTGGCGGAGGACGAGGGGCTGACGCCTAAACCCCCCAAGAGACCTTGGCCACCGGAGCACTCAGCTTCAGAGCTGGGGTGGCAGGAGCTGGAGGAGGCAGAGTTAGGTTTGGAGGACGATATGGAGGACTTGGAAGAGGGGGAGATCCAGGAATCTGAGGATCAAGCTCGGATCATCAGGGTGTTCTGGAAGGATGAGTTGGCGGCCCTTATTACAGAGTCCCTGCAGACACTCAAGTTGGCTACTGAGCAGCCGACCGAGGAGGTCGGGGGAGAAGATCCGGTTATTCAGGCGGTGCGTCAAGTGCGGGTGGTCTTCCCGGTCCACAAGGTGGTGGATCAGATGATTCAAGATGAGTGGGATCACCCCAAAGCGGGGCTCATAGTAGTAAGGACCATGAATAGACTGTATCCACTGGCAGAGAAGGATAAGGAGAAATTCCGTTGTCCGAGGATTGATGCAGCGGTGTCCGCGGTTACTGAAAAGACCACTATACCGGTTGAAGGTAGTGTGGCGTTAAAGGATGCGCAGGAAGATCTTATCTTACTAATCTGATATGTTTTTTTGAAGGTGTGCATAAACAGGTAGACAAAGGTGAGTCGGTTGATATAGTGTATCTGAACTTTCAGAAAGCTTTTGACAAAGTCCCCCATCAGAGACTTTTGGCGAAGCTAAAAAGTCATGGGATAGGAGGCAGTGTACTATTGTGGATCGGGAACTGGTTAAAAGATAGAAAGCAGAGGGTAGGGCTAAATGGCCAATATTCCCAATGGAAAAAGGTGAATAGTGGAGTACCCAAGGGATCTGTACTGGGTCCGCTGCTTTTTGACATATTCATAAATGACCTGGAAAAGGGAATAATTAGTGAGGTTATCAAATTTGCAGATGACACAAAACTGTTTAAAGTTGTTAAAACCCAAGAGGATTGTGGAAAACTGCAGGAGGATCTGGATAAATTGGAAGACTGGGCATCCAAATGGCAGATGAAATTTAATGTGGACAAGTGCAAAGTTATGCACCTAGGAAAGAACAACCCACACTATAGTTACACGATGCAAGGCTCCACATTAGAAACCACCACCCAGGAAAAAGATTTAGGAGTCATCGTGGATAACATGTTAAAACCCTCCGCCCAGTGTGCAGCGGCGGCCAAGAAAGCAAATAGAATGCTAGGTATCATAAGGAAAGGGATGGAGAATAAAACAAAGGATGTTATAATGTCTCTGTATCACTCCATGGTACGACCGCACCTTGAATATTGTGTGCAATTCTGGTCACCGTATCTTAAAAAGGACATAGCATGATTAGAAAAAGTACAGAGAAGAGCCACCAAATTGGTGAAGGGGATGGAAGGCTACTCCTATGAAGAGAGGCTAAGAAGGTTAGGGTTCTTTAGCCTGGAGAAGAGACGGCTGAGGGGAGATATGATAGAGGTCTATAAATTAATGAATGGAGTGGAACGGATAAACGTGGATCAATTGTTTACGCTATCAGAGTATAGAAAGAGTAGGGGACATGTAATGAAGCTACAGGGTAAACTATTTAAGACAAATAAGAGAAAATATTTTTTCACTCAACCTGTATGTAACACCTAATGTAAAGTGTGATAAAAAGGCAGAGAAAAGTCTTGTTAAGAGATGTTTTAACTGTGGGAAGTTGGGACATGTCATGAATGAATGTAGGGTACGTACTGCTCTCATAGGGGAGCATCAGCATTTATTGTCAGAAGGTTTTGTACTCGATGTCACGGTGCAGGGAGTAGCAGCCAAAGCCTTACTGGACTCTGGTGCGGACCAGACAATGATCTCGCGCAAGCTCTGGTCTACCATTCAAGAGCAAGCTGCGTCCGCCCCAGACCGTCCAGAAGGTCAGGTAAAGATTAAGTGTGTACATGGCGCTGCTACCTTGTATCCCGTGTACAAATTGCTGGTCAAAGGTCTGGGAATAGAAAAAATTATGCTGATAGCAGTGGTCCCTAGATTGCCCAAAGAGCTGGTCCTTGGTAGGGACTGGCCACAATTTGAGAAGGGCCTAGAAAAGGGTCTGAACCCCAGAGAGGTTTTTGTCTCCACTCGGGGCCAGGCGAGTGCCGCAGAAAAACCCTCCTGTTCTAGGGAAGAGAGCATAGTTGATCTCCCATCCCATGATGATTTAGTCAATATTCCTCCGGATAGGGACAGAAAGACTAAGACTCAAAAACGCAAAGAGAGAAAAGGACGCTCTCAAGGCCGAGCGGGTTTAGAAGCGGGTGAAGAACTACCATGGATCCCAGTGGAACTGGTAGAGAAGATCCCTTCATTCGCCGCTGAGCAAAAAGAGGACCCTGTGCTAGCACGCGCATTTGAAAATGCTTCAACGAAAAGGGATGTTTTTCCCCGTTTTATAAAGGAAGAGGGACTCCTTTATAGAGAGAGTATAGACCCACGGACTAAAAATGTCCGAAAACAGTTGGTAGTCCCAAATACCTTCAAAGCGGCAGTATTAAGGATAGCCCATGATCACCCGACGAGTGGTCACAAAGGCGTACAAGGGACCCTTGACCAGATACTGGCCAAATTTTATTGGCCAGGACTACTCAGGGAGGTCTCACGATTTTGCAAATCCTGCGCCTCCTGTCAAAGGATGACCTACACAAAAGAAGTAGGGATTCCACACTTCTGGAGGAATTTAAGAAGCCGTTTTAAAGGGACTTCACCTTTTGTTAAAGAAGAGCTGAAGAGCAGTCAGCAATACTTTGATAGAGACACCAAGCCTAGACATCTAACCCGAGGTGAGAAGGTAAGCCTTTTGATATCAAGCCCCACTCAAGAGTTTGAAGCCCGGTGGAAAGGACCTTATGTGGTGGTCAGATTACTTGGTCCCGCATCCTATTTGGTACAGGATGGAAAAGGACGTGAGCGGGTATACCACAGAACTGTTCTGCGAAGATGGCATGAAGGCTTAGCGCTATTTCCGTCAGCACAGAAGAGCTCCAGGATTACGTGCTGTAATGAGGGTCATTCAGCCCGTAATATTTTAAGAGGGGGGATGTGTCATGATGTGGGCACTGATAAAGTTGTTGTGAAGAAAAGAAATCCTGTTTCTTTAGAGGAACTAGATGTGCAGTTACCCCCAGGCACAGCTAGAGGGAGCAGGAACAGACATACCGGACTTAATGAACCTAAGCTCTCTGATGACCTGCAGCTGAAAGGGAACCAGGAAGTCATCAGTAACCGTTCACTTTATAAGCCAGAGCAGAATGCTTCTGGACAGGAAGAGGAAGAGAAAGAGGACGGGGAAGGAGTAGAGCTGGTAGTAGAAGAAGGAGAAGGAGAAACAGCAGAGAAGCCTGGAGGCTACCAAGGAGATAAGCCTGATTGCTGTGAAGGAAGCAAAACTGGGAGCTGGAGGAGAAACAGACCTCACAAGGTGGGAAGCCAGAAGGCCCAAACTGATCCTGTTGTACAAGGGGAGTTTGGTGGAAGTTACCCCAAGGTGAGAGCGTCTGCCACGCCTAGTTCCTATACTTTGCCTGGAGTTAGAATAGAGAGAGGAAAGCCAAGAACCAGAGAGAAAGGTTCTGACAGAAGCTTATTATCTCTAGAGGATCATTACCCAGTTTTACCTGTTCAGAGGGAAAAGCACCTTTATAAGCAACAGGAGCTTTTACCCAGAGTGAGAGGAGAATCCAACAGCAGTTTTATTCCGCTGCCTAGAAGCACACCTCAGTATCTGGTTGGCAGGCAGAAGTGCGGCTACCAAGGGAGAGGTGCAGGAAAAAGAAGCACTGTGGATTTTATCTCACCAAAGCCAAGGTATGAGGCATTAAATATTGACTGTGATAATTGTGCTACTAAAAGCTCTACTAAAATAAGTATTCCTTCTATGAGATACAAGCATCAAGACTGGTTTAGTAAACTATCACCAGCCTTGAGAATCCCTGGCTATGGGAAGCCAGACTCCCAAGTTTTAAACTACCATGCTGAGATAGACAGGGACAGTGAACGCTCCTTGAATGAGTACAGGGGAGAAGAATCTATGGAAGTGGATTATCCCAGCACTGTTCCCTCACCTATGCCAGAGTTAATGGAATGTGATTGGTGCACTGCCTATGCTCCAAAGTCTGTATGCTCCACATACCATAGAAGAATAAGTGAAATATAATTTAATGTTTCTTATACTGAATGCTACTATGAAAAAACTTGCCTTAACTGTGAAGTAACAGTTAAGTGCTCAGTGAATATTGGTACCTTTTAAGACAAAGGACTGTTTCTGTTATCTGGAATTATCTCTTAGTTGAACCTTGCTTTAAACAGGGAATAAAAGCCTTTATTTCCCTCCACCTGGTCTCTTTGATCATTAACGTCTCTACCTAGTGGCGTAAAATCTTTGTGTCACCGGGAACCCCGTGACAGTACGTATGACCTAGATTGGCCACTGTTGGAAACAGGATACTGGGCTTGATGGACCTCGGTCTGACCCAGTATGGCATGTCTTATGTTCTTATGGATGGCTTGTTGAAGCAATCTTTCGAAGCGGATGCAGTATCCTTGCAGGCATCCATCTGTGGTGCTTGGGTGGCCAGAGCCTGTCTTCGGTGGGCTCAGTACTCTCGGCAGTCGGCTTCTTTGGAACAGGAGAGTGTCAGAGAGCTTGAGCGTTTGGAGTCTGGAGCAGCGTATTTGGCGGATGTGCACTACGACCTCATCCGAGCTTTGGCAAATAGTATGGCTTCATTGGTGGCCGCATGGCGATTCCTCTGGTTGAGGAACTGGGCGGCTGACGGGTCTTCTAAGTCACGTCTCAGTAAGCTTCCATTTAAAGGGAAACTTTGGAGAGGATCTGGACAAGCTGGTTAAGGATTTAGGAGAGTCCAAGGGTGGAAGGCTTCCTGAGGACAAGCCTAAGCAAGGCAAATTATCGGCGGCCTTTCAAGGTCAGTACAGAGATTTCAGGAGATTTCGCACTTCCCATTTTGGGGGTTTTCAAAGGGGAAGGTTTGTGTCTCGAGCCCAAAGGTTTCGGGGGTTTCGCGGAGCAAGTAGAGGGTTCACAGCAGCTACCGCGGGAACCCCTCGGAAGCCCCAATGAAAGGAGGTGGGTCCCGGCAGAAGGTCAGCCGATCGGAGGTCAGCTCCGGGGTTTCCTTTCTGCCTGGACCCAAATAACGTCCGATCAGTGGGTGCTGGAGATCATCCGCGAGGGTTATGCGCTGGATCTGGCAAAGCCGATCCTAGACTCTTTCGTGATGTCGCCCTGCAGAAGCCATCCAAAGACTCTCGCAATTCACCAGACGCTGGATCGTCTCTTGCAGCTGGGGGCCGTCGTCCCAGACTATGGTGTGGGGCGGTACTCCATTTATTTCATGGTGCAAAAGAAAGAGGGATCCCATCGTCCAATTTTGGATCTCAAAGGAGTAAATCATTGCCTCAGAGTTCCTCATTTCCATATGGAAACCTTGCGATCCATCATGGTAGCGGTTCGCCAGGGAGAGTATCTGACATTTCTCGATCTCATCGAGGCGTATCTACATGTCCCAATCAGAGCTGCTCATCAAAGGTTTTTGCGGTTCGCGCTGGGGGCATTACCAGTTTCAGGTGTTGCCATTCGGGCTTGTGACAGCGCCTCGGGTATTCACCAAGATCATGGTGGTGGTCGCAGCAGCCCTATGGAAGGAAGGGATCTTGGTCCATCCATATCTCGACGATTGGTTGATTTGAGGAAAGTCCAAGCAGGAGAGCGAAATGGTCATGAAGAAGATCATAGCCTTTCTGCAGAGCCTTGGCTGGGTGGTCAATTTGGCCAAGAGCCATTTGATTCCGTCTCGGGTCCTGGAATATCTGGGAGTGCGGTTTGACACTCGGAAAGGAGCAGTATTTCTGACGGAATGCAGAGCCCAAGTTCTGCGGAGATTGGTGAAAAGTTTCAGAGCGGCTCTGGCACCCTCGGCATGGAGTTACCTGCGGGTACTAGGGACAATGGCAGCGACCCTGGAAGTCGTGCCGTGGGCCAGATTTCATATGAGGTCCTTACAGCGGGCGTTGCTTCAGCGTTGGTCACACCAGTCCGACTCGTTGAGCAAGTGGCTTCCTTGCCCCCTGCGAGTCCGGCAGTCCCTGCGGTGGTGGCTTCTTCCAGCATCGCTGCAGGCAGGCATGCCTCTGGATCAGCCGGAGTGGATCCCCCTACTAACAGATGCAAGTCTCACAGAGTGAGGGGTGCACTGCAGAGAGGAATTTGCGCAAGGTGTTTGGTCGTTGGAAGAAAGCGCTTGGTCCATCAACCGCCTGGAGTTGAGAGCGGTGTCTCTGGCACTGCAAAGCTTTGAAACCATGGTGACGGGGCGAGCAGTGTGAGTACTCTCCGACAATACCGTGACGGTGGCCTACATAAATCGTCAAGGCGGGACCGGAAGCGTGGCCATGGAGGAGGAGGCGGAGAGACTGTTCTTGTGGATAGAGCCTCGGTTGCAAGCGATTTCGGTGGCTCACATTGCGGGCAAGGACAACGTCATGGCGGATTTTCTCAGCAGAGTCCGGGTGGATGCAGGAGAATGGGAGTTGCATCCGGACGTCTTTGCGCAAATAGTTCACCGATGGGGGACTCCAATCTGTAAAGTCGAGTCGTTTCTACAGCAGGCGCAGGGAGGCCATGTCGGAAGGGATCGACGCCTTGATACAGCGGTGGCCGTCGACGGGTCTGCTTTATGTCTTCCCTCCGTGGGCTCTCATCGGTCGCGTGGTTCAGCAGCGGATAGAAGCTCATCGGGGACGGGTGCTCTTGGTGGCCCCGGACTGGCCCAGGCGTCCGTGGTACGCCGACCTGGTGAGGTTGCTCGATGGGGTGCCGTGGAGGCTTCCGGATTCTCTGAACCTGCTTAGGCAGGGACCACTTCTAATGCCCCGAGTGGATCGGTTCTCGCTTACGGCCTGGCCATTGAAAGGACAAGGTTAAGAAAGAAGGGTTATTCCAGAGCAGTTATTGCGACCTTACTGCAGGCGCGGAAGCAGTCGATGTCATTGGCTTATGTGCGCATCTGGCGCATATTTGAAGACTGGTGTTCGAGGCGTCAAGTCCACGCTGCTATGGCCTCCGTGCCGTGCGTATTAAGTTTTCTACAAGATGGATTTGAGAGAGGCTTGGCCGCCAGTTCCTTGAAAGTTCACTTGGCAGTCCTAGCATGTTATAGAGGTAAGGTCCAAGGTTTGTCACTAGGAGCTCACGTTGATGTGGTGCGTTTTCTTAAAGCAGTATCCAGAATGCGGCCCTCGCATAGGGTTTCGGTTCCCCTGTGGGATCTCAACTTCGTTTTGGGGGCTCTCGTAAAGAGTCCCTTTTGAGCCTTTAAGCCAAGCTTCCGTCAAGGACTTGACGTTGAAGACGGTATTTTTGGTAACTATTTGTTTGGCGCGGTGCATTTCTGAGCTACAGGCCCTTTTTGTGTTTTTCCAGAGAAAAGGTGGTTCTGCGGCCAGTTCCTTCCTTTTTTGCCAAAGGTGGCCTCTCCGTTTCATTTAAATCCAAGCGGTGTCTTTGCCAGTCTTGCAGGCGGAGGCAGAACATTCTTCCGATCGCGGGTTGCATCGCCTGGACGTAAAAAAGGTGTTGCGTTGGTATCTGGCGGTATCTGAGTCGTTCCACAAGTCAGATCATCTGTTTGTATTGTTTGGCGGTCCATGGAAAGGGGTGGCGGCAGCAAAAGCTTCTATTTCCCGGTGGATTAAGGAAGCGATTGTTTCTGCCTATATTTTGCAGGGTTGTCCGGCGCCTGTGGTAAGAGCTCACTCCACTAGAGCGCAAGCGGCTTCCTGGGCGGAATACAGCCTGGTGCCGCCGGTTGAGATTTGTAGAGCGGCCACTTGGTCTTCGCTTCATACCTTCAGTAAGCACTACCGTCTTGATGTGCTAGCGGCGAATGACGCCTGTTTCGGTTCGGCGGTGCGGCCCATTAGTACTGCTCTGTTACATCCCAGAGGTGGAGGACTAAACTGGAGGAACGATAAGGAAATTGAAATTACACTTACTTGGTAATTGTAGTTCCATGAGTGACGACAGTTTAGTCCTCAATCCCACCCAGGGTCTGTTTTTTCTTAACAGGGTAAGTTTATCGCGCGTCGGGCACGTTTTCAGGTGAGTGTTACCTTAAGATGTTACTTTGTTGTTTTCATGCTTATTACGGCTATCCCTCTCCTAGGCTCTGGTTCGGCAGGGGGCAGAGGGATAAATGGGTAAATCTCACCCTTGTCTTGTAAGGGGAGTTTAATAGTGGCATAACTTTCTTGTTTTTGGTTATGCCTTTCATTTAAGATAAGATTAGTTTTACGATGTTGGCTACTTATTTGTTGCTCTTTTGAGTCTGCTTTGTCAATAGTTCACTGGGGCTGATGGGAGATTCCAGCAGGCTACATACAGTGATGTCACGAGTTTGACATGCCAGTCTCCAAGCTGCAGGAGGAGGTGCACAACCCAGAGGTGGAGGACTAAACTGTCATCACTCAAGGAACTACAATTACCAGGTAAGTGTAATTTCAATTTATATTTCTAGGCTACCTTTCCAATTTACCTCAAAGCAGCTTACAAAACTTTTGCAGGTACTAGTCCCTGCTCCAAACAGTTTCAACATATAAGTGGGTATTTGAGACATTCAGAACTAGAATGACTTTCCCAAGGTCACAGTTAATAAAATACTCCAGTGCCTTGCCCTGTTGAGGCTTTCCTAACCAGGGCTCTACAGATCAACAAACAGTAAGGATTTGAGGGTTTGTTTGTTTGTTTTTATTATATTACATTGCTAGCTCTCTGACTGGGAGCTCTTAAAAGGGTTTTTTGTATATTTTTTTAAAGCAAGGTTACTTTCTTTTTGGTGCTTTAGGGGAACTTTCCTTGAGCACAATAGGTTGCTGAACTCTAGTAACCTCCTCAGGTTTAGAAACTGCTAACACCTAATCAGGTGTTAGTTCCCTCCCTACCCACCCCAACTCCCACCCACCCCTAAAGCCGGGCAAGGGTCTGTTTGTGCTGTGGAGGTATTGAGGGAAGCTATTGTGTCTTCAATGCTTTTTCTAGATGGTATGGAAAACTTGCATAAAGGGGTTACGCCGGTATGATCTTGGAATGAGGCTGTTGATATTTTGTCAATCTGTATGATCTTTGACTGGAGGTAGTCAGCGAATTTTTGTGGTTGGATATCCACGTGTTGTTCAGGAGTTGGTTCTTTAGAAAGGGTTTGAACCAAGTTGAAAAGATCCCGTGGTTTATTCAGAGATCTTTTCAGAGTGTCAGTGTGGTGCTGTTTCATTTTTGTTGAGATCGCTTCCCTGTGCCTTGTTAGGTGGAGTTGGTAGGCTGTCAAATCTTGTGTGGAGAGTGATCGGCGCCATTTTTTCTCTAGTCTGCGTAGTTGTGTTAGAGAAGCTCTCAATTCTTGGGAGAACCATGGGGCCGCATTTCTTATTCTCTTGGATGCGTTATTGTTTTGTGGACGTTGTGAGATAGCCTTGAGGTTGAGATTCCATGCGGCGACTAGTTCTTCTGGGTCAGATGTGGTTATGGTGAGGATGGATTGGGTTTGCGAGAGTATTAACTCTCTGTCAAATGCGTGGAAGTTTCTTGTTGAGGTTTGAGTTGTGCTGTTGCATTTTCGGGTACTATGCCGCTGGCTGTTCTTGGTGGGTATTTGAAAAGAGATAAGTTTGTGGTCAGACCAGGGGACGTCAATGATAGACAACATCGTGTTGTGGTTTTGCTCGAGGGCTGCATGTGTTGCGAATACCATGTCCAGAATATTGCCTTTTTCGTGTGTGGGTTTGTCGATGATTTGTGTAAAGCCCAGATTCTCAATGGCTTCGAGGAATGCAGTTGCATGGCTTTGATGAAGTGAAGGGAGGTTAAAGTCTCCCATTATCCAAATAGGTGAGTTGAGGTTGTGAGCATTAGCAGCAAGGTCAAGAATTGTGGGGAGGTCCTCGGGTGACGAAGATGGTGATCTGTATATTAGATTGATGGAACATTGCTGGTTTTTGATGGAAAGAGAGTCCAGGTTACTTGTACTGGAGGCTTCAGTGATATGGAAATGAAGATCTGATTTTGTAAGGATTAGTACTCCCCCTCCTTTTTTAGTTTCTCTGTGTCTTATATGTATAGAGAAGTTGGGAGGTAGGAGTTGGTTGAGGATGACGTTATCCTCCGATGATAGCCAGGTTTCCGTGATCAAAAGTAGGTCCAGGTTATAGAGGGATATTATATCTAGGACAACGGGCCATTTCTTGCGTATGGAACATGCATTTATCATGGCACACTTTAGGTTGTGGCAGTACTTTAGTTTCTTGTGGTTGGGTGTCATGGAAGGTTGGAGTGGAATGTGTATAAGGTGAGAGCGACGTGTGTCGCCACCTGGGTGGGGTTCAGACCATCTTTTTCCATAGTTGTTCAAGATGGGGATATGGTTCTGGGATTGAGACAATGCATTGGATGTTCCCAGCCAATGTGTAAGGAAATACAGGCTAGCGAGGGCCAGGAAGTGTGAGGCCATATTGTGTGTATGGGAGTGAGAGATTGCGATATGGAGAGGTTCTCACTGCAGATTACACAGTAGTAAGTTGTACATACACGATAAGTAAGACAATGATGGCAGTAAATGTTGGTACTCTTGTTGGGGTAACAAGTAGAACTATGCAGCAAAGATATAGTCATAAGAGGATAAGCTGAGGAGATTGTACTCAGACAAATTAAATGCACAGTATAAGTTACTAGTATGGAACAGATAATGATACAAGTAAGGATATATTATTGTTAATGGCAGTGATATGCAAAGCTGTTATGTTCAGTACCTGGGAAGGTTACACTTATGTCTCTGTTGAAGTGTTTTTCTTAGGTGGTGCTGTACTTCCGTGCTTCGTATCCTGGAGCTATGTGGCTAGAATTCTGATGGTACATTCGTTTAGCGTAGCCTCCCGCCCCGTTCCACGCCTAAGGGCCACGCCAAAGGGCCCTCTGGCGAGGCCCTCAGGTGCGGGCCCGCCAGGTGCGGGCGCGCCCGATAGCGCTGAGGCTTTTAAATGCTGAGTGCTGCCCCGATTGGACAGCACTTGAAGATGGCTGCTGTTTCCCGCCGCAGCACCCCCGCTGGAGGCTCGATCCCTGCTCAGGGAGAGCTGATGATGGTGGGGATGCAGGAGCGCCCGATAGCGCTGAGGCTTTTAAATGCTGAGTGCTGCCCCGATTGGACAGCACTTGAAGATGGCTGCTGTTTCCCGCCGTGGCACCCCCGCTGGAGGCTCGATCCCTGCCCAGGGAGAGCTGATGATGGTGGAGCATTAAAAGGTTTGCCTTTTTGCAGATGATACCAAAATCTGCAATAGAGTAGACACCCGGGAAGGTGTGGATAACATGAGGAGGGATCTAGCTAAGCTTGAAGAATGGTCTAGAATTTGGCAGCTTTGATTTAATGTTAAAAAATGTAAGGTCATGCATTTGGGCTGCAGCAATCCAAGGGGGTAATACAGTATAGGAGGTGAAGTACTTTTGTCCACTAAAGAAGAGCGGGACCTAGGCGTGGTTGTGTCTGATGATCTTAAAGTAGCTAAACAGGTAGAAAAGGTGACGGCAAAAGCTAGAAGGATGCTTGGGTGCATACGGAGAGGAATGGCTAGCAGAAAAAAGGAGGTGATAATGCCTCTGTATAAGTCTTTGGTGCAACCTCATTTGGAGTATGGTGTGCAATTCTGGAGACCGCACCTCCAAAAGGATGTGAACAGGATGGAGTCGGTGCAGAGGGTGGCTACTAAAATGATTAGTGGGCTTCATTATAAAGCATATGAGGACAGACTTAAGGATCTTAATATGTACACCTTAGAGGAAAGGCGGGATAGAGGTGATATGATTGAGATGTTTAAATACCTCCGTGGCTAAATGTTCAGGGAGAGAGCCTCTTTCAATTGAAAGCAAGTTCTGCTACAAGGGGACATGGGATGAGGTTAAAGGGAGATAGATTCAGGAGTGATATGCGGAAATATTTCTTTACGGAAAGAGTAGTGGATCCATGGAATAGTCTCCCAGTGGAGGTGGTATAGATGAGGACAGTAACTGAATTCAAAAAAGCATGGGACCAACACAGAGGATCTCTAAAGGTAAAAAGTGGACTGTTGTAGTTGTTGATATGGAAGGACAGACTAGATAGGCCATGTGGTCTTTTTCTGTCATCATATTTCTATGTTTCTATCTGGGAGAAGGAAGGGGTAGGTCCTGGCAGCATATTCTGGTAGGGTTGCCAACTGGCTCCAGATGCACCCTACAGGCCTGATCCAGTCTTGGATTTACCCCATTGCATGCAGGGATATGTAGATCTGTTTTCTCCATTGCACTCCATAAGAAAAGCAATACTACACATCCCTGCGTGCAATGGGGTAAACCCAAGACTGGATAAAGCCTGTCGGGCGCATCTGGACCAATTTTCAACCCCTATAGTCTGGTGTATAGCCTTTTGCTTTAGGCGTCATTTTTGAAGCCTTAGTCGTGATTTGAAAACAGCCATTCAGATGCTCCAATACATCCATATCCCAAGGGCCATTTCAGAATGCCCCGAGTGTACATGTGTCCAGCGCAATTATGTCTGTCTCATGGGGGCATGTTCAGGGTGTTCCAAAAAAGATACATGTGTGCGGTCTATTTTAGATTGCCTTTGCACATTTAAATCTGCCAGTGGACATGTCCATGTCTACACCCTGGGCACAAATGGACATTTGAAAAGTGTGTTTTTTGGCTGGTACAGAGAAGAAGAGAATGCCCTCTCATTCCCTCAGTATTTTTTGCCAACTCAAAATTACCTAGCAGGTAAATATTTGAGGCCTTATTGTCTATTGCTGTGCTGTTGCATGTCTCTATTTCCAAACTGGCAGGCTGGGACTCGTATATAGTGACATACACTTGCATATTCTGAAATACTGGCGCTAGCATGTCTGTGATTGGTACTGCACGTTTCTAAAATCAGCTGGTCTTCTGCACATGTCTGAGTCCATGTTCTGCATGTCCTTGTTCTCTTTATATTGTGATGGACTCCATTTATCGTTTTGTGGCAGAGATGTGTCTGTTTTACAAAGCACTTACAAGTGTCTACCTTCACTGCTGCCCCTCCCACAGACTTTCATATGTGTTGACATGCAGGTGTCAGATTTCACCTAAACAGCTTTTCTAAAAGTGCCTTCACAGCACTAGACCAGTCTTACAGCCAGCTAGGTGGTACTATTGAGAAATTGCTGTGACTTAATTCCTCCTGGGTGCTTTTAATGCTGCCTCTCCAGTATCTAGAATTACCAACTTGCTGGTACTACTACTCTACTACTACTTATTGTTTATATAGTGCTACTGTTTATGTGTAGTCCTGTACAGATACACATAAGACAGTCCCTGCTCCACAAAATTTACAATCTGCTAAAAACAGAAACACTGACCACAATGGAACCAATGGTGGGATTCATACCTGCACCACCCTTCCAGCCTCTCCTAATTATAGCTTCAGATTTGGTTCAAGGTACCAAAAAGCCATTAGTGTTACAAGCTTCTCCTCCCCCAGGGCAGCATGCAGGGCCACTGCAAAGATTCTAGGCACCTTACGCAAAACTTCAACCTTGTGCCCTCTTGCAATTAGCTCTTAGACCCCCAGCATCTCCTCCCTCACCAAGATTTTGATTATTAAACTCAAATGTAATCATCTCAACACCATCACTCCAAGAACAATCCTATAAAAATGCATATTTGGACATCATGCCTTTTTAATTAATGAACGTTGTTTTCTAAATACATATGTAATGATGAAGATTTCAAAATGCCATTTAAAAGGGTAAGTGGACTATTTTTGGATTTGAAGAAGATTTCTGTTTAATGACTATTTGGGAGCCATGCTTTGGTTAGCTTGAGCGGTTAAAGAGGAATATTTATTTGTTTCCTTATCGTTCCTCCAGTTTAGTCCTCCACTTCTGGGTTGTGCACCTCCTCCTGCAGCTTGGAGACTGGGCATGTCAAAAACGTGACATCACTGGTAAGTAGTCTGCTGGTCTCTCCCATCAGCCCCAGTGTGTCCAGTCTCCATGCAGCAGGAGGACATAGTGAGCCTAGGTTCTGGACTCACTTGAGGAACGGATAAGGAGCAGTTAGAGTAGTTAGTATAGCTTTATAGTTGATTTTTCCCTACATTTAAAATTTGTTTTCTTTGGGTTACTGTACCTTTAAAAAAAGTAGTTCCTTAGCGTCCCTCTAGTCCAGTCCCGGAACCATAGAGTTGTGAACCTCCACCAGCAGCTTTGGAGACTGAACATCTTCATCTCTTTGATCATCCAGCTATATGCAGCCCCAAGGACCGCCTACACATCAGTATCTCAGTCTCCAAGCAGCTTGGAAGTCAGAGCCCAGAACTGGGCTCCTTAGGAACAAATAAGCAGAGCTTTAGTGTTTTATTATTTTCTAGATTTAGGTGCTGGGCTGCTGCTGTGGAGGAAATCTTTGACTGTGTCCCTTCTGTCTTTCTCTAATCTGTTTTTTTCTCTCTGTCTCTCTCTGTCAGTCTCCCCATAGGTCAAACAAGCAGGGGAGCTGCACAGGACACAGGTCTCCTTTCTACCGAACCCCCTTGGTGGGTGAGGAGAAGGTTGAAGACAATTACAGGCAGCAATTGAATACAGCAGTAGGCTCTGAGGGTCCCCTGACTGATTTAGGGGTTCCCCGAGCTGCCCTGAGCGGTTATTACTCTGTTATTGACTCTGATAACTGCTACTCAGAGCTTGTGACAGGCACGCTGGACAGCACTCTCAGTGTTTTGACCCCCCCTCCACTCCTGTGTGTGGGTGAGCAGAGTTTGAAGCTTTTTCTTTCTAAAGGCAGTGGTGGAGGCCTTGGGGTGGCCTGGAATCAGCTCTGGGGAGTGTTTTAGACCTTTGGGGTATTTTTTCTGGTCCTTTTTTTGGCGGGATCGGGTCTGGCGGCCATTTTGGATTTTTTTTTCAAAGTTGTTTTTCTTCGTGTTTTTTTTTTTAGGGATAGGAGCTTCGTTTTTGCATTTCTTGGTCAGATATCAGCTAATTGACTCCAGCTCTATCTAATCCTGCAATTTGGAGCATTTTTGGGCACTTTTAAAATCGTGATTTTTTTTTCTGCTCTGTTTGCTTCAGCAAGGTGTTCCTGCTTTGCTGGCAAAGGGCTGTGTGCATAGCCATGCCGCCTAGTCCTCAGTGTCTGGTCTGTGGCATTCGTAGAAGTAGTAATTTGGAAGCCCGAGTCTGTGCCACTTGTTCTGCTGTGGGTGCTGGCATGGAGGATCCTCTGGAGGGCTCCAGTGCAGATCTCCCACCTGTATCTACAGAAGGGACATCAGAGCAGGCAGAGACGGTCCTTGGTCCGGGGATTTCTGCGGTGCCGGAGTGCCTGTTGGTGGGGGGCATCCAGGAGGGATCCCTGGGAGTTCCACCCGCCTTTTTCTCTCTCATGCAGGAGGCTCTGGCTCTCTTGCAGCCGGCGGGGGGAGGCTCAGTCCTGCCCCGCCGTGGGTTAAAGCATCCACTTTCAGTAGAGGGAGACACTGGTCCACAAAAGAAGAGCCGGCCCCCGAGTGTTGCGGATTCTGCGCCTCCTGGGGACGAGTTCCATGAGGGGCTGGGGGAGGCTCTCGAGCTGGAGTCTGCGGAGGATTTAGAAGACGGCGAGTTGTTGGACGGCTAGCAGAGTAGTAGAATAGTGCGTGTATTTCGTAAAGAGGAACTTCCGGCACTGATTGCCGAAACCCTCAAGGTATTGAACATACCCGTGGAAGATGCCACTGCGGAGGACAAGTTGGAGGATCCCTTGATGCAGGCGGTGCGCACTTCCCACAGAGTCTTTCCGCTCCATAGGGTTTTTAAAGCTATGATCCAGGAGGAGTGGAACAGTCCAGAGTCCGCTTTGCGCGGGGCTAGACTGTTGCCTAAGTTGTATCCTCTGTCGGAGGCTGATAGAGAGCTCTTTCGTTCGCCGAAGGTGGACGCGGCAGTATCCGCGGTTACTAAACAGACTACTATCCCGGTGGAAGGTGCTGCGGCGTTGAAGGACCCGCAGGATCGGAAAGTTGATAGCTTGTTGAGACAGGCGTTTGATGTTGCTGCCCTGACAATGCAGGCGGCGGTGGCCGGGGCCTGGGTGGCGCGCGGCTGCCTCCGCTGGTCTCAACAGTTTCAGGGGCCCCAGTCGGCGGAACAAGAGGCCGCGGTGTCCAGATTGGAGTCGGGTACCGCTTATTTGGCGGATATCCACTATGACCTCATTAGGGGGTTAGCTAACGGCATGGCGTCGGTGGTAGCGGCGCGTCGTTCTCTTTGGTTACGCAATTGGGCGGCTGATGGCTCTTCTAAAGCTCGCCTTAGTAAGCTGCCGTTTAAGGGCAGGCAGTTATTTGGAGAGGACTTGGATAGGTTGGTGAAAGATCTCGGGGATTCTAAGGGGGGTCGGCTTCCGGAGGATAAGCCCAAGCAGGGGAAGCCGACCTTCACCTTCCGGGGGTCTCAGCAGTCCTTTCGGAGGTTTCGTGCCTCCCGCTTTGGTCAGTCCCAGCGTTCCAGATATCTGGGGCGCGGACAGAGTTTCCGCGGATTTCGGGGGGCAGGTAGAGGTTTTGGCTCCTTCCAGGCGCAGGTCCCCAAAAAGTCACAATGAAGCGAGGCCGGCTCCGGTGGCAGTGATTCCCATAGGGGGCAGATTGCGGGATTTCTACCCTGCCTGGGCCGCTATCACATCCGATCGGTGGGTGTTAGAAGTGATACAAGAGGGATATGCGCTCGAGCTACATCGACCGGTGCTCGATTCCTTCGTTATGTCCCCGTGCAGGGCTCCCTGGAAACGAAGAGTCGTATCCGATACACTTTCCCGGCTGCTTCGGTTCCGGGTGGTCGCCCCCGTGCCGGAGGGGCAGTTAGGGTCCGGTCGATACTCCATCTACTTCGTCGTGCCGAAAAAGGAGGGCACCTTTCGACCAATCCTGGATTTAAAGAGAGTGAATCGGTGCCTCCGGGTGTCGCATTTTCGCATGGAAATGCTGCGCTCGCTCATAGCGCCAGTCCGCGAGGGGGAATTCCTAACGTCTCTAGACCTTACGGAGGCCTATTTGCACATTCCCATTCGCCAGGAACATCAAAGATTTCTGCGGTTTGCGCTGCCGATGGGCCATTTTCAGTTTCAAGCCATGCCCTTCGGCCTAGCGACGGCGCCACGGGTCTTCACGAAGATAATGGTGGTGGTAGCGGCGTTCCTGCGGAAGGAGGGTGTCCTCGTGCATCCCTATCTCGATGACTGGTTGATCCGGGCGAAGTCGAGGGAGGAGAGTCTCCGGGCGACGGCGCGGGTCGTGCAAGTTTTGCAGTCGTTAGGCTGGGTGGTCAATCGGGCGAAGAGCAGCCTTCTTCCCTCGCAGACCTTGGAGTATTTGGGGGCGCGTTTCGAGACCGGCAACGGGAAGGTTTTCCTCCCAGTGCACAGAGCGCGGGCCCTGAGGCGGCTGGTGGAGCAGTTTCTAGCGAGACGGGCATCCTCGGCTTGGCAATACCTTCAGCTTCTCGGCACGATGGCGTCGACCATCGAGGTAGTTCCGTGGGCAAGGGCGCACATGCGGCCTCTGCAGCGAGCGCTGCTGCATCGATGGTGTCATCAGTCCGACTCGCTAGCTCGTCAGTTACTTTGCCCCTTGGAGGTTCGGCGCGGCCTTCGCTGGTGGTTGCGTCGGCGCTCTCGGGTGAATGGTATGCCCTTGGAGTCTCCCGTCTGGCGTCTGCTGATGACGGATGCCAGTTTGAGCGGCTGGGGGGCTCATTGCGAGGGCCAGATTGCTCAGGGCCAGTGGTCCTCGTGGGAGAGCCGGTGGTCCATCAACCGACTGGAAATGAGAGCCGTGTGGTTGGCTCTGACAGCGTTTCAGCCTTGGCTGCAGGGAGCGGCGGTCAGGGTGCTATCCGACAATGCCTCCACGGTAGCCTACATAAATCGCCAGGGAGGCACAGGCAGCGCGGCGTTGGAAGCGGAGGCGGATCTGCTTCTGGATTGGGCAGAGCGGCATCTTCAGTGTCTGTCGGCCCAGCATATCGCGGGGGTTCACAATGTGGAGGCGGACTTTCTGAGTCGTCGCAGGGTAGACCCCGGAGAGTGGTCTCTACATCCTGAGGTATTTGCGTTGCTGGTCCGTCGTTGGGGTCTGCCGATAATGGACCTCATGGCGACCTTCGAATCCGTGCAGGTCGAAAGGTTCTTCAGCAGGCGTCGGGAACGCATGTCGGAAGGCCTCGATGCATTGACACAAAGGTGGCCAAGGTACGGGCTGCTCTATGTCTTTCCTCCGTGGGTTCTGCTGGGTCGCCTGGTACAGCGGATCGAGCGGTATCCGGGTCCCGTGGTTCTGATTGCCCCGGACTGGCCTCGTCGGCCTTGGTATGCGGATCTGGTGTGGTTGAGTGTGGCCGATCCGTGGCTCCTTCCTCCTCGGCCGGATCTCCTTCGGCAGGGGCCGCTGCAGATGCCTCAGGTGGCTCGATTCTTGCTTACGGCATGGCTATTGAGAGGGCGCGAATGAGAGCCAAAGGTTATTCTCCGGAGGTTATTGCTACCTTGTTGCGGGCGCGGTGTCGGTCTACGTCGCTAGCGTATGTCCGGGTCTGGCGTAATTTTGAGAGCTGGTGTGCGGCTCGTGAGTTGCGGCCTTTGTGGACCTCCGTTCCTCAGATCCTCTCCTTCTTGCAAGCAGGGGTGGACAAGGGCCTGGCGGCCAGTTCGTTGAGGGTACAACTTGCAGCTCTTGCGTGTTTTCGAATCAAGGTTCAGGGCCAGTTATTGGGGTCCCATGCGGACGTGAAGCGCTTCTTGCGAGCGGTGTTGCTTATGCGTCCTCCGTGCAGGGCTTTAGTGCCCTCATGGGACTTGAATTTGGTGTTGAGGTCTCTGGTGGCTTCGCCGTTTGAACCCTTGGCGTAAGCTTCGTTGAAGGACTTGACGTTGAAAGCGGTGTTTCTGGTAGTGATCTCGTCAGCTCACAGGATCTCGGAGTTGCAGGCTCTTTCGTGTAGGGAACCCTATCTGTCTTTCTCTGCCGACAAGGTGGTATTGCGACCGGTTCCCGCGTTTTTGCCTAAGGTAGTTTCGGCGTTGCACTTGAATCAGGTGGTGTCTCTCCCGGTGTTTGCCAAGGAACGGGGCAAGCACGCGGATAACTCCTTGCACGCGTTGGATGTCCGTCGAGCTCTTCGTCGGTATTTGAGGGAAACGGCGGCCTTCCGTAAGTCCGATCGCCTATTTGTCGCATTTGGCGGTCCGCGCAAGGGGGAAGCGGCGTCTAAGTCTTTCATTTCCCGCTGGTTGAAAGAGGCAATTTCGTCGGCATACCTTTTACATGGCAGGATGGTTCCTGCCGGGCTTCGGGCTCACTCGACTAGGGCACAGGCGGCGTCTTGAGCAGAAGTTAGCTTGGTACTGGCGGTGGATATTTGTCGGGCGGCGACATGGTCGTCCTTGCACACCTTTGCTAAGCACTATCGTCTGGATGTGCAGGTGGCGTCGGATGCGCGGTTTGGGTCTCGGGTGCTTCAGGCTGGACTAGCGAGGCCCTCCCGTTGAGATTTACTGCTCTGTTACATCCTCTATGGTTCCGGGACTGGACTAGAGGGACGCTAAGGAAGAGTAAATTAGACTTACCTGCTAATTGTTGTTCCTTGCGGAACTCTAGTCCAGTCCCGGATCCCTCCCTGTCTATCTGTTCTCGCTGCCAGCCAAGAAGGTACATTCATTATAGGAGTCTGCCAGGGTTTTTGTTCTCTATACTTTCGGTCAGAGCTCCTCTGCTTGCAGCACGCCTTAGTTTCCTTTCGGGGTCAAATCTTGGGGGTGAGCGGTGGCGTCTCTTGTTGCATGCGTTTTGCACAAGGGTCGCCACGGCCGTTCTGGTCCGCCTTCCCGTAGGCGGGAGGTTGTTCTTACGCAATTGGAAAAATAAAATTAAAAAAAAAAAAATAATAATAATAATAATTTTTGCTAGTAGTGGGAACTTTAGGGTCAGGATCCTTTTTTCCACTGTGTTGTTATATCTACTTATTTGTTGCTCTGCTTAGTATGCTTTGTCAATAGGTACTGATGTGTGGGCGGTCCTTGGGGCTGCATATAGCTGGATGATCAAAGAGATGAAGATGTTCAGTCTCCAAAGCTGCTGGTGGAGGTTCACAACTCTATGGTTCTGGGACTGGACTAGAGTTCCGCAAGGAACAACAATTAGCAGGTAAGTCTAATTTACTCTTTTGAGAAGGTCTCTTTGCTTGTACCAGGTCCTCTCTACCCTTGCCTCACTCCGATTGCTAGCAGGCATTTTCATTTAAATGTGAATTCAATTCAGATCTCTCCTCCTTGATACTACGGAGGAGAGCTCTGCAGGGGTGCACAGGTGTTTATCAGTGAGCCGCAGCAGCCGTGGTCAACTGGCATCGGGCCGCAAATCGGCGGGAAGCTCGGCCGGTGACTCTCTGCTCGCTTGTCAGCTGAGTGGGGCCGCGCGGACTGGAGACCCGTGTCAATGATGTAGCATTGGATAAATGTATTGTGGGGAACAAGGGATCGATCCGGCAGATGGGGAACGGGCCACAGAAGGACGCGGTCTTCCCCTCCGTTTTGGCGCCATTTGCTGAATATCTCAGTGGCAGCCATTTTCTCAGTGTGTTTGCTGCGTGGCACCCGCAGAGGGGCTATCGCTGACTCTGGGATCTGTCGCGGCTGTATGGCAGTTTCAACCAGTGTAGAGCAGCAGATGGAGGTTGCGGTGGAACAGGAACCTCACGGGGCATCAGCTGAAGCCGAGGGAGAGCTGCTGCTGACTGCTCCTCCAGGAACTAGTCAAGACGCTCTGGTTGGGCCGATAGGGGCGCTTGCAACTGGGGCTCTGGGGCCACAACCCGGAGATTTCTGTCTAGACTTTGTCTTGGTAATGCATCAGGCGTTCTGTTTGAGACAGCAAGGGAAGTGGCTGGATGTCTTGTCGCTCCCTATTCTGCTACAGCATCCCGGAATAGCGGGTGGGAGTAGCGTTGCCCCGAGACCTCCCAAAAGATCAAGGACTCGGGAACCTTCACCTTCAGATGTGGGGTGGCCAGAGACGGTTGAGGCGTAGGTAGAACTCGAGGCTGGAATGGAGGAGTTAGAAGAGGGAGAGATTCCGGAGCTGGAGGATCAGGTGAAAATTATTCGGGTATTCCGGAAGGACAAGCTGACGGCACTTATCACGGAATTCCTGCAGACACTGCATCTGGTTACGGAACAACCGGCGGAAGAAGAGAGTGGGGAAGACCCTATTATTCAGGCCGTGAGACAGACCCAAGTAGTGTTTCCCATTCATCGAGTTGTAGAGTGCATGATACAGGACGAGTGGGATCAGCTGGAAACAGGGCTGAGAGGAATTAGGGCGACGAATAGGCTCTATCCCCTAGCGGATAAAGACAAGGAAAGGTTCTGTTCTCTGCGAATTGATGCGGCAGTGTCAGCGGTAACTAAGAAGACCACCATTCCAGAGGAAGGTGGTGTGGCCTTAAAAGACGCACAAGATAAAAAAGTGGACGGATTATTATTGAAACAATTGTTTGAAGCCAACGCTCTGTCATTGCAGGCCTCCATTTGTGGAGCGTGGGTGGCAAGAGCATGCCTCAGATGGTCCCAAAGTTTACGACAGGATCCTCATTTGGAGCAGGAAAGTCTGCGTGAGCTGGATTGGTTGGAGTTGGGGTCGGCTTATTTGGCGGATGTGCATTATGACCTGATCAGATCCCTGGCTAATAGTATGGCCTCTTTGGTGGCCACCCGCAGGTCCCTGTGGTTGAGGAACTGGGTGGCTGATGGATCCTCTAAATCGCGTCTCAGTAAGCTACCCTTTAAAGGCAGGTTGTTGTTTGGAGAGGACCTTGACAAGTTGGTCAAGGAGTTAGGAGAGTCGAAAGGAGGAAGACTTCCAGAGGATAAGTCTAAGCAGGGGAAGTCCTCGCCGGCCTTTCGGGGTCAGTATAGAGACTTTAGAAGATTCCGAACTTCTCGCTTGGGGGGTTTTCAGAGAGGTAGGTTTGCTTCTAGAGCCCAGGGATTTTGTGGGTTTTGTGGGGGAAGCAGAGGCTTCGCAACAGCTTCCCCAGCGACAAATCGGAAACCACAATGAGGCGCAGCGGGTCCCAGTGGAAAGCCAATCGATAGGCGGGCGACTTCAGGAGTTTCTTTCTGCCTGGACCCAAATAACGTCCGATTAGTGGGTCTTGGAGATCATTCACGAGGGTTACGCGCTAGAATTTGCCAAACCGGTCCGAGATTCGTTTGTAATGTCTCCATGCACAGGTCAGCGCAAGACCTTGGCGATACGCTGTACACTGGATCTGCTATTGCAGCTGGGCGCGGTCGCGCTGGTACCGGTTGGAGATTACGGCACGGGACGATACTCAATTTATTTGGTGGTGCTGAAAAAGGATGGAACCCTGCGCCCGATCTTGGACCTCAAAGGGGTGAACTGTTGTCTTGGAGTACCCCATTTCAGGATGGAAACTTTAAGATTGGTCATTGTAGCCATGCGCCAAGGGGCGTTCTTGACATCCCTCGATCTTACGGAAGCGTATTTATACATTCTGATCAGGGTGGCTCATCAAAGGTTCCTACCCTTCGCTCTGCCTTGGGGGCATTATCAGTTCCGGGTGTTGCTGTTCAGTTTGGCGACGGTGCCGTGGACCTTCACCAAGATCATGGTGGTGGTGGCGGCAGCGGCGTTGCAGAAGAAAGGGGTGGACGAGAATTCCTATCTAGACGATTGGTTAATTCGGGAGAAAACCAAGGCCGAGAGTGTTCAGGTTATGGACCAGGTAGTGAAGTTCTTGCAGAGCCTCAGCTGGGTGGTCAATTCGACCAAGAGCCGCTTGGTGCCGTCCCAGGATCTCAAATATTTGGGGATGCGGTTCGACACTCGGAAGGGAGCGGTGTTCCTGCCGGATCATCGGGTTCAAATCCTTCGGCAATTGGTACGCAAGTTCAGAGCTGCTCAGGTGCCTTCGGCGTGGAAGTATCTCCAAGTGCTGGGAACAATGGCGGCAACCTTGGAAGCTGCGCCATTGGCTAGGTATCATATGCGGCCCTTACAGAGTGCGTTGCTTCACCATTGGTCATATCAGTGCGACTCATTAAACAAACAACTTCCCTATCCTCTCAGGGTCCGGCATCGCTGCGTTGGTGGCTGGCGCTGGGATCTTTGGAAGCCGGGATGCCTCTGGAATAGCCAGAGTGGCTCCCGTTGTTGACAGACGCGAGTCTTGCTGGATGGGGAGCACATTGCGGAGAGGTCTTCGTGCAAGGCTCTTGGTCCCATCCAGAGAGCACATGGTCCATCAGCCGGTTGGAGCTGAGAGCGTTTTTTCTCGAACTGCAAGCGTTCGAAGCAATGGTGTGGGGACGAATGGTGAGAGTGCTGTCGGACAACTCCGCGACAGTGACCTACATCAATCGGCAGGGCGGCACAGGAAGTGCAGCCATGGAAGAGGAGGCGGAGGCACTGTTCGCTTGGGTATAGCTTCGGATGCCAGCGATATCGGCAGCACACATTGCAGGGAAAGTGATGGCGGATTTTCTCAGCAGGGTCCAAGTAGATGCAGGAGAATGCGAATTGAATCCGGACGTGTTTGCACAAGTAGTTCACAGGTGGAGTACGCCAGTCATTGATCTTATGGCGACCTTTCAGTCAGCAAAAGTGAGTCGCTTCTTCAGCAGGCAGCGAGAGCGGATGTCAGAAGGGATCAATGCTCTAATGCAGCGTTGGCCGACAGCAGGTCTTCTCTGTGTTTCCCCTGTGGGCACTCATAGGCCGGGTGATACAGTGTATCGAAGCACATCGAGGGAAAGTGCTGCTGGTAGCTCCGGACTGGCCAAGACGTCCGTGGTATGCCGATCTCATCCGGCTCCTCGACGGGGAGCCTTGGAGGTTGCCAACATCAGAGAGTCTGTTGCTACAAGGTCTGCTTCGGATGCCTCAGGTGGATCAGTTCTCGCTTACAGCTTGGCCATTGAAAGGGCAAGGCTAAAGAAGAAGGGCTACTCTAGCGCAGTCATTGTGACCTTGCTGCGGGCTAGAAACAAGTCTGCGTCATTGACGTATGTTTGCATATGGCGGATTGGTGCTCGCGGAGATAGGTGCGTGCAGCTACAGGGTTGGTGCCGGTGGTTTTAAGTTTACTACAAGAGGGATTTGATAAGGGTCTGGCGGCCAGATCCTTAAGTGTGCAGTTGGCAGCCCTTTCTTGTTATAGAGGTAAAGTGCAAGGCGTGGTCCTAGGGGCGCATGCGGACATGATTTGCGGGGGGGAAATGCTGCGGACCGGGGGTTGCGGCGCTTGGACATAAAGCGAGTGCTGCGGCAGTATTTGAAAGTGTCAGAGGCCTTTCACAAATCGGATCGCTTAGTTGTCTTGTTCTGAGGTGCCTGTAAAGGAGAAGCGGCAGCGAAGGCATCCATTTCTAGATGGATTAGAGAGACGATTTCTTCCGCATATCTTCTGGGTGTCCGAGAGGTGCCAACAGGATTGCGAGCTCACTCTACCAGAGAGCAAGCGGCCTCCTGGGCGGAGCACAGTTTAGTTCCACCTGGAGAAATTTGTAAGGCGGCCACTTGGTCATCTCTTCATACATTCAGCAAGCACTACTGCCTGGATGTTTTGTCATTGAATGCTGCTGCATTCGGGTCGGCGGTGTTACAAGCTGGCTGGAAAGGTCCCTCCCAATGATTACTGCTCTGTTACATCCCAGAGGTGGAGGACTAAACTGGAGGAACGATAAGGAACTGGAAATTATACTTACCTGATAATTGTGGTTCGTTGAGGAACTCCAGTTTAGTCCTCATTCCTGCCCGGGTTTGTTTAGTTGGCAGGGAAGCATCAGTTGGGAGGGGTATCCAATGACCGGTAGGTGAAGTTATTGCTATAATTCCTGTTATTTCTTTCTCTACTGGTCTATTATTCTGCTAAAGGAAGCGGTACAAGGAAAATTGTATTTTTTCTCTGGAGGAAAATTCCAGGGTATATAGTTAGTTGATATAAGTTCAATTTCTTGTTCAAGTTAAAATGAATTAAATAGCTACTTATTTGTTGCTCCTCTGAGTGTGCTTTGTCAATAGTTCACTGGGGCTGATGGGAGAGACCAGCAGACTACTACCAGTGATGTCACGTTTTTGACATGCCTAGTCTCCAAGCTGCAGGAGGAGGTACACAACCCAGAGGTGGAGGACTAAACTGGAGTTCCTCAAGGAACCACAATTACCAGGTAAGTGTAATTTCCATTTAATAGCGGGAGTGTAGCACTTTTGTTTATAAGTTTCTTTTGCTTCCTTTTCCTTTTTTGAAGGCTCTACATCATTGCTTATTTTTCTTCCCTCTCTTCTTATACTGGTCTAATGTTTGAGGAGTGGATTAATGTTGGTTTTTTTTCTTTGATTTATTTCTTTGTATTATTGGAAATGAGACTAATTACCTGAGAGGTAAGCAAAGGAAGTCCATAAATAAGCTGAATTTAAATATAGCCTAAAACCAGTCCGGACAGTATTTAACCACGGCAGTCAGCAGTGCTTTTAAACACCTGCCTGTGCAGTTCAAGGTAATCTGAATACTCGGTGCTGCTATCTGGATGCTGGCCGGCACTGGATATGTGGATTCAGTGATCAGTAGCAGCACTATCAGGAAAGTGGCAATGTTTGATAGGCTAGTCACATTGTCTAAGTTATGCGTGTTATTATCCGGAGAGTGGCGCTGAAAATCACCAGTCTCTGGATAATTCTCGGCACCATCCACTCTCTGCCACCAGATTGCCTGGCACTATCTTGATAGCGCCAAGGCAGTCTATAAGAATATTCAGTGGCGCTGTCTTGATGGTGGCACTGACTAGGCCTCTTGCAGGACCTATCCGATTAGCGTGTGATGCTAACCAGATAGGTCCGTTTGAATTGGGCCCAATATCAATTTGCTTTATGTATGGACTCTTCTTCATATATAATGCAATATTTGATGCAGAATGGCTGAGGATTCTAGCTTTCTGAGTTTGGTTTTATAGATGATGAGCTGTCACTTGTACTGAACTCTTCGCCTTGACTATGTATTTCTTTCCTTATTACAAATGTGATCAGCCACCATTCCATGCAGAAACCATAACTGTTTACAATGAACTAAAGTAATGGGGGGCATGTTCAGCAGTGGCAGCTAGGCAAACAAAAATTCCTACCCACTGGATATTCAGCAGTGGAAGATATCCGGTTTCTGTCACTGAATATTCGTGCTACCTGGCCACTGATGGTGCTATCTGGCTAGTTGATATTCAGCCGCTAACTGGATAGCGCAAAATGGTTAAAGTTAGAACAGGCGTTCACCGGTTAGCAGCTGAATATCATAGAAACATGATCAGTGCGGTTTACAGTTAACAGAACGACTCGAGGACCGCAGGGTACTCCCGAGTTTACATCGAACAGGGAAAACAGCTTGGAGAGAACAGGAGAAACTATGTACAATTTACATGTTGCTGTGTCAAAGTAATGTTACAAGGGTAGAACAGGGGAGTGTGATCCAGAGTGGACCGTAATCCTTTTACAGACCGCTTCCTCTTATCAAGCTTGTGTTGGCTGATAAACTATCAGGTTGTGGGATGGTATGTGTGAGGGTATGAGGCGTGAAGGAATTATTGTATTGTGGAAAGTGAGTAATGAACAAATGGTGCTTGAGGGCCTTTCTAAATTGAATGGTGTCCTTGATTGCTCTGATGTCATGTGGGAGGTTGTTCCATGATCTGGGTGTGTAGGACACAAATGCACGTTTATTGGTTGATTGTGCCCATTTTGTGGAAGCTTTTGGGATAATAAGTGTGTTGGTGGAATGCAACCTCTTGGATCTGTTGTCAGGGGGTTGGGAGAGGAGCATGGAGATTGAGGGGGGCACTATGTTGTTTACGGCCTTAAAAGTGATTAGGAGGGCCTTGAAGGAGATCCTACAGCTTATCGGGAGCCAGTGAAGTTCTCTTAGGATGGGGGATATGTGATCTCTTCTTGAAGTCCCACACAATACATGGGCAGCAGCATTCATCGCCACCTTAATAGTCCCCAAGATGATGACGTCATGTACTAAGACCACTTCCAACAGGGCTTTCTCTATATTCGCTCCCCTAAATTGGAATGCCCTTCCACATGAAATCCGTGGCATCAAAAGCTTAATCCTATTCCGTAAAGCTCTGAAACACCACCTATTCACAATATACTACCCTGACACCAACCCTGACACCCACACATCGGGTAAACTTCCCTCATGTCTCAGCTACCATAGCACCTTATTACAACCAGAAAATGGTTAGCCTATACTACTGCCCACCCACCACTTTTACGCCTGTCCCTCCCACACAAAATGAAGATGATACCAAATTGGCTTAGAGTATTGGTGACAATACTAATTTAACCTGTAAATAGTTACCCTGTAAATAGTTACCCCGGTTATCCTATGTTTTTTTTCCCTGTTCTATGTAAAACTCAATGTTGCTTGTATGCATTGTAGTATGTTTTGTTCGATGTACACCGCGCTGATTGTAATAGCGCGGTATAGAAGAAATGTTAAATAAATAAATAAATAAATAAATAAATTGAAGTAGAGGAGTGGCCTAGTGGTTGGGGCAAGATACTTCAGGCTAGAAGGTCGGGGGTTCAAATCCCACTAGAGGACAGCAACCTTGGGCCGGAAGGACTGGGGTTTCTAGTCCCACAGGTGCTCCTTGTGGTCTTGGGCAAGCCACTTAACCCTCCATAGCCCATGTTCCCTGTAAAATAGTTATCTCCAAGTTATAATGCCCTGTTCAATGTAATTTCAGTTTGTTCAATGTAAACCGCATTGATGCAGAATAGCGCGGTATATAATAAAATAAATAAATAAAATTGAAGAGGATTAAGTGTGTTTTTGGGGAGGCCTTGAAGTATAACATTTGCGTAGTCAAAGTGGGTGTGACAAGTGCTTGGAATATTGTGCGGAAGCTGTCAGGATCTAGCATGGGTCTCAGGTGGCGAAGGGTCTTGATCTTGTAATAGACCGACTTTACTGTGTGGCTTATGTGCTCTTTGAAGTTTAGCTGCTGATCTAGAGTCACACCCAAGTAGCGTATGGCTGACTTGATTGGTAGTTCTGTATCTCTCACTATCAGGGATGTAGGAGGAGAGAAGTTTTTGTTGTAATGGTTAGAACTTCAGTTTTTTTGAAATTTATCCTTAGGTTCTGGTTGAGGAGCCAGTCTGTTACTGCATTGAAGCAGTCAACTAGTGTCATGTAATCTGGAAGTGTGACGTTGAAATGTGAATACATCAGCATGTCATCTGCGTAGATAAGGCAGGATATTCCGAAGGCGTGGGTGATTTCGCAGATTGGTTGCATGTATATGTTGGAGCAGCGCGGAGAGGGAGGAACCCTGGGGTATTCCCTGCTTTTGTAGGAACGGTTCTGATGTACTAGAGCCAATCCTAACTTGCTGCCATCGGTCTTCAAGATACGATTTACACCAATCCCAGGCTAGACCCTGGATCCCCTTCTCGTGGAGACGAACTAGTAGTTGATCATGATCGACGGAGTCAAATGCTGCAGCGATGTCCAGGAAGATCAGCACAAAGCCCGCTTTGATGTTGTCTAAACCACAGACGAGAGTGTTAATTAGTGAGGTCAGGAGTGTTTCGACACCGTGAGCTTCTCTAAACCTGTGTTGGCAGGGGTCTAGAGGGGATGAGGTGTCTATATGATGTTGGATTTGCCTCAGAGCTGCTTTCTCTAGCATTTTAGCTAGCAGCGGGATGCTGGAGATCGGCCGGTAGGACTCTACTTTCGCTGGGTCAAGCTGGTTGTTTTTTAACAGGGGTCGAATGGAGATCTGCTTGAGCGTTGTTGGGAACTTTCCTGTTGTGAAGGATTGATTTATGATTTCTGCTATAATTGGACTGAGTTCTGATCGCATTGCTCTGATCCAATGTGCAGGGCAGGGGTCATTTGGTGCCATGGTGGTGTTGATGCTGGTGATAATGTCTTCGATGTTGGACACTGAAGGAGAGAACTTGATGAATGGCTTCGGAGGCAGGGAAGATTGAGTTGTTTCTGGGCTGATGGACATAATTGATTTGATGGTTTTGGATTGCATATAGTTGGCATATGATTGGGGTTGTAATTGCTCATTCTGTGGTGGAGAAGGTTCTTTGGTTAAGGTTTTTACCAAATTGAAGAGCTCTCGTGGCTTGTTTAGGGAACGACTGAGGAGCTCTGAGTGGAATTCCTTCCTCTTGTCCCAAATTGCTTCTCGATGAACTTTCAAATAGGCTAAATAGGTAGATTGATCATCTGTATTATGGGTGTGCCTCCAGATTCTCTCGTTTTCTCAGGTGAAGTAGGGACTTCTTTAGTTTGGGGGAGAACCAGGAGGCTGTTTGTCTTTTGGCAGCGTTGTTCTTGGGTGTGGCATGATTGTTCGACGGAGGCTGGAGAGCGTACAGCTTTAGAGTGTCATTCCAGGTGGAAACCATGTCATTGAGGTTGTTTGAAGGCTGAGAGAGTTTTGGGATGACATGTTTAGCCAGCACTTCCTTATCAAATGGTCTGAAGCAACATGGGTTTGTTACGTTCTTTGTGATTGGTTGGTCACGCGTGTCATGAGGAAATGGGACCTGAAATGTTATCAGGCTGTGATCTGACCAGGAGACTGGATTTATGGTGAGATTAAATTGGTTCTTTGTGTCTGTGGATGGGGCGAAGACTAGGTCAAAAGTGTTCCCCAGTTGGTGGGTGGGATCGGTTACGATCTGAGTGTAGTTAAGGTTGGTCATTGCTTCTAGTAATGTGTTGGACAGAGTGGGTTGTGCAGAGGCCAGGTTAAAATCCCCCAATAGCCAGTTTGGTTTGGAGGGGTTTTCAGGGTTACAAGCTAAGTCAATTATATTGGATAATTCGTCAGAGGTAGCGCTTGGTGCCCTGTAGATAAAGTTGAAGGTATTGTGTTTATTTGCAGTGGTGTTTGTGTCTAACTGTTGCATACTTCTAGTATGGACTGTCCCGTATTGCAGCTCATTTTTTTGATAGTATGAGGACCCCGCCCCCTCTCCTGCTACCTCTGTTGCAAGTGTGGATTGAGAAGTTGGGGGGAGTAAGTTGGTTTAAAAGGGCAGTGTCTGTGTCTGTGAACCATGTTTCGGTGATCATCAGGATGTCTAGGTTAAAGGTGGTTATCAAGTCTGTAATGACTGGCTAGTTGTTGCGGGCAGAGTGAGCGTTAATGAGAGCGCACCTGATGTCTTAGTGCACTTTTGGCCTACAGAATCTATTGTTGGTAGTGTGCTCCAAGGTAACATACAGCAAGTGTGGCTGTCTTCTGTATTGTGAGTGTCCTGGAGGTTAGTGTTTGTTATGGTAGTGTTTTCTATTCGTGTTAATGAGTTTTGGTATGGGGTTATGGTTGGGTGTGAGTGTAGTGGAGTAGTAGAAGGCGCTTGAGAGGAGGTAGAGGGAAGTAAGAGCTAGCATGGAGATGGCCATGATTAGGTGTAGAGAGTTGCTTTGAGCTGGGTGGTTGTGTTGTGGCCACAGACTGGAAGAAAATCACAGGATAATTGAATTTGCTTTCCTACCACATTTAAAGATTCACTGTTGCAACAGATTCTTTTGCTAGGAAGGGCTTGCAGGTCAAGAGTGCCCTTGCTGGAACAGTGGGCAAACTTCCACAGAAACATCACCAGCTCTCCTGACTTCTGTTCATTTCTGCATATGACTGGATTAGAGGGCTGCTGGTGTTGTGTGCTGTGGAGCTATCAGGACGTAGGGCCTGGGTGCCTCAGCCAGTACTAGCCTCATAGCCAGTGCTGGAGCCAGCAGAGTACAGTGGGAGGTGGGGGGGGGGGGCATGAAAATTAGGTGTTGCACATACTGGCAACATAATGGTATGGCATCAAAAGGTGCCATCTGACCCCCTGCATGGGGGGGGGGGGGCATGTAGCAGTGCATACATGCACCTGGGTTGTGATGCAGCTGCCTTGGGCCATGCTTCTGGGGAAAGGCGGCTCCTCGCCCTGACCAAGGGAGGATGTGGCTGATGCCTACCAGCTCTGAACAGCTACTTAATACTTCTAGCACTGAACGCTGGGCTTTCTGTGTTAGAGCTCACTGATCGGTGTCCCCTCCCTTTCCCCCTTGCCTAGGAGCAGAGGCATTTCATGGATCTGGGAAGCTCTTCTGGTCTTCTTTGGTTCCCTGACAGCTGGGGTGCTCAACCTGAGGGCTGTTTGGAATCCACCAACTCCATGTGGTGTTCTTCCAGTGATCCTCCTGGTAAGAGGGAGCATGGAGGCACTCTGTGTCAGGCCACAGGGGTGGGTGTTCTATACGGTGGGCTATGGGGGTGCTTCTTGACCCTATGGACCGAATGTGGTAGAGGTGCTGATTGTGTATGGCCACCAGACTCCTAGCTCAAGTGCCTCTTTTTCTCTCATATGGGGGACACAACCCACAATGGCTATGGTGCTGTCCAACTTGTATTAGTGGAGTGACAGTGTAACCCATCCCCCTCTCCAGAGGCCTTGTACTGTGTTCCTTTTAGCCTAGATGAACAGGCACTTCAGGATGAGGGGGGGATCATATACCTGTCCCCCATGATGGACACTGAAGACACCCTACCTGATCTTCTACATGGTCCACTGCATATGCAGATGCCACGTTTGCACCCTATCTCCCAAAGTTAGGAACGCTGCATAGACTCTCTGCATCTGTTTGCTTTTTTGATTTGCATTCCCCCGCCCTCTTGTACTTAGCTCCTGTGCTCTGAGCTGTGCAGCCTGTTGTGCCTATTACGGATATCTCTATGTTGAACTGGCCAATTGCTACAGTCCTTTAGGTGTGGTTGGGGCAGATTTATTACTGTCTGCAGTAGTTCTGTAGCCCACTGCTGCCTTATTACGCATTTGTGGCTTTCCATTATCGAGGGCGCATTGTGAATATGTTCACTGTGCGCATGTGTATTGGCCACGTATTCCCTAATACTGTGCTAGTGGTGTGACTAATGCAGCGGTAGTAGCCTACCATGGCTTTGCCCCTTGAGTCTACTTTGGCCATTAAGCTCTGCTGTGTTATAAACACACACTAACCATGTTTTGGCTTGAACTAGGAAAAGCGCTTTAGTAAACATGCCCCTGAGTTTATGTGATTGCAAAGACCCATTGCTTTACTTTAACACTTTCATGGCTGTTGTTGCCATATGGCAACCTTCAAAGTTTCCCCCGGATTCTATATTTCCAAAAAATCCGCACACTGTGTGCGAAATGTGATGTGTATCTATGCTTGACATCTGAAAAAAACTGTTATTTAAACTATCACACCCAGCAGTAAATGAAACTGATGCCAAGACTGTTTTTAATTTTCAGCCATTCAGGACCGAAGTTGCCATATGGCAACAGTAAATATTGTTTTAGAAATAATTTTTTTTCAAAAAAACTTTATATTCTGCATCATTTAGCTCAAATCTTAATAAAACAGAAAAAAAATTTCAGTTACAAAACAATTATGTTGATGCGAAAGGGTTAACTGTGGCTGCTCGCTGCTACTTTAAGTGACTGCCTAGTGAGCCTAGCAGTTTGGCCGGCCCTGTGAGCATGCAGCAATTACTTGCAGGGAAGTAACAATGTAATATCAACCTCTCTGGCAATCCTCCAGCAGGGAAATACCTACTGTACCTGAATGGAATACTTCGAGCTCTGATTTGGAAAGGAGAGTAATTTTAAATCCTAAAATTCAAATCCAGACTAGCATCAGGTCAGAGGGCAAGCTCCAGGAAACAGTCTGTTCTAGGAAGCAGCCAGAGTAACACGCCTGTAAGTACCCTGTCTTTCTGAATAAAATCTAAAGCTCATGAGCCTATATGGATTCAGCCACATAAAAATGTTGTCAGAAGGTTTGGTACCTTGATAAGCAGAGGGCCAGCAGAATTCCAGAAGCACGATTCTCAGCCATAGCTGCAAATCGGATTGCAGTCCCTGGGTCCTTGAAAGTGGCAGGTGATGTCTTCAACAACTGGATCTTGTTGAGAACACAGTGGGAGAATTATAAAACTGCTGAATGAAAAAGACAAGAAAGTAAGGGTTGTAACCCTATTAGCTGTAATGGACAAATAATGACACATGCTGCTGGGGAGGGTTCCTGCAAAATTTTGAATGAACTCCAAAAGCATTTTCATCCCACCAGAAAAGTGATATATGAAGGCTTCCTCTTCCACAAATGTGCTGAAGCATCTGCACGGACAGAGACCAGTTTATTGCCTGTCAGTGAAAACATTTCTGATAAATATGTATGAATATGTGATTTCACAGGCATCAAAGATAAGGGAATTAGAAAAGAATGCTGAAAACCTTGCCCCCCATATCCCAGTATCCCTGCAAGAGGCCACAAATTATGTTTAAGGTGAAGCATGAAGACTCACATGTTGAGCATCTCAGAGCCAGAAATGGTGAATCATCTAAGCATCATAGTGTGCCAGCAAGCTGTGCACCGAAAGCTCTGGCTTCTGTGGGACATAACATGAAGCTGATAAGTGCCCAGCCTATGGCTCATCAGGTAGACACTGTGATAAGGAGAATCTCTATGTCAGAATTTGCAAGAGTATAACACATCCCAGAATTGAAATGAACAATAAAGACCTAAGCAGTGAGATCCTATCCGTATATGACATTAGAGCAGTATAGGACAAGCATAAGAGACTGAATGCCAAATAGTTGGTGAATATAATGGGCTACAAAGTTTTTCCCAGCATCATGCAAGCTGGAACAACAAAATGACAACCAAGCAAATGCTAAATGTAACTATGTGATGGCACAATCATCACCTCTTTTATTTTTTTTTCACTCTTTATTTTCAAATATTTTACAGTGACATTACCAGAAATAATAATAAGAAAAAACAGGTTTCCACATTTGCCAGTTGTTCCACTATATACCTAACAGGGAAGATATTAGCCGTCTAATCTATACATCCACACTCCTGACTACATCCCTTCCCACCTGTGCAAACCTTCAAACCAAAGACAAATCCAAATTCAACTTTAACACAACCCTTAAGGATGACGTCACTGCGTGCCTAAGCAAGAGGGGTGGGGAGGGCACAACCGAATAGGGGAGGCACCTGGACAGGGGGACCCGGGGAGCCCAACCTGACAACAAATCATGAAGAAGTTAGAGCCCCAGCATGGACCCACCAACCAGGGCGCCACCAACAAGCACTCCTGGCAAGCTGATCCGCGAAACTGAAGCTCCACTGGCTCCAAAAGAGAGAGCCAGCTGGATCCCCCTCAACCCACTCCCACCCATTTCCATCTCTCCCCAGATGCCTCACCCGGAGGCCAGATTTTATTGAAATCCTCCAGTCCTCCATGTACCATGGCTACACCCCTCTCCAATTCCATAATTTGCGCAATATTAGCAGACCATTCCAGAATCGTAGGGGGAGCTGGATCCTTCCACTTGTGTGCAATGGTCATGCGGGCTGTTAGAAAAAGAAAATTAAGCAAACATCTACAATTCAGTCATAATGGGGGGCCGTCCTTCTGAATAACCCAACAACATCAAAGAGGGATCAAGAGGGAAGACTACCCCTGTAGGCTGCCCACCTATCTCCCGCAAAGTCCTCCAAAAGAGTTGCACCCCACTGCATGTCCAGAGGATGTGCAGAAGGCTACCCCACTCACCACACCCTTCCAACACCTATCCTCCCACTGCGGATATATGGAATGCAATTTCGCAGGCGTAAGATACATTCTATACATCACTTTACATTGGGAGTCCAAATGATTCTGTGAGATGGATATTTTCCCCGTATTTTCACATATGTCTGCCCACTACTCCTCCGACCAGGATCTTCCCAAATCTCTCATCCACCTCTGCTGATACCCATGTAGACCAAGGGGTGTGCTCACCAGGACAGAGTAAAACTGAGCTAAAAGCCCTAAAACAGTTTCCAAGGGGTGGGCTGGTTTACTAAAATGATCCCTATGAGTTAGGAAGAGGTGTTGCACTTGAACAATGAAAAAAAATGTGGCTGCATTGTCGTGCATTTCGCCAAAATGTCATCCTGACCCAGTGGCCCCTGGTCCCCTAGATAATCCATCACCTGCTCCATTCTGTTCTCCACCATCCATCTAAACCTTATCATATCCTCCCTGCAGGGAGGGAATAACTCACTCAATGTAAGGTAAGCCAAGTGCGACAGGGGTGGGTACAGCTTAACTTTACAAACAACCCTCTGCCAAATCCCCAAAGTAAGCCCCGCCAGCGGATGCTGCAGTACCCCAGCCCCCATCTGCCCCGCTCCAAAAATGGAGCAGCTCCAATACGGGTCACCCCCGTTTCTACCCCTTCTATCGGGATCCAATGCTGAGCAGGGTTCCCCGTGCAGCCCCAAAATACATTTTAATATTGGGGAGAGCCAGGCCCCCCACGCATCGTGGTAACATCAGAAGGTTAAGCTTTACCCTCGTTCTCCCATTTTTATTTTTATTTATTTATTTATTTATTTAACATTTATATACCGCATCTTCCAAAGTTCAGTTGCGGTGTACAATTAACAACAATTAACAAAGCGCAGTTTGTTTTACATAGAACGTCATAACTTTTACATAGAACATCATAAATTAAACAAACACAGTTTTATAAACAAACAGTATATTTAAGCCATTCCACAAAAGAAAGTTAGCAGCCAATTCAATTCCCTAAAAAATACATCTGAGATGTAACAGGGTATCATCAAAAATAAATAGATGAATCTGGGCAGGATGTTGATCTTTATCACATTAATCCTGGTTAATAAGGAAGGAGAAAGAAATCCCCAAGATTCTCCTTACATAGAAACATAGAAATATGACGACAGAAAAAGACCACATGGCCTATCTAGTCTGTCCTTAATCTGCTTAAGCAACGGAGGGAAGTGAATGTTGAACAGCTGATCTCGTCGGACTGGAATTTTTACTCCTAAATATGACAACTGACTATACTCCCATTGATACACATACCAAGTTCTGAGCCTCCCCTCCAAGGCAGCATCGACATGGAAAGGCAGCAGCACTGACTTGGAAGTATTCAGTTTGTATCCCTAAACTATCGCGTAATCCTCCAACACCTCCTGAAAAGCCACAAGAGACTGCTCTGGGCACAATAAGAACAACAAGGTATCATCTGCATACATTGCTAGCTTGTGTTCCCGATCTCCTGCCACCACCCCTCTCACCCGGTCATTCTTCCGCAAGGCCTGTACGAATGGTTCTAAAGAGAGCACGAAAAGCAGGGGTGACAGAGGGCAACCCTGCCTCGTCCCCCATCCCAAAGGGAAGCTCTCAGAGAGATTGCCGTTAATACACAATGAGGCTATAGGGTTGTTATATAATGCCTTAACTACCCTCAGAAAATTAGGACCAAAATTAAACAACTCAAGTATGGCCAGCTAAAAATGCCACTTCACATGGTCGAATGCCTTCTCGGCATCTAATGCTAGAAAAACACATGGCTGTTCGACCAGGCCTAATACTCTTCTAATGCGATCTGTTGAGTTCCGCCCCGAGATGAATCCAGTTTGGTCTATGTGTACAATATCTGGGATGACTTTATTAATCCTTCTCGTAAAGAGCTTAGCTAGCAACTTAGCATCTGTATTGAGAAGGGAGATTGGCCTATAAGAGGCCGGAGAAATTAGGTCCTTGCCCTTCTTATGTATTCATGTGATATGAGCCTCCAGAAAAGAAGAGGGACAATCCCCCGCTCCTTTGCCTGATTAAAGACTCGAGCTAGCAACGTGACAAGCACCCTTCCAAAGGTCTTATAAAATTCTGGGGGGAACCCATCCGGCCCCACAGCCTTCCCCTGCAGAAGACTAGAAGACCTGTAAAATTTCTGAGGATGTAACTGGACTGTCTACTGTCTCCTTCGGCTCCAGCGTTAGGCACTACCCTATCTTATCCTGCAGGTAGTCCCCTTAGCTGCGCTGCCTCTGCGTTGCTTTCAGAACTATAAAGCTGAGAGAAAAATGGCAGAAAAACACGTTTGATGCCTTCCTTATCACTCAATAGCACCCCCGCCTCATCCCTCACTTGCAGGATAACCGTTTGCCATTGCTTCTGCTTTAACTGTTGCGCCAGCAATTTATCAGTCTTCCCCCCCCCCCCTCGTGTAGTATAAGGAATTCATCCTATTCTGGGAGACCTCTGCCTGTTCTATCAAATAGCTCCTTAGTTCCCCCCTATTCAGCAGTAATTTAGCAGCCAGTACCGAACTAGGGGTCTCAGCATATTCCATTTGCAACGTCTGTCCAGAATGAACAAATGGATGATGAAATGCTCAAAGAAATCAGGGAAGCTAACGAACATTACAATACAGTATTAACAGTGGATGATTTCAATTACCCCAGTATCGACTGGTTAAGTGTCACTGCAGGACAAGCTAGGGAGATAAAGTTTCTAACTGAAATAAATGACTGCTTCTTAGAGCAGCTGGTTCATGAACTGATGAGCAGAAGCCATTTTGGACCTAGTCCTTGGTGATACACAAGATCTTGTGCAATTCTTCTTCTAGGTTTCTCCTTCTCTTCTCCCGCTCTCTCTTCCTATATGACCCCAGGGCTATAAAGCTGCCCCTCAGGACCGCCTTCAGCACATCCCATACTGTCTCCAGTGCCACTTCTTCCCCATCATTCTTCCCTATATATAGAATCTAATCTGTTTATCTCCCTCACCTGAGCCACATTGCCCAACAAAGAGAGATTGAGCCGCCAAGACCTCCCTCTTTCTTCCCCAATTGTAAATGAATGGGGGCATGGTCAGACCAGACTATAGGGTCGATGTTGCACTCCATGACCACTGGCCCAGCATGGAATTTATTAGGAAATAATCAATTCTAGAGTAGGAGGCATGTGATGACGAATGACACGTGTATGCCCGAATACCGGGGTGCCTAGTCCGCCAGATGTCGACCAAGTTATATTGCTTACATAAATGATAAACAAAATTTCATTCCTCTCCTGCCCTCCCCATCCTATTCACTATGCAGTTAGGTGCCACATTAAAGTCACCCCCATATACCATTGAAGGGACTACTATCTCGTTGTTTCCCTAAACAGTGACTGTAGGAACTGCTGCTGTCCTATATTTGGAGCATAAACATTGATCAAGCAAAGGGTGATGTTGGGACAGCTCAGCTCCAGAGCTAGGGCCCTACCTTGTTTATCTTTCCATTTCCGCAGTACTTGACAGGAACACCCCCTCCTAATTAGTAAGGCTACTCCAGCACTATTCGTGGACCCCGGGGAGTGGAAAACCTCCGCCGCCCAGGGCGGACGGAGCCTTCCCATATTCCCTGCAGCCAAGTGAGTCTCCTGTAGCAGATACATGTCAGAATGGTAGGCGGGCAGCTCTCTAAGCATTAATTTTCTTTGCCTCTTAGTCTGAAGCCCCCTAACATTGACAGATGTAAACATAATATTCATTGCTGTCCTGGGCTTCTGCTCACCTCCCCACCACCCTCCGCCCAGCACACAGCTTACCAAGGCATTCATAATACCCCACATCAAATAAGACCTCAATCTAGTGTGAACAATAAAACAAACCAAAACACAAAAATAACAAGATTCAGTCCCGATGTGCCGACTGGAGGGTATCCTCTGAGGCAGAATGGTGAGCATGGCCTTCCAAAAAGGGAACAGTTCTCTTTCCACTGGAGCCTGGGTTCAGCCAGCCATCAGTCCCGTTTCCAACAGAAGGGCAACAAATATAGTCCCTCAACAAGGAACGAGATCTTCGCTCCTCCACACCACTCTCAAGGAACAGTTCTCCCAACATGAAATCCTCCCTCGATTCATGAGGAGCACTACTAGTTTGCTCTCCCTCTTCAGAGTTGCTGTGTGCAAATGCCTGGACAACTTTCTGATGGCTCTTCTCGTGCAGCTTTATTAAATCAATCTTCCTCTTGGCCAGGCTCTCTCTGCCCGGAGGCCTTTGCAGCCGTAGGCTTTCAGTCGGGGAGGAATCAGAAAAATGGAGAGCCAGGAACACCCTCACCTCCTTGGGATCAGTGAAAAACAACTGCTCGCCTTTCCACAGAATCCTTAATTTGGCTGGATAGAGCAGCGTTTGTAGCACTCCGTGGCTCACCAATCTTTTCTTTATGTCTCAGAAAGCTTGCCTCCGTTAGTCCAAGTCAGCACTGTAATCCGGAAAGATCCAAATTTTAGTGTTTTTATAAGGGATCCCCCCAACTTTGCGGGTCTGCTATAAGATCCAGTCTCTATGGTGAAAATTAAGAATTTTAGCTAGCACTGGTTTAGGCCTTCGCCCTGGCTGTGCAGGCCTCCCAGGGACTCTATGGGTCTGCTCGACAATGCAGGCTTCTGGAAGGGGGGAGCTCCCTAAATAAATCCCAGAGCAGTCTTTCGATGAAATCCTTCATGGAAGCTGTCTGCTCACCCTTTGCCAGGCCCAGGATCCGAATATTGGATCTGCGTGATCTGTTCTCCAAATCATCAACTTTCGCTAACAATCTCTGCACCATCTCCTGCTGAGCCGTAGAGTCCCATTTTAGTTCCATGATGTCATCCTCCGTGCCCACAGTTCTTTGCTTGGCTTGCTCTAAACGCTATGTTGTGGCTTGGATTTTGGGCCATGCTTCTCGTATTTCCCCTTGTATGGCTTCCAATCTTCCAGCTAATTCCGCATTACCTGCCTTGATTGCAGCCAAAATTACTTCTGTTTCCAACTGGGGGACATCCTCCTTGCTTCCTTTCGACTTTGCGATCTGGATAGCTAGGCCATCTGCTGCGGGGGAGGACCTTCCCGTCTCCACGCTGCCACCATCCTGCACAGTGAGGCACTCTGCCATGGTAGTTTAGCGGGAGGTTTTTGCAAGCTTTACAGCAGAGTTTGCCGATTTAGAAGCCTTTTGGGGCTCCTGCTTCAATCCCATTTCTATCCTCTCCGCAATCTAGTCAGAGAACCGCCAAATTCTCATCCAAAATCAGCACTTTATCAACTGGTGTGGAGGAACCAGAGAAATGCGTCCTTTTCTCTAGCCCTCCATCACGTGACTCGATCATCACCTCTTAAGACAATGTATGTTATAAAAAGAGCATAAAGGGAGAATATACCAGCTGGATTTTAAGCTGTACACTGAACAGAAACCTCTTCTGTCAGTCAACACTAGTGAACACATGAAACTTGTAAAGCTAAAACTTAGACAATAAACAATGAACTTAGACAATCAGTGCACAAGAGCACCATAGCTAGAGTGACTATTGATAACATGAGCTGTAACTCAATGCAATGATGATTTGAAGGCCTGGGGGGTCTCCAAGCACATTATTACTGAAAATAGAGCTATTCAGCCTGTGCTACATCTGCCATGCTGGGTCCCACTAGCACTGAATGAAAAGGTGCTGAAGGCTGGAAAATGAATAGAAAAGGATGGCTTCATTACAGCATTGACAAAGCCCACAGACTATGTAAGAGCATTGAAGCCATAAAGAAATCAGGACAACTCCAGATCTGCAAAGACGTAAACAACGGAAGTATGATATTGCTCAGGGCTAATTACAGATGCCCACAACAGAGGAAATCAACATAGACCTGGCCAAAGCAAAAAAGCTGGATATTGACAAGTTCAGTTAAAGGAAGAAGAGAATTATCTGACAATATCTTGGACATGAGCAGGACATTACAGAAGGCTAAAAATACCATTTGGAATAAAATCTGCTGCAGAGGAATATTAGCATCATCAACAAGATGAACGGAGAGACCTCAAAGGAATTACAGCCACAGCTGATGACACGCTAGTGCATGGATATGGAAATAACTGAGGAAGCAGCAGCAGCAGATCATGCCAACGACTGCAAGAAGCTTTTAGAAAGAGCTAGAGGAGTCAATCTGAAACGTAACAAAACAAACCTCATTCTTATGGAAATGCCATATATCACACACTGGTAGAACGCTTAGGGCTTACATAGAAATATAGAAACATCCCCTTTCACCCTTGTCCTATGTCCCCTCTTAGCAGAACTTGCTTTCAATCAAAAGAGGCTCCCCTCCTGTGCATTTATGCCATGATGTATTTAAACATCTCAGTCATATCATCTCTGTCCTGCCTTTCCTCTAAAGTCTGTCCTCATATGCTTTATAACGAAGACCATTAACTATTTTAGTAATCACCCTCTGCACCAACTCCAACCAGTTTATATCCTTTGGAAGGTGCAGTCTCCAGAATTGCACACAATACTGCAAATGAGGTTGCACCAAAGACTTAACAGTATACAGAGGGACTATCGCCTCTTTTCTTTTGCTGGCCATTCCTCTCCCTATGCACCCAAGCATCCTTCTACCTTTCGCCGTCACCTTTTCTACCTGTTTAACTACTTTGAGATTGTCAGACACAATCATGCCAAGGTCCCATTCTTCTTTCGTGGATAGAAGTAAGTCAGCCCCTATACTGTACCACTCTCGTGGATTGTTGCAGCCCAAAGGCATGACCCTACATTTTTTAACATTAAATCTCAGCTACCAAATTCTAGACCATTCTTCAAGCTTAGCTAGATCCCTCCTCATGTTATCTACACCTTCCTGGGTGTCTACTCTATTGCAGATTTTGGTATCATCTGCAAAGAGGCAAACCTTACCTGACAGCCCTTCCGCTATATCACTAACAAAGATGTTAAAAAGAATCAGAACAAGGACAGATCCTTGGGGCACACCACTGGTAACCTCCTTCTCCTCAGAGTGAGCTCCATTTATCTGTACTCTTTGTCGCTTCCCACTCAAACAATTTCTAACCCAAGCAGTAGCACCCTAGGGATGGACCCTAAAGTTCAGTTTGTTTATAAGTCACCTGTGAGGAACGGTGTCAAAGGCTTTACTGAAATCTAAATACACCACATCTTGGGCTTTCCCTCGTTTCAACTCCCTGGTCACCCAGTCAAAGAAATCAATCAGATTTGTATGACAAGACCTGCTTCTGGTGAATCCATGCTGCCTCGGATCCTGTAATCCACTGGACTCCAGAAATTTCACTATTTTCTCTTTCAGCAGCGTTTCAAATAATTTACTCACCACTGAAGCTAAGCTAACCGGCCTGTAGTTTTTCAACCACATACTAACTTCCACTTTTGTGTAAAGGCACCACATGAGCCTCTCTCCAGTCCTTTGGCACCACTCCCGACTCCAACGAGGCATTGAAAAGGTCAGTCAGTGGAGCTGCTAGAACGTCCCCAAGTTCCCTCAGTATTCTAGGGTGTATCCCATCCGGTCACATCACTTTGTTTACTTTGTTTAGCTGGTTTCCCATGAACACAGTCTTCTGAAAATTGATCAAGATGCCCCTCACTTCTGTTCCTGTTTGTGAGTGTTTTCTGAGGTCCTGTTCCTGGTTCTTCATCTGTGAACACAGAACAGAAATATTTGTTAAGCAATTCCGCTTTATTTTCATCAGCTTCTACATATTCCTCCCCTTCACACTTGAGTCTGACAATACCACTTTTGCCCTTCCTCTTCTCGCTAACATATCTGAAAAAATCGTATCCCCCCATTTTATTGCATTGCCTATTTCCTCCTCTTTTTGCATCTTTGCTTTCCTGACTACTTTGCTAGCTTTTCTAAGTTTTTCCAAATATAGATGCCTGTCTTTTTCTTTTTCTATGATCTCTTGTATTTCATGAAGGCCTCCCTTTTTTCGTTCACCTTTTCATCTACTTCTTTCGAAAACCATAGCGGTCTCCTTTTCCTTTTACCTTTATTTACCATTTTAACAAAAAGGTTGGTTGCCCTTAAAATATCCCCTTTTAGTTTTGCCCACTGTTTTTCTACATCCCCCAGCTGTTCCCATCCCTCTATCGACTCTCTGAGGTATTGGCCCATCTTGGCAAAGTTAGTTTTCCTAAAGTTTAAGACCCTCACTTTTGAATGGATTTTATCAGCCCTAGTCCTAATACTGGATCACTGGATGCAAAATGATCTCCCACTATAACATCAGAAACACTTTTGCCATTGGTAAGCACAAAGTCCAGTATGGCCCCTTTATGTGTGATGTCTATTACCAATTGCCTGAATAGTTCTCCCTGTAGAGAATCCAGGATCTCCTTACTTCTAGATGATACTGCAGCAGGAATGTGCTAATCAACATCTACCATATTGAAATCCCTTATCAGTAGCACTTCCCCATTCCTAGCAATTAACTTTCTGTCCACCTCTGTATATCACGCCAATGCAAATAGATTTCTCTTTCCCTCTTTCTAGTTTAACCCACAGTGCCTCCTCTCTCCCTTTTAAGCTCTGTAATTCCAAAGCTTTAAAATTATTTTTTACATATAGTGCCACTCCTCCATCCCTTCTTCCTACCCTGTCCTTTCTGAATAAAGTATAGCCTGGTATAGATGCATCCTAGTCATGGTTTTCTGTGAACCATGTTTCTGTAACTGCCACTAAATCCAAGTCAGCCACTCCCACCAAAGCTTCAACATCAGGGATCTTATTTCCCATGCTGTGGGCATTTATACACACTGCTTTCCATATGTTACCCCTTTTACCCATTTCCATAAATGTATTTAATGTTTCACTTACCTGGGGGCTTTCTTCACCCATACTCAACGAATCTAGTTTACTTACCACCAAGGTTAATCTAACTGGCCTGTAGTTTTTAACCAATGTATGTGGCTGTTTTGCACACTCTGGATCTCTGAGCTGAGACTCATTTGAGAGGTTTTTTTATCGACCTTTGATGTACCGAGTTTATACCAGTGTTTGTGGCTTCCAACCTGGTCTGACTCGCCCTCTGATACATTTGTATTGTATTGTGGCCTGGAGGGATACTGAGGTCTTTTTTCCTTTCATGAGCATTGGTTTGATGATCCATAAGGGGCGGTCTTGTATTGTAGCTCAACATTTTAGGTTGTGCTGCTTTAGTATTTGTGTTGTGTGTTTTTTTGAAGTCTGGCTAAGCTAAGAGGTTTGTGGTTGAGTGTTTGAGGATCTCCCAAAATAGACAGGTCTCAGCTGAAGTGTCAGACTAAGACAAACCACCAATCTGGGGAGCAGCAGAATGGATCGGTGTTGTAAGAGGAGGATAACATTTCTGTGACAAATGCAACAACACTGGAAATAACTACGTCAAAGAAAGGTCTGGCAAATTTACTTCTGTGTCTTGCCACGAAAACCCAGTGGATAGTCACAAAACAAATTGCACTATAGTGCTGAAAGATGAGACCCCCAGGTTGGAAGGCATTTAAATGGCTACTGGGGATGTGCTGAAGGCGTCTCAGAGTAAAGCCAGTATTTATGATGTGGTTGGATCTGCTGATGTAGTTGTGCATGAAATGAGAGTCACAAGTTGCAAAGATGTCTTACATATTGGGACATGGAACATACGAAGCATGAACCAAGGGAAGTTGGATGTGGTCAAGAATGAAATGGAATGTGTACAACTCAATCTGTTGGGTGTCAGTGAACTGAAATGGACTTGTTTTGGGCACTTTGCATCTGATGATAATATAGTCTACTATGCTGGAAATGAAAGACAAAGAAGACATGGTGGTGTATTTATAATTAAGAAGAAACTTGAAGAACTGTAATGAAATACCATGCAGTCAGTGAATGCTTAATTTCTATTCATCTACAAGGAAAGCCCATCGGCACAAATTCAGCTATATGCCGCAACAACAGCTGCAGAAGAGGAAGACGTTGATGAGTTCTATGAATAAGTACAAGCTGAAATTGACAGAACATGCAAACAGGATATCCTGATAGTCATGGGTAACTGGATTGCAAAAGCTGGCAACAAAGAAGAAGGCAAAGTGATTGGAAAATATGGACTTGGCAACAGAAACAAAGCTGGAGAAAGACTGATAGAATTCTGCAAGACCAATGATCTATTCACCTCAAACACCTTCGTCCAGCAACACAAGTGCCGACTGTACACATGGACTTCACAGAATGGATTGTATAGAAATCAAATTGACATCAGTGGAAGACAATGATGGAAAAGCTCTATAACATCAACAAAGACAAAACCTGGAGCTGACTGTGGTACAGATCACCAACTTCTAGTATGCAAACTCAAGCTAAAGTTGAAAAAGAGCAAGCCACTCATGAATATAACAAAATATGACCTTAGGAATATACAACTGGAATTTAAAGACTGCCTGAAAAAATGATTTGCTGCTTTAGATACAAATAACAGAGTTCCAGAAAATTTATAGGATGACATCAAGAAGGTTGTGTTGGAAGAAAGTGAGAAGTCTCTACATAAGGTGAAAAAGCAAAACCAGCCAAAATGGATGACTGAAGAAACTCTGAAAATTGTCCAGAAACACAGAGAAGCTAAAATCAGAGGAGAAAGAGAGGCAATCACAGAACTCAACAGAGATTTCCAAGACTTGGAGAAGTACTACAGTAACACATGCAAGGAAATAGAATCAGAAACTATTAGAGAAAGAACAAGATCGGTTTTTCTAAAGCTATGCGAGTTAAAGAAAAAATTCTAGCCTGTTATTGGAATGCTACAAGATGCTCAAAGATCCATGTTAAAAGATGCTGAGAAGATCTAGAAAAGGAGGAAAGAATATACAGAGTCATTATACCATAAAGATCAAGTGGACCAACAGCTGTTTCAACTTGTACCTTTATAATCAGGAACCATTGGTGATGAAAGAAGATGTCTAAGCAGCATTGAAAGCATTATCACAGAGCAAAGCACCAGGCATTGATGGCATGCCCATTGAAGTATTACAGCAGTCGGAAGAAGCTGTTTCCAAATTTCCTGGCAGAGCCTTGTAAGTATGGTTTCTACTCAAGATCATTCAGCAGAGACTACAACCATACCTGGAACAGGCAACTATACCTGAAGTGCAAGCAGGGTTTAGGAAAGGGTGAGGAACGAGAGACATCATCACGGATGTGAGATGGATCCTTGAAAAGACAAAATAATACCAAAAGGATATCCATATGTGTTTTATTGATTACAGCCAGGCTTTTAACTGTGTAAACCATGAGAAACTCTGGGCCACATTAAGAAGCATGGGTATACCAGAACATCTGATGCTTCTTGATCAATGTAAAGATTGTGCAAGAGAACTAACAGCTCAAACGGAACTAGGAGAAACAGAATGGTTCAAAATCAGCAAAGGTTTATGGCAAGGCTGCATACTTTCCCCCTACCTCTTTAATTTATATGCAGAACAAATCTCCAGAGAAGCAGGACTGTATGAAGACAACCGAGGATAGAAAATTGGTGGAAGTCATCAACAACCTTCGCTGTGCTGATGATACCACATTACTAGCTGAAAGTGAAGATGATATGAAACATTTGCTTCTCAAGATCAAGAAACATAGGGGTATGTTTACTAAACGGCAATAGCTTTCCTGGAGCTATGTGCAGCGATAACGTGAGGAATGCCATATAAGGAAGTGGGCATACCAGCGGTAAGGTAGCAATGGCCGACTAACGCGCGTTAGGATGCGCCTTGGCCAGTTAGCGCACGGTAACGTTGATTTTGTGTGGTGACCTGCAGTCCATCTGTAGCCAGCCAGAGCTGTGATAAAAACCATATAGGTGTAGCCCACTGGTTACTACAATGACTGCCGAGGCAGAGGTCATGAGTTTGATCCCTTAGTGGTCCTATTTAATAAGGCTGTCCAAGGCAATTACTTTTCAGTCCTGTAACAGTGAGACACATCACCACAATCTGTGCTGCTAGCCAAAAACACCCTCGCCTCGGTGCCGTAACCTAAGGCGCCTTTTAGGGCGCCCTATAAGGTACATCATGAAGTGCCATGCCAGCCAAGGCTGACCATAATGTTCCCTGTATGGCGCCTTATAGGGCGCCGTAGGATAAGGCAGTGAGGTGAGGGTGTTTTTGGCTGGCAGACACAGATAGACAGACAGAAGGATGGTTGGCAACTATGATGAGGGAGTAGTTTTGTAAGATAGGCATAAAAAAAGGAGAACAGAGAGGAATTGAGCCCATGACCACTGCACGAAAGTCAGTGCACAAACCGGTAGGCTACACCACCAAGGTGAGTTCCACAGCAATGGCTGCATACAAGAACACTGCAGGGCACCACACAAAAAGCCTGCTGTCTGCCAGGATAGGGCAACCCCACCAGTAACCATGATGCAACGCACATGCAGAAGAGCTGTCTACAGCTCATATCACAATCTGTAATTGGTACGAGAGCCACATATAAACACATGCACGCACACAATGAAATGTTATGCAGTGGAGACAGCATGTAAAAGAGCAGAGAACCTAAAACCAAAGGGCGGCAGGGGATGGTCTGTGGACCAGGGCAAAATGGGGAACAGAACGGAAAAGGAGCACATGAGAATTGAATCTGCACACCGACGTGGCTCAGACCACCTCAACAACAGCAATACCAATTTCCCAAGCCAAGTGTTCACGTGGACAGTACAAAGAAAGAGCCATATGTAACAGCTAATATGTGACAGATAGGCTGCATAAAGGGTACACTGTGGCATACAGTGAAGAGATGGACGGGTGTGTGTGGAGAGGTGATGAAGCTGCAGCCAGTTCATGGTCAGGTTAGCAGAACATAAGAAACCAAAAAAAGAACATGTGGGAATCAAACCTGCAACTTATGGTGCCCCAACAGACGTCCGTAACCACTATCCCAACAACCACAGCAAGCACAATGCAAATATGTTCCTTCAAAGGGAATGTATGTATGGAAACCCGTAGCACCCTGTGATGTGGCAGATGGCTGGCAGATAGACAGCTGCCACCGTACAAGGATGTGAGCACAGGTGGGCCATGTATATCACCAGTAAATCACTAAATACGTGTGTCAGTGTGGTCAGGCAGCAGCAGAGACAAATGTGTGTCTAATGCCTATTTTTATTTGTTAATTAGTTGACATATTGTATATTCCGCCTTTCATGATATCAAGGCAATTCGTTTACAGTGAACAAACTGAAATCACATTGAGCAGGGCAGCAACCCATATGTCACACAAAATTCACTGGCTCGTCTACAGATGATGAGCAGGACAGATAATTATCTGCAGTAGCTGCATGGTATGCACTATGCAGTAGCCCCCCACCACCCACATGCAGCTGCACGCCCCAAATGCCGTAGTCACATATGTGTGCATGTAGACAGTAGGCGGTGCATGATGAGGACCCAACACACATTAGTCATGAATGTCCCCAAAAACATATCTCTCCGCCAAAATAGGAGGCACAAACCTGAGAAAGCATACTTAGCAAAATGTGTGCAAGTGTAAACACAGATATATATATGTTACAGCAGTCAGATACTGCATTATACCAATCAAAGCGGCACAAATGTAACCAAAAGCGGTGCCAAAATGCAAAATGAGGACATGGTAACAGGTACAAGAGGCACATGTTCCCAGAGAATAAACAAAGCAGGACCTCACACACATGCAGAGATAGCACTATGCAGAAGGTCCTCTGCAATGGGTGCTGTGGATACAGGATCCTCCCACATATGTCACGGGACATGGAATGCACAAATGAAGGAAGAAAATGGACACTCACACTGCCACACTGCAAAGTTACCGGTGCATTGTGAGTGGCGGAACATCAGGGGATAAATAGGACTGTGCAGACATGCAATGCTATGTTTGTAAATCTATGTAGAGCGGCACATCTGTACAGTAACCAAACACAATAACATGTACATAGAGGTAGAAAGAAAGGTCAAATATGGAGCAGTATCCCACACATAATCCACACTGCCACATGCACTGGTGTACCAACATATTCAGTCACATGCACCGTGTACGTTGAACCATGACACAGTGATGCCCCAAATGCACTGTAATACCCTTGGTGAGGGCAAACATCAATCCAAGATGTTGGCGTGCATCAAAGTGGTGTGGTGGTAAATACTGTGTCATGGCCAAGTGCAGGGTAGCCATACAAATACAAGAGGACCTACACAATGTTCCCTTTGTGCCACATGCATGGCTGTATGCTCCTGTTGAACCAAACAGATGAGGATATCCTGTGGTGCAGGTCACACACATGGGCAGCACACACTAACACAATGTCAGATGGATGTACAGCATACAGCGAGTATGTGAGTCCCTGTTGCACATGTAGGGACCAGTACACAGTGGCCACAGTGCAAATGGCGTCTGCAACCCAACATGGCCCGTTAAGACTGTCCGTGAATCCCTGGGCATGCATAGTCAAGTATGACACCTCAATGTGCCACAGTACTCAAAAGGTGATGTGTGTCTCCTGCGATGAACATGACGCCCAGGCAGAGCACGGTAGCAACGGTGTGCTGGACAGCCCTGTTATGCTCAAAGTAGCAGTCCAACAATAATGTCCATCATCGGGATGTGTCCCGCTCGCATAGGTCAACCATCTTATGGCACCATCTCTCAGGGATCATTGCATGGTGTTGCTGTGTCTTCCAGCAGGTGGGTGATGGTGACCACAGATGCAGTGTAGTAGATGTGCTGTGTGTGTCCCCTGCCCTGTGTCAGAAGAAGGAGAAACACTGTCATGGTATGCTGTACTCAACATTAGCAAAGCAAAAAAACCTCAAAAACAGAACAATCACTGAACTCTGTAGAACAAATATAAGATTGTCTGTCTGAATTGCAAGCGAACTAAATATGTATTAATATGTTATCTTTTTCATCTTTCTTTTTTGTCGGGTTTCACACACCAGGGAAGAGTATTATTGTAACTGCAACCCAATCCAAGTGTAACCCCTTTTAATCAATTCGAAATTCCTAGTGATACAAAACTTTAAATAGCTAAACTTAGCTTCAGTGATCCAGAATCCACATTGTTAGCAATATTCATACATGACACACGTGTTTCAGGCCGACAGGCCCTGCTTCAAGTGTGACTCGCTTAGAAGAAATGATTCAGAATTTTCCAAAAGACGCTAAGTCCTGTGACTCATAAATGTAACGCTTGCAAAAACTGTGATTAGCTGATCAAGATGACATCACCAAAAGGAGGAGGAGCTCCAGGGAATTCAAAATGAATGAATGAGTGAGTGAATAGATACCACAATAGGTAAACATCCAACCCTCCTCCTCCATACAACATCAGGGCACATTGCAGGGAGTCAAACATCAGTATGTATGTAATGAAATGTCAGACATGCAAACATTACATGATCACAACACACAACACAGTGCATGTTGGGGACATTTGGAAAGGGCACCACAGATGAGGGTGTCATATGGACATGGTCATGTGCATGCCCATGTCACACAGGTGGCTCAGAGGTCCGCCTCCTGCCCAACAGCGGTGGTGCACAGAGACCTCACAGAAAACCTCTACAAAAGAAACAGCAAAACGCAAACATGTAAAGGTTGATGTTAGTCACAAAAGATCCAAGGTGGAACTTACCATGTGTGTGCAGCAGGTGTCTGCTAGGGACTGTCTGAGGCAGGCAAAAGGGCAGAAGACGTCATAGTAAAGATAGAAGATGTCACAGAAATGTGTTGAATTACCATATCCACATGTCCAGCCATCGTTGCCACATGTCCAAAGTATGGCAACATCTGTAAAACACAAATGCTGATGCGTAGTGGTCTATCAGCACCCAAGAGATAGGTCAGTTGTGGCAAGGAGGCCTATCCAGAGTCTGGGGGAGGACAAAGAGCCAGGGCATTCACCCTAGTAAAGGGCCCCCTTTCACCAAGTCAGGGTAGGAAAGCCATAAGTACCTCCAGGAATCAGAAAACTTCCACGTGGCCCACATTTCATGCTCCCCCTAGTGGAATGAAGGGGAGAGGATACAGGGCCCAGAACTCCTATGGCAAGGAATTCTCCAAGCTCTCAGGTGCCCGAAGTCAGGCTGATTGCCGTCACCTGAGTAGGGAGGGGTTGGAGCTAGAGCCCTGGAAGTATAAACCTAGGCCAGAGCATGAGAAAAGGGAGAGGAGAAGCAGGAAGCCCAGCTGACACGAGCAGAGGCACAGATGCAAGCAAGGGAAGCTTGACTAGTGCTGAGCTGAGCAGAGCAGAGGAGCTGAGCTTCCAGGAGAAGAGAGTGCTAATTGGCATATAGCACGTCTGCAGGAGAGTTTGGAGCCAGGAACAAGAGAAACTCCAAGATCCCCCGGGAGGCTGTTAGCTGAGCACTGTGAGTGAGACGGGGAGTCAGAACCCATGCAGCTGGGAGAGCCCGAGGTGAAGCTGAATGATGAGGACACTCCCATGGACTGTTCCTTTTGCCAAGCTTTAAACCTGGGAACGTAGAGAAAGCAAGCCAATCCTGAAAGAAAGTCTTCCAGGAAAAAGGTACCCATATTCCACAAGCAGAGTGGCTGTGATTCCCATGTGTTTGTAAAGGGGAAGTTTACGGGGACTAAGGAGCAAGCCTGGAACTGTGATAAGCTTGTTAATCACCTGCTGCTGGAATGCTGACACTGGGGTAAGCTAAAGTAGCTATTGGAATAAAGCTTTCTGTTGCCCCTGGATTATATTTGTTACTTGGAAGGTAACCAAGAAAGGTTTGGAGCTGAATAGAAGCTAAGCTACCACAGACTTTAAATGTGATTTTGGTTTTTGTACTTTAGCCAGCAAGGCTAAAAAGGAATGCAATATCCTTGCTGTTAAAGACTGTGTATCCTGAACTACAGAGAACCTTTAAAACAGCATTTTTGTGTGTGGGTTTGTTTTGGACAATGCTCTACTTCAAAGAGTCCTGAACCAACAATCCTGTATGTGGTATGATCGAACCATTGCGTACAAAATAAATTTCTGTCATTTGCCTTACCTCCTTGAGCCTGACTACACCTTTCTGCCTGATGCACCCATACAGCTAAACAAAGACTACATTTCCCAGAGGGCACTGTGGGGAAATAGTTTAAAAAAGCTGAAAAAACGGACAGCAGAAAGTTCCTCTAATAACCACGCCCCTCTAAGCTAGAGGTGAGTGGTGGTGGCGTGACACAGTCCACAACAGAACACATGCACACAAGGATCACATGGTCAACAGCAGTAAGCTAAAGATAGCACAGTCACCACCACACCACAGGTGTACAGACACATCGCGGTGAATGATAATGCTAAAAGGCTGCACAGTGTATCCTTACACAGACATGCCAAAACCACTCACACACACACAGTATGACAAGGTGAGCATGCCACCAGTAGAATACAGCCTGTCTGTGCACAATTGGAGATCAGTGGAGATAAACGTTCAGTCCATGCAATGATATATTGATTTTGGCTGATGCCACAATGTCAGTGAAGGGTGTACATGCTGCCCACCACCAGAACACCTAGGACCTGTAGAGACAGCTCGTTTGGATGTGTCCCAACTACAGTGTTGTAAAACATGAACCTGTCAGGAGCACATGTGCATACTGTCAGACGGCTGCCTGGGTGAGAATCTTCACACTCTTGGCAAGTGCATATTTCTATATGATTTGCAAGGTATTGTGGGCAATGTAGTTCATTCACACCAGACACAGCTGCTGACAATAATTTAGTTGTGCTCTTGGGTAAAGCCAATAAGATATTTATTTATGGGGTTATTTCTCCCAACACAGATATGCTTGGTAGCACATAAATTAGGTTACTTGCTTTTAGTGTTAACTTGGAAAAACAAAGTTAAAATCAGGAAAACAACAAATGAAAAGCCACAAAGCAAGAAACAAACTGTTCTTTTCAGGTTAACTTCTGATTACTTCCCACATAGATACAGAAGTGATTCTCTCCTAGCTCACAAGCAATTAGGTAAGGCTTAATTGCTAGCAGTTACCAGCTGAAACCCCTTAGCTGGCTTGCCTTCCACTGTGTGGGTCAAATCCTGCTTCAGGAGCTTTTCTGAGTAGATTAAAGAACAAATTTGTATTTCTTTGTGATGGTTGCTGTACTTTATAACAGAAAGTTACCAACGGAGTTTAGATAGAGAGCAGTCCATATAAACAGGATCCTCATCTGCTATTATTCCCCCTTGTTCAACAAGCATGGGTTCGATATCATGGATTGGCACAGATGAATCTCTCAATGGAGCATTTTCAGGAGAATACTTGTTTCCCTGCTGTCTTTCAAGGTTATAGCTAGGGCATAGATCAATGTTCATACCTGAGCTTCCATTGCTGCTAGAGTTCCTCTCTATATAGCCTGGCCAGTATGTAGTCCAGTTCTTATGTCCAGCCTTCCAATCCAGATCCCTGGACACTGGATCTCTCTTCACATACCTTCTGGCACAGGTCTTAGGGTCCCTTCCACGTGCAGCCGTCTCCCTCACAGGTAGCCTCTGGTGATTCCTAGCTCTGCAGCACCATTCCTCTGGCTTTCCCCAGTCCAATGGTGTATGCTGGCCCTTGGAATACCTCCCAGTATACGTACTGCTTTGGACTCTTCTAGACCTCTCAAAGGCTTTTCTCTTCCTTCTTCCAAAGGGTCTCTTTCCCTCTCTGTCCGTCCGGTTTGGCTTCTGCTTCTGATGATCCTTCAGATGAAACTGATGATCAAACTCAAGCTGATTCTCAGGATACTGAGGACAATTCTCTGGATATCCAAGGTGATCATGAAGATGGTCATCTGTAGAATAAACTCTACTCTTATTCTGCTTAGATGAGTGATCCTCCCTAACACAGCGCAGCTGTGCTGAATCAGGCCTTGCCCTTTGAGATGAGTGTTCCATCCTAGCACAGCGCAGCTGTGCTGAATCAAGCCCTGCCCTTTGCAATGAGTGCTTGGGGATTACCTCATAGCCTTTTTGATTGAACACACGTTTTCTCACTTCAGCTCCTCTCATGGCTGTTGGAAACCTGGTGCATTCTGGGACTGGTAGTATTTTATGGCAAAATTCTGTTTTCTCATTTCTACCAGCACTGACAGGTTGCTTGTTCAGAGACACTTCACCTTTTCTATAGCCCCTTCCTGAGCTATGATAAGTTTCCTTATCACAATACGTGTGCCTACATGAACATATGGGGCATGGGGGTGGAGGTCAGAGAGGTGTACAACAACATATGTGCAGTGTACAGATAACTTCAGACATGTGTCATGCAGGAGTGTCGCCACAGAACAGTTACCTGTATGTCTACCTAACCTAGTCTCCTTCACGTTGAATGACATACACGCAGTTGCCAGTGCACCACAGCATCAGGCAGGTCCAAAAGCATATTCTGCGGAGTCTGAAACACAAGTGTAACATACATATGTCATGATGGAGCTGTGCAACACACATGGCAACACGTACATGTACGTGAATAAAGATCAGCACTAATTTGCTAAGAAATTACACAAATTAAAACCACATTGCAAAAAGAAAATACGCACAATGAAACTATTACCTATACCTATCAAAAATACAAAATCACATATCACACTCGTATAATCAAATGTAACAGTGTGTTACAAACATATCTATGAATATTACCCAAAAACTATTTAATACCACATACATTAATAAATACATTCATGATACTACATGCTACATACAATTACACCTAATAACACAGGTACGAATACAGAGGTCGCCACATCTAAGAAATCCCTCCTGATATCAACAATAATCCCGCTGTTCTCTACCTTAAAGGTAGGTGTGTGTGAATCATGAGTTCTCATGAAGGAATGAAACAGCAAGTATCAGTGTTGATATAAGGATGGAGATTTTATATGTGAAGACATCTGTATTACCACGTGTGTTAGTAGGTGTAATTGTATGTAGCATGTAGTATCATGAATGTAGTTACTAATGTATGTAATGTATTCCAGATCATACTAGGGGACCTTAACCTTACATCAACAACAACCACACATGCAAACACCTTCATGGAGGCTATGACCCAGCTAGGGTATCAACAGCTAATAACAGAGCCCACCCATGAAAAGGGAAACACACTAGACATGGTTTTCACACCTACAGGAGAGCACAACAACGTTGAAAAACCCCTGATTGAGATCATCCCATTACCCTGGTCAGACCACCACCAAATCAATATGCGGATAAAGCTTCCTACCGTGGCTAAAGACACAAAGGCAAGAAGAATAGCAACCCAACAAAGAAGATTTAACAAACCAAATATGGAATGTCTCATCAAGACCATCAAATCCCACGTAGACTTGGGAAAAACAGACCTCAATGAATTAACGCATAGCTGGGATTCCGGAATTCAAGCCATGGCGATCCCTAAAGAGAAACTCACAACAAACGCAAACAAACACAAATCAGAACCTTGGTACAACATAACGCTGACAAAAATGAAAAGAGACCTTAGAAAACACGAAAGGAAGTGGAGACTTACCAAAACCAACGACCTCAAATCTGTGTACCTCAACCTCCTCGCAAAATACAAGGAAGAGGTAAACAAAGCCAAGAGGATGCACCATACCAACATCCTAAGCAAAGCCATCAACAAACCACGTGAACTCTTTGAACTAGTTAAATCATTAACTAAAACAGCCCAACCCGAACATCAAGGTAGCCCCATACATCCACAAACGCTTGCAAACCACTACGAAAGCAAGCTCACCACCAAAAGCTCCACCCTCTATCTACACACACCATGCCAACGAACAGAGGATGCGCCCAAACAGGCATGGAGTACATTCCACACCATCGATATGCAACAATCCATAAACATACTAACCTCAATAAATACCACCACCTCCCCACTCGACCCCTGTCCAACGGCATGGATCAAAGCAGCAAAAAAAGAAATAAACCAGCAAATATCCCACATCATAAACCAGTCGCTAAGTCAAGGAATAATGCCTGCCCAACTGAAACAATCAATAATAAGACCAATACTAAAGAACAACTCGCTCAATAAGGAAGATCCGACATCATACCGCCCCATCTCCAGCATTTCATTCCTCGCAAAGATCATTGAAAAAGCAGTACTCATACAACTTCAAGAACATCTTGACGACTGTGATACCCTAGATGCGCAGCAATACGGGTTCAGAAGAAATCATGGAGTTGAGACTCTTTTGATAGCGCTAATGAACAATCTCCTCAAAGGCCTAGAAGACAAAAAGAAAATGTTTATACTCATTTTCATTGACATCTCTGCCGCCTTTGACACTGTACACCATGGGATCCTCCTCAATAAATTGGAATCTATAGGAGTAATGGGAACCCCCCTCAAATGGTTCTCCTCTTACATAACGAACAGAACGCCGCAGGTACAATTCAACGGGGAGAAAGCTGAACTGTTCTCTCAAACGCAGGACATACCCCAGGGTTCAGCCCTATCGGCATTACTGTTCAACGTTTACATGCAACCCCTCTGTGACATCTTCAAAAAGCATAATATTAAATACCACATCTATGCAGATGATATTATGCTGTACACGCAACTAGATACCGGGGACCCTCATTATACTCCGCTCGAAAATTGTCTGGAGGAGATGTTAAGATGGCTACAAAACAACAACATGGCAATTAACCATAAGAAAACAGAAGTCATGTATATATCCAGCAAACCAAATTTCAACCCCCCTCCCACAATCACCCTCTGCAACAACACGTATAGCACGAAGAAGGAAATCAAATATCTCGGAGTAACACTCGACTGCAACCTGAAAATGGAGACACACCTACGCAAAACAAATAAAGCCATCTTCCATAAACTTAGAGTGATACAACCACTACGGAAAATACTTGAGCCCAGTGATTTTCGGTCAGTAGCACAAGCCCTCATAATGCCACACCTAGACTACTGTAATGCCATCCTTCAAGGTCTGCCTAAAAAATCACTAAATATACTTCAGATGGCCCAAAACGTGACGGCCAGGATCATAATGGGAACAGGCATTACTGAACACATTACCCCCATCCTGATAGAGCTACATTGGCTCCCAATTGCAGCTAGGATACAATACAAGATGTTAGTGACCACCTTCAAACTAATAAACAACATATCCCCATCATTCCTATCATCACTAATCAGCACGCAACCTACAAATAGGGACAGAAGAACTATCAACTCAGGCAACCTACAAGTCCCCACCAACTTCAGAACAGTGAAAACAAGTACGAGTCGTAGAGCGTTCTCATTCTCTGCACCAACTATCTGGAATCACCTCCCGTGTGAGCTGCGTTTAATCAAGGACATCACCAAATTCAGGAAGGAGCTAAAAACTCACCTATTTCGATGTCATTACAATCAGCTATGACCATCAACTGAGAGAGTATTCAAAACTGCTATATGTATAATTATGTAAATATGTATATATAGATGTAAGAATGTATAAGTCACCCCCTAAGACGCTAACCATGTGTGCTGTGACCCCAGTTATTTGTACATACCACCCCCCCCCCCCCAGTCTTGATTGACAATCCCCGAACATGAATCAAACCGCTGCTGATCGCTGGAAGTAGCGGTATATAAATGTGCAGTAAATAAATAAATAAAAAAATAAAATAAATAAATAAACATTCTTTCTGAATAATATTAAAAGATACGTATGTAACACACTGTGAAATCTGATTAGTCACATATATATGTGATATAGATAATAGTTTCATTGTGAGTACCTTTCCTTTTGCATAGTGTGTTGTCATGTATACCCATATGCATTTCCCCACATATGCAGTACTTACATGAGAAGAGCTCCTCAATCAGCTGTCGCCTGATTGCCGTGCCCTCACGTGTGTCTCCACGGGCACGCACAGGACAGCACATTGGATCATCTTCCAGATCCTCATTAATTTCGACTGGGATATTGTGCCTGAGAGCAATGTTGTGCAGGATGCAACAAGCCAGAATGATCTGTGCCACAGTCATGGGTCGGTATTGTAAGGCCTCACATTTGTGCAAGCATGTGATGGCCATGATACTGTCCACACACAGCAGGTGTTACAGGAGCATGGACCGGTGGAGGCCAGACAGGATGGCACAGACAGCAATACACTGTTGATACACATGAAGCATACATGTGTGTTGTAACCTGCCCACTCAAATCAGACAATGTTCAATGCACAAAATGGTCAAACGTGAAATTGCCACCAACACACAGTACCGCTGGGACAGATATCTTGCAGCAAATCCAACCCCCCCCCCCCCATGTTAGCGCACACACAACTGGTGACACACCACAAAGACAGACATGTGCACACACGGCTAGTCAGAGGAACACCATGTGCATGTCCCAGATGAAAAATACACACCCAGCAGGACACAGTCCTCATATTGTCTGCCCTCAAATTGTTGGAATAGCACCGAGTGATGCAGGATATAGGAGTCATGGGTGGACCCTGCAAACCTTGGAACCACATTCAGAATACCCGTATTTGCATCACATACAACCTGCACATTCAGGGAATGGTAGTGTTTGTGGTTGCCGAACACTGCCTCCCTGTCTCTGGGCGGGACCAGGGCAACATGTGTGCAATCAATAGCTCCCATCACGTGTGGTATCCCTGCAACCCGTTCAAAGGCCTGGTCCAGGGTCCCCCACTGTTGCCTATTGTCAGGAATTGCAATGTAATTCCTCACCCGGCTGAACATGGCCCGCAGTACCTGGTGGAGACAGCGTGAGAAGGTGGGCCGGCTCATCCCACCAACTGTGGCCACTGATGACTGGAAAAAGCCAGAGGAAAAGAAATGTAGGGCACCCAGGAGCTTGACCAATCCTGGTATGGCATGTGACCGGACAGTCAGGGGCTTGAGGTCAGGTCTCAGATCCTCATGGAGCTCCCTAAGAGCCCCTGTGCTCAGACGGTAGAGGGAGATGACCTGATCCTCACGTATGTCCTGGAGCTGGGCCTGTAGAGGCGAGGCAGCTGAGGGCTGACTTCGGCCTGCCTCCTGCGCTGTGTTGCTACAGCCCCAGCATGCGGATCCTCCACAGCTGCAGGTCTGTGTTGCAGTGGGACTGCACCCATACCCTGTGGCACAGCCCCATAGGCACCATCTCCCTCTTCAGGCAACCGCAGCTCCAGCCCCAGCTCATCCTCTGACACGGCACATGCAGCAACGACAAAGTCAGCCATGATAGACAGCAGATAGAGCAGAGACAGAATCTTAATAACACCTCGCCTGCTCTACACCTCCCCTGCACTACACCCCCCCTGCTCCGCACCTCGCCTGCTCCTCACCTCCCCTGCACTACACCCCGCCTGCACTACACCTCTCCTGCTCCACACCTCTCCTGTTCCTCACCTCCCCTGCACTACACCCCGCCTGCAGTACAACTCTTCTGCTCCACACCTCTCCTCATCCTCCAAACCTCCCCTGCACTACACCCTGCCCGCAGTACAACTCTCCTGCTCCTCACCTCTCCTGCACTACACCCCGCCTGCAGTACACCTCTCCTGCTCCACGCCTCCCCTGCACTACAACTCTCCTGCTCTACACCTCGCCTACACTACACCCTTGGTGCACGGTGGATGTGCGTGACTATGCATTTGGGTGTACTGCGCACATTACGCATGCGCATGAAGTGTCTGCGGCCGAGTTGCGCATGCGCGTGCCACGTCCGTATGCTCCGTGCATAGAACCGCACCTTGCGCATGTGCTATGCATGTACCTGTGCACCATGCAGGGTTCTGCGCACATTGCTGCGTGCATTGCAAATGCGCAACACAGGACAAACGTGGCAGGTGCATGCACGGCAAGCGCAGTCTGGTGTACCGCACGTACGTACATGCCGTGCGCATCACACTGCATGTGCAAGGTGCAGTTCCACAGATGGAGCGTACGGATGTGGCCTGCGCATGCGCAACACGCGCAGACACTCCATGAGCATGCGCAATGCGTGCAGCATGCCCAAATGCATAAATAGTCATGCACATGCGCCGTGCGCCGAGGGTGTAGAGCAGGCGAGGTGTTGTGTAGAGCAGGAGAGTTGAAGTGCAGGTGAGGTGTGGAACAGGAGAGTTGTAGTGCAGGCGAGGTGAGGAGCAGGAGAGGTGAGGAGTAGGAGAGATGTAGAGCAGGCGGGGTGGAGAGCAGGCGAGAAATGTATGACAGGCAGAGAGACGACATGGAGAGCAGGGATATGCAGGGAGAGGAGACAATAGGAGGGAAGGGTGGGGGTGTACCTGGTCAGCAGTCCCCAGAGGCAGCAGGGATGCGTGAGCCAGAGGTGGAGGTGGCAGGGCCATCCTGTGGGTACCAGCCCATACAGGAGCAACCTGAGATGCCAGCAGGTGGAAAGCATAGGCGTAGGCCAGTGCCTGCGGAGGAGAGGAAGAGGGCCCATAGATTCAGCCAGCAGGAGAATGAGATCCTGCTGGCCAGTGTTCTAAAACACTACGAGGTTCTGTATGGGCAGCTCAGCTCTAAAACACCAATGAGCACACGGATCCTGGTGTGGGAAGAGGTTCAGGAGGCTGTGGCGGAGGCAGGGGGCCCACACAGAGACTTAGACAGCCCCTGCAAAAGATTCAGTGACATAAAGCATGGGGTCCGTGCCCAAATGACGGCCGAGAGACGGCATGCTGTGGGCACTGGTGGTGGCGGACCCATTGGTCCAGGTCTGACACCCCTGGAGCAGCAGCAGGCAGAACATCTGGGGCCGGTATACCTGCATGGACTGCCACCAGCGCTGGACACGGTCCATCCACAGGCAGTTAGGTGTGAGATATGCAGTCCATGTACAGCTAACGAACCAGCACATGCAGGGCCAGCCTCAGGGGGGTGTGGGGCCATGTCCTGAGACCAAGCATGGCCCAACATAGCCTGAGGGGGCCACGGATGCAGCAAAGGGTGCCTAATAGGAATGTGGGAAGGTCTGGATAGGTACCTGGGGGTGGCTCCCTGACCACACATAGTAAGGGACATAGTAACGTAATGTCCATCCCAATGTAGGCAGTGTGTAGCTTGTGACATCTGGGAACGTCGCCCAGTGGACAGTCATGTGTTGCCCGCATTGTAACCTCATTGACATCGGTTACAGGCGGTATGCACATTGCTGTAGGTAAGGACGTAACATGGAGCTATACATATGTGTCCTGCCCAACCACATATATACTGTGTACCTTGTTCCCACCCCCAGGTGACATCCAGGCCATGGAGGAGGAGGATACTACGGAGGATGAAGCAGGGGCAGGGGACGTAGCTGAGGTGGTAGACGCCAATGTTGATGCCATCGCCTGTGTGGAGGTTCCGGGGGGTGATGTGGCGCAGGAGGTGGAGGGGGCAGCGGCCGTCCACCCACCATTGGGGAGCAGCAGCACCAGCACAGTGGCCGTGGAGGGGACGGCAATGGCAGCAACAAGGCCAGCGGCCACAGCACCCACTGCCCTGGATGCAGTACTACAGGAGCTGCGTGGCCATACTGCCTCGTCACGTGACCCTCCTATTACACGGCCAACTGAAGAGCTGACATTCCTACCACGCAACATATATGTCCCCTCACCATTTCACTCTCCCAGCCCCATCCCAGTCCATTCCCCCCTGCTAGTTCCAGCCCCATCCAGCAGCTGCTCCCATCTAGTCCACCCATCAGCCCATGCCAGTCCTAGCCCCCTAGCATCCTATGTCCAGTCCTCTCCTAGCCCTGCCATAGGCTCATCAGTTGTCCCAGGTCCCCCCCACAGGCCATGCCCACACATATCTCCCCCCCTCACAGCCCATTTTCATCCCACACACCCCTCCCCATCAGCTAATTGCAGTTCATGCCCCCTCCCACTCAGCTCATCACCAGTCCCAGGCCCCCCTTGCCCTGTACCAGTCCCCAACACACCAGCACCCCACCCACGGTCTCAACCCCCTGCGCCTCCTTTGCATTCCTACCCCCCCCATCAGGCCAGGGGCTGGTCCAGCGGAACCAAACATACTGACTGCTGCCGCTGCCACCGCTGCCGTGGCAGCATCAGATGCATGTGTTCCTCGGGGCCCCCTGACCTGCCTGGCAGGGCCCCCTGATCAACACCCCCGGTGCCGTCCAGCACAGCCACGAAGGGGGTAGGTCCAGCATGCAGCTGTGTTAAGGCTGACGGGGCTGCTGGTACACAGGACATGCCTGTTTCCCATCAGCACGGGTGGGCTTAACAGAGGCGCGAATGTGTAGCACTCACCTCCCAGCCCTAGAATGAATCCCACTAAACAGGGAAGTCCCCATTGGACAGCGGTGTAAAAGAGCTTTTAGTTATAATTTAAATGATAGTGTACCAATCGATCAGCTGATTTAAACCTCTAGGGGATACCGAGTTCAGTAGAAAAATCCACCTCTGCTCACGTAATTGTAGTTGTTGCTCACGATGCCCTCCTCTCGGATCCAAAGGCACAAAGTCCAGCACACGCCACCGTAATGAGCTAAAATCATGATGATACTTCAAACAATGTCAGTTATAAATCTATCGTGGAGGCCTTTGACCCAGTCTCAATTACAAGTTTTGGAGATGGGTCTTTCGTTTGTCCCGACATCGAAATATGATGGTTTTGCTACCCGGCTTGCTCTTCATAGGTTTTTTCGTAAATTATGGGTGATACATCATTTTTCAGATACTCCTAAAGTTGTAGATTGTTCATTGATAAAAAAATCCATCCAGATGGCTGCCTCCAGGGTCTCCGGACCGTACTATTTCCACCTTTCAAGAGTTGGTTTTGCAACAATTAAATATACTGGAACGGAACAGATTACAAGTTTATTCCAATCTGTCTAAGGATCAACAACAAGCGGTCAAACAACTGGCAAAGATGGATATCATTGTTAGGAGGGCTGATAAAGGCAGTGCCACAGTGATTCGCTCAGAAGAGCAGTATCAGAGAGAAATTGAAGTTCATTTAAGTAACCGCACTAACTATATCTGATTATCTAATGATCCGACGGGAGACCTTCAGACGAAGATTCAAACCGTGGTTTCCAATGCTTTTTATAGCAACTGGATCACGAAGCAGGAATTGGAATTTTTGGTAAAAAAGCATCCCAAAACTCCAATTTTTTACCTGGTTCCTAAGATCCACAAGACTTTGGTTGACCCACCGGGACGGCCCATTGTTTCCTGTAGGGATTCATTACTCGAACCTCTCTCTAAATTCTGTGACATTTTTCTGCAGCCAGCAGCAGCAAAGGTTTGCTCTTATATCAAAGATACAGGGGATTTCTTGAGTCAGTTAATGGAATGCACTGATGTGGGGTCCTATAAATATTTAGTATCTTTGGATGTACAATCTTTGTACACAAATATTGACCAGCAAGAGGCCATTTCCTGTTTGGTGAATTATCCCTTGGAATTACCAAATCGAATTTCCAGGTCATTTTTGTTAGCTTTATTGGATCTGGTTTTGAACAGTAGTTTTTTCTTGCATCAGCAACAGTATTATAAACAGGTGTTTGGAATAGCAATGGGGGCGACAGTGGCCCCATCTATAGCGACCATCTTTATGGCTGAGTTTGAAGAAAAACATGTATATTCTGATCCAGCATTTACATTCATCCCTTTTTGGAAAAGGTTCCTGGATGACATCTTTTTCCTTTGGACAGGAGCAAGACCAGATTTAGATCTTTTTTTACAAAGGCTTAACACTTATGAAGCCAAGATTCAATTCACGGCACAGATGGATGTTCAATGTTTGCAATTTTTGGACATTATGGTAATCCTGATTCCTTTGGGTTTTGAGACTACTTTGTATCGTAAGTCTGTGCAACGGAATACGTTGCTTCGTTATGATAGTTTTCATCCGCGGGCTTTGAGGGAGGGACTCCCGTTTGGACAGTTCTTACGACTTAGACGTAACTGTTCAAGTTTGCAGGAGTTTTGTTCACATGCAGAAGAATTGAAATTACGTCTAGTTCAGAGGGGGTATCCTTACTCGGTGGTGAGAAAAGCCTGGAAGAGGGCTAGGTATTTACACCGGGAATGGCTTTTTACCCCTACTGCACCCGTAGCCTCTGATGATGTTATTACGGGGGGTTTTCCCTATACCAGGGATATGACCAAGGTGGTATAAATATTGCATAAATTTTGGCCCATTTTAGGATTACATCCTTGTTTTTTGAGAGAAAATTTTGCAAATTGCATACTCACGCAAGGCCAACTTTAGAGATTTAATAGTGCAGACAACTTCTAAATTGGACCGTCCAATAACATCTCACACAGCCAAAGGACATTTTACATGTCACCTGTGCCTACTGTTCGCTTTCTTTATCAGGTCTCAATTGGACGGATGTTCACACATCCCTGACCTATTCGTCTGTATGGCACACGGATTGTTTTTCGACATTTGTGGTGTACCTCATTGTATGTCCATGCTCTCTATATTATGTTGGCCGCACTATACGTTCGGTGAAGACACAACTCTCAGAACATGCTTCGAGACTATGGACGGGGACCCTTTCAGCACCTATAGTTGAGCATTGTTTGAAGTATCATCATGATTTTAGCTCATTACGGTGGCGTGTGCTGGACTTTGTGCCTTTGGATCCAAGAGGAGGGGATCATGAGCAACAACTACAATTACGTGAGCAGAGGTGGATTTTTCTACTGAACTCGGTATCCCCTAGAGGTTTAAATCAGCAGATCGATTGGTACACTATCATTTAAATTATAACTAAAAGCTCTTTTACACCGCTGTCCAATGGGGACTTCCCTGTTTAGTGGGATTCATCTATTGGCTAAGATGTTTGAGCGTTCCGATTGGTAGTCAGCAGCCTTCTGTCTTTAATGATGTCAGACGCTGAAGTTTATAGGATTGGAGATGTTCCCATTCTTTTTACATTGAAGTTTTGCACTTTGCCAGTAATGAATGGACCTGAAGCAGGGTTATGTAATAATTTGAAATAACCCGAAACGTGTGGCACGTCGTCATTTTGGTGTACCTGGCAAGAGCTTTTTAAGCTGCTTCTGGCTTTTTCAAAGAAAGCACCAACAAAGCTAAGTTATATTTTGGCAAAACATATGAAAAATTCGTCAATTTAAAGTTTTCTGATTAAAAGGAGAGGTTGCAGTGGTATATGGAGAACTTCTTTACACTTTGCCGACTGGTTCCGATAAAAAAATATATAGAAAGTTATAAGGGTACGTTTTGTTGTCGGAATCTTTATACTTTATGGACTTTTAGGGGGATTCTGGTTTGGTTTGAAATGAACAACTGGCATTTCTCCAACAACCTACTTGTCAACTTCAGAAAATCCGAAGTTCTATTCATCTCCCGTGATACCCCCACACACTTCCATCATCCTATGGGATACACTGATCCCAGTAAAAGAAGAGGTCCTATATCTAGGTGTGACCCTTGACCAATCCCTAAATTTACAAACACACATCAGCAGAACCACCAGGAATGCATTCCACAAATTGGCCATCATCCGTAGACTAAAACCCCTCTTCAGCTAGGAACACTTCCGCATTGTTTGTCAAGCCATTATTGCCCCCATTCTAGACTACTGTAACTCCCTCTTCCAAGGACTTCCAGCTCAAACCACAAGACCACTTCAGCTGGTCCAGAACACTGCTGCCCATCTCATAACAGGATCAGCCAAACATGGACACATAACACCCATTCTATTTCAGCTACACTGGCTACCAATTACTTCAAGAATCAAATGCAAAACAGCATTAACCATCTTCAAAATCAGAAATGAAATGTCAGCTAGAGTACTATAGGAGCACCTAAGCTCAAAACCAAACAACAGACCCAAAAGACAAAGCACCAGAGAAACAATACCAACTCCCTATTTATACACTAAAGCCAACAAGACGACATCAAAGAGGGTTCTCTCACTAGCAGCACTCACCATCTGGAACTCCTTACTAGAGAAGATAAGGATAACCAAAGACATTAAGGACTTTAGGAAGCAACTAAAAACTTTCCTGTTCTCTGAACATTTCAGAGAAGACACTCAGTACATACCCTCATGACTCGCACCTAAACAAAACTGTAACCGAATACATTAGTTGTAAATAAGTTATGCTTCTGAGCATTTCCCGCATGTCACCCTTACCCACGTTTTCTAAATGAGTTCTCTATAATTGTTCTGTTTGAAGTTGTAATGTAAACCACTTTGATTCCAAGAAATGGCAGTATAGAAAACTTGTTAAGTAAATAAATAAAATAAGGTACATGTGTGTTATGCAAGAATGATCAGAAATCCATGAAATGAACCCTGGCTCATATGACAATCCTGGAACAACCATGATGACTTAGGGGCCATTTTACTAAAGAGCGTTAATTAGTGAGCAAGGGTTTAGGCCCATAGTAACCATATGCCCTGTGCCATGGTAACTGTTACCTTGAGGACATGGCAGTTACTGTGTGTCGATTAATGCCCTAACTGCCACTTCTGTGTTAGGGTAGAGAAGGGGCAGGTTAAGGCTGGAGAGTGAGCATGATGAGGGTACTGCATTTAGCTTGGGGCTACACAGGGGCAGCTCTATAATGAGGCAGAGTGAGGCGGCTGCCTCAGGTAGCAAAAAATGCTCCCAAAACAGCTGCCTAATTTTGCCTTCCAAGTTAAAAAAAAAAAAAAAAAAAAGTGAACAAGCTGCTGCTGCTGCTTCTCGGCAGCAGCAGAATCAACCCCTCCGCCCTGCCGCTGTCCCCCCAGATCCAAGGATACTAGGCAGCAGCAGGAAGCTGTCTCAGCAAAAAAAAAAAGCTAGTGATTTTCCAGCCGATTGGAGGCTTGTAAGTCCCTGCTGGTTCCGTTCCCTCTGATGCAAAAAGCATCATAAAAGGGGGCAGGACCCATCGGAGCTTTATAATGTCTGCTTGCCTCGCTCCCCCTTCCCCCCCCTCATCGAGTGAGAGCTGAGCCTGTCCGCAGGACTTCCCTTCATGTCAGCTCCCTTCCAGCCCCCACCTTCCCCCCCACACCTTTGTCAGCTCCTTTCCTATCCCCTCCTTCCCCTGGCAGCCATGGCTCCTGCATCTGTAGAGCTGCAGCTGCAATAGCATTAATAATTTAAAATAAAAGCAGAAATGGTGCATAGCCTTCCGGCCTCTGCTGTGCATCCCCTGCAGCTGTGTCTTGCTCCTTAGAGTAAGTGGGAAACAGCAGCAGAGGTCTGCACCGGTTTTGCTTTTATTTTAATTTACTAGCGCTATCTCAGCTGCAGCTCTGTAAGACGCAGGAGCCACAGCTGCCAGGGGAAGGAAGGGGCAGGAAGGGAGCTGACACGAGGAGTGAAGGTGGGGGGTAGGAAGGTAGTGGACAAGGGGGGAAGGTGGGGGCTGGAAGGGAGCTGACATTGGGGGAAGGTGGGGGCTGGAAGGGAGCTGACATGGGGGAAGGTGGGAGCTAGAAGGGAGCTGACATGAGGGGAAGGAGATGGCTGGAAGGGAGCTAACATGAGGGGGGAAGGTGGGGGCTGGAAAGAAGCTGATAGCTGAGGATGGTACTGGAGGGGGACTGGAAGGGTGATGACAGGGAAGGGAGGAAGGGAACTAACATGGGAATGGGACTGGTAGGTGGCTGGGTAATGGGGAGGGAGCACTGGGGCTGGGAGGGAGCTGACACATGGGGATGGGACTGGAAGGGAGCTGACACGAGCGGGGGGGAGTAGCACTAGGAGTGGAAGTGAGCTGATACCTGCAATAGTATTTTGACTAGAAGGGGCTGGACACTGGGGAAGGAGGGGGACTGGAAGGGAATGGACACCAATGGTAGCCCTGGGAATGCAAGGGGGTTGATATTGGAAAGTACTTTGAGGGGAGGACTGGAAAGGGAGCTGATACTGGGGAGGGTTACTGGAACTGGAAATAGGCTGATGGAAGTAAGTGAAGAAAACAGAAAAAGAGAGAAGAAATGGCAGATGGACTATAGACCATAGAAAGAGAACTAAGAGAAGACAGAAAAGCAGAAGCCTCAGATTGGGACCAGCATGATCAGAGAATGAAATAGTCAGACAACAAAGGTAGAAAAATAATTTTATTTCCAATTTAGTGATTGGACTTTGTGCTATTTTTATATTTTGAACGGGACAGTTTCTCCAAATGGGTTAGTTTTGTGCATACCATGACAGGCGTGAACCTCACTTCTAAGCCAGGGCATGGGGAGTATAATTTCAGTCTCTCAAATTTACTGCTAAGGCTTGGCCTAATACTTGCATTGTTCCAAAGAGAGCCTCGTGCTGGAGTTTGTAAGAGGTAACATGTATGGGTAGTTTGTCAAGATGTGCTTAGAAATTCTTTTAGCAAGCCGGTGGCACTCAACATGATGGGCAATATTTCTGTATCTTTCTCCCACATTTTCTTTTTCTCCGACTGCATTCAGGATATTCTGCCTCTCCACGTGATTCATAGAGTAGTCATTTGGAACTGACACCTCTATTATCAATGCCGTTCTGGTGTTTTTCTCCTTAACCACTATATCCGGCTTCTTCACATCCAGCTTTTTATTGGTTGTAATAGAAGTATCCCAGGTGAGCATGGGGAACTAAATCTCTTATTTATCTGATGTTGCACTGCATTGCGGAATCTGGCTTCTTGGGGTTTCAGTTTAATTTTTGTCTTCATATTTTTATTTTTACTTTAGGTTGTAATCATTTATTCTGTACTTGGTGAGGGTCTGTGTTCTGAGTGTGTGATTGAAGCCAGGTGTTCTGTTAACATGGAATTTATACATACGGATCTATACTGTACTGTAGCAATTTCACTTGTTCAGCTTTTCAAATAGGTGTATGGATGTTCTAGGTCCCGTTGCAGTATTTATAGTGCTGCTTTTTTCTGGGTAGGCCCCTGAATGAGTTTTGGAAGTTTATGCTGGTATGGTATGGTAGATTTGGCCTTGTAGATCTGAAGTGACGTTTGTAGAGTTTTATATTAGTTCCCAATATGCTTGGTACTGGAGAATGTTTGTTAGTGAGATGACCAGAATCAGCTTTTTAAAAATATATTGAGTTCTGTGGGTGAATGTCCTACTTCTGCTCACATCCGTTGTTGAGGGAGAGGTTTCTATGGACACAGAATATATATTTAAAAAGAAAAGTGAGAACCATAACGCAGTTTATAACAGAATAAAATGAGTTATAATTTGGTCTTATAAACTGCTGTGGTTCTCTCTTTTTCTTTAAGTTCCTTGGTGTGCGAATGTCTTTTATTTCCTTTATTTTTTATGGAATATATATTTACATTAACACCATGCTGGTCCAGTGCACAGTTTCAGGAGTTATGTTGGGGTTGCTGAACCCTTCTTGGTGTTTATTTTGGAGTGGGAGGTGTTGTGTTGGGGTCACAAAGTCCCTCTTGTTTTTCAGAGGGTGGGAAGTGCTGTGTTGGGGTGCCAAGTCACTCTTGTTTTTCTGGAAGTGGGAGATGCTGCATGAGTGCTGGTGAGCCCCTTTTGTTTGGCATATTATGGCATGTTCATTGTAAACTCAATGTTATTTGTATGCATTGTAGTATGTTCTTGTTCAATGTATACCGCACTGATTGTAAATAGCGCGGTATAAAAGAAATGTTAAATAAATAAATAAAATAAATAAATATTTAGCAGTATGTTTCCTATGCTCTGCACTGGTAACATATGAACAAAAGAAATGCCATACTGGGTCAGACTGAGGTCCATCAAGCCCAGTATCCTGTTTCCAACAGTGGCCAATCCAGGTCACAAGTACCTGGCAGGTTCCCAAAAAGGCACACAGGTTCCACAATGCTTGTCCCAGTGGATTTCCCAGGTCCTCTTTAATAAGAGTTCATGGACCTTTCCTCCAGGAACTTGTCCAAACCTTTTTTAAAACCAGCTGCACTAACAGCTCTTACTGCATCCTCTGGTAACTAATTCCAGAGTTTGATTACACAGGGCCGTAGGATAACTGCAGTTACCGCATTTCAGCATGGCAAAACAGCTGCCAGTGTAACTAAGGCCACCCACTGAGGTGGCATTAGTTGTACTTGCGCTGAGCCATTATGTTAGTTTTTGCTGACAATGCAGATGCCTGTGTGTGAGAGTTCTTTCTCTTGCCTGACTCTGCAGTAAAGTATAATTTTGGGAAAGAAATCCTGTAAACCTAACAGTAATGGGTAAAAGCATTTTTTTGAGTACATATGAGGTGTGACAAAATAGAAATGAAACTGTCCAATATATGTTTTATTACAAAATCTACAGAGAAATTATGCATTGTCCCCTTCAAAGTCATCCCCCCCAGAGTTAATGCACGTCTGCATTTGCTTCTGCCATGTACGGAAGCACTCTGTAAAGTCCTCCTCTTTGAGGTCCCTCAGCTCCCTCGTCACAGTGTCCTTGATCTCTTCTACAGAGGCGAAATGAGTTCCTTCGAGCACAGTCTTCAGCCTGGGGAAGAGCCAGAAATCGCACGGTGCAAGATCTGGGGAATAAGGAGGGTGGTCGAGAGCTGTGTTTGTTTGTTAGCCAAGAACTGCCTCACACTGAACGTGGTGTGTGCGGGCGCATTGTTGTGGTGGAGCAGCCACGACTTGTCTCTCCACAGAGCCCGCCTACTGCGCCGAACCCGGTCATGGAGGCAATTGAGGACCTGCTGGTAGACGTGCTGGTTGACTTTCTGACCCTCAGGCACAAACTCATGATGGACCACTCCTTTCTGGTCGAAGAATGCGATCAGCATGAACTTGATCCTTGATTTGGACATGTGCGCCTTCTTGGGTCTGGGTGACAGTTAAGTCTTCCACTGCAGGCTCTGTCTTTTGCTTTCAGGGTCGTACTAGAAGACCCAAGTCTCGTCTCCTGTGATGACTCGGCCAATGAACTCTGGATCTTCTCCAGTCTTCTCTAGGAAGTCTCGACAAACATTGACCCGGTGCTCCTTCTGGTCGTCCGATAAAAGCTTGGGCACCATCTTGGTGCACATCTTCTGCATCCCCAGTTCCTGCACCAAGATGGTCCGCACTGACTCCCTGTTCAGGCTGAGCTCCTGAGCTATCATCCGCATCATCAATCTGCGATCACTCCGCACCAGCTGGTTCACTCTGTCAATGTTCTCAGCCATCTTTGTCATGGAAGGTCATCCTGACTTGGGGTCATCCTCCACCTCCTCGCGGCCAGTCTTGAAGCATTTGTGCCACTCGAAGACTCGCGGCCTTGACATTGCATCTTCTCCATAAGCCTTTTGGAGAAGTTGGAGACACTCAGTTGGGCCCTTCTCCAACTTAACCAGAAATTTCAAGTTGATTCTTTGCTCCATATTTCTGCCACCTCCAGTTGCGTGACAAAGCGATGGAGCAGTGTGCTACAAAAAAAACCTGAAAAAGAAAAACAGATTGAGAGAGATGAAAAATATTATAGCAGAATAGTGGCGAGATGTTGCACAACACAGTGACATAAGCGGTTAGCCAATTGGCATTGAGTCATGGGCGTGGCTGCCACAGTCTCGTTTCTTTTTTATCACACCTCGTATGTCTGTTTTTAGTTTGTACTGATAAATTCCCTACTTGATGAAGATCTATCTTTTTCTGCTTATGTGTGACTGAGGTTACATGTTCTGTTAGCATGGAGTTTCTATGTAGAGAGCTGTAGTAATCTGGTCTGTTCAGTTTTCTGAATAGGAATATGGATTTTCTAGGGCCCACTGCAATATTTATGGTGCTGCCCTTTTCTGGGTATGCTCCATGTTGTGTAAGTTTTGGAAGTTAGTGCTGTTATGGAATAGTAGATTTGCTCTATGAGTCCTGTACTCTGTGTTCTTGGTGAGGTCAACTGTAGGGTGTTCGTTGTTGGGGGGGGGGGGGGGGATTCTGGAATATGTATTGTTTTTGAGATTTGCAGTTTTGTGTCATTTATGCTGCCAGACTGAAATTTAAAATATTTTGTTAGTTCAGATTCAAGGAAATTTCAAATTTTAAGGGAACGTCTCAGTTTAATTTGGTTTAGTAGCCTTACAGCGTCACCGCTGCTGAGTTTCGGACTTTTCCAGCTCTAGCACAATCCAATACATACCGTATTTTTCGCACCATAAGACGCACCCGACCATAAGACGCACCTGGTTTTTAGAGGAGAAAAATAGGAAAAAAATATTCTGAACCAAATTTCCCCAAAATACTTCCTCACCATCTCCATAGGTGATAACAAAGGAGACCTAGGGAAATTTGAAATATTTGGTTAAATAAGGCACAACAAGCTATTTTTTTTTTGCAGCATTTGCCTTTTAGGTTCACAGTTCAGTAAGATCCAAACTTAGAATTCAAGCCAGCATTTTTCGGATTGTGCTAGTGGCCTATAAGTAGGAGGACTGCTATGTGCCATTTCCTCTGGATCATCGTGGTCTCTCAGAGACACAACAAAGACAGGTACTCCTTGAAATCAGGCAATTTTTCTGCCCATCACCAGAAGTGTTTGCTGTAACACCAGTTAGAGAGTTCATTTAAAAAGGGGAACACAAAAAAAAACCAAACACAAATCTAAGCCGGGAGAAAACCAGCCAAACAACAAAAGAGCGATACAAAAAAAGAAGGGATAGGAAAAGTAAGACCATCGGCTACGAAATCCCTCATGGTGCAATCGGGAAAAAGAAACACACTTCAGCCCACACCATACCTTTGGGAGGGAACAGCTGAGAAACCAGTCTCTAGTCTTGTTTCCAAACCGAAGCAACGGCAACTAGGGATACATTTCTGCCTGTCCCCCTCAGCCGATCCCAAAACTCCGCCTCCACCCGCAACTCGTTACCCTAAACCAGGGCAAAACCCACTCCTCCATCCCACCTCACCTCGAACCAGTTTGTATATTTCCCCTTCTCCTCAATTACCGGTACCTACCCTAAAGCAAAGGCAGTCCGAAACCCAGCTCCATCCCACGTTCTCCAAACCTCCCACCCCCAATGGCTCAGCCCCCAAGCCCGTTCTCTACCCCTACTCCCAGGCCTCGCCATCACCCTTCTAACCAGTGGACAGTACATACCGGTAACTAGCTCAGTAAAGACCAGGCTCCAGGCCTCCACTCCCTAACCCTAAGCAAGGGCAGGCTGGGGCGTGAAGGTGCTTGGAGCCCGGCGGCATCACAATCCGCGGCTGGAGCTGCTGTCCCACTGCCGGCTACCGACGCTGCTCATAGCGGGGCTCCTTTATTAATGCTTCCTGTGGAGCGATCTTCTGGCGCTGTTGCATCGGGGCCCGCTGGCTGGAAAAAGAGAGGAGACTGAGCGTGGCTGCGGGGCTGTCTGACCTGCCGCAGGGAAGTACAGCAGTGAGTGAACTCGGCTTCCCGGTGGATCCTGCGCTTTGCCCCATCGCATCACCTGGCTTTGACAGTAGCAAGCACACTTTGCAGAGGTGAGAATGTCGCGGTCTCCGGTGAGCTCCACCCCCCGAGGAAAACTAAAACTTCTTCTATTCGCACCATAAGACGCAGGCACTTTTCCTCCCACTTTTTGGTGAGGAAAAAGTGCGTCTTATGGTCCGAAAAATACGGTAGTTTGAATTCATGGTTACCAGGATTATTTTCTCATTTTATATCTTCCCTCCTCAACAATAATCTGGTCATAGCCAAATAAATCTGATGTGCAGATACACCCCCCAATCAAACCATTATAAACTTTTCATTAATCAAATTTAATGTTTTATTGTTTTGTTTGTTTAATTGTAATATCTGTTTTACTAAATTGCATGTATATGTTTAGAAGCCACCTAGGATTTTAGATGAGTGGCATATAAATTTTAAAATAAAGTATACTAAATTTATGCAAATGATGCAGCAGTGAGTCTGTGCACATGGCCCTATTTCACCCAAATGCCATCCCTCGGGGAAAGTAGACATGAGGGTGCACTGAGAGATAGAGGAAAGCAGACACCTCAGATTGGGACCTACATGATCAGAGAATAAAATGGTCAGACAACAAAGTTAGAAGAGAGTTTTATTTTCAATTTAACGATCAGACTTGGTGCTATCTTTGTATTTTATATAGTACATGGAAATATATCTCTTTCTACTTCTCTGGTATTGCACTGTATGCAGAATCTGGCTTCTTGGACTTGCAGTTTAATTTTTTATGGTCACTTATTCTGTACTTGGTGAGGGTCTGTGTTTTGAGTATGTGACCAAGACCAAGTGTTCTGTTAACATGGGATCTGTACTGTAGTAATCTGAGTTGTTCAGCTTTTCAAATAGGTGTTTGGATGTTCCAGGGCCCACTGTAATATTTACAGTTATGCTTTTTTTTGGATGGGCTCCTTATGTGAGTTTTGGAAGTTGGTATAGTAGATTTTCTGTATAACATTATACAGCAAATCTGTTCTGTGGATGCAAAATATATGTTCAAAAAGAAAAAGCAAGAACCATAATGCAGTTTATAACAACAAAATAAAAATGAGTTATAATTTCGTTTATAAACTGTGCTGTGGCAATCTTTCTTTTAGTTCCTTGGTGTGCAAACATCTTGCATTTTCTCCATATAATCTAATCGGCTTTTTGGTTCAGTTCACCGACGGAGCCCTCGCAGAAGCATCCCCCAGCTTTCAAAGAAAGCCTTTGGGAGATGCCATCACGCATGCGGGATCCCCTTCCCGCCCAAGGGCACTATCTTGCTCAGTCTCCTTTTTTCTGTGGAGCCTTTCAGACGTTGTCTGGCTTGTCCCTGGAAAAAGTTGATTATTTTGTTCCTCGAGTTTCCAGCTTGCCTCCGGTATTGCACCGGTACTCTTCCCACCTACCAATATATACTGGACTTATATAAAAAAAAATATATATATATAATAAAAATATAAATATATTGTATACATTTTATACATGCTGTTGTACTCTTTTGACTTCACTTTTGCTTATATATTTATATTTTTATTATATATATATATATATATATATATATATATATATATAAGTCCAGTATATTTATTATTATTATGTACCGTTTTAGCATGATTTGGATCATTATGATTTCTATATGGTAATTTGTTCTTATTAGCTCCTTTTGCTGTACGTAATTGTAGTTTTATTTTGTTTATTTATTTATATGCAGGTGTGTTTCTATCTCTGGTGTTTTTAATTTTTTAATTATTTATGTTTTTAAACATGTTTTATGATTGTTTTCAGCCATTTAAGCCCCTGAGGAAGGTCTTGCGAAACACGGCCTGTGTCGGGCCAGTGGCTGGAGTGTTATATTTAAATAAAAGCTAATTTGCACGTCCTTTCTGCATTCCTCTAGTACCTCCTCCATCTCTCGAAGGAAGGGCTGAAGTCGAACTCTGTCAGGGTACACTTGAACGCCATCTCGGCGAACCACTTCTCCATCGAGGGGAAAGCTCCTCTCGCGGAAGTCGTTAGTCTTCCGCTTTATGCGGGGTCTTGTGCTTTCCAAGCCTACCATCGGTCCTCCCCAGTTGGGACCTGAATGTGGTGCTCATGCAGCTCACCCGTCCACCCTTCGAGCCAATGGCGACGTGCTCACTGCGGCACTTTTTCTGGAAGGTGGCTTTCCTGGTGGCGCTGACCTCGGCCCGCTGAGTCAATGAGCTCCAGGCTCTCATGGCTGACGCCCCTTACACCAGGTTCTATCGGAATAGGGTGGTCCTCCATACCCACCCTAAATTCCTGCCTAAAGTCATCTCGAATTTCCATCTTAATCAGGACATAGTCCTGCCGACTTTCTTCCCGAAGCCCCATGCTGACCAGGTGTCGACGGCTCTCCACACCCTCGACTGCAGAAGGGCTCTCGCCTTCTACTTGCTGTGCACTCAGACTCATCGCAAGTATGGCCAACTCTTTGTGACCTACGATCCCAATAGTCCGGGACAGGCAGTTACCAAATGCACTCTCTCGGTTTGGGTAGCGGACTGCATCGCTTTCTCTCAAAAGAAGGCGGGTGCCCTGCTAGATCGTCGAGTCACCGCACATGGAGTTCGGGCCAAGGCGGCCTCGGTGACCTCTCTGCGCTCCGTGCCCCTGATGGACATATGCCAGGCGGCGACCTAGTCTTCCACGAATACTTTTGCTGCTCACTACTGCCTGGAGAGGGAGCAACTCCTGCCCTCCGACCCTTCGTCAGGACTTCGCGGAGGCGTTTTTGGTTATAGGTCAGTAGCCTGTAGCTGTGGAGTCCCATAAGTGAGGACTGACTTCCTGTTTGTTCCTGAAAAAAGCGTAGTTACTCACCTGTAACAGGTAATCTCCAGGAACAGACAGGAATGTAGTCTTCACATATGGGTATCGTTGGTACCGACAGATCCTGCGCGGGAACGCTCCCCAGTGTCCAATTAGAAAGCTTTTGGGAGCATCCCACAGGCGCATGCGTGCTGCCTTCCCGCCTTTCCCAACTGCCTCTCTCCAGTTCTTCATTTTCCGCGGAGCCAGCAGGTTGTTGTTCCTGTCACCGCAGAAAAGTTCCCTTATTATCCTTCTTTTTTGTGGTCGCATCTGCCTTCCTCGACGCTTTACCGGTACCACTGGTTCTTCTTTCTTTCTTTCTTTAAAAAAAAAAAATATATATATATGGTTAGTATTTTTTTCCAATTTTTTTCCAGGTGCACACGCCATTTTGGGCCTTAGACCCAAAATTTCCTCCACTATGTTAAAACCCGCTTCGAGTTTCAAGAAGTGCACCAAGTGTGGCGGTACCATCTCCGTCACCGACACCCATGAGTGGTATCTTAAATGTTTAGGTCCTGAACAATCCATCACAGAATGTATGGCCTGTGCCATGATGTCCAAGAGGGGTCGACAGAACCGAGCTGCTAAGCTCAGTACCCTGTTTCCCTCCGATGCAGCCTCAGTGGCATCGATGTCTTCCAGGGCTTCGTCTTCCTCCCGTGGATCTCAGGTAACTAAACATAAGTCTGGCCGGTCCTCAAAGGGTAGATCTCCTTCTAAGCATCGAGATGCCTCTGGCGTTGCCCTTGAGGATTCTGCACCAGCAAAATTGCCCCGGCGGGAGGCTTCGGCTTCCAAAGCATTATCGGGGCTCCAGGGCGTTCTCGAGGCCTCAACCTCGGCAGAACTACTGGTGCCATGCTCTGGGGTTCCGGCTGTTTTCTCCGGTATCGACATCCAGGCATCGGCAGTGTCGATAGACCAGAGGTTCCTGGCTATTGAACGCAGTCTGGCGGCTCTCCTTGCGGCATCGACACCCTCGGAACCGCGTCAGACAGTTCAACTGGTACTGGCACCGTCTCCAGCACCGATATCGGTACTGGTACCGACAGTATCGGCATCGACATCGGTGTCCGCATTGCTGGCACGCAGTCATCCTGTGCCTTCCGGTACCGATACCGATTCCCCCCGGTACCGACTTCGGTCGGTACGGGTATCGGGCTCTACAAAAGCATCCAGATAGAAGGTACTTTGAGTCCTCGGAGGAATCTGAGGATTCTGACAGTTCTGTCAGTACCGGAATACTTCTCCCAGAGGAGCCTTCCTCCCCTAAACGCAGGATGTCTCCTCCAGAGGATATCTCCTTTCAGGATTTCATCAGGGAGGTGGCTCGAGGTCTGTCCATTACTGTGGTTCCTGAAACAGAGCCCAGAGCAAAGGAGTTGGAAATTTTACAATACCCCAAAGCTCCTAAGGAGGCAGCTACTTTGCCTATCCATGAGATCTTACATGATCTCATGTTGAGAATGTGGGAGACACCTCTTACCACCTCTCCTCACTCCTGTAGACTGGATACCATGTACCGAGTGCCTCCGTGTCCTGGTTTCCAGAAAACTCAGCTTCCCCACCACTCTATAGTAGTAGAATCAGCTATGAGAAGGATCAGAAGTGCAAAGAGGTATGCCTCTAATCCTCCAGGACATGAGTGTCGAACCTTGGATACCTTTGTACGTCGTACTTTCCATGCTTCCATGCTTTCTGCTAGGATCAGTTCCTATATTTTATATATGGGAATGTTCCTTAAGGAAGTCACGGGAGATTTAGAGGTTTTGAGCCCTCTTCTTCCTGAAGATAAGAGGCAAGACTTTCTCACACTGGTTAAACATGCCCAGGATGTTTCTAAGTTTGTCAACCGTGCAGCTTTTGACTTTTTTGAGTGCATAAGCAGAACCTCTGCCATTGCCATAGTTGTGCGTAGAATTGCCTGGCTCCAGGCATCTGATTTGGAGCTCTAGGTACAGGACAAACTGGGCAATATTCCCTGTACAGGTGAGAATCTGTTTGGCAAAGATTGGCAAGAGAAAGCCAATCCTTCCTACGCCTTCAACGGACTCAGCTCCACCAGGTTCACCGCCTCTGGTCTCATCATCCTTCCCCGGACTTGCTGTTGCATTTTAAACAGCTATCTACTGCCTATCGCTCGGCCGTGCAGGACGCCAAGCGTACCTTCTATTCAACTGAGATTTCTGAAGCCGCACACTCCTCCAGACAACTTTTCGCTATCCTCCGTAGACTCTCCTCCACTGGCTCTCGCTGCTCCCTGTCCCCTTCAACCCCTGACCCTCAGCTTCTGGCCACTTTCTTTTCTAAAAAGATTCTAGATCTACGCTCTTCTTTCTCAAGTCCCCTTCCTCCTCCCTCGTTGTCTCCCCTGCCTGGTGGTCCCTCCTGTATTTCTTCTGCGTGTTCTGTGGCTTCCCCAGCCGGTCCTCTCTCCCTCTCTTTTTCTCCTCCACCCAATCCGACACTGGTGCACACCTGGTCCTCCTTTCATCCAGTCCTTCCTGCCGAGGTGCTACAGATGTTATCTAAATCTCGGAAAACAACGTGCAGTTTGGACCCGATTCCATCAAGCTGGTTGGCGGAGCCCTCTTTGCAGCTCTTGCCGTTCCTATCTGACATTATTAATTCCAGTTTGTCAGCTGGCCTCTTTCCATCCGCCTGAAAATCTGCTGTGGTATGTCCTCTTCTTAAGCAGTCATCACTTGATCCTTCTGTCTTGTCCCACTGGCGCCCCGTCTCGAATCTCCCGTTTGTAGCCAAACTTCTGGAGCGGTTTGTTTTTGAACAGCTAAACTCCCACATTGAGACTACTCACTCCCTTCATCCCCGTCAAGCAGGTTTTCGTCATGGGCACAGCACTGAGACTGTCCTCTTAGCACTATTGAATGAATTGCATGTTGCACATGACCGGGGTGATATTACTCTAATTGTCTCACTTGATCTTTCGGCGGCTTTTGACCTAATTGATCACCGGACTCTTCTTTCTCGCCTTTCTGACTGTAGGTTGCAGGGTACAGTCTTACAGTGTTCACTCGAATGGTCATTCCTCTTCTTCTTTTCCGCTCACTTGTGGTGTGCCACAGGGTTCTGTTCTCTCTCCTTTACTGTTTAATATTTTTCTTGCTCCGTTGCCTCTCCTAATTCAACAATTTCCTGTGTCTCCTTACATCTACGCAGATGACATCATTCTTCTTTATCATGTCTCTCCACTAACTCAGGAGATATCTCCATTTAACGACTGTCTCTCACATATCGCTTCTTGGCTCTCCCAGAACTTTCTCCACTTAATCCCTGCTAAATCCACCGCGATTTGAGTATCCTTAAGCGGCTCTTGTCCGGCTATTGCGCCTCTGATTCTATTCCTATCCCTCTGGTTTCTTCTTTTCGCTATCTGGGTGTTATTCTTGATTCTACTCTTTCTTTCCACTTACACATTTCTTCCCTCACTCGCCGTTCCTTTCTGTCTTTACGTCAGATCAGGGCTGTCCGTTCAGTTTTACCTTTCGATTCATTGGTCATTTTGGTCCTAGCTCTCGTCATCAGTAGACTAGACTATTGTAATGTTTTCCTAGCAAATCTCCCTAATTATCAGCTTCAAAGACTCCAGTCTGTTCACAATACCGCTGTTCGACTTATTACTTTTACTCACCGCTATGATCATGTCACCCCTCTTCTTTTCCGACTACACTGGTTACCCCTTCGGTTTTGCTATCACTATAAATTTCTTATCCTACTTCACCGTACTCTTCACACGGGTGAACCCCCTTATCTGGCTGATCTCGTCTCCCTCCACACCCCATACCGCCAACTTCGCTCCCTTCACGCCAACCGTCTAGCTCTGCCTGCCCCTTCATGAGCACACCTAGAACAGACCCGACACTCTGCATTTTTCTTTTTGGGCCCTCTTCTATGGAACACTTTGCCATCTACACTACGATTAGAATCTTCCTATCCGCACTTCAAATCATTACTCAAAACTCATCTGTTTAAACAAGCCTTTGACCTTCCCTCTGATTCCCATCCCTAAGTTCTGTTGTCTATGTCATTTTGTTTGTCTTTTTGTCTCTGTTTGAAGTATGTGTTTGGTCTTCTTAGTAATTTTTAATAGTTTTAGCCTGTACTATCTTCTGTTTTGGTCCTCTTTCATGTTTACCTTTTATGTCCTTTTTGACTTTCTGCTTTCCTATTATTTTATGGCGTTCTTTTCCTTACTTTGCAGTGTTGACTTTTATTTTATTTTATTGTACACCGCTTAATGCTTTGGCCATAGCGGTCTATCAAGTGTTTTAATAAAGATATAAAGATAAAGATTGGATAGATTGTCCAAGGCCACAGCTGATCCTACAAGAAAGAAATCTTTCAAGAAACCATTCTTCTCCAAGAAGAAGAGGTTTTATCCCTCTTATTCCCAGCAGGGACGTTCTGCAGGTCAATCTGCCCGAAAGAGTCAGCAACCACCTAAACAAAGGAAAGCAAAGACTACTAAGCCTCAACCGTCTCAGCCTCCGCAAGGCCTTTGACTTTCATCTAGAGAACTTAGCCTTCCTGACTCTCAATGGACCAGAGCCTTCCACCATTCCAGGAAGGTTATGTCACTTTGCCCCCGGATGGGGGCAAATAACAGCAGAACATTGGACACTCTCCATTATAAAAGAGGGGTACAAGCTTCATTTTCTGTGCATGCCCCCTCCCACAATGGTAAAACAGTTCAATTCTCAGACTTCTCTTATCAACCAGTTAGATCAAGAGGTCGCTATGCTTCCTGCCCAATGGGCAATAGAAGAAGTACCCATTCATCAACAGGGTACAGGGTTTTACTCCCCCTATTTCCTTATTGGCTTTGTTCTCTTGATCTCAAGGATGCGTACACTCATGTTCTCATCCATCCAACTCACAGAAGGTTCCTTCGGTTCCTTTTTCAAGGAAAGCACTACCAGTACAGGGTGCTTCCTTTTGGCCTGGCCTCAGCACCAAGGGTGTTTATGAAATGCATGGCTGTGGTAGCTGCATTTCTTCGCATTCTAGGAATATTCATCTTCCCCTACTTAGACGACTGGCTCATTCGAGCCCCATCAGAGTCAGAGGCCAGGACTGCTCTATCATGCACAATGCGTATCCATCAGTATTTGGGTTTGGTCATAAACATCCCAAAATCCAGTCTAACTCCCACTCAGTCTGTAGAGTTCATAGGAGCTTTGCTGGACACCAGAAAAGCAAGGGCCTATCTTCCTCAGACCTGTTGCCTTCACATGATGCAGTTAGCTTCTCAAGCAGTGCTAGAGCCTCATCTCACTGCTTGAGAAATGTTACAACTACTAGGCCACATGGCATCTACCATGCATGTGGTTCCTTATGCTCGCCTCCATCTGAGAGCAGCCCAGTGGACTTTATCCAGGCATCAGGGTGCCTGTCAGACAAAATAGCAAATACAAATCACCTTATTTTGTCCCTCCAATGGTGGCAGTCCACTCAAAACCTGTTGCTGGGGTCCCTTTTTCAACAACCTTTACCCCAGGCAACTCTCACAACAGATGCTTCTCCAATGGGTTGGGGAGCTCATCTGGAGGACCTCTCCACCCAAGGTACTTGGACTCCACAGGAGACTCATCTACATATCAATCTTTTAGAAATCTTCCTTGCTCTTCGAATGTTCCACACCCTACTCTGCTACAAGACAGTCCTCATTCATATGGACAATCAAGTAGCCATGTTCTACGTGAACAAGCAGGGGGGAACAGGCTCTCTGTCGCTTTGCAACAAAGCTTTGCGACTATGGGCCCTCGCCAGAGAGCATCAGATTCATCTCCTGGCAGTGTATCTTCCAGGCCTACAAAACTCTTGGGCAGACAGACTCAGTCGAGTTCTGCTTCCACACGAATGGTCTCTGCATGCAGACCAGGTGGCCAAGATTTTTCAAATTTGGGGAACCCCGGACATAGACCTCTTTGCAAGTCCGTTGAATGCCAAACATCCCCGGTTCTGTTCCAGAATTCAGGCTCAGGGCTGTCAGGCCAGGGATGCTTTCCTCCTTCACTGTGGTCAAGACTTTCTTTATGCCTTTCCACCCATTCCCCTAATTCCCAAAACCCTGTTCAAGCTTCAGAGAGACAGAGGCCACATGATTCTCATAGCTCCACATTGGCCACAGCAAGTGTGGTACCCTCTACTTCTACATCTCTCTCAAGCTCCCTCTCTGGAGTTAGGGTCTGCTCCAGATCTCCTGTCTCAGGAGGACGGAATGTTATGGCATCCCAATCCCCAGTCTCTGCATCTCAGGGCTTGGTTGCTGAAGGCCTAGATCTCCATGATCTTAACCTCCCTCAGCAAGTAAAGGATATCCTTTATGCTTCCAGGAAGCCTTCCACAAGACGTTCTTATGCTTTTAAGTGGGAAAGGTTTACCATATGGTGTTCGCAGAAGGGTCTTAACCCCCTTGCGATACCTCTGGAATCATTACTGGAGTATCTCCTTCATTTATCCAATGCAGGACTTAAGACTAACTCAGTAAGAGTCCATTTGAGTGCTATTGCAGCTTCTTTTAAGCCTCTAAATGGACAACCTATTTCCTCTCATCGTCTTATAGCAAGATTTATGAGAAGCCTTCTTCTAACTAAGCGTCCCATTAGGCCACCACCTGTGGCATGGGACTTAAACCTGGTTCTTGGTCAGCTCAGGAAGCCACCTTTCGAACCCTTAGCTACTACCTCCCTGAAATTCCTTTCCTGAAAGGTTATCTTTCTCATTGCAATCACATCAGCACGTCGCATCAGTGAGTTGCAGGCATTAGTGGCTGATCCACCTTATACAAGGTTCCATCATGACAAGGTAGTCCTTAGGACTCATCCACACTTTATGCCAAAGGTGGTCTCGCCTTTTCATCTAAACCAAGCAGTCTACCTGCCTGTATTTTTTCCAAGGCCTCATGCATCAAATGCAGAAAGGAATCTTCATACTTTGGACTGTAAAAGAGCTTTAGCCTTTTACTTACAAAGAACACAGCAACATAGAAAGTCCTCTCAACTCTTTGTTGCTTTTGATCTTTCTCATTTGGGACTTCAGTCTCCAAGAGAATGCTGTCTGACTGGATTGCTCAGTGTATTTCCTTTGCCTATCAGAGTAAGAATCTTCCTCTGGAGGGCCATGTCACAGCTCACAATGTGAGAGCCATGGCAGCTTCAATGGCTCATCTGCACTCTGTGTCTATCGACGACATCTGTCGAGCAGCCACTTGGGCCTCGGTTCATACCTTCACAGCCCATTACTGCTTGGACAAGGACTCCTGCCGGGATGCCTTGTTTGGTCAGGCTGTTCTCCAACACCTGTTCCATACCTAATCAACTCCTACCCACCATCCTTGGTTGGATGCCAGAGATCCATGGGGGGAAGTGGAGTCCTTTCACAGGGACACACAACTTCTGGGGTCTCTCCCTTGCATCTAAAGCTAGGGAGTCCCCATTTGTGAAGACTACATTCCTGCTTGTTCCTGGAGATAGCATAGTTACTCACCTGTAACAGGTGATCTCCGGGAACAGCAGGAATTTAGTCTTCACAACCCACCCACCTCCCCTATGAGTTGTATCTCTCTATCTCTTTCTCTTTCCCTCCCTCTCTCTCTCTTTGTCTCAGCTTTAAACTCAACTGGAGAGAGGCAGTTGGGAAAGGCGGGAAGGCAGCACGCAGGTGTTGTGGGATGCTCCCAAAAGCTTTTTAATTGGATGCTGGGGAGCGTTCCCGCACAGGCTCCGTCGGTACCGACGATACCCATATGTGAAGACTAAATTTCTGCTTTTCCCGGAGATCACCTGTTACAGGTGAGTAACTATGCTTTCTCTAGGGGCAGCAGGAATAAGTCCTCACTTATGGGTGACGTTGACACCGACGGAGCCCACGTGGAGCAAATCGCCAGCTTTCAAAGAAAGCCTTTGGGATTGCTGCCACGCATGCATGGTCCTCTTTCCCCCCCCCCCCCCCCCCCCGTGTGCCATCTTGCTCAGTCAGGTCCCTTAGCTCGAGCTCTATCAAGCAGGTGGCAAGGGAAGGAAAAAAATACGGCAACTCATCAGGGGAGGCGGGAGGGTAGTGAGGTGAGTTACAGGTGAGTTACTGCGCTTTCTCTGGGGAAAGCAGGAATCAGTCCTCACAACCCTCCCTCCTCCCCTTGGAGTTGCTTCTTTATCATCCTCTATTTTTGCCGTCTTTTAGCTATGTCATCTGACTGAGCAAGATGGCACTCTTGGGCAGGAAGGGGACAATGCATGCATGATGGCATCTCCCAAAGGCTTTTTTTGAAAGCTGGGGGGATGCTTCCACGAGGGCGCCGTCAGTGCCATCGTCACCCATATGTGAGGACTGATTTCTGTTGTCCCCGGAGAACAACTGTTACAGGTGAGTAACTATGCTCATTGGAGTTTTGAGAGAGCCCTCCCCCCACTATGGGGGGAGGGTGCCATCTCACCCCTTGCCTCAGGCAGCAGATTGCCTTGAGTTGCCCTTGTGTTCCAGTTAATGCAGATGAAATTACCTCCACCTTAACAGGTGAAGGTAAGTGCATGTATGGTAATACAACTTCACTGTACTACTAGTACTATTACTAGTCATTTGTATAGTGCTATATACAGGAGTGGCCCAAGGGTGATGCAGGGCCATGTGTGGAGACACATTGCAGGGCCTCATTTGTATATTTGATTTATTTTATTTTAAAATGTATATGTTGCCCATCTAAAATTTTAGGCAATTTTCAAAGCCTCTTTTTTGTCCTAGGGGCTCTGGTAATGACTTGGAGACATGTTTACTAAATGTTAATATGTGTTAAGTGCCAGTAGAAATAAATGGGTGTTCCTTATTGTCCCTCCAGTCCAGTCCCGCACCTCTGGGTAGTGTACCTCCTTTCGCAGCTTGGAAACTGGGCATGTCAGATTCTTGAAGCCACCTCACATATACTGCTGGCACCTCCCACCAGCTCCCAGTGTTCTCAGTCTCCAAGCAGCTGGAGGTGGTAGTGAACCTAGTTGCTGGGCTCACTGGAGTGACGAATAAGGAGCTTTTTGTTAGGGTAGCTAGGGAATTTGGTATTTTATTTCTCTCTCCTATGGCTTTGTTTCTTTGGGAGGTAGTGTTTTTATTCTTAAGGTAAAAAAAAAAATATATATTTATATATTCTAAGGTTAGACAGGGGGGAAGCATCGGGAGGAGACTCTCTCCCTCTTCTGCTGTGTCTGCGGGCGTCCTTTCTTCCTTCACTCCCCTCCTTGTCTGGATGGAAAGAAGTTGAGGTATTGACTGGCATTTCTATTACCCGGACGGCTCCCGATCGTGTCAATGAAACGGGAGCCATCGGTGGGCTTCTTGCTGTGCTGCCGCTGACGATGAAGGAGTTCCAACGGCCTCTTCTGTGCTGCTCAGATTCAGTTCGTGGCAATTTTTCTGGCCCTGCAGTCTGGAGGTGAGTCCTGGAAGTTGCGGCAGATTTGAAGGCCTTTCAGTTGCGGTCTCCTGCCTCATGCACAGCTCGTTGTGATTTTTATCTTGAAACCACGGTGCGGCCCAGTTCCCGCATTTTTTTTCTCCCTTGATTTTTTTTTTGTTTTCTTATCAGTGCCCTGCATCTTGCCTTATAAGCAAAATTTGTCTATTCTTTTCTGTTTTTTTCACCGAGCTGTAGCACTTTTGGGTTAAACAAAAAAAAAAAGAACGCTAGGTGTTTTTACTTCAGTCCTTTGCTATTTCTTTTTAAATGCAGGGTTTTTTTGGCGCTAATGCCACAGTGTCTTGTCTGGGGTACCCGGCGTGGAACGGTATCAGACGCCAGAGTGTGCCACGGCTGTGCAACTGAAGCACTTAACATGGAGCAGGAGCTTCAGGATAAGGCGAAGGAAGGAACATTTGTGGCTGGACAGGGGGCTCAGGCCTCTATGGAGGTGAGTTCTCTGTTGAAGACTCCAGTCTCTCCGCAAGCAGCAGCCCTGTCGGTCCCAGTTCCTTCTGTCCCTTCAAGGAGGGATACTGCCGGGATTTTCTCCAGACTTTGTTCTTTTATTGCATCAAGCTTATTGTCTGTGACAGCAGGGTGTCGCTGCGGATCTCTCGGTTCTCGTGGCCGGAGGGGGGCCGCACCTCGGCGGAAAAGGTTGGAGTTTCAGAAGGGGGCCCGGCAAAACGGGCTCGATCCGTAGAGGAGCAGCCATTGTTGTCTGACTGGCTAGAAGGTGATGAGTTGGATGTACTGTAGATCCAGAAGTAGCTGGGGAGGATCTGGAGGAAGGTGAGCTTCCAGAGCCTGAGGACCAGGCTTGGATTATTCGAGTGTTTCGTAAGGAGGAGCTGCCAGCCTTAATCACGGAGTCGTTTTAGGCTCTTAACCAATCGGTGGTTCAGGCTGTGGAGGATGAGATGGTGGAGAATTCTATCATCCAGGCAGTACGTAAGACGCAGGCAGTTTTTATGGTTCACCGGGTGATCAGGCAGATGATGCAGGATGAGTGGGACCTTCCAGAGGCAGGTCTAAGGGGAGTTTGGTCCATGACTCGTCTCTGTCCCCTGTCGGATCAAGAACATGAGTTGTTTCATTCTCCTCGTGTGGATGCCACCATGTCGGCAGTCACCAAGAAGACGACCATTCTGGTAGAGTGCAGTGCTGCCCTGAAGGATGGGCAGGACCGGAAATTAGATTACTTGTTAAAGCAGGCCTTCAAAGTCAATGCGTTATCCCTCCAAGCATCTATTTGTGGAGCTTGGGTAGCTAGAACTTGTCTACAATGGTTGCAGTGTCTGCAACTTCCTGGAGAACAGTTGCAAGAACACGTGGCAGATGTAGGCTAGAATCTGGAGTGGCTTGCCTGGCAGATCTTCAGTATGACCTCATTAGGGGACTGTCTAATAGCATGGTGCCGCTTGTTGCGGCATGACGTTATCTTTGGCTACAGAATTGGGCAGCTGATAGTTCTTCCAAGTCACGACTAAGGAAGCTTCTGTTCAAGGGGAAACTCTTGTTTGGGGAGGACTTTGAAACGTTGGTCGAGGACTTGGGGGATTCAAAAGGGGGTCGCTTGCCAGAGGATAGGCCGAAGCCCAGTAGGGCACCAGTTCCATCGTGAGGTCAGTCACAGGATTTCTGGCATTTTCATACCTCCCGCCTGGGAAGTTTCCAAAGGGGGAGGTTTCCCTCTCGAGGTCAGGCGTTCAGAGGATTTCAAGGAGCAGGCAGAGGTTTCGCTAATCCCTTGTCCTCAGGTTTTAGAAAGTCCCAATGAAGCAAGGAGGACTCAGGCTGCAGTTCAGCCTGTAGGAGGGTAGCTACGGGATTTTCTTCCAGCCTGGGTCCAGATAACTTCTGACCGTTGGATGTTGGAAGTCATTCGCGAAGGGTATGCACTCGAATTCGCCTGGCCGGTAGCCGATTCCTTTGTTCTGTCTCCATGCAGGGGGTGAAACAAAGTGGTGGCGGTGGCAGAAACACTGACTTGATTACTTCAGCTGAGAGCGGTGGTTCCTGTCCCTCGAGACCAGTATGGCTGCGGTCGATACTCCATTTATTTCGTGGTTCCTAAGAAAGACGGGTCCTTTCGTCCTATTCTAGACCTCAAGGGAGTAAACCGTTGTCTTTGGGTGCCTCATTTTCGCATGGAAACTTTGCGATCAGTTGTCGTGGCAGTGCGAAAGGGAGAATTTTTGACGTCTTTCGATCTCACCGAAGCGTATATGCACATTCCAGTCAGGTCGGATCATCAACACTTTCTACGGCTTGCAGTGCCTCATGGGCATTTTCAGTTCCAGGCATTGCCGTTTGGTCTCGCGACAGCACCTCGTACCTTCACCAAGGTAATGGTAGTAGTGGCAGCAGCTCTATGCAAGGAGGGGGTGTTGGTACATCCTTATCTTGACGATTGGCTCATCCGAGCAAAGTCCAGGACCGAGAGTGTACGGGCCACAGCCAGGGTGGTGTAGCTACTGGAAAGCCTCAGTTGGGTAGTCAATGTGGCCAAGAGCCAATTGGTGTCCTAAGAGGTTCTGGAGTATTTGGGAGTCCGGTTCAACACTTGAGCAGGATCTGTGTTTCTTTTGGATCACCGAGCTCACAGACTTCACCTTTTGGTGAGCAGTTTTTTGAAGTGCGCGGCACCAACGGCTTGGCAGTAACTTCCGGTTCTGGGGACGATGGCAGCCACTCTGGAAATAGTGCCTTGGGTGAGAGCGCACATGCGCTCGCTGCAGAGGTCCTTACTTCATCGCTGGACCCATCAGGGGGACTCCCTGACAAAACGTCTGTTCTGTCCGGAGGAGGTAAAAAAGACCCTTCGGTGGTGGCTTCATCCAGGAAATTTGGCCGTGGGTATGCCTCTTGAGCAACTGCAGTGGGATCCAGTTTTAACCGATGCCAGTTTGTTGGGTTGGGGGGCTCATTGCGGGGAATTGTTCGCACAAGGACCCTGGAGCGCTCAGGAAGCTCAGTGGTCGATCAGTCACCTGGAGTTGAGGGCAGTAGCTCTAGCGCTCAGCGCCTTCGAAGCCAATCTCCTGGGATGATCGGATCGAGTTTTGTCGGACAATTCCTCCGCAGTGGCGTACCTCAACAGACAGGGCGGTATGGGCAGCGCTGCTCTTGGAAATGAAGCGGAAAACTTGTTCAGCTGGGTAGAACCTCTACTTCAGGCACTGTCGGCGGCACACATTGCAGGAGTAGACAATGTGACGGCGGACTATCTCAGTCGAGTTCACGTGGATCCCAGGGAGTGGGAGCTTCATGCATAGGTCTTTGCTCAGATAAGTCTGCAGGTGGGGATCACCCATTATGGATCTGATGGCTACCTTTCGGTCCGTCAAAACAAGCCGATTTTACAGCAGGAGGCGAGAAAGGATGTCTGAGGGTGTGGATGCCTTGCTGCAACAGTGGCCCACGGAGGGACTACTCTGTCTTTCCTCCTTGGGCTCTCATAGTCCTGGTAGTTCAATGCATCGAGTCTCATCGTGGGCGCATTCTCCTGATTTCTCCAGATTGGCCGTGAGTCTGTGGTATTCCGATTTGCTGCGTCTTCTCGACAGACGTCCTTGGCGACTTCCAGTACGGGACAATCTCCTACTTCAGGGGCCGCTGCGAATGCCACAAGTGGATCAATTCTCGCTTATGGCTTGGCCATTGAAAGGGCGAGGCTAAAGAAAAAGGGCTATTCCAGAGCGCTAATCTCTACTTTACTCTTAGAAAAAGGTCGACTTCTCTAGCCTATGTGCGCGTGTGGCGTATTTTTGAGGCTTGGTGCAAGGCAAGGAAGGTGCATTCGGCTTCTATTCCGGAAGTGTTGGCTTTCCTGCAGGATGGTTTTGATAAGGGTTTGGCAGCTAGTTCATTAAGGGTCCAGTTGGCAGCTATTGCTTGCTATCCTGGCAAGATTCAGTGCGCCGCTTTAGGCTCCCACCTTGATGTCTTATGTCCTCCGAGAAGAGTAGTGATCCCTCCTTGGGATCTCAATTGTGTTGGGAGCGTTGATAAGAGAACCCTTTGAACCCTTAGGTCAGGCCTCATTGAAGGATTTGACGTTGAAAGCTGTCTTTCTCGTGGCAATCTGTTCCACACACCGGATCTCGGAGTTGCAGGCTCTTTCATGCCGAGAGCCATTCTTAACCTTTTTTCGAGATAAGGTAGTTTTGCGTCCGGTTCCATCTTTCCTGCTGAAGGTGGTTTCAGCTTTTCATGTGAGTCAGCTGGTGTCCTTGCCAGTTTTACGAGATGCAGAGGACAGCATTTCTGGCTGGGATCTGCGTTTGCTGGATGTCAAGAGGGTTCTTCGTCATTATCTTAAAGCTTCAGAGCCTTTTCGCAAGTCTGATCGGTTGTTTGTACTATTTGGGGGGCCACGTAGGGGTGAAGCAGTGGCAAAGGCCTCCATTTCCAGATGGGTCCATGAAGCGATATCTTCGGCTTATATTTTACAAGGTCATCAGGTTCCTGTAGGGTTGTGAGCGCTTTCTACCAGGGCTCAAGCTACTTCGTGGGCGGAGTATACTTTGGTTCCTCCAGTTGAGATTTGCAAGGCAGCTATATGGTCTTCTTTGCATACTTTCAGTAGGCATTATCATCTGGATGTTCAAACGGCAGAGGATGCCTGCTTTGGATCGGTGGTTTTGCGTGCCGGTTTGTCAGGTCCCTACCATTAATGTACTGCTATGTTACATCCTAGAGGTGCAGGACTGGACTGGAGGGATGATAAGGAAAGAGAAATTAGACTTACCTGCTAATTGTTGTTCCTTGAGGAGCTCCAGTCCAGTCCCGATCCCACCCGGGGTTCGGTTAGACAAGTCAGAGCTTGTTTTATTGTGATATATACAGTCAGAGCGAAGGATAGTCGCAAACTTAGTGCGACTCAAGCTAATGTTAGCCTGCTATTCTTTCTTTTTCTTCCTTGTTGCGTGCTGTTGCGCTTCCTCTCCATCTCTCTTCTTGTCTATCCATATCTTCTGTGGCATTGGAGGGAACAGTTTCCTCTGTTAGCGGGAGGGAAGAGTTGTGTTAGGTGTTTAGTTAAGGTATTTACTTGAGAATTGTGCTACTTATTTGTTGCTCCTTTAATTCTGGTTTGTGAATAGGTCACTGGGAGCTGGTGGGTGGTGCCAGTAGTATATGTGAGGAGGCTTCAAGAATCTGACGTGCCCAGTCTCCAAGCTGCGGTAGGAGGTACACTACCCAGAGGTGTGGGACTGGGCTGGAGTTCCTCAAGGAACAACAATTAGCAGGTAAGTCTAATTTCTCTTTGCTGCACTTAGTGCACATTAACATTTGTGAATGCACATTAACTTTTAGTAAATATGCCCCTTGATGAGTGTCTGAATACCATTTGCATGGCGATGAGGATAAAGAAAGATTACCAGATTTCTATATTACTGCACTCCAGTGCCAACTGCCAGTTACATTAGGAAGTACTATAAACCCTGCTCATTTAGAACCCATAGCAAACCCGCCATATCATAACAGCACTACCAGGATTCACAAAGCACCAAACCCAACCTATCAAAAGACAACACTGCAAATTTTACACCAATGCATCTCGGAGAATACCAGTACATCTCCTACTGGAGAAAGAGAACAAGTGAGACGGTTTCATAGAAACTACATGAACAGAATAACGTAGCTCGGTTACACATACAAAACATAGACTATCACCAAACATAGAACAAGGGATTGCAATTTAGAAATATGAAGACAATAATTAAACTGGGAACCCCAAAAGCCAAACTTGGAATGTACAACAACACTGGAGAAATACAACTATAAAATTAATTATCTGCTGTCCATTAGTCCATCCTTCTCTCTTCTATTTTTTTCTATTCTCTCTCTACCTGCTCTAACTTACTGATCTTTCCCCATACTGATCTTTCCTCCATTTCTTTATTCCTTTTTCATCCATTCAAATTTCACCCCTCTATCCTTAATCCCCACTTACTCTCCCAATACACAGCCAATCATAGATTTTTCTTCTCTCCCACACAAAATCTGTCCCCTCTCCATCCTCACTCCCCCAGTTTCATTTTTTTCTCCCGCCAGCCCCAGCTCCAGCCCCATCCCCTTCCCCTTTTAGTCCTCCCCCAGCATCCGCACCCTTCCAGTCCTATTCTCCCCCCCTCCCCATCAGCCCATTTCCAGTCCTAGCCCCCATATGTTCCTGTTCTTGCTCTCCAAACTTTTGGATGTTTCATACAACTATCCCCCCCCCCCCCCACGACCCCTGCTCTCTGGTATCCGCTGTCTGGTCTTGCCTGTGGACACTAAAATCGTAAATCTGGCCCTGTATTGATAAAGACATTAAAGACCTCATTAAGAATAGTTCCTTCCTTATTGTCCCTCCAGTCCAGTCACGAACCTCTGCGTAGTGCACCTTCTCCAGCAGCACGGAGACTGAACATGTCCAAAACTTGCAGCCACCAGTATAAGAACCACTGGCACCGTCCCTCAGCTTCTAGTATGCTCAGTTTCCAAGCAGCTTGAGGGGTTGAGACAGGGGTCTCAATGAGGAGCAAATAAGGAGAGTTTAGTTTTGGAAGTATTAGGTTTATTGGGGAATTAACTTTCTTTGCAGTTAAAGTTAAAAAAAAAAATAAATAGAAAAGTGAGAGAGGAAAGTAAGATGCCTGAAGAAGGAGCACTGAGCCCTATGGAGGAGGATCTGTGTTAACTCTCTCCTTCCTCAGACCTTTTCTCTGTCTTTTGCTATTGTTCTGGGGCTGCCTGAAGGCGCTGAGAGGAGTGAAGGGCTCGGTGGCTCCCGATCCCATCAGCGGGTGAGGATCCGCCATTTCAGCACTGTCGGTTTAGCTGCCTGCTGCTGTCTCGATGCCGAAGCCGTCCAGCGGCTGAGCGTGAGACCGACTCTTCTCCCGCGGCAAGATTGGGAGCTTCTGAGAGATCTTCACCGGCATTTCAGCAAGCTGCAGGTATGTCGGGGAATCCCTTCCCATTAGTGCTGAGCGGGGTTGGGCCCGAGAATGCGTGGTGCCGGCGGTTTTTTGTGGCAGCTGGAGCGCGGGAAGGACAGTAGGTTGTGTTTTCCCGTGTTTTTCGGCTCTCATCAGTTCGTCTTAGCTGGTTATGTGGTAACGGTAGTTTAGAGCAATGGCAATATTATTAGTTTTTTCTTGGTTATCCTTTCATATTTGAAGTTTAAATGAAAAAAAAAGCAGATATAAAGTGAATAAGCAGTCTCTGCAGGGATTGCTGGCAGAGGAAGCTGAGCTTGGTTTAGGCTGCAGGCTAAGTTGTTCTAGTGTTCCTAGGCGGTTAGGGCCTGGGACCCGGGTTCTGCTCTTCATGCCGGGCCGTTCGCAGTGCTTGGTCTGTGGGACGCGGCATGGTACAGTGTCGGAGGCTGGGATCTGTCGTGGTTGTACCATGGAGGCTGTAGATATGGAGAAGGAATTGCAGGTCAGGGTACGGGATCCTATAGATCCCTCAAGTTAGGATGCTTAGGGGGATGTGGTTGCGGCGCCTCCTTCCCTGGAGGTGGCAGCAGCTCTCCCTGGTCCTTCTTCTGCACGGGACCCTTTTGGGGAAGGAATTATGGAGGAATTCTCCCCAGAATTTGTGCTACTATTACATCAAGCATTTCATTTGCGAAAACAGGGCTTGGCGCAAATATCCTCTCCCTCTGCTTCGGGACCTAAGGGTAGGGGCTCCGAGAAGAGAGAAGATCTGGACGTTCTGCCAACTAAGAAGGTCAGGGCTGGTGTAGTCTAGCCAGAACAGTCGACTTTGTCGGATCCCAGTAACTGGGAGTTGGAGTCCGATTTGCAGAGCGAGGAGCTTTAGGAAGGAGAGGTGCTGGGGCCGGAAGACCAGACACGGATGGTTCGGAGGTTGTGCAGTTCCTGGAGGAGCTCGGTTGGGTTGTCAACCAGGCCAAGAGTCACTTAGTACCAGCTCAGGAATTGGAATATCTGGGAGCGTGCTTCGACACTCTAATGGGAAGGGTTTTCCTTCTAGATCAGCGCGCACAGAATCTGCGTCGATTGATACGGGAATTTCTGTGCCGGTTGGTGTCGACAACTTGACAATATTTACAATTGCTGGGAACCATATCTAGATTCTGGAGTTAGTACCATGGGCGAGGGCACACATGCAGTCCTTGCAGTGAGCTCTGTTACGACGCTGGTCTCATCAATCCGATCTGCTGATGCAGCGGCTTCCTTGTCCCTGGGGAGTTCGCAGGGCCCTTTGCTGGTGGTTGCAACCGGAACACTTGGCGGCGGGTATGCCACTCGAAGCCCCGCTGTGGGTGCAGTTGATAACCGATGGCAGCCTGTCGGGTTGAGGAGGTCATTGCGAGGGGCGCTTTGCCCAGGGGTCTTGGTCTGTGCAAGAAGCAAATTGGTCAATCAACAGGCTGGAGCTTTGAACGATTGCCCTAGCCCTCCAGGCCTTCAAGTTGCATGTAGCCGGAAGGGCAGTAAGAGTGCTCTTGGACAATGCGACCGCGGTGGCCTACGTCAACAGACAGGGAGACACCGGTGGCGTGGCCTTGGAGGAAGAGGTGGAGCAGCTGTTTGGATGGGTAGAATCTCGGCTCCAGGCTCTGTCTGCGGCTTACGTGGCAGGCGTGGACAACGTTACAGCGGATTACCTCAGCCGAGTACAGTTGGATCCCGGGGAGTGGGAGCTTCATTTGTAAGTCTTTGCGCAGGTGGTGCATCAGTGGGGAACACCGTGAATGGATTTGATGGCAACATTCAAGAACATCAAGGCGAGCCGCTTCTTCAGCAGGAGGCGAGAACGAATGTCAGAGGGCCTGGATGCATTACTACAGCCGTGGCCAGTGGAGGACCTTCTTTATGTTTTCCCTCCTTGGGCTCTCATAGGCCATCTGGTGTAATGGATAGAGACACACCGGGGGCGAGTCATTCTGATCGCTCCGGACGCAGCGGCATCCCTGGTATGCCGACTTGATGCGGCTTCTGGTGGATAGGCCGTGGCTGCTCCCGGCTCACGGGGTCCTGCTGATGCAGGGGCCAGTGCGCATGATGCAGGTGAGTCAATTCTCGCTTATGGCCTGGCTCTTGAAAGGGCAAGGTTGAGGAAGAAGGGGTATTCAGTTCTGGTGATTTCAACCTTTTTGAAGGCGCATAAGAGTTCTATATATTTGGCCTATATTCGGGTTTGGTGTGTTTTTTAAGCTTGGTGTGAGGACCGTCAATTGCAGCCCACCGTGGCTTCTATTCCAGAGATTTTGGCCTTCTTGCAGGATGCGTTTGAGAAGGGCTTGGCAACCAGTTCTTTGCAGGTCCAGCTGGCGGTGATAGCCTGCTATAGGGGTAAGGTAGGTAAAGTACCCTGGTGTCCCATCTGGATGTCTTGTGTTTTCTCAGGGCGGTGTCTAAGCTTCATCCGCCACGTTCAGCGGTGGTTCCTTCTTGGGTTCTCAATCTAGTCTTGAGAGCTATTTTGAAGGAGCTTTTTGAGCCTTTGGGTCAAGCCTCTCTGAAGGATTTGACATTGAAGACTGTTTTTCTGGTGGCTATATGTTCCGCACAGAGGATCTCTGAGTTGCAGGCTCTGTCTTGTCGGGAGCTTTTTCTCTCTTTTTCAAGGGAAAAAGTAGTCTTATGGCCGGTTCATTCCTTTCTTCTTAAGGTGGTCTCGGTTTTTCATGTGAATCAGTTCGTCGTGTTGCCGGCGTTGGGCAGGTCTGGAAGTGACGAGATTGACCGCGATCTCCGTGTTCTCAGGGTTCTTAAGCAGTATTCGGCAGTAACAGCGGCGTTTTGCAGATCGGAACATCTATTTGTTCTGTTTGGAGGCAAGCGTAAGGGAGAAGTGGCGGCCAAGGCTTCCATTTCTAGGTGGAATCAAGAGGGCATTGCCTCGGTGTACCTGCTTGATGGTCGGTCTGTTCCTCTAGGTTTACACGCTCACTCCACCAGGGCGCAGGCTGCTTCCTGGGCCGAGTTCAGTCTAGTGGCGCCTGTGGACATTTGCAGAGCGGCAACATGGTCTTCTCTGCATGCCTTTGCTAAGCACTATCGGTTGGATGTTCAAGCGGCGAGATACGCTAGTTTTGGGGCTGTAGTTCTACGAGCTGGTTTTTTGGGTCCCTCCCTTTAGTGTGTATTGCTCTTTTACATCCCAGAGGTTCGGGACTGGACTGGAGGGACGATAAGGAAAGAGAAATTAGACTTACCTGCTAATTGTTCCTTGAGGAACTCCAGTCCAGTCCTGTATCCCACCCGTGTTCAGTATGGAGATTCAGGACTCCGGATTTCGGTGCATTTCGTTTCTAATTGCTGTCTGGTTGGCAGTTTCAAGAGTTCTCTCAATTTCTGTCAATTTCTTCTTGCTATATCTTCCCTTCTAGATAGTAAGGAAGAGGTGCTGGAGCTTTCTAGTTAAAAGCAAACAAACATTGAGGAAAGAAAAACACCTTGAAGGAAGCAGAGTGTTCTTCCTAATGTAAACTTAGGAGTGCTGTGGCTGTCAGCTTTTACAGCTGGGAGTTGAAACATTTTGGTAGGCTTCTTCTATTTATTCCTACAGGAAATGTCTCTCTGGGATGGGGGAGGAGATCAGGAAAGGCAGAGAGGGTAAAAAAGTTCTGCCTTTTGTTGTTGTTGTTGTTAAATGCTGTCAAGTTGGTGTCGACTCATGGCGACCCTCTGGATAGTTGTCCTAATGGGACTCATTGTTGATATTTATTTATTTATTTATTTATACATCTTTTCTATACCGCCACTTCCAGCGATCAGTAGCGGTTTACAGGTAACATAAACTTTAATAATAGAGTACTATTATTTTACATAGAACATATTTAGAACAATGAACATTCAACTATTAAATGTAACTCAAAAAATACAATGAGATAACAGGCTACCAACAGTATATCAACAGTAATGGGATATATTTACATTAAATTACAGTTATTCACATTAGCGACAAGTAATTGCTTTCAAAGAGTAAGCTTTACTAGGTGAGCAATGTGAATGTGTGTGAAAGATTTTATGCCCTGTCTAGGTAGGGTCAGTGAGTGACTGCTGATCAGTGGTTGTCTCTGTGTTAGGATTGTCTTCAATGTGGAGGTTATTGTAGTGTAGAGTAAATAGATGAGTTTTTAGATTTTTTTTAAATAATTGAAGGTCCTTGATTGCTCTGATTTCAGCCGGGAGGTTGTTCCATAACGTAGGGGCAAAGTATGAGAAGGCTGTGTTGCTTGTCTTCTTACTTGTCTTTCGAATAGAATCAGGGACTTGTAGCATGTGAAGGTTTATTCTTCGTCTTGATCTATTTTCATGTGGGATGTTGATGAGCGTAGATAAGAAGGAAGGAGCTATATTATTAAAGATCTTAAATGTACTGATTAATGACTTGTAGATGATTCTACATGAGACTGGTAACCAATGGAGGGTGTAGAGAATTGGAGATATATGATCTGAAAGTTTTGCTTTATAGATAATCCTTGCGGTGACATTTTGGGCTAATTGAAGTGTGTGAATATTTTTCTTAGAGGTCCCTTGAAGAATACCGTTACAGTAGTCTAAATGTGGTGTAATAAGTGTTTGTACTATGGTTCTGAAATCAGTGTTATCTAGCAATGGTCTAAGTTGTTGGATTGTCCTTAATTTGAAATATATTGTTTTTACAGATTGTTTTATATGTTTGGTGAGGCTGAGGGTCTTATCCAGAGTGACTCCCAAATATTTGATCTCATCTTTGACTGGGAGAGAGGTTTTTCCAATGTTGATTTCAAGTGGGGGAGTGAAGCTTGTGTTTCTTGTTATAAATAAAGCTTCAGTTTTTTTAAAATTAATATTCATATTCATTGATTTCAGCCATAGCTCAGCTTCAGTGAGGCAATGACAGATGTTGCTATAATCCGGGTTGGACACATCAAATGGCGAGTATAACATGATGTCATCCGCGTAGATGTGGTAGTTGATTTTGAAACGTTTAAATATGGAACAGATGGGTTGAAGATAGAGATTAAACAAAAGAGCCGAAAGGGCAGAACCTTGAGGGATGCCCTGTTCTTGTGGAAATGGGGATGAGGCATTTCGATCTATTTGCACATATTGGGTCCGGTTAGTAAAATAGGATATGAACCATTCAAGGGTTTTATCTTTGATGCCTATTTGAGAAAGTCTTGAAATGAGCGTGATATGGTTTACAGTATCGAAGGCCGAGGAGATATCAATGAATATGAGAATGAAGGCTCGCTTGGTATTATCGATACCTCTGATGATTGTATCAAATAATGCTGTTAGGAGCGTTTCTACACCATGATATGGGCGAAATCCATATTGATGATCATCTAAAGGAGCTGTTGAGTCTATATAATCTTGCAGCTGTGTTTGCACAATCTTTTCAATAATCTTGGCAAGGAATGGAATACTTGCAATGGGACGATATGAAGTTGGGTCATTGCTGTCTAGAGCTTTGTTTTTTAACAGCGGTCGGATTGCTGACCTTTTGAGGATGTCTGGTATACGTCCTTGTTGTAGAGATTGGTTTACTATGTTCAGTAAGTCTGAGGCAAGTTATGTTTTTGTTGATTTTATCCAATTCACTGGACAAGGATCGAGAAGAGAGGTTGTAGTATTTAAGTTGGAGATTGTCTGAAGGAGGAGCTTGTTGGTAATAGGATGAAAGGCTTTCCATTCCAGTTGGTTATTATCTGAAAGAGATAGGTTAGGTGGGGTGAAATGGCTGTTAAGTTTGAGTTTATTTGCAAAATGATCAGCAAGTATTTGTGGGTTAATACAAATTTTGTGAGTATTGTTGGATGGGGATTTGGTTAACGATTTGACAATCTCAAATAGTTCTCTAGGACGATTAATAGCTTTAGATAAAGTTTTAGAGTGATATTGTTTTTTAGCGTTATTAATCGCATCCTTGTAATCTTTGAGTAGTGAGAAATATTGTATTCTGAGTTCGTGAGTTTTTTTCCTTCTCCAAGTAGATTCCGTTTTTCTAAGAGTTTTCTTCAGAGTTGCAAGTTCATTAGTGTACCATTTTTCATTTTTTCTCATTTTATGATGAAACTTCACTGAATATGGTTCTGATGCGGATCCAATAATGGAGTTCCAGCTTGATATCGCGTCGTCAAGGTTATAGATAGAAGGATCTAATCTAGGAAGTACTGATTCAAGAAACTCTTCTCTGTTGAATGGTCGAAATCTTTGACCTTGTTGTAGATCGACAAGAGGTGCTTTGGTGTGTTGTGGGAGGTGGAAAGAGAACCTAATCAGATAGTGGTCAGACCAAGGGACTTGAGACTTACTGTATTAAATATAGGTTGTAGAAGGGTGTGTACTGTGCATTAGTGCACACTTCACACAGACAGATTTATTCAGCACTTCCAAACCATGCAGTGCCAATGGGGAGGATAGTTTACTGTATCTAATCTGTTTCATTATACAACCAGAAGATACAATGAAATACGTTTTGTAATAGTCTTGTTCACCCATTGTCTGTAACAGCAGCTATTGAGGATGAAGGGAAGACAAAGATGCCAAATCTCACTCATTAGGACTGTGTCAACTCATTTGAAGGCTCTCATACTCTTTGAACCCCTTCTCTCACTCAGAGCTGCAGACATAGTGCAGTGAACCTAATCACTACATTGAGTCTTCCTCGGACTACTCTGAGTGGGAGACAAAGGATGATGAGTCCCCGGATACCTGTCGATGCCACAACGTCCCCTCAGACTCCCCAGTCTCGGAACCTCGGAGAAGGTCCCTGCTGGAGGACATGGGATTCTTAGACTTTGTCAAAGACATGTCTAAGGCCCTGGCGTTCAGAGGAGGACCCTCGGGCTGATGAGCTCGAGATCCTCCAGTACGAGGCTCCCCCTCGGGAATCGCTCATGGTGCCCATTCCTTCCATCCTGGAATGGCTCATATTCCGCATGTGGGAGATGCCGGTGCCGGAGCTGGTGAGCAAGCGTATCGACTTGATGTATCAAGTCCGCCGGAGCCCTGACTTCCAGAAGTCGCAACTGCCGCACAACTCCATGGTGGTGGAGTCAGCCATCCATCGGCTGAAGAGCCAGAAGACCACATTCCTTGGTGCCCCCCTGGGAGGGAGGCCCGCACCTTGGATGCCCTCGGCAGGAAGTGCTACCAGGGCTCGATGCTCATTTACCGTGTCCAGGCCTACCAGCTGTACATGAGCAGGTACCTGAGGGATCTGGCGAAGGAACTCACCTGTTTCTCAGCTGGTCTCTCCGAGGAAACCTTGCAGCACTTCAGGAGCCTGTCCAAGGCTGTCTGTGAATGCTCCAAGTTTGTTTTGTATGGCCTATGATGGGTTCGAATCAGCGGCTCCAGTAGTCCGACCTCGAGCAATGGGTCCAAGACAAGTTGATTGATGTCCCCTGCCAGGGAGAAAACCTCTTTGGCAAGCCCATGACAGACAAGGTCACCGAGCTGGAGACCGAGTCCATGATGAGGACCAGGCTCTCTAAGAAGACCGCTGCCCCTTCCTGACAGAAGGGCTCAGGTAAAAAGCCCTTTTACCCGAGGAAGGGAGCTGCTTACTGTAACTACCCACATTTTCAGGGCTCCCCAACCAGGGCAGCAGGCCAAGGGACAAGGGCATGGCCCACGCAAGCAGAAGGCTCTGAAGCCCCAGGCACCTGCTCCGGCCCAGCCAGGGGGGAGTTTTTGACTACTTCAGCATAGCCTCTCTACCCCAATGAGGTCAGCAGCCCACAGGGGGACGACTGACCTTCTTTTCCCCAAGGTGAGTAGCCATCACTACCGATGCCTGGGCACTGAGGGTGGTCAAGGAGGTTACCTCCTTCATTTGGCTCAGATGCCCCCTCCTTACTTTCTGGGAGAGCCCCTCCAAGTCTCCCCTCCACCAGGACTTCCTTCTGAAGGAACTGACAGGTCTTCTCGAGGACAATGCGGTGGAACTGGTGCCCTACCACCTCCAAGGCAAGGGGTTCTACTCTAGATACTTCTTGTCCCAAAGTGGACTGGGGGCCTGCGCAACCTCAACAAATTCCTGGTGCGGGAGAAGTTCAAGATACTCTCCCTTGGAACATTGCTGCCCTTCCTCCAGCAGAGAGACTGGCTATGCTCCTTAGACCTCAAGGATGCTTATACTCACATCCTAATCAATGTTCCCTCTAATTTTCTGTAGGCTGTGTGCGCATAAAATATCAGCTGTGTGCAGCTTTTGAAGGAAGGTTAAATTTTTGTGCACCACATAACGACACTCGGAGTTATATACTTTAAAATTTGACTACACGTCAGAATACAGTATGTACACCACATTGATTTTAATCAAATTAAATGAAAATAGACGATTACTAAATGAAGCGGGAAATTTCTAGTAATTACAATCATAATTTTTAAATTTTAAGACATCCTGTGTTGTTTTCTATCAGAATCAGAGCCGTAATTTTTGTGTGCTCTGTTGTAAAGTATGTGCCATCTCTCGGTGAGGTGTGTGCACGCGCATATGCACACAGCTTAGAGGGAACAATGATCTTAATCCACCCACACCACAGGCACTACCTGCGGTTCGTAGTGGGAGGCAGGCACTTTTGGTACAGGGTGCTCCCATTCGGTCTCGCCTCTGCCCCAAGGTGTTCACGAAATGCCTGGCAGTCATGGCTGCCTTTCTCAGGCTTCAGTGGGTCTTCGTGTTTCCCTACCTGGATGATTGGCTCGTAAAAGGGAACACAGCATCCGAGGTACAGCAGGCCACCACACGCACCATCCAGGTTCTACAACACTTGGGCTTCATCATAAACTACCCCAAGTCCCACTTTCTTCCAACACAGTGCCTGGAATTCATTGGAACAAAGCTTGACACCCGCCAGTCAAAGGCTTTCTTCCCCACGGACTGGGCAGATCGCCTCAGATCTCTGGCCCGGGACATACAACACCGTCCCTCGGTGTTTGCCTGCCATCTTCTGCGCCTCCTCGGACACATGGCCTCCATAGTCCACATCACTCCAGATGCCTGTCTCCACATGAGAACGGCACAGTGGTGTCTCTGGGAGCAGTGGTCCCAGGCTATGGGGCTGCCTCAGGGACAGAGTCTGGGTGACCCGTCAGTTGGCGGACTCCCTTGTCTGGTATGCTGTCCACATGGGTGGCGGACTGTATTGCCCTCGCCTATGAGCAGGCAAAGCTCCCGCTGCACGGTCGCATCACAGCACACCATGTCCTTGCCATGGCGGCTTCGATGGCAAATCTGCACTCTGTCCCGATGGCAGACATCTGCCGAGTCGCTACCTGGTCTTCATTCTATACCTTCGCAGCCCATTACTGCCTGGAAAGAGAATCCCGATGGGATAGCGCCTTCGGCCAGACTGTGCTCCATAATCTTTTTGGGGTCTAGGCAACTCCTACCCTCCAACCCTTCTGTGTTCAGGCTACCAGAATGCTGGTTTTCATTGGACACAGGGGTCCTACTGTAGTCTGTATTCCAGACTGAATTGCTGCTGCTTGCAGCTCCCCTTCAGGGGGCCCAAGTTTTGCTACGGGTCTCTCGGTAGCCTGTAGCTGGAGAGTCCCATATGTGATGACTGACTTCCTGCTTGTTCCCGGAGAAAGCGTAGTTACTCACTTGTAACAGGTGTTCTCCAGGGACAACTGGAATCAGTCCTCACAAGCCTCCCTCCTCCCCTTGGAGTTGCTCCTTTACCTTCTTTATTTTGCTATCTTCAGCTATGTCATTTGACTGAGCAAGATGGCACCCTTGGGTGGGAAGGGGACCACGCATGCCTGGTGGCATCTTCCAAAGACTTTCTTTAGAAGCTGGGGAGATGCTTCCATGAGGGTTCTGTCAGTGCCGACGTCACCTATATGTGGGGACTGATTACTGCTGTCCCCGGGGAACACATGTTACAGGTGAAGAACTACACTTTTTCTACAGGGAGAACTAGTCTGGCAACTGGTTACTGAACGCACATGTGATGGGGCCATACTGGACCTGTTGCTTACCTATGGGGAAGGTGTTCCTGATGATGTGGTTCATTATTAGGACTAGGGCTGATAAAGTCCATTCAAGAGCAAGGGTCTTTAGGAAAAATAATTTTGCAAAGACAGGACAATACCTCAAGGAGTTGTTAGCGGGATGGGAACAACTGGGGGATGTAGAAAAGCATTGAGCAAAACTGAAAGGGGATATTCCTTCTCGTTCCTCCAGTCCAGTCCCGGATCTGTGAGTAGTGTCACCTCACCAGCAGCTTGGAGACTGAGCATGTTACACTTCTGACATCAGGGTATACATACCGGTGGCACTTCCCACCAGAACCAGTATCTCGATCTCCAAGCAGATGAGGTGAGGTGATTCCTTAGATTAGACTCACTAGAGGAACAATAGGGAATTGGTAGAATTATACTTAAAAGAAATAATCTGGGACCCAAAGGCAACTCAGTTATCTGAAATCATTGAATCTGCTTCAAAAAAAAGAAAAATGAATGACAAGCTCCCCCCCCCCCCAAAAAAAAAAAGCACAGCAGAGCCAGGAGAGGGGCAGGCAGGCCCCGGGGAGAGAGAGGAGATCATGGCTGCACTTTCTCCTTCAGTTAATCAGCCTCATTATTTCACCGGAGGTTAAAAGGTGCCTATTGAACGCTCCCGACAGCACCGAAGCTCCAAGGCGGGAAGCAGGAACACTTCAGACTCCTTGCCAGTGAGTGCACTAGAGGAGTTGTTATCTGGGCCCAGATCTCATTGCTGCAAGCAGCAGTCAGCCACGTTTCGCGGGAATGGTGGCCATTTTTCAGTGCATTTTTTCTTTAACTTGGTTTATTTTCTGATACACTGCTCGTTTGGGGTTCGGGGCCTGGCGATTTGGCTGCACACAGAGCACAGTGGCCAAGGGTACTAGCTGGACTCTGGGGGACTGCAATTGTGTTTTCTTGTTTTTTCTATGGTGCAATCCTGCTTCCTCCTTGGAGCCTCATAGGGGGCTACAATTGAGCAAGTATTGAGCGTTCTCGGGTGCTCCTGAGTAGCAGGGAGAGCTGCGGCTGTACACTGAGAGGGGACTCATTTTCATAATAAAAAAAAAGAGTACAGTAGTATAGGCCAGGTGCATGATAGCTAGCAAGAGCACATGCTTGACATGCGAATCTCGGAGGAGATCGTCGTCCAGCACGGGGCTCTGCCATACCTGCGAAGCAGAAGCTTGGATGGCAGAGGTAGGTTACCTCGAGGGCAAGGATGACAGCAAAGGAGAAAGGGGAGGCTTCAGCGCATCCTCATGGGGAGCACTTCCACTGTTCCAGCAGGGGTTCCGGAAAAGGACTCTGAGCTACGCCTCCCTGTAGCAATGGAGACAAAGAAAAAGACGATGAAGACTGGGAAAACCTCTAAATGTTCTCCTCGGCCGGACCAACGGACAGAGGTACCGGGCACTTTTTCTCTGGAGTTTGTCCTGCTGCTGCACAAGGCTTTTTGTCTGAAGCAGTGGACGGGAGGGCTGGAGGGCACACCTGCGCTGAATTTGAAACGGGCCGTGTTGGAGACAATCTCGGAGAGCAGGGCGCCGTATGAACTGGGTTTTAGTAGGATGGCGGAAGATCCTTGGGGAGAGGAGGGGGAAGGAGGAGATGGAGCTGGAAGAGGAAAAGATTCCTCAGGCAGATGAGTCGTGCATTGTGTAGGTCTTTCGGAAGGAGGAGCTAACTGTGTTGATTATGCATTCTTTGAAGGCTCTCAGTATGGATAAAGAAACTCCCTCAGAGGAGGAGCCACTGGAGGATTCCCACTTCCAGGCATTCAGGACAACACAAAAGGTCTTTCCCATACATGGAGTTATAAGACAAATGATTCAGGAGAACTGGGATGTGCTGGAGGCTGCTTTGAAAGGCACAAGAACGATGGCGTGAATATACCCACTCCCTGAGTGAGATAGGGACCTTCTGCGCACTCTGAAGGTGGACGCCGTGGTATCGGCGATATCGAAAAAGACCACCATTCCAGTGGAAGGCAGCTCAACGTTCAAGGATGTTCAGGATAGTAAGGTAGAAACACTTTTAAAGCAGGCATTTGACACCAATGTGCTTTCCTTGCAAATGTCGATATGCAGGGTCTTTGTGGCATGAGCATGCTTAAGATGGATGCAAGTTATGATTGAGTCCTTGGGACAACAACTTCCCGATGAGGTGGCCAAGGTAGAGACCGGGGCTGCATACATGGCGGAAGCCTTTTATGACTTGATTTGCAGTGGGTCCAAGGGTATGGTGGTGGTAGCAGCAGCATGGGGATACCTTTTGGAAGAGGAATTGGTTGGCAGATGGCTCTTCAAAGGCACGGTTGAACAAGTTGCCGTTCTGAGGGAAATTCCTGTTTGGGGAGGACCTCGACAAGCTGGTGAAGGATTTGGGAGAATCAAAAGGGGGTCGTCTGCCGGAAGATAAACCGAAGCCCATCAGAACCAGCAGTCCACAGCGAGTTCAAGCATTGAACTTTTGCCAGTTTAAGGCAGTTTGTTTTGCTCTGTATTAGAGAGGCATGTTCCTGCCTAGGGGACAGTCCTTTCGGGCTTCAGAGGAGCAGGCAGAGGGTTTTTCTCTGGTGCTTCCATAACCCAGAAGAAGTCGCAATGAAGTGAGGACCGCCCACGCAGTGAGAGTGCCCATGGGAGGTCAGCTGTGGGACTTTTACCCTGTGTGGGAGCAAATAACTTCCGACCAGTGACTATTGGAGATAATCTGAGAGGGGTACGCTTTAGAGTTCCAGTGTCCTCTCGTGGAGGCCTCATTTTTTCGCCATACAAAGCTCTTCGGAAGCAAAAGGCTGTGCACGAAACGTTGGAAAGGCTCTTACAGCTTCGGGCAGTCAGGCTGGTGCCGGAAGACCAATGTGGTTATGGTCGTTACTCGATCTATTTTGTGGTGCCCAAAAAGGAGGGCTCCTTCCAGCCTATTCTGGACCTCAAGCACGTCAACCGATGTCTAAATGTGCCTTGATTCTGTATGGAGTCGCTTTGCTTCGTGATTGTAGCAGTTAGGGAACGACCTAACAGAAGCCTACTTGCATATCCCCATTCGGTCAGAGCACCAACAGTACTTAGGTAATGCCTGAAACTGGAAATGGCCCCTGGGCACTGCAAACATTTTCAGGTTGTCAACCACACCACGCATGTTTACAAAGGCATGGTGGCGGGCCTGAGGCAAAGAGGGATTCTGGGCGATTGGCTTATCCAGGTGAAATTACAGGCTGAAAGCACGCGGGTAACGGCAGAGGTGATCAGGTACTGACAGGCTTGTTTGGGTAATCAACGTCGCAAAGAGTCAGCTGCATCCCTCTTAGGATTTGGTGTATCTGGGGGCACAATTTCAGACAGGAATCGGACATGTTTCCTTACCAGACCTTGCAATCGCAGATTCAGAGATTTTGCAGCATGTCGAGACCAACAGCATAGCACTACCTACAGGTGCTGAGCTCTATGGCGTTGACCATCGATGTAGTGCAGTGGGCATGGGTGCATATGTGTCCGCTGCAATGCAGTCTGGTGAGCAGATGGTCAGCTTAGAGTCAGCAGTTTCTCGCGCGTCTCCTAAGTGGGACTGTATGCGTATTCTCAGACAATGCGACAACGGTGGCATATATCAATCATCAGGGGGAGCACAAGCAATGTCAACCTTGAGGAAGAGGTAGCCCCATTTGGTAGCTTGGGTGGAGGAGCATCTACAGACTCTCTCAGCAGCACATTTGAAGGGAGAGACAACGTGACAGCCGATTATCTCAGCAGGGTAAGCATCGACCTGGAAGAATGGTCATTCAACGAGCAGGTGTTTGTTCACCTGATCAAGCGGTGGGGTCAGCCAATTATGGACCTCATGTCGACTTACAAGTTGGCAAAAGCACCGTGGCATTTCAGCAGAAGAAGGGAGCAAATGTCGAAAGGTCTGAATGCTCTAGCTCAGGCACATACGTATTTCCACCTTGGGCTCTGATAAGGTGAGTGGTTCAGAGGATAGGAGCGCATCCGGTCTGGTGGTGCTGATAGCCCCCAATTGGCCTCGGCGTCCATGGTATGCCGATTTGGTATGCTTGCAGATGGACAGTCCATGGCAGCTGCCGACACGGGCGGACCTGTTGGCTCAGGGTCCTATTCTGACGCCGCAGTTGGATCGATTTTCACTTGCCGCTTGGCTATTGAGTGGAAGCGCTTATGGCAAAAAGGATGCTTGACTCCTCTGATTTTGATGCTGCTGAGAACTTGACATCGCTTGCGTATGTGAGAATATGGAGAGTGTTTGAGGACTGGTGTGCACACATCCACTGTAAGCCACTATCGGCTTCAGTGCCTGAGGTGTTGACATTCCTGCAGGCAGGGTTCGAGAAAGGTTTGGCATGCAGCTCCCTCAGGGTCCAGGTGGCAGCTATTTCCTGTTACCACGGAAGAGTCAAGGGAGTCTCCCTGGTGTCTCACTCAGATGTGGTTCAGTTTCTTAAAGTGGTGAAGCAGGAGCATCTGCCTTTCAGGGCAGTGGTGCCTTCCTGGGACCTCAGTCTGGTGTTATCGGTGATGACAGAACTGCCTTTTGAGCCATTACGTGCGTATACGGTAAAGGATCTCACCATAAAGATGGTGTTCCTGGTGGCAGTCTGCTCCGTGAGGAGGATCTTGGAACTGCAAGCCTATAGGGAACCCTTTCTGGCGTTGGATAACGCGAAAGTGGTTCTTCGGCTGGTTCCTTCCTTCTTGCCGAAGGTGCTATCAGTTTTCCATTTGAATCAGGCGGTGACACTGCCGGTGTTTTCAGAGACAGGGGGAAAGGACAGAGACCCTCTCCTGCACTGTCTGGATGTCAAATGAGTGTTGTGCTGCTACTTGAAAAGAATGGAGTACTTTCACTGATCCGATCTGCTGTTTATTTTGTATGGTGGCGCACGTAAGGGAGAAGCAGCATCTAAGGCCACCATTTCCCAGTGGGTGCAAGAGGCGATTTCTTCAGTGTATTTGCTATGAAACAAGCAGGTGCCTGAGGGTTTGTGAGCACACTCGACTCATGCGCAGGCAGCTTCGTGGGCAGAGTCGCAGTTGGTGCTGCCTGGGGATATTTGTAGGGTGGCAACCTGGTCATCGGCGCATACTTTTGTGAAGCATTATAGACTCGATGTTCAGGCAGCAGGGGATGCGCGTTTTGGAGCGGCAGTTTTAAAGGCCAATCTGGCGGGTCCCTCCCAAAGGTAGTACTGCTATGGTACATCCCACAGGTCCGGGACTGGACTGGAGGAACGATAAGGAAGGTGAAATTAGTTCTTACCTGCTAGTTGACGTTCCTTGAGTGAGTCCAGTCCAGTTCTGGTTCTCACCTCGGATTTGGGGTTTTTCCATTGCAACTGCAGATCCAGCCTGTAAGAATGTCAATGAGTGAAAAGACCAAAGCGGACAGGGTGCTGGCAGTGCGAAGTGTTAAGGCCTTGCGTAGGCCTTTTGGTATCATGACTTGACATAGTCAGGAGTATTCTTTATCTTCTAGCAGTGAGGAAGTTCTACTGTGGTAAGTGATTTCTCTATCTCTCAGGGGACGGTGGTTGGTCTCCTAGTTGGAGGGAATGGATCATGATATATAGTTTAAATGCAAACAAAAATATTTTGTTACTGTTAAATGTTGCTTTTGTGAGTCTGTTTTGTCAATAGGATACTGGCTCTGGTGGGAGGTGCCACCGGTATGTATACCCTAATGTCAGAAGTGTGACATGCTCAGTCTCCAAGCTGCTGCTGAGGTGACACTACCCACAGGTCCAGGACTGGACTGGACTCACTCAAGAAACTCAATTAGCAGTTAAGACCTCATTTCACCTTTTAAGGGCAACAAACCTTTTTGTTAGGGAAGTAAATAAATGTAAAAAGAAAAGGAGGCCACTATGGTTCTCAAATGAAGTAGTTGAAAAAGTGAAGGAAACAAGGGTGTCCTTCACAAAATACAACAGATCACAGAAAGAGAAAGACAAGCATCAATCTTTGGAAAGACTTAAAGAAGGCAGGAAAGTAGTCAGGAAAGCAACGATACAAATAGAAGAAAAAATAGCCAATGCAGTAAAATGGGAGGACAAGATATTTTTCAGGTATGTTAGTGAGAGGAGGAAGTGAAAAAGTGGTCTTGTCAGTCTCAAGGGTGAAAGGGAGGAATATGTATAAGCTGATGAAGATAAAGCGAAATTGCTTAACAAATATTTTTGTTCCATGTTCACAGATAATGGGCCAGGACCAGGATCTCAGAAAACACCCACAAATAGGAAGAGAAGTGTCGGGGATCTTGATCGATTTTCAGAAGACTGTGTTCATGAAGAGCTAGCTGAATTAAAAGCAGACAAACAGAAGGGGCCGGATGGGATACACCCAAGAAGTTTGCAGGAACTTAGGGAAGTTCTAGTGGTTCCACTGTCTGACCTTTTCAATGCTTCTTTATAGTTGGGAGTGGTCCCAGTGGACTAGAGAAAGACACGTATGGTCCCTTTACATAAAAGCAGAAGTAAGGATGTGGTTGAGAACTACAGGTCGGTTAGTCTGACCTCTGTGGTGAGTGAATTAATGGAAACACTGCTGAAACAGAGGATAGTGAGGTTTCTGGAATATAATGGATTGCAGGATCTCAGGCAATATTGTTTTACCAGAGGCAGGTCTTGTCAGACAAATTTAATAAAATGTTTTTGTCTGGGCGATTAGAGAGTTGGACCGAGGGAGAGCCCTAGATGTGATATACTCAGATTTCAGTAAAGCCTGTCCTTGGTCCAATTCTTTGTAACATTTTTGTTAATGATATTGCAGAAGGTAAGCCGGATATTGTTGGGTAAGCCTTGCTTCTTTGGTATCATCTTTATAGATGATGCCAAAATCTGCAATAGAGTAGACACCCTGGAAGGAGTAGTGAACATGAGGAGGAATCTAGCTTTGTTTTAAGAATAGTTGATAATTTGACAGCTGAAATGTAATGTTAGAAAGTGCAGGGTCATATGTTTGGGCTGCAAAAATCCAAGGGGGTGGTACAGTATATTTGGTGAAGTACTTCTGTCCATGACAGAAAATCAGGACCTGGGGTTGATTTTTTTTCTGATGATCTTAAGGTGGCTAAACAGGTAGAAATGGTGATGGCAAAAGCGAGAAGGATGCTTGGGTGCATAGGGAGAGGAATGGCCAGCAGGAAGAAGGAGGTGATAGTGCCTCCATATAAGTGTTTGATGAGACCTCATTTGGAGTATTGGCTGCAATTCTGGAGACCACTCCTTCAAAAGGATATAAACAGGATGGCGTCTGCGCAGAGTATGGCTACCAAAATGGTCAGTGGACTTTGTCATAAAGCGTATGGGAACACACTTAAAGATCTCAATATGTCTTATTTGGAGGAAGGCGGGAAAGATAAGATATGATAGAGATGTCTAAATGCCTCTATGACATAAATGCATAGGAGAGCCTCTTTCAATGGAAAGAAAGCTCTGCAACGAGGGAGCTTAGAATGAAGGTGAAAGGGGATAGACTCAGGTTAATATGTGGAAATAGTTCTTTACAGAAAGAGTGGTAGATGCGTGGAATAGTCTCCCAGTGGAGATAGTAGAGACCAGGACACTGTCTGACTAAAAGAAAGCCTGGGACAAACATAGAGGATCTCTAAAGGGAAAAAAGGTAATATAGTAATTGGTATGGAAGGGCTGACTGGATAGGCCGTATGGTCTTTTTTTGCTGTCATATCTCTATGAGCTCGTTTCTATTTATCTTTTTTAATTATTGTAAACCACTTTGCTGTTTATGAGAAGCAGTATATCAAATTTTAATAAACTAAACTAAATAATGAGTGGAGTGGAATAAGGTAAACGTAGATTGGTGTTTTACTCCTTCAAAAAGTAGAAAGACTAGGGGACATATAATGAAGCTTCAATGCAGCATATTTAAGAGTAATCGGAGAAAATATTTTTTCTCTCGATGCGTAATCAAACTCTGGAATTCATTGCCATTGGATATAGTAAAAGCTGTTAGTCTAGCTGGGTTTAAAAGAGGTTTGGACAAGTTCTTAGAGGAAAAGTCCATAAACCATTATTAAAGTGGACTGGGGAAATCCACTGCTGCTTGTTAAGTGCCATCAAGTCTGTGTCGACTCATGGTGACCCTCTGGATAGTTGTCCTAAACTGTGTTTGGTCTTCAATCAGACGGCTCATTGTTGACAGAGTGACACCCATAGCTGCTGTTATATCAATCCATCTCTTTGCTGGCCTTCTGCTTTTGTGTTGACCTTCTACCTTGCCAAGCATGATGTCTTTCTGTCTATCTTTTCACTGTCCAACTTTCGCATCCATATGATATTAAAAATACCATGACTTGAATGAGTTGAATCTTGGTATGGAGAGATCTCTGCTCTTGAAAATCTTGTCTAAGTCCTTCATAGCCATTTTGCGAAGAGCAATGCATCGTCTGATTTCTTGACTGCTTTTTGTTTCTTTATTGATAGTTGATCCGAGTAGGATAAAGTTGTCCACTATTTCAATTTCTTCTCCATCAATGATGAACTTATTGATTTAGCCAGTTATCAGGATCTTTGTCTTCTTTACATTAAGGTGCAGGCCCATTTTAAGATTAGGTTCCTTGATCTTGAGAAGCAAATGTTTCAGATCACTTCACTTTCAGCCAGCAATGTGGTATCATTAGCATAGCGAAGGTGGTTGAATCTCCCACCAATCTTCACACCTCTGTTGTCTTCATGCAGTTCTGCTTTTCTGATGATTTGTTCTGCCTATAAACAAAACAGGTAGGGAGAAGGAAGGAAGCCTTGTCGTATACCTTTGGTGATTTTAAACCATTCTGTATCTCCTTGTTTCATTCAAACTCTTGCTTCTTGATCAATGTAAAGGCTGTGCAAGAGAATGATCAGGTGTTCTGGTATACCCATGCTTCTTAATGTGGCCCAGAGTTTACACAGTCAAAAGCCTTGCTGTAGTCAATAAAACACATATAGATATCCTTTTGGTATTCTTTTGTTTTTTCAAGGATCCATCTCACTTCTGCAATGTCTTTCGTTCCTCTCCCTTTGCTGAATCCTGCTTGCATTTCAGTCAGCTCTCGTTTCAGGTATGGTTTAAATCTCTGCTGAATAATCTTGAGTACAATTTTGCTGGCATGTGGGAATAGAGCGTTTGTGCAACAGTTTCCACAGTCAGTTGGATCACCTTTCTTTAGCATTGGTATCAACACAGATATTTTCCAGTCAGTTGGCCATGATGTTGTCTTCCAAATTTCCTGGCAGAGCCTTGTTAGTATGGTAACAGCTTCATCCGATTGCTGTAATACTTCAGTGGGAATGCCATCGATGCCTGGTGCTTTGTTCTTTGATAAGGTTTTCAATGCTGCTTTGACTTCTTCTTTCATCACCAATGGTTCCGGATCATAAGGTACAGGTTGAAACGGCTGTTGGTCCACTTGATCTTTATCATATAATAACTCTGTATATTCTTTCCACCTTTTCTTTATCTTCTCAGCATCATTCAACATGGATCCTTGAGCATCTTGTAACATTCCAATTGGAGGCTGGAATTTTTTCTTTAACTCTCATAGCTTTAGGAAATCAGATCTTGTGCTTCCTCTAATAGCTTCTGCTTCTATTTCTTTGCATGCATCAGTGTAGTAGTACTCCTTGTCTTGTCTTGCTGCACGTTGGAAGTCTCTGAGTTCTGCGATTGCCTCTCTTTCTCCTCTCCGGTGTCCACTTACAGAGGGTAGCTATTAGCAAAAAAATATACATATTTCCCTCCAATAATTCTCTAGGCTATGCAACTCTACTATTGCAACTTCTCATTCCCACACATTATTTCATTTCGATACTATATTGCAGATCTTAGGGAATCCCCTAAGATCTGCAATATAGTATCAAAATGAAATAAGGTGTGGAAATGAGAAGTTGCAATAGTAGAGTTGCATAGCCTAGAGAATTATTGGAGGGAAATATATATATATCTTTCTCCTCTGGCTTTAGCTTCTCTGCGTTTCTGGGCAATTTTCAGAGTTTCTTCGGTTATCCATTTTGGCCATTTGGGCTTTTTCACCTTTTGTAGAGATTTCTCACTTCCTTCCCAGACAACCTTCTTGATATCATCCCATAACCCCTATGTCACCTCTATATCAAACAATCAACTAGACCAAATCCTATTGATGATAAACACTACCACATCCCCATTGGATCCATGTCCCACAGCATGGATCAAAGCGACCAGAAAAGAGCTAACCCCACAACTGCTCAGAATAATAAATTTCTCTCTCATTCAAGGACTGATGCCATCTAACCTGAAAACCTCCTCAGTCAGACCTACTCTAAAGAACTCCTAAGCAGACCCTTACTTATCCACATCATAGAGACCCATTTTTAGTATACCTCTCTTGGCCAAAATAATAGAGAAGACCGTTCAACTACAGCTCCAGGACTTTGTAGAGTTAAATGCCCCCCCCCCCCTTGACGACCAACAGCATCGATTCAAGCAAAATTATGGTGTTGAAACACTCCTCACTTCCCTCTTAGACAACCTGATAAAGGGAATAGAAAGACCCACACAAACCTTCATCCTCATTTTCATCAATATCTCTGCAGCATTCGACTTTGTAAATACCAGAAACTCATTGAGCGCCTCGTAGAAATTGGAGTAAATGGGACTCCACTAAGATGGTTCTGTTCATACCTATATGGATGCACACACCAAATCAAAATGCACAACAAGAGCTTGGAACATATCCAAGTACTACAATGATTGCCCCAAGGATCAGCATTTTCCGCCCTCTTATTTAACTTATATATACAGCCCATATGTCGCATCCTCCATAAATACAGGATACTGTATCACATTTATGTTATATACTCCATTCACAACAAAGAATCCAGATTTCTCTATTATCATGCTTCAATGAAATGACCCAATTGGCTACAAGAGCAATCTCTAACATTAAACTTCAGCAAAATCGAGGCACTGGTCATACACATAGACTCCAACTTCACACCTTCAGAGAAGATTACAATCAACAACTTTGACATCCCCATCAGATCTGAGGTCAAGTACCTTGGGGTGATGCTAGACCAGAAACTGAATTTCCAAACACACATTAAGAAAGCAACCTCAGCGACATACCAAAGAACAAAGATCTTTCACAACCTCCACCTGCTATTGGATCATAATCTGTTCCGCACTGTCTGCCAAGCGATCATTACCCCTCACTTGGATTACTTTAATTCTATATTTCAAGGTCTACCAGAACGTTCCCTCCTTCTGCTACAAATAGCCCAAAACTCTGCAGCTCGCTTGATCTCATGAACATCCCGACAAGAGCATATCACCCCTGTCCTGAAAGAGCTACACTGGCTGCCCATCCAAGCACGCATCAAATACAAATTAGACTTGAACACATTTAAAAGAATATCTGCTGACTGCTTGCAGTCACTCATTCACACAACATCGGAGAGCAGACCAAGAAGAAACCAAACTGCAAATCTACTTAAAGTCCCCAAACTCAAAACAACCAGCATGCAAGAAACATGCCAGTGCACTTTCTCCATCTATGGTCCAACTCTATGGAACTCCCTACCAAGCAATATCAGAGCAATGAAAGACTTAAGAGCTCAGAAAGAGGCTCAAAACACACATCTTCCAGGAATATTATGGAACAGTCACATAACACCAAAACAGACAGACAAGCATCCTCATCCCACACAGAATTAGGCTTTCCTTGATTCTCACTGTAAATAAGCTACCTGTATGCAGTATATCCAACCTTTGATACTCACTGGCGATTATTCTGAGACATGAATAGCGGGGATGGAAGTCCCAAAGGGACATTCATCCCCGCTATTCGTGCTGGCAGTAGCCCCCGACTAACTTCCCTGCTGGTTGTGCAGGGAAGTTAGTCGGGAGTGGGGAAGAGGCAGCCCGGGGCCGGAGAGTGGACGGGCAGTGGGTGGTCGCTGACCCTTGATGTACAGGACCGATTCTAAGGTCAGCCCTGTACGTCCAGGGTCGGCGAAATGGCAGGGGAAGTTATTCACCAACGAGATGGAATAACTTCCCTGGTCGTGTTATTTTTTTCGCGGCCCAGGGCACAGAAGGGGCTGGGGGGGCCAGAGTTTATTCACTGCAGCCGGACCCTGGCCTTGGAGGCCAGATTGGGTGTCGGGCTACAGGGAATAAACTTTAGTTTCTGGCGGCCAGCATTTCAGAATTTAAATGGAGCGGCGGTGCCATGCCAACAGGATGCCATGGCGCTGCGGCTCCATTTAAATGCCTGACTGAGCTATCCAAGCAGTGCCTGTAATTGCAGGCCGGGACTGAATCGCAGTCCCAGCCTGTACATACAGGCCTGCTCGTGATTCTGATCCCATGGGGCTAGATGTGCCCCGCGGAATCAGAAACGCGATCCCCTTTGTACGTCCACAGATGTAGTCAATTTGATTTTTGTACAATCCATTGGGTGAAGTCCATGTGTACAGTTGCCGATTGTGTTTCTGAAAGAAAGTGTTTGAGTTGAATAGACTGTTGGTCTTGCAGAATTCTCTCAGTCTTTCTCCAGCTTCATTTCTGTTGCCAAGTCCATAAAAAGAAAAGTAAAGTCGAAAAAGTAGTCCAACGTCAAATACAACAACATGTAGACACCAAAGCTCCACTTGATCCGGCTCAACATGGCTTTAGGGAAGCCCATGGAGTGGAAACCCTCCTCATCACTCTCTTCAATTCATTAATCACTGGAATAGACAATATCCGGCAAGGATTCATCCTTATATTCATGGACATCTCGGCTGCGTTTGACTCAGTCAGTCACCAAATACTTCTTGATCGTCTTAATGAAAAAGGAATACATGGCTCTGCATTGAAATGGTGTAACTCCTATTTATTTAACCGATGGCAACAGGTAAAGATTAACGAGAAAACATCAGACCCATTCCTGCAAGATCAAGGAGTACCACAAGGCTCCTCACTTTCAGCATTAATGTTTAACATTTATATGCAACCTATCTGTGACCTCATCCGTTCTTTTAAAGTTAACTGCTTAGCTTATGCAGATGATATTCTCCTATTCATACCATTCTCCATCAACCATCCTGATTTCACTCCACTGATTCAATGTTTCCAAGCAGTAGAAGACTGGCTCCTCACACAGAACCTAAGAATCAACCACAGTAAGACCGATGTTATGTTTATCACGAAGAACCAAAACTTCACACCCCCTTCTACATTAAAGATAAAGGACAAGGAATTGGCAGTAAAACCTACCATACAATACCTAGGCATCACCCTTGACCAGCGTCTCAATATGAAAGCTCACATAAAAAATATAACAAAACTAATATACCACAAGATACGCACACTACGACACATACGACCTCTACTAGAACCTACGGATTTCAGAACCATCTTCCAAGCCTTAGTGATGCCACATCTATATTTTGCAAATGCAATCCTTTATGGGCTCCCTCAATCTACTTTAAATCCTCTCCAATTAGTGATGAATACTGCCGCCAGAGTGCTTGAAGGAATATCTAAGTCAGACCACATAACTCCAATCCTGATAAATCTTCACTGGCTACCAATCAATGCAAGAATCCAATACAAAATCATAATCACCAACTTTAAAGCCTTAAACAACCAAGCACCCTCAACCATCACTAACCTACTACACACCCAAGCCCTCAACAGAGCCAGAAGAACATCAGCAATAAATACCCTAATCATCCCGAAAATAACAGTCAAATACACCAAGGAAACATCTAAAAGAGCCTTCAGCATTCATGCCCCAGTAGCATGGAATACCCTCCCATCAGAATTGAGAGCCATAACCAGTCTAACACAATTCAGGAAAAGTCTTAAGCACTACCTATTCCTAAGTTATTTTCCAGTATAAATGCTCCAAGAGAAATAGTCACTTCATGTTCAGTTCCAGTGAATTTTGACTGCGCTTAATGTATATAGATTATATGTATATGATTTATACCGACTCCCCTGTTTCTTCCAAGTTTTCAAAACCCTGTTAAATGTAAAATGTACTACAGTTATCCTGTATGTATATGTTTTTGTTCCATGTGAACCGTGCTGATGACAATAGTGCGGTATATAAGAGATGTTAAATAAATAAATAAATATTTGTCTACTATTTTACCATCTTCTTTGTTGCCAACTTTTACGTTCCAGTCACCCATGACTATCAGGATATCCTGTTTGCATGTTCTGTCAATTTCAGCTTGTACTTGTTCATAGAGCTCATCAACTTCATAAGAACATAAGATATGCCATAATGGGTCAGACCAAGGTCCATCAAGCCCAGTATCCGGTTTCCAACAGTGGCCAGTCTAGGTCACAAGTACCTAGCAGTTTCCCCAAAAGACACAGGTTCCACAGTGCTTGAATTGGGTCAAGCAGTGGATATTCTGGGTTCCCTTTCATAATGGTTTATGGACTTTTCCTCCAGGAACTTGTCCAAATTTTTTTTAAACCCAGCTACACTAACAGCTTTTACTACATCCTCTGGTAACAATTTCCAGGGTTTGATTACACGTTGAGTGAACAAATATTTTCTCTTATAAGTCTTAAATAGGTTACCCTGTAGCTTCATTGCATGCCTCCTAGTCTTTCTATATTTTGATGGTGTAAACAATTGATCTATGTTTACCCGTTCCACTCCATTCATTAATTTATAGACCGCTATCATATCTCCCTTCAGCCATTTCTTTTCCAGGTTGAAGAGCCCTAACCTTTCTAGCCTCTCTTCATAGGGGTATCCTTCCATCCCCTTTACCATTTTGGTGGCTCTTCTCTGTACCGTTTTTAATAACGCTATATCCTTTTTAAGATATGGCGATCAGAATTGCACACAATATTCAAAGTGCGATCGCACCATGCAACAATACAGAGGCATTATAATATCCTTTGCTTTATTCTCCATTCCTTTCCTTATGATACCTAACATTCTATTTGCTCTCTTAGCCGCCGCTGCACACTGGGCGGAGGGTTTTAACATGTTATCCACGATGATGCCTGAGTCTTTTTCCTGGGTGGTGGTTCCTAATGTTGAACCTTTCATCGTGTAGCCATAGTTCAGGTTGTTCTTTCCTAGGTGCATAACTTTGCCCTTGTCCACATAAATTTCATCTGCCATATGGATGCCCAGTCTTCCAGTTTATCAAGATCCTCTTGCAATTTTTCACAATCCTCATGGGTTTTAACAACTGAATAGTTTTGTGTCATCTGCAAATTTGATAACCTCACTCGTTATTCCCATTTCTAGGTCATTTATGAATATGTCAAAAAGCACTGGACCCAGCACAGATCCCGGGGTACTCCACTATTCACCTTTCTCCATTGGGAAAATTGGCCATTTAGCCCTATCCTCTGCTTTCTGTCTTTTAACCAGTTCCTGATCCACAATAGTACACTGCCTCCTATCCCATGACTTTTTAGTTTTGCCAAAAGTCTCTCATGAGGGACCTTGTCAAAGGCTTTCTGAAAATCCAGATACACTATATCAACCAACTCACCTTTGTTTACCTGTTTATTCACACTTTCAAAAAAACATAACAGATTAGTAAGACAAGACCTTCCTTGGCTAAAGCCATGTTGGCTGTCTCCCATTAAGCTATGTAGTAGGTCGTGTCTCCCATTAAGCTATGACGATCTACATGTTGAGTAATTTTGTTCTTTATGATGGTTTCTACCATTTTTCACAGTACTGACGGCAGGCTCACCAGTCTCTAGTTTCCCAGATCACTCCTGGAACCCTTTTTAAAAACTGGCATTACATTGGCCATCCTCCAATCTTCAGGTATTACAGATGGTTTTAATGATAGTTCACAGATTACTAATAGTAGGTCTGGAATCTCATATTTTAGTTCTTTCAACACCCTTGGATGTATACCATCCGGTCCAGGTGATTTGCTTCTCTTCAGTTTATCAAATAGTTGGAATACATCTTCCCGGTGTATCGATATTTCTTTCAATTCTTCCACAGCAACTAGTTCAGTCATGGGTAACATCCCTACATCTTCTTCTGTAAAAACCAAAGCAAAAAATTAATTCAGTCTCTCCACTATGGCCTTGTTCCCTCTTAGTCCCCCTTTTACCCTTCTATCATCTAATGGTCCAACTGACTCTCTCAGAGGTTTTTTGCTACGAATATACTTGAAAAAGCCTTTATTATGCATTTTTGCTTCCACCGCAAGCTTCTTCTCAAATTCTCTCTTTGCCTGCCTTATCAATGCTTTGTATCTAACTTGCCAGTGCTTGTGTTGTTTCTAGTTTTCGTCATTTGGCTCCTTTTTCCATTTCCTGAAAGATGATTTTTTTGGCAACAACAGCCTCTCTGACCTCACCTTTAAACCATGCTGGCAGTTTTTTGGACTTCCTTCTACTTTTCTTAAAGCATGGAATACAGCTGGTCTGGGCTTCAAAGATAGTATTTTTAAATAACACCCATGCTTGATGTAAATCTTTAATCTTTGCAACTGCTCCTTTTAGTTTTTTCTTAACTATTATCCTCATTTATCATAGTCTCCCTTTTGAAAGTTAAAAGATAGTACTGTGGATATCCTTACCCTCCCTCCTCCTTTTATTAAACGTGATCATGCTATGATCACTATTGCCAAGTGACTCCAGCATCCTTATTTCTTGCACCAGGTCTTGTGTTCCACTAAGGACTAGGTCCAGAATGGCTTCCACTCTGGTCGGTTCATGAACCAGCTGCTCCAAGAAGTAGTCATTTATTTCATCTTGAAACTTTATCTTCCTAGCATGTCCTGCCGTGACACTGACCCAGTCGATATACCGGGGTAATTGAAATCACCCATTATTATCACAGAGCTGTAACTTTTGTTTGCTTCCCTGATTTTTTTGAGCATTTCATCATCCACTTGTTCATTGTGGCCAGGCGATTGATAGTACACCCCCACTGCCATTGCCTTCCCCTTTTTATATGGAATTTCAATCTATAGAGATTCTGCAGTGAATTTTGTTTCCTATAAAACTGTAATCCTTTGTGACTCAATTCCCTCTCTAACATAGAGCGCAACCCCTCCACCAATTTCATCTGTTCTACGATGACGATATATTTTGTACATCACAGTGTCTCACTGGTTGTCCTCCTTCCACCATGTGTCTGAGATACCAATCATAACTAAGCTCTCATTTAGTGCCATATATTCTATTCTATTTATTTATTTATTTATATGTGCTTATATAACGCTTTTCACCGGGTCAAAGCGGTTTACAGATATATGCTAACAGGCACTTTTTATTCCCTTGTCCCCGAAGGGCTCACAGTCCAAGGGTACCTGAGGCAATGGAGGGTTACATAAATGGCTTGCCCAAGGCCTCAAGGGCGTGAGGGACTTGAGACCCCAGTCCCTCTGGGAACTGAATCCCTGGCCCTCCAGCCTGAGGTAACCTGTCCCAACCACTGAGCCACTCCCAACTACTTATTTTTTAGACTTCTAGCATTTGCACATAAGCATTTTAGAGGCTATATATTATTCATATTAATCTATCGGTTGGCAGGGGTAATTTAGAATCTTTAAGCTCTGTCTGTTCTGTACTCAAGGACATTTGGGCTACTTTTGTCTTTATTTATTTAACCAGTTTTGTATACTTCCTTATCCTTCAATCAAAGTGGTTGACAAGACAACAAAGGACTTACATGTTGAGGGCATGGGAAGATCAAATACAGTACATTACAATATAAATACAGTAAATTATAATATTATCTCATAGTGAAATTGGATATACAAGTTGATCAGTTTAAGTTATTTGACCAAATGATTCTATGAATAAATAAGTCTTTAAAGATATGCGAAAGTCTTTGATGTCTTCCTGAGCTCTTAATTCTTCAGGAATAGAATTCCATACCTTTGGTGCCATGAAGGAAAATGCTCTTTTAGAGGTCATCTGTTTTGATCTATTGAAGTTTAAAGGTGTACTAAGCTTATTGGAGTTATGAGATCGTCTAAGTCTTAGGCTCTTTTCTTTGGATATTATATGCTGTAGAATATCTGCTGAAGATTGGTGAAAGATTTTGAAAATAATCATTAGGTTTTTGTATTTTGCTCTTGCAATAATTGGAAGGAAATGTAACTGTTTAAGGACAGGAGTTATGTGATCAAATTTTGCAGAGCCAGTAATTATACGTGCAGTAGTGTTTTGAACTAATTGGAGAGGATGGATAGCGTTTTTAGGAAGACCTTGATACAAGAGGTTTCCAAAATCAAGTAGGGGTGTTATGACAGCTTGACATACTGTGCAAAAGTGATTTGTATTTAATATTGATTTTAGTCTTCTTATAATCTTTAAGCAATGGTATTCTTTAGCTGCAATTTTGTTTATATGAGATTTTAAGTTTAAATATTTATCTAAGGTTATACCTAAATATCTTACTTCATCTTTAATTTTTATTTTTTTATTTAATAGGTTAATTTCACTTGGTAGTTTTAAGAACTGACAATTCGATATGAACAATGCTTCCGTTTTGTCAGAATTTATTTTTAAATTGTTGTCATTGAGCCAATTATTCTCCAGGACCAAGCAGGAAGTCAGTCCTCACATATGGGTGTCATCGGCGCTGATGAAGCCCCAGCGGAGCATTTCCCCAGCTTTCTATGAAAGCCTTTGGGAATGCAGGCACGCATGCGCGGTTCCCTTCCCGCCTAAAGGTGCCATCTTACCTCAGTCTCTTTTTTTTTCCGTGAAGCCCACCAGACGTATGTCCAGTTTTCCCGGTTAAAATTAGATTTTTCAGCAATTTTTGCTGTTTTTTCTCCTGGTTCGATGCCGGTTCCCCTCCCGCCGGGTTCGGTACACCGGTATCGAGCCCGATTCTTCTTTTTTGGTTTTTGCCCTTCGTGGCTGGCATTCGCGCCCTTTTTCCATTTTTTCCCTGGAAGGCCGGTCCTTTGACCTCGCGGGGACTCTTTTTTTCCCCGATGGCTTCCAGCGGTTTTAAGAAGTGTGATCGGTGTAAGAAACTAATGTCTCTCACCGACACACACGACTGCTGCCTTCAGTGCCTCGGCCCCGACCATGATCCTAAGTCGTGCGGGGCCTGTGGAAAGATGTCTTCCAAGGCACTACGAAGTCGACAGCAGCAAAAGGAAAGGCTTTTCTCGGACTCAGCCTCCGGCCGGGCCCGGACCTCGTCTGAGGCCTCGACATCTCGGGATTCCGATCCCGAGCGCCGTCGAAGCTCTCAGACAGGGGGTCCCTCGACCGGGAACGCAAGAGGAAGAAACGGCTCGCGAGGGCGTCGTCGTCGGAGGTCCCTGGCTCCTCGAGGGCCAGGTCTAAAACCCCCGACCATCGCCCCGGGCTCATGGAACCGGAGAAGCCTGCCAAAGCTCCTCATGTGGAGCCGGAGTCTGCTGGACATGAAAGCCCTGTAGTCCTCATGGACTCTCCTCCCAGGGAGCCGACGTCGGGCCCGGCACCGCCGGGGCCTGAGTCGGTGGCTGCTGCGTCTCCCGAGCTGGGTCTCAGGATGACAGCCTTGGAGAGCAGATTGTCTGCCTTCATGGAGTAGCAGCGGGCACTGATGGCCAGCCTGTCTGGCGCATCTGCCCTGACCACCGGAACCTTGACGTCAAAGTCGACCCCGGAGACCGAGCCGATACTCGAGTCCATCATGGCTTGGAGTCGACCTCAGTTGCGGTCTCCCTCAACCTCCCGTTCGGGACCGAGGGCGTCGACGCCGGTCCTTCCGGCATTGGGGCGGGTGCTCCAGAGCCCCGCGGGGTTGGACCCTGACTCTTCCTCGGACGAGTCGGCTTGGGAGACGGAGGACGAGGAGTCTCCTGATAACTTTAAGACTCGGTGCGTCCCTTCGGACTCACCGCAGTCTGAGCCCCGGAGTAGGTCCCCCCCCCCCCCGGAGGACACCACGTTCTCGGAGTTCGTCCGGGATATGGCCACTGCCTTGGCTATTCCGGCAGACCCCGAGGAAGAGCCTCGAGCTGAAGAGCTCGAGGCGCTACAGTATGACTCTCCTCCGAAGGAGACCTTTACTGTCCCGGTTCCTCCGATGCTGGAATGGCTCCTCTTCCATATGTGGGAGGCACCGGCCTCGGCGACGGTTCTTAGCAAGCGAGTCGATTCGATCTATCGACTCCGGAAGAGCCCTGGTTTTCAGAAGGCACAGCTACCACACCATTCCATGGTTGTGGAATCGGCCATGCATCATCTGAAGAGCCAGAAGATGCACTCTGCGGTGCCTCCTGGCAGGGAGGCCCGAAACCTTGATGGCGTCGGTAGAAAGTGCTTCCAGGGCTCGATGCTTGCTTGCCGTGTCCAGTCCTTCCAGCTGTACATGGGCATGTACTTGCGGGATCTGGCCAAGGAGTTGGCCGAGTTCTCTGCTGGTCTCTCCGGGGAACCCTTGCAGAGATTTAAGTCCTTGTCCTCAGGGATTCGGGACTGCTCGAAGTTTATGTCCCACGCTGCCTATGATGGCATCGAGGCTTCGGCCTGAGTCGCGGCAGCCGGCATCGCGGCTCGACGCCAGGCATGGCTGCAGTCATCGGACCTCGAGCCATGGGTTCAGGACAAGATTGTCGATGTCCCTTGCCGAGGTGAAAACCTTTTTGGCAAGCCCATGACCGAGAAGGCCGCTCAACTTGAGACCGAGCACCTCACACGGACAAGGCTGTCGAGGAAGACCTCTGCCCCTTCTCATAAAAAGAAGGGCTCGGGTAAAAAGCCCTTTTACCCGAGGAAGGGCACTGTCTACAAACAGTACCCGCAATATCAGGCTGCCCAAGCTGCCCCCCAGGGTCAGCAAGCCATGGGCCAGGGTAATGGGCCCCGTAGGCAGAGGACCCCCAAGCCTCAGGCCCCTGCTACCACTCAGCAGGGTGGGGGCTTTTGACTCCTTGAGCGTAGCCTCTCCTCCACTGCTCTCCCAACCCTGCACAGGAGGTCGTCTCGCCCTCTTTGCCCACCAGTGGCCCCTTATCACCAGGGACAGTTGGGTGCTGGAGATAGTCCACAAGGGCTATGCCTTCCATTTTCACCAACTGCCTCCTCCATACTTTCCAGGGGAGTCTCCCAGGCCTCCCCTGCACACAGACCTTCTCCTTCAGGAGCTTCAGGGTCTGTTGGTGGACAGGGCGGTGGAGCCTGTGCCTCTCCACTTGCATGGTCACGGATTCTACGCCAGGTATTTCCTGGTGCCCAAAAGAACCAGTGGCCTTCGACCCATTCTGGACCTCAGGAACCTCAACAAATTCCTAGTGAAGGAAAAGTTCAAGATGCTTACTCTTGGAACCCTTCTGCCCTACCTCCAGCAGGGAGATTGGCTATGCTCCTTAGATCTAAAGGATGCGTACACTCACATCCTCATTCATCCAGACCACAGAAAGTACCTCAGGTTCATTGTGGGGGGAAACCATTATCAGTACAGAGTGCTGCCTTTCGGCCTCACCTCCGCCCCCAGAGTCTTCACAAAGTGCCTAGCAGTGGTGGCGGCCTACCTGAGAAATCAGGGTATCTTTGTCTTCCCCTATCTGGACGACTGGCTCATCAGGGGTCAGACATGTCAGGAGGCCAATCAAGCCACCCTCAGGACTATTGCTCTTCTACAATGCCTGGGGTTTGTCATAAACTTCGCAAAGTCCACTTTGCTCCCTTCCCAGAACTTGGAGTTCATAGGTGCAAGGTTGGACTCTCTCCTGGCAAAGGCATTCTTGCCAGAAGACAGAGCCCAAAGGTTGGTGGCCTTGGCAAATCAGTTTCTCTGCAGGTCCCTGGTCTCCGCCAGACTCTGCCTGAGGCTTCTAGGCCACATGGCTTTGACAGTTTATGTGACCCCCAATGCCAGGCTCCATATGAGGCCTGCACAGTGGTGTCTTCGGACTCAGTGGTCACAGGCCACAGGCAGCCTCAGCGACAGAATAAGGGTGTACAGACCTTTTCTGCACTCCCTCAACTGGTGGCTGCACCCACCCAATCTACTGAAAGGGGTGTCTTTTCAGATTCCAGGGTACACAGTAGTGCTAACAACATATGCCTCCCTGCAAGGCTGGGGAGCTCATTGTCTTGGCAAGTGCACCCAGGGCCTCTGGTCTCCCTGGGAAGCTGCACAGCAGATCAACCTCCTCGAACTCAGAGCTATTCGATTAGCACTCAAAGCTTTCACTCCTACCCTGGCTCACCAGTCTGTCCTAGTTCAAATGGACAACTAGGTAGCCATGTTCTTTGTGAACCAACAGGGCGGAATTGGATCCAGGCTCATTTGCCAGGAAGCACAGGACCTTTGTTCTTTTGCCCTCAAGCACAACATGCTCCTCAAGGCTGTGTACCTTCCAGGCCAGGACAACTACCTGGCAGACAGATTAAGCAGAATACTGCAGCCCCACGAGTGGCAGCTGCATCCTTCAGTAGTTCAGAAGATCTTCCTGAAATTGGGTCTCCCTTTGATAGATCTCTTTGCCAGTCCAAAGAACAAGCAACTGCCAAAGTTCTGCTCCAGGCAACTGCATCCTCTGCGGATAGCAGCGGATGCTTTTCTGATATCCTGGTCTCAGGGCCTCCTTCTATGCGTTTCCTCCCACGCCCTTGGTGGCCCGAACTCTCTTCAAGATTCTTCAGTACAAGGCCTCGGTCCTGCTGGTGGCTTCCCTGTGGCCGAGACAGCCTTGGTTTCCTCTTCTACTTCAACTGGCGGTGGATCCTCCACTACCTCTGGGGTTGCAACCCGACCTTCTCTCACAGGGTCAGGGTCCCTTCTGCAGCCCGATCTAAAGGCTCTCAATTTGATGGCCTGGAGGCTGCAAGGGTAGTCTTGGCTCCCTGGGGCCTGCCTCAGGAGGTTGAGGAGGTTGTCCTAGCCTCTAGGAAACAGTCCACTAGGAAAACCTATGCTCTCAAATGGAAGAGGTATTCTGCATGGTGTCAGCTACGTACAGAAGATCCTTTCTCCTGTACTGTGCCAGTAGTCCTTCAGTACTTACTGCACTTGTCAAATCAAGGTCTTAAATCCAATTCTGTTCGGGTCCACCTCTCAGCTCTAGCAGCTCACCACTCTCTGGTGGAGGGACATTCTCTGTCTGGTCACCCCTTGGTGTCTCGCTTTCTTAGGGGCTTGCTTTTGCTCAAGCCTCCTATCCGTCCTCCTGCTCCTGAGTGTGAGCTGAATGTGGTCTTGCAGCAACTGACTCGCCCACCTTTTAAGCCGATGGCTACTTGTCCACTACGCTTCCTCTCCTGGAAGACACTCTTCCTGATAGCTGTTACCTCGGCTAGGCGAGTAAGTGAGCTTCAGGCCCTGGTCTGTGATAGGCCTTACACCAGGATTTATAGGAACAGGGTAGTCCTTAGGACTCATCCAAAGTTCCTCCCTAAGGTTGTCTCCTCTTTCCACCTCAACCAGGAGGTGGTTCTTCCAACATTCTTCCCTAGGCCTTATGCAAGCCAGGCTGAAGCAGTCCTGCATACCCTGGACTGTAGGAGGGCCTTATCCTTCTACCTTGACCGTATGCAGAGGCATAGAAGGGCTACCCAGCTCTTCGTCTCCTTTGACCCCAATAAGTTGGGGTTGGCTGTGTCCAAGCGTACCTTGTCCATCTGTGTGGCTGACTGTATCACCTGGGCTTACAAGGCAGCTGACCTTCCTTTGCAGGGTAGGGTTACGGCCCACCGAGTCGGGGCAATGGCTGCCTCAGTGGCTCATCTCTGCTCTGTGCCCTTGGTAGACATCTGCAGGGCTGCAACTTGGTCTTCAAGCCAGACTTTTGCAGCCCATTATTGCCTGGAGAGGGAGTCCCGTAGGGACAGTACTTTTGGCCAAGCAGTACTCCGGAATCTCTTTGAGGTTTAGGCAACTCCTGCCCTCCTGCCCTCTGTTGGGCTACCGGTGGAGGTTGTGTCCTTGAAAAGCCTTTCTTTGCTGCTGAGACTAGAGGGAGTTCTCTTGTTCAGCCTGGGTTCCTCGGTAGCCCAGAGCTCGAGAGTCACCCATATGTGAGGACTGACTTCCTGCTTGGTCCTGGATAAAGAGTAGTTGCTCACCTGTAACAGGTGTTCTCCAGGAGCAGCAGGAATCAGTCCTCACAACCCTCCCTCCTCCCCTTGGAGTTGCAGTTGTACATAGTTTATTTTTCATTTTTGTGTGCTATTCTTAGCTATGTCATTTGACTGAGGTAAGATGGCACCTTTAGGCGGGAAGGGAACCGCGCATGCGTGCCTGCATTCCCAAGGGCTTTCATAGAAAGCTGGGGAAATTCTCCGCTGGGGCTTCATCGGCGCCGATGACACCCATATGTGAGGACTGATTCCTGCTGCTCCTGGAGAACACCTGTTACAGGTGAGTAACTACTCTTTCATATCATTCAAACAGCTATTAATTTTAATTTTTATTGGAACCTCTCTGCTGATATGCCCTAACTTCAGTCTTTTGCTAGTATCCTTTATGGATACATTGTTCCAAACCATGCACTCTTAGGCGACTGTCTGCTTTCCCCTATTATCTAGTTTAAAAGCTGCTCTGTCTCCTTTTTAAAGGTTAATACCAGCAGGCTGCTTCCATCCCAGTTAAGGTGGAGCCCACCCCTTTGGAAGAGCCCCTCCTTTCCCCAGAATGTTCCCCAGTTCCTAATAAATATAATACCCTCATCCTTGCACTATCGTCTCATCCAGACATTGAAACTCCAGAGCTCTGCCTGCCTTTTGGTCCTGCGCGTGGAACAGGAAGCATTTTGGAGAATGCTAGACTGTATGAGAGGGATGCTGAATTATGGTGGTGGGGGGATGAGTAAAGGGGAGAAGGAAGATACTGGACTGCAGAAAGGGGAGAGAGAGCATGGAAATAGCTGTATTTTGGGGATGAAGGGGAAGGCAGATGAGAGAGAAAGATATTGACCTAGGAAATGGGGCAAGAGAGAAGGAAGATACCTCTTTAGTCGAGTGGGGTGGGGAGACAGAGACAGAGAGCGAATGGAGAAATGCTAGACTAGGAGAGGAGGGATGCAAAAGAGAGATTTTCCATCCACCCCAGCATTGAAGTTTGTCAGACGGCTGCCTAGGGTGAGAACTTACACAATCTTGACGATGCATATATTCATATGATTCTTGCAAGGTATTGTGGGTATTGTAGTTCATTCACTCCCAAACACAGCTGATGACAATAATTTGAGTTGTGAAACCAAGTGGTAAGATCAATAAAATACTTCTTTTATTGATGGGGTTTAATTCACCCAGCACATGTATGCTTGATAGCACTATAAATGAGGTTACTTGCTTGCAGTGTTTAAAATGGATAACAAAAAGTCACAAAGTAAACCAGAAAACAACCTTCAGCTTGTCAGGCAATTAGCTAATGTTTTCTTAGCAAATAATTACCAAATACAAAGGCACAAAGTAAAGAATAAACTTTGCTGGTTAGGTTAACTTCTGCTTATTTTCCACGCCGATCTCAGCAGTGATTCTCCCTTGCTCACACACACAATCAGGGGCAGCCCTAATTACTATCAATGGACCAGCTGAAAGCCTTTAGCTGGCTGGCTGCTACTGTGTGAGCCCAAATCCTGCTTTAAGAGCTGTTTGCAGTGGAAATAAAGAACAAAGTTAGGTTTCTTTGTGATGGCTGATGTGTTTGCTCATAGAAAACTAGCAATAGCATTTAGATAAAGAACAGTCCATGTAAATAGTTTCATCTGCTGTATTTCCCCCTGCATCAACAATCATAGGGTCAATATCATACATTGGCACAGATGAGTCTTTCATTAAGGCACTATCATGAGAATGCTTATTCCCTTGCTGCCATTCTCTATTATAGATAGGGTCTGGATCAGTGTTCATACCTGAGCCTCTCCTGCTATCATTATTCCTCTCTGTATAGCCTGGCCAATATGTAATCCAATTCTGATGTCCAGCCTTCCAATCTTGATCCCTGGACACTGGATCTTCTCTCACATACCTTCTGGCCTTGGTCTGAAAGTCCCTTCCACATGCAGTCTTCTCTCTTCCAGGTAGCCACTGGTGATTCCTATCTCTGCCACTCCATTCCTCTGGCTGAATCCAGTCCAATGGACTCTGCTGGCTTTTGGAATACCTCCCAGTATGAGTACTGCCTTGGAATCTCCCAGACCTTCCAATGGCCTTTCTTCTCTTCTTTCCAGAGAGTTTCCTTCTCTCTCTATCTGCTTGGCTTGGCTTCTGTTTCTCCAGGTGATGCTGGTGCTTGAGCTTGTAGCCGTTGCTGTCTCTGTATCTCTTCCTCCCTCTGTAGCTGAAGCTCTCCCTGAAGCTGTTATCTGAAGAATAAGCTCTATTCTTATCCTGTTCTAATGTGTGCTGCTCCCTAACACAGCGCAGCTGTCTTGAATCAGGCCCTGCCCTTTGAGATGAGTGCTTAGGGATTACCTCATAGCTCTCTTGATTGCACACAGATTCTCTCACTTCAGCCCCTCTCATGGCTGCTGGAAACCTGGTGCATTCTGGGACTGGTAGTCTTTTATTTGAAAACTCTGTTTTCTTGCTTCTACCAGAACTGACAGGTTGCTTGTTCAGAGTCACATCATCTTTTCTATAGCTCCTACCTGAGCTATGATAAGCTTTCTTATCACAAGTTGTAGTGCTGCAATTGTGTATTCTCAATGGCTGGGGAGTGCCTAGTGTGGAAAGTGGAGGGGCCCAGGTCCTCAAGGCTTGCCTTTTGCTCTACACCCCTGCAAGCATTTCGTAAGTTGAATTCCTCCTGGCACCAATATTCTGCTTGCTAGTGCTCAGGTGCCTCTGTTGCTTCCTACTTCTCACACAGATTACGCCCATACGCGAGTAAAAATACCCAGCTCTTTTTCTGCACTTCTTGATCAGTTGCATCAGGACAGGTCTGCTGAACTACAAGAGGAGGAGGAGAGAGAGAGGGGAGATGCTGGACTAAAGTGGGAGGGGCAGAGAGAGAATGGAGATGGACTGAGAGACATAGGAGATACTGGATAGGAGAGTGTGGAGAGAGAGAGAGCAAGGAGATGTTGGACTAGGAGAAGAGGGAAGAGAGGTAGAGGGGATATTGGACCAGGAAAGGGAAAATGAGACAGTGGGAGAGATGCTGGATTCTAGAATGGGAGCACAGAGACAGAGGAAAGCATAATATGTCAGCTTTGGGAAATGTGCATCTTGTTACAAATCTCAGATTTTGAATCAACTAGGAAATTGACGTTTTTCTACATAGCATCGCTGCTGTGGAATCATCACCCATTGCAGCTTCATCTCCAGGATTCCTACGTATGCTTTAAAGCAGATCTGAAAACATACTTATTCAAACAAACCTTTGAACACCCTAACTAAATGGGGGCTGGCGGGCCCTCCTGGTTTCTGCATGGGATGAGTGAATGCTCTCTGTATGTGTACGAATAATATTTATGTGCAGCTCGACTGCATGGTTCTTTACTATCATCTTTTCCTCTCTCCTGTCAACATTTTGGAGTTCTTTTCGCAAATTTTAATTATTTTTTAAATTGTAAAACTGCTTTATATGCTTTGAAAAAGGCAGTATATCAAATAAAATAAACAATAAACCATATACCATCTCTGATATATTTGTATTTTGCTCGGTACAACTAGAAATTAATTTCTGTTTATCCAGTATTGCACTGCACTCAGTCTGACAAGGTTTACAGTACAGTTTGCGTTCATATCTCTTTTACTAATTTGTGGTTCCTTGTTTCATATTTAAGGGTCTGTCAGTGTTTTATATGTTTGACCAAAATACGGTATTCTGTTAGCATATGCTTTCTTTGTAGAGATCTGTAGCAGCCCCACTTATTCTGTTTCCTCATTAGGCGATTGATTGATGTTTTAGTCCGGTGTAATATTTACAGTGTTGTCTTTTCATAGATAAGATTGGTGCTGTTTAAGTCCTGGGAGTTAGTGTTGTTATGGCATGGTAAAGTTCTGAATGTCTTTGTGCCGGGTTCTGTGTTACTCCACGGGCAGTAGAAGAATTATATATTGCTGTTACTGAAGTGTTCAGAACTTTCATATAATTTTTTTTGCATGTTGAGTTGTGAAGTGAAAAGCCCTAGTTCTGCTCTGCATCCATTGCGCTTCTTATTGTTTTGTTGTAGTTAAGTTGTTCTCTGCCTGGAAAAGGGAATTATAAAAGAATACAGTGATTATTTGCTTTAGTGCATGATCACTTAGCTCTGATGTTTTTATAATGTATTCTTTGCTGTCTACATAATAATTTTCTTGTGTATTCATTTATTTATAGCAGGCTTGAGTATGGTCAGATTTAAAGTGAGTTACGAGACACTGCCCCTTGAGAGATTCTTAAATATAATTGAATTGTTTCAGTAGATGTACATGTGGTTTGCCTTCTTAAGTCCTTGAAAAAAGCTGAATTTAGTGTTACCTACAACGCATGGTAGCTGTTGCAGACTATTTATTTAGAAATCCAGTTTTAGGTGCCTGCAAAGGCTTTATTTGTCAATAAGACTATAGCTAGCATAACTCACCTGTATGTCTAGTGCCCCCCCCCCCTCCTTGATAACCTTGGGCCCCCTCAAAAAAATCAGTTCTGGCTATGCCACTGAATGCTAGAAAGTTTAGTGGAGCAATGGGCAGCTTTGCATTAGAGGAGATAGAGATCAGCATCAATAGGCTCCTGGGTTTCTCAAATTGGACAAATATCATGCAGGTGCTAGAAGTCCAAAAGCCCTTTAAAGATAGCACAGAGGAACTGAGTTACAGAAGAGCTTTCCTGAGCTTTCTTATTCTGGTAGTGAATATTTTTCAGGTGAAGTTAGAGGGGTTTTGGCAGGGACAGAGATTCACAGGAGAGGTTTTGGTGATGGTGGACTTCTTACAGAGTTAAGTTGAAAAAAACGTTGCAACCCCTGATGAAGCAGGATGCTTATATGTTAGCTACTCTCTACATGTGGGTGAAGGGTACTGACACTTTGCAATACAACTTACTGACTCAATGGAAGAAAAAGCTGGTGATGGAGGTAGAAGAAAGAAAATGCTGTAGCAGGGCGGTGATGGCGATACAGGAGGGGAAATAGTAGAAACACTGGCAAGCAGTTCTGGTATTATGAATACTGGCCAGCAAATGGCCCATAATTCCCAGCTAGGGTAACCGAGCCCCTAACTATAATGCTAAGCAGCAGAGATCAGCTTGCCCCAAGCCAGACTCCTGCATGGATTTCAGTGCCATGCCAGCTTGCAAAGCCCATTGAGACCATGCATACAGATACATTGGCATATTGGGCACACAGATTGGCAGTCTGGCCAGACCTGTTCAAGGTTGCACAGCATTTCCTGTCCTGCCCTCCAACCAGTGTGCCCAATGAACATATATTCTATATGGCAAGCAATATCGTGGTTCCTAATTGTTTACGGCTAGTACTGGAGTTGATGGAAAAGCTAATGTTTCCAAAGACAAACCTCCCTTTGCTTGGTTTCCCTTCATTTTTATTTCTTTAACAGTTTTTTTATACCACTTTATCATTTCAGTCAAAGCGATTTAGATTGTAACTTAAACTTGGCAAAGTACATTAAACAGGGACATTGATAACTTGAATTTTCTGAGGCAGTGGAGAGTTAAGTGACTTGCCCAAGATCACAAGGAATGCTAGTGGGAATCAAACCCTGGTCTCTTCGTTCCTAAGCCAGTGCCATGCAACTGGGAGGAGGAATGAGTATAGAGCTGTATTGAGGAGCAGTTCCCACATTTTGCAATCTCTCTGGGATGGTGCCCATTTTTAGTGGCTACCTTTCAGCACCCCAAATACAAAAAATAAATAAAAATAAAGCAAAACCCGAAATAAAACAAAAAGAATTGAAAACAGTTTCCCTCTACTTCTGGTGCCATTCTAACTGTCCTGCCATTTCTGTCAAGGCTTACGACGTTATTGCCAATCCTATTCTTGAGAACTGAACCATAGACATATTGCAGCAGTCACAAATTCTACTCCTCTCTGTACAGCTAAACTGCAGCCTGCTATCACGTTTTTAGTGGATCTGTTTAGAGCCACATGGCAAAAAATTTAAAAAGAAAACAAATAAAGTAAACCAAAAAAGGAAAATCCTTTTCTCGGTTCATATCCTACTGCTGCTCCTTGTGAACTTGGGCAAATCACTTATCCCTCCATTACTTCAGGTACAAGCATAGCTTGTAAGCCCTCTGCTGCTGCTACTACTACTACTACTGATCATTTGTATAGCACTACAAGGCATATGCAGTGTTGTACAGACACATGTATCCTGCTCATTGGAGTGTACAATCTAGTCAAGACAGCACAATGGCTGAGGACAAGGATACATATAGGGGATGGTAAGGATACACATAGGAGAATAGGCAGATCAGGATCCAAAAGCAGCCTCAAAGAGATTAGTTTTCAGTATGGATTTGAAAAGGGCCAGAGCTGAAGCCTGCTGTACAGACTCAGGTAGTTTATTCCAGGCATAAGGGGAGTAGCAAGGTGAAAAGATCGAAGTCTGGAGATGTCAGTGGAAGAGAAGAGCACATATAGAAGGGATGTGCCAGAAGAACAGTGTTCCCGAGTATGGGTGTAGGGAGAGATAGCGTAGTTACTCACCTGTAACAGGTGATCTCCGGGAACAGCAGGAATTTAGTCTTCACATATGGGTATCGTCGGTACCGACAGAGCCTGCGCGGGAACACCCCCCAGCGTCCAATAGGAAAGCTTTTGGGAGCATCCCACAGTGCCTGCGTGCTGCCTTCCCACCTTTCTAACTGTCCCTCTTCAGTTAAGTTTCTATCTGAGTGAAAGGATAGAGGGAGAGAGGAAAGAGATAGAGAGACAACTCCTAGGGGAGGTGGGTGGGTTGTGAAGACTAAATTCCTGCTGTTCCCGGAGATCACCTGTTACAGGTGAGTAACTACGCTATCTCCAGGAACAAGCAGGAATGTAGTCTTCACATATGGGGACTCCCTAGCTGAAGATGCCAGGGAGATAGCCCCAGGAAGCTGCTACCCAAGTAAGGTGGGCCATGCTTCATCCCATGGAACTCTGGCATCCCACCAGGGTTGGTGGGTAGGAGTTGAATTAGGTCTGGAAGAGATTTTGAAGAACAGCTTGGCCAAAGAAGGCATCCCGATGGGAGGCTTTATCTAGGCAGTAGTGGGCTGTAAAGGTGTTGTACCGAAGCCCAGGTGGCTGCTCGACAAATGTCATCAATAGACACAGAGTGAAGGTTAGCCATAGAGGCTGCCATGGCTCTCACATTATGAGCTGTGACATGGCCTTTAAGACTCTTACTCTCATAAGCAAAGGATATGCATTGTGCAATCCATTTGGACAGAGTTCTCTTGGAGACTGGAAGTCCCAAATGACTAGAATAAAAAGCAATAAAAAGTTGAGAAGACTTTCTATGTTGCTGTGTTCTTTGTAGGTAAAAAGCCAAGGCTCTTTTACAATCCAAAGTATGAAGGTTCCTTTCTGCATTAAAGGCATGAGGCCTCGGAAAGAATACAGGAAGATAAATTGATTGATTTAAATGACAAGGCAAAACCACCTTTGGCATAAAGTGTGGATGAGTTCTAAGAACAACCTTATCATGGTGAAACCTAGTATAAGGAGGATCAGCCACTAAAGCTTGCAATTCACTAATGCGACGTGCAGAGGTGATTGCAATTAGGAAGATAACCTTCCAGGACAAAAGCTTTAGGGTTGTAGTGGCTAAAGGTTCAAAAGGCGGTTTGATGAGCTGCCCGAGAACTAGGTTTAAATACCATGCCACCGGTGGTGGCCTGATGGGAGGCTTTGTTAATAGAAGACCTCTCATAAATCTTGTTATGAGTGGATGAGAGGTAATTGGTTGTCCATTTAAAGGCTTATAGGAAGCTGCAATTGCACTAAGATGGACTCTTACTGAATTGGTCTTTAGACCAGAATTTGATAAATTAAGTAGATACTCTATCGATTCCAAAGGTATCATAAGGGGGTTTAACCCCTTCTGTGAACACCATATAGTAAAACGTTTCCACTTGAAGGCGTAAGAGTGTCTTGTGGAAGGTTTTCTAGAAGCCTGAAGGATATCCTTTACTTGTTGGGAAAGGTTAAGATCCTGAAGGTCTAAGCTTTGAGCAACCAGGCCCTGAGATGTAGGGACTGGGGATTCGGGTGCCATAGCATCCTGTTCTCTTGGGAGAGGAGATCTGGAGCATAGCCTTCCAGAGGTGCAGCTTGAGAGAGATGTAGAAGCAGGGGATACCATGTTTGGTGTGGCCACCGTGGCACTATGAGGATCATACGACCTCTCTCTCTGAAGCCTGAAGAGTGTTTTGGGGATGAGGGGAATGGGTGGGAAGGCATAGAGGAAGTATTGACCCCAGTAAAGAAGGAAGGCAACCCTTGCCTGGCAATTTTGAGCCAGAATCCTGGAACAGAACCGGGAAAGTTTGGCATTCAGTGGACTTGCAAACAGGTCTATGTCTGGGGTTCCCCAGATCTGAAATGTTTTGGCCACCTGGTCTAGGTGGAGAGACCATTTGTGAGGCAGCAGTACTCGGCTGAGTTTGTCTGCCCAAACTCTGGAATGTCTGGAAGATATACCACGAGAAGGTGAATTTGATGCTCTCTGGCGAGGGCCCATAGTCATAAAGCTTTGTTGCATAACTACAGAGAGCCTGTTCCGCCCTGCTTGTTCACATAGAACATAGCTACTTGATTGTCCGTTTGGACTAGGACTGTCTTGTAGCTGAGCTGGGCATGGAATACTCGAAGAGTTAGATAGATTGCTCTGAGTTCCAGGAGGTTTATGTGAAGACAAGCCTGTGGAGTCCAGGTACCCTGGGTAGAGAGATGATGCAGGTGTGCTCCCCATCCCACCTGTGATGCATCTGTTGTTAGGGTGGCCTGGAATAGGGGTTGCTGGACAGGAGACCCCACTAGAAGATTTTCCAGTGATTGCCACCATTGTAGGGACAAGATCAGTCGTCGTGAGTTTGATATCTTGTCCGACAGGCATCCTGTGGCCTGTGTCCACTGTGTGGATAGGGTCCACTGGGCTGCTCGCATATGAAGGCGAGCGTAGGGAACCACATGAACTGTGGATGTCATATGTCCCAATAGTTGTAGTAGTTCTCGAGCAGTTAGGGAGGACTTCACCGCTGCTTGAGAAGCTAGCTTCATTATACGAAGACAGCAGGGTTGTGGGAGAAAATCCCTTGACTGTCTGGTATCTAGACGAGCTCCTATAGGGACTGAGATGGAGCAAGTTAGGAGTTTGGGAGGTTTATGACCAATCCCAAGTATTGAAGGATTCGCATTGCGCGAGACAGTGCAGATCTAGCTTCTGGAACCGTGGGGGCTCGAATGAGCCAGTCGTCCAAGTAAGGGAAGACGAATATTCCCAGGGTTCGCAGAAATGCAGCTATTATTGCCATGCATTTCGTGAATACTCTTGGTGCCGAAGCCAGACCAAAGGAAAGAACCCTGTATTGGAAATGTTTTCCCTTGAAAAGGAATCGTAAGAATTTCCTGTGATCTGGATGGATCAAAATGTAAATATATGCATCCTTTAGATCTAGAAAACAAAGCCAATCCTGACTTTGAAGGTATGGCAGAAGAGTTCCCAGAGAAATCATTTTGAACTTTTCTCGGAACAGATATTTGTTCAGTTCTCTGAGGTCTAGAATGGGTCTGTGTCCTCCTGTTTTCTTTGGAATAAGAAAATAGGGGGAGTAGAACCCTGCACCCTGCTGAAGAATGGCCACCTCCTCTATTGCTCCTTGAGCAAGGAGTGTTGAGACCTCTTGATCCAGTAGATTGCCTGTAGAGGTTTGGGAATTGAACTGTCTTAAGATTGTAGGAGGGGGCATACTGTGAAAATGAAGCTTGTACCCCTCTCCCACAATGGACAGAGTCCAGTTTTCTGTTGTTATTTGGTGCCATCTGTTGGCAAAATGACACAACCTGCCTGGAATGTTTAGGGGTTCTGGCCCCTTCAGAAGCAGGAAGGCTAAGTTCTCAATGAAGGAGTCAAAGCCCTAGAGGGGGCTGGGCCTGTGGAGCTGGTTGAGCTCTAAGGCCTTTTGGCTTCTTTTGTCTGGATTGTTGTTGTTGACCCTTCTGGGCAACTTAACCCTGAGCTTGCCCTTGCTAGGTATAGGATGGATAAAACTTCCTCTTTTTGCTGAAAAAGGGTTTTTTATAGGGTTTCTTTTTGTCTGGAGTGACTAGATTTTGACAATCTGTCTAAAGTGAGATTGTTAGTATCTATCTTATTAGCCTTCTCCTGCCAATTCTTGCCAAAGAGGTTTTCTCCTGTGCAAGGGATGTTTCCCAATTTATCCTGTACCCAAATCTCCAAGTCTGATGCCTGAAGCCAGGCAATCTGACGTGCACCAGTGGCAATAGAAGAGGTTCTGCTGATGCATTCAAAGCAGTCAAAGGCTGCACGGTTTACAAACTTGGAGATATCTTGAGCATGCTTGACCAGAGTGAGAAATCCTGTCGTTTGTCCTCAGGGAGAAGGGGGCTCATAAGCTCCAAATCTCCTGTGACCTCTTTGAGGAACATTCCATTATATAAAATATTTGAGCTGATCCTAGCTGAAAGCATGGAAGCCTGAAAGGTTCGACGCCCAAAAGCGTCAAGAGTCCTGCATTCACGACCTGGAGGATTGGATGCATGTCTCTTTGCACTTTTCATCCTACGCATGGCTGACTCCACTACCATTGAATGGTGTGGCAGCTGAGTCTTTTGAAAACCAGGACATGGTTGAACTCGATACATGGTATCGAGTCTCCTAGAATGAGGAGATGTGGTCAAAGGTGTCTCCCACATTCTGAGCATCAAATCATGAAGAATTTCATGAATGGGCAGAGTGGCTGCTTCCTTGGGAGCCTTAGGGTATTGGAGAATTTCCAATTCCTTTGCTTTAGGTTCTTTTTCAGGAGCTACTGTGATTGAAAGGCCTCGGGCCACATCACGAATAAAATCCTGAAAAGACATGTCTTCCGGAGGAGACATTCTGCGTTGGGGAGAAGAGGAGACTTCCGGGAGAAACACTCTGATACCGGCAGAATTATCAGAGTCATCGGAATCGGAGGATTCGGAGTATCTCTGATCCCGATGTTCATGCAAAGCATGGTTTCGGTATCGATCGAAGTCGGTACTGAATTGGTCCGGTACTGATCTGTCGATGCCAGAAAAAGTCTGCATGGGAAGGATTCCCACCAGGGCCGGTACAGTCGGTGCTGGTACCGGTATTGGTACCGGTGCACGTTGAACCACGGGTGTCAACGGTACTGCAGCTGTAAAGAGAGCTGCAAGACTGTGCTCGATAGCAAGGAATCTCTGGTCTATCGACACTGCCGATGCCTGGGTATTGGTACCGGTAAAAGCGGCTGGAACCCCTGAGCATGGCATCAGTAGTTCTGCCGAGGTCGAAGCCTCGAGAACATCCTGGAACCCCGTTGATGCTTTGGAGGCCAAAGCCTCCCGCCGGGGCTGTTTTGCCGGTGTAGTTTCCTCGAGGGCAATGCCAATGGCCTCTTGATGCTTTGAAGGAGAGCTACCCTTTGAGGACTGGCTCTTATGTTTAGTTACCTGAAATCCATGGGAGGAAGATGAGGCTCTTGAAGACATCGATGCAATGGACCTGGTATCCGAAGAAAAGAGGGTACCGAGCTTTGCAGCTCGGTTCTATCTTCCTCTTTTAGTCATCCCCATACAGGAGGAACACTCAGATGGAGAATGGTCAGGGCCTAAACATTTTAGACACCAGTCATGGGTGTCGGTGACGGAGATGGTACTGCCACATTTAGTACATTTTTTAAAATCACTAGCTGGTTTTTCCATCTTTTGGGGAAAAACAGGGCCTAATGCCCAAAATGGCGCCTAGCACCAAAAGAAAAAGTTTCTGAAGAGAAATAGTTCAAAAATAGATATATATAGATATAGATATAGATATTTTTTTTTTAAAAGAAGAAAGAAAGAACCGGCGGTACTAGTAGGTGTCGTGCAGAGGCAGGCGCGACCACAAGAAAACAAGTTCAAAGAACAAATTTTCTGCGGTGACAGGGTGTGTCCTGTCGGTTCCGCGGAAAACAAAGAACTGAAGAGGGACAGTTGGAAAGGTGGGAAGGCAGCGTGCATGTGCTGAGGGATGCTCCCAAAAACGTTCCTATTGGACGCTGGGGAGCGTTCCTGCGCAGGCTCCGTCTGTACCGACGATACCCATATGTGAAGACTACATTCCTGCTTGTTCCTGGAGATGAGAGAAGAAAGGTAGTGAGGAGCAGCAAACTGATTGCACTTGTAGGTCAGTAGGAGAAATTTGAACTGGATGCGGAAATGGATAGGGAGCTAATGAAGCAACTTGAGAAAAGAAGTTATATGAGCATATTGAGGCTGGTGGAAGATTAGCCAGGATAGAACAGAGCCCCTAAATCCAAGCGAAGGATGGTATCAAGAAGGTCAACAGTGTCAAAGGCAGTAGAAAGGTCAAGAAGGATGAGGATCATGTAAAGGCCCTTAGATTTGGCGAGGAACAAGTTGCTGGAGACTTTGGCAAGAGCCGTTTCTGAGGAATGTAGAGAATGAAAGTCAGACTGCAGTGGATCCAGAAGGACTTGAGAGGAAAGAAAGAAAAGACAGTAACAGTGAACCATTCGTTCAAGTAGTTTTGAACCAAAGGGGAGGAGAGAGATACAGTAGTCCGATAGCTGGAAAGACAGGCAGGGTCTAGTGAGGGCTTTTTAAAGAGAGGTCTGACCAGAGCATGCTTGAAGGCCACAGGAACAGTTGCAGTGGAAAGTGATGGGATAAGGATATGATAGATGGGAGTAGGGCCAATGCAAGGATACGAGGTATCCTAGACAAACCTCATTCATGGTGCTCCCGTCCCCATTGCGCCATTGCCACTCTTTTCCAGTTCTTGCAGCCCACCTATCTCCTTCTCCAAGATCCCTTTACCCTGCTTTCCTCTTTCTTGTCCCCAACATTCACTCCTCTGCTCCTCCACCTCCACCTTCTATTACTTATATCCTTGCTTTGCTCCCCATCAGTTTCTGTTCTCACTCCCCCAACATCATCCCCCATCTCCCACTGCAACTTTCAGCATCAGCTCTTTCTCCTACTACTATCCACAAGACCTTGCCCCTGTATCAGCCCCAGCCTCCTTCTCACAGTCCCAGTAGCAGACCCTTCTTTTAATATGATCCCCCTTCTCCCATCCTACTATGTGCCAGCATCAGCCTCCTTGCCTCTCCCCCCCCCAACATTCCAGCATTCATTTCCTCTATCACTTCCTCTCAGTGTCTAGTTTCTTTTTTTTCTCCTCCTCCCACCTCTCTGTGGTCCAGCATATCCCCCTCTCTCCCTTTTCCCTTCCCACATCCAACATCTCTTTGCTATCTTCTTATTGCTTCATCCCAGTGTCCTTTATCTCCTCTCTTGTCCTTTTCCCACATGGTCCAGCATCACCCTTTTTCTCCTCTTTCCCCCGCCCCCATCCAGCATATCACCTCTGTCTCCCTTTTGCTTCTTATCAGTGTCCAGCATCTCTCCTTTCTCATTCCTCTTCCAGCATGGTTCAGCATCTTTCTTCAGGACAACAAGAATCTCCAGGAACAAGCAGGAATGTAGTCTTCACATATGGGTGACGTCGGCACCGACGGAGCCCGCGCGGGAACGCTTCCTAGCATCCTATAGAATAGCCTTTGGGAGCATCCCACTGCACCTGTGCTGCTGCCTTCCCACCTTTCCAACTCTCCCTCCTCAGTTTTTTGTTTTCCGTTTTCCGTGGAGCCGACAGGGAGCAATTCTTGTCACCGCAGAAAATCTTTTTCTTTTTGTGGTGCGTCTGCCTTCCCGTCGACGCCGGCCCTGGTAACATCGGTTTTCTTTTCTTCTTCTTTTTTCTTGGCGGGTCTTTCCCTCTAGGTGCTCAGGCGCCATTTTGGGCCTTAGGCCCCTTTCTTCCTCAAAATGGAGAAACCAACTAGTGGTTTCAAAAAGTGTTCCAAGTGTAGCAGTACCATTTCTGCTACCGACACCAATGACTGGTGTCTTAAATGCTTGGGCCAGATCATTCACCGTTGGAATGTCTCCTCTGCAGAAAGATGACAAAGCGGGGCCTGCAGACTAGAGCTGTGAAACTCGGCACCCTCTTTGCCTTGGATGCAATGTCCGTGGCATTGACATCGTCCAGGGCTTCTTCCTAAGTGTCTCTCCAGTTAAATCCCTTTCTTCTGGGTTGTGCTCCTCTTCTAGCAGCTTGGAGACTGAGTATGTCATTCTTTGATCACCTCAGGATATATATCACTGGCACCACCCACCAGCTTCAGTATACTCAGTCTCCAAGCAGCTAGAAGGAGCATTAAGCCTAAGGGAAGGCTACTGGAGAGACCTTAGTGCAGAGGGTAGTTTTGAATTGGGTTGCCCTTTTTTCTTTATTGGATTTTATTCCTTTTTATTCCCATCAGGGAGTCTCATCAACAGTTCCTGCGCTTTGCGGTTCCGATGGGACATTTTCAGTTCCAAGCATTACCATTCGGTCTGGCTACAGCACCGCATACCTTCACCAAGGTAATGGTGGTGGTCGCGGCAGCGGTACGCAAAGAAGGGATTCTAGTTCATCCTTACCTGGACAATTGGTTGACCAGGGCCAAGTCCAGGGACGAGAGTTTGAAGGCGACCGCCAGAGTGGTCGCTTTCCTCTGGAGCTTGGGGTGGGTAATCAATTTGTCAAAGAGCAGGCTGGTTCCCACTCAGGTGTTAGAGTACTTGGGAGCGAGGTTCGACACGGTCGCAGGCAAGGTGTTCTTGCAAGCTCAAGAGCAAGAGACTTGCGTTGGCTGGTAATCGAGTTTTTGACTTGGGAGGTGCCTTCAGCATGGCACTACCTGCAGGTGCTGGGAATGATGGCAGCAACGTTAGACCTGGTTCCCTGGGCCAGGGCCCATATGTGTCTGCTACAGAGGTCACTTTTGCGGCGATGGTCGCATCAGCAACAGCCCTTGACAATGACGTTCCCATGTCCACTAGCATCCAAGGAGGCGCTTCAGTGGTGACTCGCCCCGGGGACTCTAGAGAGCGGAATGCCCCTCGAACACCGCAGTGGGTGCAGGTGATGACAGACGTGAGTCTGTCCTGCTGGGGAGGCCACTGCGAGGACCGCTTCGCCCAGGGTCTCTGTAGTATTCAGGAACACCAGTGGCCCATCAACAGCGGTGACCTTAGCTCTCAAAGCATTCCAGTTTTGGGTTTGCAGGAGAGCAGTCAGAGTTTTCTCGGACAGTGTAACAGCGGTGGCCTACATCAACAGACAGGGAGGCACGAGCAGTCCTCTGTTGGAAGAGGAGGCGGAAAGCCTCTTAGAATGGGCAGAAATTCATCTGGTGGCTCTTTCAGCTCAACACGTAGCCAGAGTGGAAAATGTTACGGCTGACTACCTCAGCCAGTACAAGGTGGATCATGGCGAGTGGGTACTCTGCCAGGAGGTCTTCCAACAGGTGGAACACAGGTGGGGTCAGCCTGTCATGGACCTGATAGCGTGCCGGGAGTCGGCCAAAGCAAGTCGGTTCTTCAGCAGGCGGAAAGAGAGAATGTCAGAGAGTCTGGACGCCCTAGTTCAAAAATGGCCCGCGGAGGGGTTACTGTATGTGTTTCCTCCGTGGGTGCTCATAGGCAGAGTTCTGCAAAGAATAGAGGCGCATCAGGGCTTAGTGGTACTGATAGCTCCGGACTGGCCAAGGAGACCGTAGTACGCCAATTTAATGAGGCTATTGGCAGACAGGCCTTGGCGCCTTCCGGTAAGGGAGGATCTCCTCAGTCACGGTCCCGTGAGGATGCCGCAGGTGGATCGGTTCTCGCTTACGGCCTGACTATTGAAAGGGCAAGGCTATGCAAGAGAGGATATTCCGGGGCAGTGATCTTGACCTTGCTGAAGGTGCAGAAGCGGTCAACCTGTCTAGCATAAGTAAGAGTTTGGCGCATTTTTGAGAATTGGTGTGAGGGGCGGCAGAAGAGACCCTTAAGAATTTCTGTCCCTGAGGTATTAGAGATTTTGCAGGATGGTTTGCAGAAAGGCCTGGCGCCAGTTCCTTGCGAGTTCATCTCGCAGCTATTTCCTGTTACAGAGGCAAGGTTTTGGGTAAGTCGTTAGGTGAGCATCCGGATGTGGTCTGCTTCCGTAAGGCAATGCGGCATTTGAGGCCACAGCTAAGGGCGACTGTGCCTCCGTGGGATCTTAATCTGGTCTTAGCTACCTTGGTGGGCGAGCCTTATGAACCTGTACATCTTGCTTCGTTGAAGGATTTATTATTTACAAGGATGCGTTCAATTTACAACAAAAATACTCATATTCAAATGTGTTATGTTGTTATGATGCGCGGCATTTTTTCGTGCAGCCTGGCCATTACCGGACTGCTCAGTGGAAGGAAGACGCGGGCAGCACCATCAAGTAAGCACTCAAGTGGATCCCCTGATGAAACTGTTGGCTGTGAAACGCCACAGTGGTACCCCGTGGGAGCGTCGGGATTGAAGGTGTCTAGCCAAAGCCACGAATTTCGGGATATATTGGAGAAGTTCAGCTAAGTGCAGCCTTTAAATTCATTAAGCCAGCTGGAGATAGCCTAGTAGAAAGGCATTAGCACATATATAAGTTAAATCTCCCTGATATCCTGTTTGTTAAAGTGCTGTTGGCTGGGAAATTTTTAAAATCACGAAAAAGGTTTCCTTTTATAGGAGGTCATTGATGTGATCAAGGCTTTTGCCGGCAGACGTGAGTCTTAAGGCTTAGCTACAAGACAACTGAGACCTCTGGAAACCGAGAGTGCCACATAGCAACATAACACATTTGAATATGAGTATTTTTGTTGTAAATTGAACGCATCCTTGTAAATAATAATCTACTACGTTCAAGAAGAAGACCAATTTTTCATTCGTTGAAGGATTTGACACTTAAGACTGTTTTCCTGGTGGCCATCTGTTCAGCCAGACGGGTGTCTGAGTTGCAAGCGTTGTTCTGTTCCCTGCCTTTTCTCGTTTTCTTCAAGGATAAGGTGGTATTGAGGACGGTTCCATCGTTCTTGCCCAAGGTGGTTTCCCCGTTCCAGGTGAATCAGTCTGTTTATCTTCCTTCCTTTGCCAGTCGGGGACAAGAAGAGAGTGACGCACGTTTGCGTCGGTTAGATGTGCGTAGAGTCTTAAGGCGTTACCTGAGGCGTACTGAGGTGTTCCGCAGACTTAGTCTTCTCTGCATACCTGTGCCATGCACTACTGATTGGATGTCCAGGCGGCAGCGGATGCCGGTTTTGGGAGAGCGGTGCTTCGGTCTGGTTTGGCAGGCCCCTCCCATGCTTAAACTGCTCTGTTACATCCCAGAAGAAAGGGACTGGACTGGAGAGACGCTTAGGAAGAAGTAATTAGACCTTACCTACTAATTAGTGTTCCTGAAGGATCTCCAGTCCAGTCCCTGATCCCGCCCGGAATGCTAAAGGGAATTGGGGGTTTCCGGTGCGAAGAAATGCAGAAAGGATGTTTTGCTTGGCAGGAGTTTCCTTCGAGTTTCGGTGCCGGAGTTGATGAGGCAGTTGCAGGGCACTGATATCACAATTGGCTATTAACTTGGCTCTCAGTATGCGCAAGGGCCTTTTTTCAGCAGGAGGTCCTTGTCTTCAAAGCATTATCGGGGTCCCAAGATGTTCCCGAGGCGTTCACCTCTGGACAGCTCTTGGTGCCGCACTCTGGGGTCATGGCCCACTCTTCGGGTACCGATACCCAGGTATCGGCTGGTTCCATGCATCAACGTATCCTAGCCATTGAGTGGAGTCTTGCGGCATTGCTGGTGGCCTTGGTACAACTAAAGCCTTTACAATCGATTCCGCAGCCATCGGTACCGGTATCGGCACCAGAGGTATTGGCATCGACCATTGCACTGCTCTCCACGCTACCTCCCATGCCGGCCCTGAAATCAGTGTCCGGTACCGAGGGTCTGGTACCAAGGCATACCAATGCTGATTTCGATCGGTACCATCGTCAGGCTGGGCGGGAGCACCCGGCCTGTCGATACTTTGAGTCGTCTGATTCCGATTCTTCCAATGAATCCATCAGTACCGGAGAGGCTCTTCCGGAAGATTCTTCTCCTTCCCCACAATGCCAGATGTCTCCACCGGAAGACATTCTTTTCAAGACTTTATAAGGGATGTGGCTCGGGTACCCTCGATTACGGTGACCTCCGAGAAGGAACTGAGGGTTGAAGAACTTGAAATTCTTCAATATCCGGCAGCCCCTAAGGAGGCTTCTACCTTACCCATTCATCGGATACCATGTACCGCGTACTGCAGTGTCCCAGTTTCCAGAAAACGCAGTTACCGCATCATTCCATGGTTGTGGAATTGGCAGTGCATCGAATTAAAAGTGCTAAAACACATTCATCTAATCCCCCGGGCCGTGAGGCAAGAACACTTGATGCCTTTGGCTGTTGATGCTTTCAGGCCTCCATGTTGTCGGCCAGAATAAGTTCATCCATACTCTACATAGGTATGTTTCTTCGGGAGGTGATCAAAGATTTGGAACTAATGGCTCCTCTTCTCCCAGACGACAAGAGGGCTGATTTCCTGACACTTGTCAAACATGCCCAGAATGTTTCAAAGCTCATGAGCAGAGCAACTTTTGATTGTTTTGAGTGTATTAGCAGGGCCTCTGCTATTTCCATCGGTGCACGTCGGATTGCTTGGTTACAAGCATCTGATTTAGAACAGTGGGTGCAAGATAAGCTGGGAAATATTTCTTGCACGGGAGAAGACCTCAAGTATTGGCAAGACAAAGGCTTCTCAGCTTGAGTCCGAGAATACCACCCTAAACAGACTCTCTAGGACCACTGCCAACCCAGCTAGGAAAAAGACGGTTAAAAAGCCCTTTTTCAACAAAAAGAAGTTTTATCCTTCTTACACCCATGCGGTCCACTGTCCGGTCCATGCTTTACAGAAGGGACAGCAACAACTGAAGCAACAAAGGAAGGCTCAGGCCACCAGAGCTCAACCAGCTCAGCAGATCCAGCCTCCACAAGGTCTTTGACTTCCTGCTAGAGAACTTAGCTATCCTACCCCTGGAAATCCCAGAGCCTGTCTACATCCCAATCAGACTGTGTTACTTTGCCAACAGATGGCACCAAATAACATCAGAACATTGGACTCTCTCCATTGTGACAGAGGGGTACAAACTTCACTTCCAAAGTATGCCCCCTCCCTCCACTCCAAGAGAGTTCAGCTCCCGGCCCCTCTTACCACACTTCTGTGCCAGGAGATCACCACCCTTCTCGCCCAAGGTGCGATAGAGGAGGTGCTACCTTCCCAACAAGGTCTGGGCTTCTACTCCCCCTACTTCCTTACACAAAAGAAGACAGGAGGATACAGGCACATTCTGGACCTCTGGGAATTAAACAAGTATTTGTTCCGAGAGAAATTCAAAATGGTCTCTCTTGGAACACTTCTCCCGTACATCCAGAGTCAGGATGGGCTATGTTCGCTAGACCTGAAGGATGCATATACACAAATCCTTATCCACAAAGATCACAGGAGGTTCCTTTGGTTCCTCTTTAAGGGAAAACATTATCACTACAGAGTTCTTCCATTTGGCCTGGCTTCTGCCCCAAGAGTCTTCACAAAATGCATGGCAGTAGCAGTATTTCTAAGAACTCTAGGGATATTTGTCTTCCTTTACTTAGATGACTGGCTCATCCGAGCATCGTCAGCTGCAGAGGCCAGCTCTGCCCTCTCCCGCACAATGCAGGTTCTTCAACATTTGGGGTATGTTGTAAATCTTCCAAAATCCCATCTCACTCCTTCTCAAACCTTAAAGTTCATAGGGGCTCTTCTAGACACGCAGCAGTCAAGGGCTTTCTTGCCACAGGTACGCTGTGCTCGAATAGTTCAACTAGTTTCTGAAGCAGTTATGAAAACCTCCCTAACTGCTCGAGAAATGCTTCAGTTGCTCGGTCATATGGCTTCCACTGTACATGTTCCCTATGCTCGTCTACACATGCGGGCAGATCAGTGGACCCTAACTTCGCAGTGGACTCAAGCATCAGGTCATCTGGGGACAAAATCAAGAGCTATGCACGTCTCATTTTGTCCCTCCAATGGTGGCAATCACCAAAAAAAACCTAATTGTAGGGTTACCTTTTCAGAAGTCACCACACCAGTCTACTCTGATGACGGATGTGTCCAAGTTGGGTTGGGGAGCTCATCTGGACAATCTCTCCCCTCAGGGTCTGTGGACTCAGCAGGAGGCTCAGCTTCACATAAACCTGCTAGAATTCAGAGCCATCTTGAATGCTCTCAGAGTGTTCCAGGACTACCTTCGCTCCAAAACAGTTCTAGTCCAGACCTACAATCAGGTAGCTATGTTCTATGTGAGCAAAGAGGGCGGAACAGGTTCTCAGGCATTGTGCAATGAAGCCCTTCACCTGTGGTCCTTTGCCATACGCCTTTAGATACACCTACTAGTGGTGTATCTCCCTGGCAAGCAGAATCTTCTAGCAGACAGACTCAGTCGAGTACTACTGCCACACAAATGGTCTCTCCATTCAGAGCAGATTGCTCGAAACTTTCAAATCTGGAGAATCCCAGATATAGATCTGTTTGCAAGTCCTCAGAATGCCAAACTTCCCAGCTTCTGTTCCAGAATTCCTGCTCAGAACAGTCAGGCAATGGAAGCGTTCCACCTCCACTGGGGTCAGGACTTCCTGTATGCCTACCCACCCATTCCCCTCATTCCCAAGACTCTATTCAAGCTCCAGAGAGACAGGAGGCCATATGATCCTCATAGCCCCACGCTGGCCACGACAGACGTGGTATCCACTGCTTCTACGTCTCTCTCAAGCCAAATCTCTGGAGTTGAGATGTGCTTCAGATCTTCTATCCCAGGAGAACGGGACGCTTCTGCACCCAAATCCTCAGTCTTTGCACCTGATAGCATGGCTACTGAGAGCTTAGAACTCCAAGACATCAACCTCTCTCAACAGGTTAACGATCTCTTTCTGGCATTGAGAAAACCTTCCACAAGGCATGCTTACACTTTTAAATGGAGAAGGTTCTCAATTTGGTGTTCAAAAAAGGATCTTAATCCTTTTTCCGTTCCAGTAGAGGCGTTACTTGAGTATCTCCTCCACTTTTCATCCTCTGGACTTAAAACTAATTCAGTTAGAGTTCACCTCGGTGCCATCGCGGCTTTCCACATTCCCTTTGATGGACAACCTATCTCCTCTCAACCACTTGTAGCGCGTTTTATGAGAGGTCTACTCTTAACTAAGCCTCCCATTAGGCCACCACCTGTGGCATGGGATCTTAATCTTGTCCTTGGACAGCTCATGAAGCCGCCCTTCGAACCCCTAGCCAGTACATCCCTGAAGTTTCTTTCTTGGAAAGTCATCTTCCTAATTGCCCTCACATCTGCCAGACGCATCAGTGAGCTCCAGGCTTTAGTGGCTGACCCATCTTATATACGGTTTCACCATGATAAGGTAGTCCTTAGGACTCATCCCCCACTTTATGCCAAAAGGTGGTTTCGCCTTTTCATTTGAACCAATCGGTTTACCTGCCTGTTTCCTTCCCTAGGCCTCACACCTCTAATGCAGAAAGAAATCTACATACTCTGGATTGCAAGCGTGCTTTGGAATTTTATCTTCAGAGAACTAGACAGCACAGAAAGGCTTCACAGCTTTTTGTTGCCTTTGATTCCAGTCACCTCAGTCTACCAGTTCCTAAGAGAACACTCTCCAAGTGGATTGCAGATTGTATCTCTTTTACCTATGAGAGTAAAGGACTTTCTCTTGAAGGTCATGTCACAGCACACAGTGTGCGAGCAATGGCTGCATCTATAGCAAATCTACGCTCGGTGGCGATGGATGAAATCTGCAGAGCAGCAACCTGGTCCTCTGTCCACACTTTTGCGGCCCGTTATTGCGTGGACAAGGACTCCCATCAGGATGCCTTGTTTGGCCAGGCTGTTCTCCAGCATCTCTTTCAGATTTAGAACAACTCCTACCCCCCCCCCCCCCCGTCCCGGGTTTCAATAACAGAGATCCTTGGGAGGAAACATGACCCAATTCAGCCTGTGTTTCACTGCTCTCTCTGGAGTCATCTCCCTGGTATCTCCAAGCTAGGGAGTCCCATATGTGAAGACTACATTCCTGCTTGTTCCTGGAGATAGCGTAGTTACTCACCTGTAACAGGTGATCTCCGGGAACAGCAGGAATTGAGTCTTCACAACCCACCCCCTAGGAATTGTATCTCTCTTTCTCCAGGACCAAGCAGGAAGTGAGTCCTCACATATGGGTGACGTCGGCGCCGACGGAGCCCCGTGTGGAGCATTTCCCCAGCTTTCAAAGAAAGCCTTTGGGAATGCAGCGTGCATGGGCGGTCCCCTTCCTGCCCAAGGGTGCCATCTTAATCAGTCTTTCTTTTTCCACAGAGCCTAACGGATGTAGTTCGTGTCACCCGGGAAAAGTAGATTTTTTTCTGCGATTTTGTCGCGTTGCTTTATCCGGTTCGACACCGGTTCCCCTCCTGCCTCGGCTCGGTACACCGGTATCAAGTCCGGAATTTCTTTTTCATTTTTTGTCCTTTGTGACTAGTGTTCACGCCTTTTTCGTTATTTTCACTGGCAGCCCTGTCTTTTGACCTTGCAGGGGCCCTTTTCCCCCGATGGCTGCCAGCAGGTTCAAAAAGTGTGATTGGTGCAAGAAACTTATGTCTCTCACCGACACACATGACTGCTGCCTCTGATGCCTCGGGCCCGACCATGACCCGCTGGTCTGTGGCCCGTACGGCAAGATGTCGTCGAAGGCACGTCGGAGCTGTCAGCATCAACGTGAAAGAATTTTTTCAGAGCCCGGCCGGGCCTGGACTTCGTGAGAGGCGTCGACATCTCGGGAGTCTGACCCCGAGCGCTGTCGTGGGTCCTCTGAAAGGGGGTCTCCCGCTCGGGAGCACAAAAAGAAGAAGAAGCTCATGAGGGCGTCGTCAGTGGAGGCACCTGGATCCTCCGGGGCCAGGTCGCGGAGCCCTGACTGCCGTCCCAGGCTCTTGGAGTTGGAGCGGCCGACCAAACTACCTCGCCTGGAGCCGGAGTCACCGAGTCAGGTAACACCTGTTGTCCTCGTTGACTCTCCTCTGGGAGAACCAACGTTGGGCCCGACGCCGTCAGGGCCCCGAGTAGGGGGCTGCGGAGTCTCCTGAGCTCAGACTCAGATTGACGGCCCTGCAGACCAGCCTGGCTGCCTTCATGGAGCAGCAGCGGGTACTGATCGCCTGTCTGACCGGTGCATCTGCCCCGACCACCAGGACCTCGACGTCTAATTCGACCCCGGAGGCCGAGCCGAACCTCGAGTCATTCAAGTCTCGAGTTGATCCTTGGCCACGGTCTCCCTCGACCTCCCATTCGGGGCCAAGGTCATCGACACCAGTGCCCTTGGTGTCGGGGCAGGTGGCATCGGGGCCCACATGGCCGGAGCCGCCCAACTCCTCCTCGGAGGAGTCAGCGTGGCAGATGGAGGACGAGGAGTCTCCCGACACCTTCCGGACCCGGTGCGTCCCGTCGGACTCACCGGAGTCCAAACCTCGGAAAAGGTCCACTCCGGAGGATACCCGGTTCTCGGATTTCGTCAGGGACATGGCCAAGGCTTTGGCATTCCCGGCGGACACCGAGGAGGAGCCTCGAGCCGAAGAGCTTGATGCCCTCCAGTATGATTTTCCTCCAAAGGAAGCCTTTACTGTACCGGTTCCTCCGATGCTGGAGCGGCTGCTTTTCTGTATGTGGGAAGCACCGGCCTCGGAACCGGTTCTTAGCAAGCGGGTCGATTCTAGCTATCGAGTCCGTAATAGCCCTGGGCTCCAAAAGGCGCAGCTACCGCACAACTCCATGATTGTGGAATCGACCATGCACAGGCTGAAAAGCCAAAAGATGCACTCCTCAGTGCCTCCTGGCCAGGAGGCCCAGAACCTGGATGCCCTCGGTAGAAAGTGCTTCCAGGGCTCGATGCTGTCTTGCCGTGTCCATACTTACCAGCTGTACATGGGCATGTACTTACAGGACCTGGCAAAGGAGATGGCCGGGTTCTCGGCTGACCTCTCTGAGGAACCTTTGCAAAGATTCAAGGCCTTGTCTACAGGGATCCGAGAGTGCTCAAATTTTATATCTCAGGCAGCCTATGACGGTTTTGAGGCTTCGGCCCAGGTAGCCACGTCCGGCATCTGTGCACGCCGTCAGGCCTGGCTACAGTCGTCGGATCTGGAGTCATGGGTGCAGGATAAGTTGGTCGATGTCCCGTGCCGAGGTGACAACCTGTTCGGCAAGCCCATAACTGAGAAGGCTGCAGAAATCGAGACCGAGATTCTGACCAGGACAAGACTGTCCAGAAAGACGTCTGCCCCTTTACACAAAAAGAAGGGCTTGGGGAAAAAGCTCTTTTTCCCGAGGAAGGGTGCTGCCTAAAAAACCTACCCTCAGTATGAGGCCTCTCCAGCTCCCCAACAGGGGCAGCAGGCCAAAGGGCAGGGGCATGGGCCCCATAGGCAGAAAAACCCCAAGCCTCCAGCTCCGGCTCCTGCACAGCAGGGAGGGATTTTTTGACTCCCATGGCATAGCCTCTCCTCCGCCGGTGGCCCCACAAAGCACAGGAGGTCGGCTGACCCTGTAGGCCTAGAGGTAGCCAGCCATCACAGGGGATACCTGGGTACTGAGCATAGTCCAGAGGGGCTATATGCTCCATTTCCACCAGTTACCCCCCTCCTACTATCCATGGGAGTCTCCAAGACTCCCTCTACACAGGAACCTCCTCCTTCAGGAGTTGGCAAGTCTTCTAAAGGAACAGGCAGTGGAACCGGTGCCACACCACCTGGAAGGGCAAGGCTTCTACTCCAGGTACCAAAGAAAATACAGGAGGCCTCAGACCTATCCTAGACTTGCGCGATCTGAACAAGTTTCTGGAGAGGGAAAAGTTCAAGATGCTTATCCTTGGGATACTGCTGCCCTACCTCCAGCAGGGAGACTGGCTAGGCTCCTTAGATTTAAAGGATGCCTATACTCACATCCTCATCCATCCAGACCAAAGACAATATCTCAGATTTGTGGTGGGAGGAAACCATTTGCAGTACAGGATACTTCCCTTTGGCCTAACCTCTGCCCCCAGGGTTTTTAACAAAATGCCTGGCGGTGGTGGCAGCTTTTCTCAGGAATCAAGGGATCTTTGTCTTTTCCAGGACCAAGCAGGAAGTCAGTCCTCACATATGGGTGACGTCGGCGCCGACGGAGCCCTCGCGGAGCAATTTTCCCCAGCTTTCAAAGAAAGCCTTTGGGAATTGCAGCGCGCATGCGCGGTCCTCTTCCCGCCCAAGGGTGCCATCTTGCTCAGTCTTCTTTTTTCCGCGGAGCCCTACAGACGTTGTTTGTGAATCCCCGCAGAAAAGTTGATTTATTTCTCTTTTTTCTCTCGGTTTCGACGCCGGTTCTTTTCCCGCCCGGACCCGCGACGCCGGTTGCGAGTCCGTTCTTTATTTTTTGTTTTTTTTGTCCTTCGTGACAGATTTCGCGCCTTTTTACTTTTTCACTGGCAGCCCGGTCTTTCGACCTCGCAGGGGCCCTTTTTCCCCCGATGGCTGCCAGCGGGTTTAAAATGTGTGACCTCTGTAAGAAACTCATGTCTCTTACAGACACACACGTCTTCTGCCTCCGCTGCCTCGGACCCGATCATGACCCGATGATCTGTGGTCCGTGTGGCAAAATGTCCTCAAAAGCATTGAGGAGTCGGCAGCATCAGCGGGAACGTATCTTCTCTGACTCCGGACATTCTCGGACCTCGTCAGAGGCTTCGACGTCTCGGGACTCTGGTCCTGAGCATCGTCGAAGTTCCTCTGAAAGGGGGTCTCCTACCCGGGAACATCATCGGAAGAAGAAACCCGCGAGGACGGGATCGGTGGACGCTCCTGGTTCCTCGAGGGCCAGGTCGCATAGCCCCGATTCCCGTCCCGGGTCCTCGGAGGTGGCGCTCACGTGAGTACTGTTGTCCTCGTAGACTCGCCTCCGAAGGAGCCGACGTCTGGCCCGACGCTGTCGGGGCCCGAGTCGGGGGCTGCTGGGTCTCCTGAGCTCGGACTCAGGTTGACGGCCTTGGAGAGCAGTCTGACTGCCTTCATGGACCAGCAGCGGGCATTGATCGCTGGCCTCGCCGGTGCTTCTGCCCTGACCGCCGGGACGTCGACCTCCAAGTCGACCCCGGAGACCGAGCCGATCCTCGAGTCCATGAGGGCTCGAGTCGATCCTCGGTCGCGGTCTCCTTCGGCCTCCCGTTCGGGACCGAGGTCGTTGACGCCGACTCCCTCGGCGTCGGGGCGGATAGCATCGATGCCCGCCCGACTGGAGCCGCTCGACTCCTCCTCCGAGGAGTCGGCCTGGGAATCCGAGGACGAAGAGTCACCTGGTTCCTTTCGGACTCGGTGTGTCCCATCGGACTCCCCCGAGTCCGAACCTCGGAGACGGTCCCCCCCGGAGGATACCCGGTTCTCGGACTTCATGTGGGATATGGCCAAGGCCTTGGCCTTCCCCGCGGATCCCGAGGAGGAGCCTCGAGTCGAAGAACTCGATGCCCTCCAATATGACTCTCCCCCGAAGGAGGCCTTTATTGTACCGGTTCCTCCGATGCTGGAACGACTTCTCTTCCGCATGTGGGAGAGCCCGGCGTCGTCGCCGGTATTAAGCAAGCGGGTCGATTCCATTTATCGAGTCCGCAAGAGCCCCGGCTTCCAAAATGCACAACTACCGCACCATTCCATGGTGGTGGAATCGGCCATGCATAGACTTAAGAGTCAAAAAATGCACTCCTCGGTGCCCCCCAGTAGGGAGGCCCGAAGCCTGGATGCCCTCGGTAGGAAGTGTTTCCAGGGCTCTATGCTTGCTTGTCGAGTCCAGACCTACCAGCTCTACATGGGCATGTATCTCCGGGACCTGGCTAAAGAAATAGCCGGGTTCTCTGCTGGTCTCTCCGACGAACCTTTGCAGAGGTTCCAGACCTTGTCAACTGGTATTCGGGAGTGCTCAAAGTTTATCTCTTGAGCAGCCTACGATGGTTTTGAGGCATCGGCTCGAGTAGCCGCAGCCGGCATCGGTGGACACCGCCAGGCTTGGCTTCAGACGTCCGACCTCGAGCCATGGGTGCAGGACAAGTTGGTCGATGTCCCCTGCAGAGGTGAAAACCTCTTTGGCAAGCCCATGGATGAGAAGGCTGCACAGATCGAGACCGAGACTCTCACCAGGACTCATCTCTCAAGGAAGACCTCTGCCCCTTCTCAAAAGAAGAAGGGCTCGGGGAAAAAGCCCTTTTACCTGAGGAAGGCGGCTGCCTATAAATACTACCCTCAGTATCAGGCCTCAGCAGCTCCCCCACAGGGTAAGCAGGCCAAGGGACGGGGTAATGGGTCCCGTAGGCAGCAAGCCCCCAAGCCTGCACCACCGGCCCCTGCTCAGCAGGGTGGGGGTTTTTGACTTCATCAGCATAGCCTCTCCCCCTCAGCTGGTTTCTCTCAGCAAAGGAGGCCGGCTGGTCCACTTTGCCCAAAGGTGGTCCAACATCACCACGGATAGTTCGGAAGGGCTATCTTCTTCACTTTCACCAGGTACCTCCCTCCTACTTTCCAGGGGAACCTCCGAGACTCCCTCTGCACAGGGACTTACTCCTTCAGGAGTTAGCAAGTCTCCTTCAGGAACAGGCTGAGGAGCCGGTGCCCCACCACCTGAGGGGTCAAGGTTTTTACTCCAGGTACTTTCTGATACCAAAAAGAACAGGAGGCCTCAGACCCATCCTGGACTTGCGAAACCTCAACAAGTTCCTTGCAAAGGAAAAGTTCAAGATGCTTACCCTTGGAATCCTGCTGCCCTACCTCCAGCAGGGCGACTGGCTATGCTCCTTGGATCTAAAGGATGCGTATGCTCATATCCTTATTCATCCAGACCACAGACAATATCTCAGGTTTGTTGTTGGAGGAAATCATTACCAGTACAGAGTACTGCCCTTCGGCCTATCTTCCACCCCCAGGGTGTTCACCAAATGCCTGGCAGTGGTGGCGGCCTATCTAAGACTTCAAGGCCTTTTTGTGTTCCCATACCTGGACGACTGGCTCATCAGAGCCCAGTCTTCCCAAGAGGCCACTCAGGCCACTCATCGCACTGTGACTCTACTCCAGCACTTGGGATTTGTCATCAACTTCGCAAAGTCCACTTTGCTCCCCTCTCAAAATCTCGAATTCATCGGCGCCAGGTTGGATACTCTTCAGGCGCGGGCCTTCCTCCCTCTGGACAGGGCCAAGCGGCTCATGGATCTCGCCAGCCACTTTCACAGCAATGCCCTGGTCTCGGCCAGGCAATTTCTGAGACTGCTCGGCCATATGGCTTCCACGGTCCATGTGACCCCCAATGCCCGCCTGAACATGCGACCTGCTCAATGGTGCCTTCGCACACAATGGCATCAGGCCACTGGGAGCCTGGCGGACTCCGTACAGATCTCCGACCAGCTGGTCTCTTCTCTACAATGCTGACTTCATCTGCCAAACCTAGTATTAGGAGTGACTTTTCAGCCCCCTCCGCATTCTCAGGTCCTGACGACCGATGCTTCTCTCCTGGGTTGGGGAGCACATTGCCAAGGCACGTGTACTCAAGGTCTCTGGATTCCTTGGGAGTCTGCTCAGCAGATAAACTTCCTGGAGCTCAGAGCCATCCGCCTAGCGCTCAAAGCATTCTCTCACCTGGTTTCTCACCAGTCGGTGCTGATACAGACAGACAATCAGGTTGCAATGTTCTACGTGAACAAACAAGGCGGAGCAGGCTCCTTCCTTCTCTGTCAGGAGGCACAAAAACTATGCTCTTGGGCCGTCCACCACAGCATCTTCCTCAAAGCTGTCTATCTCCCAGGTCAAGAAAATTACCTGGCCGACAAGCTCAGCAGGATCCTCCAACCACACGAGTGGAGGCTGGATCCGATGATGGTTCAGCGGATCTTTCTCAAGTGGGGCCTCCCCACCATGGATCTGTTTGCCAGTCCTCTGAACCGGCAACTTCCCAGATTCTGCTCTCGACAACCGCATCCTCTCAGAGTAGCGGCGGATGCTTTTCTGATTCCATGGTCCACAGGCCTCTTGTATGCCTTTCCTCCCATGCCGCTGGTGTCTCGGACACTCTTCAAAGTTCTCAGGGACAAAGCCTCGATGATTCTAGTGGCTCCCCGGTGGCCGAGGCAACCTTGGTTCCCACTTCTAATGCAGCTGGCGGTGGACACCCCTCTTCCTCTGGGGTTTCAGCCCGACCTCCTGTCACAGGATCAGGGGACTCTCCTGCACCCCAACCTCCGGTCCCTTCATCTGATGGCCTGGCTGCTGAAAGGGTAGTCCTTGCTCCCCTCCGCCTGCCTCCAGATGTGGAAGAGGTCGTCTTGGCCTCCAGGCGGCCCTCCACTCGGAAGTCCTACGCTCTTAAGTGGCGTCGGTTCTCCGTCTGGTGTGCTCAGCAGTCTCAAGATCCCTTCTCCTGTTCGGCATCAGTGGTCTTGCAATACTTGCTTTCCCTCTCCAATCTTGGACTTAAGTCCAACTCGGTCAAGGTCCACCTCAGTGCTCTTTCTGCGCATCACATGCCGGTGGATGGCAGACCTCTTTCCAGCCACCCTCTGGTGGCTCGTTTTCTCAGAGGACTCCTTCTCCTTAAACCGCCTTTGCACCCACCAGCCCCAGACTGGGATCTCAATGTGGTTTTGCAGCGGATTACCTGTCCGCCCTTTGAACCTATGGTTACCTGTCCTCTTCGTTTTCTTTCTTGGAAAACATTGTTCTTGGTGGCCCTCACTTCTGCTAGACGCGTTAGTGAGCTGCAGGCCCTGGTGTCTGATCCTCCGTACACTAGGTTCTACAAGAACCGGGTAGTCCTACGGACTCACCCTAAGTTTCTTCCCAAAGTGGTTTCCCCTTTTCACATCAACCAGGAGGTGGTGCTTCCGACCTACTTTCCCAGGCCACACTCCAGCCGAGCTGAAATGGTCCTGCATACCCTGGACTGTAGAAGGGCGTTAACCTTCTACCTTGACCGTACGCAGGAGCACAGAAGGGCTGTTCAGCTCTTCGTCTCTTATGACCCCAATAAGTTGGGGCTCCCTGTCTCCAAGCGTACTCTGTCCATCTGGATTGCTGACTGTATCGCTTGGGCTTACGAGGCAGCCGGCCTCTCGTTGGAAAGTCGAGTCACGGCCCATCGTGTTCGGGCGAAGGCTAAGTCAGTGGCTTACCTCCGCTATGTTCCATTGGCAGACATCTGCCGGGCCGCTACTTGGTCTTCAAGCCAGACTTTTGCGGCCCATTACTGCCTGGAGAGGGAGTCCCGCAGGGACAGTGCTTTCGGACAGGCAGTCCTCCGTAACCTCTTCGAGGTATAGGCAACTCCTAACCTCCATCCCGGATGTTGGGCTACCGGTTGGAGACGTATTCATAGAAGATTCCTTCCTTCTGGGCTGCTGAGCTTGAGGGAGCTCCTTTTTGTGCTTAGGGTCTCCGGTAGCCTTAAGCTTTGGAGTCCCATATGTGAGGACTGACTTCCTGCTTGGTCCTGGAGAAAGCGTAGTTACTCACCTGTAACAGGTGTTCTCCAGGAGCAGCAGGATTCAGTCCTCACAACCCTCCCTCCTCCCCTTGGAGTTGCAGTTCTATGCTTTCGTTTTTTTGCTAATTTTTTGCTGTCTTTTAGCTATGTCATCAGACTGAGCAAGATGGCACCCTTGGGCGGGAAGAGGACCGCGCATGCGCGCTGCAATTCCCAAAGGCTTTCTTTGAAAGCTGGGGAAAATTGCTCCGCGAGGGCTCCGTTGGCGCCGACGTCACCCATATGTGAGGACTGATTCCTGCTGCTCCTGGAGAACACCTGTTACAGGTGAGTAACTACGCTTTCCCTTACCTGGACTACTGGCTAATCAGGGGCCAGTCACCCCAGTAGGCCCGACAGGCCACTCTTCGCACTGTCTCTCTTCTTCAGCATCTGGGCTTTGTCATAAACTGCGCAAAGTACACTTTGCTCCCCACTCAGAACCTATAGGGGCCAGGCTGGATACCCTTCAGGCAAGAGCTTACTTGCCCGAGGACAGGGCCCACAGGCTGCTGGATTTGGTCACCCAGAGCCAACCCACATCTCATGTTTCCACGAGGCACTTCCTGTATCTTCTGGGCCACATGGCATCAACAGTGCATGTGACCCCACATGCCCATCTTCATATGCGAACTGCTCAATGGTGCCTCAGAGATCAGTGGACACAAGCCACAGGCGACCCCCGAGACAGAGTAAAGGTGTCCAGACGACTTCTGATCTCCTTACAGTGATGGCTGCATCCACCAAACCTTCTTGTGGGTGTACCTTTTCAGTCTCCAGCACACACAAGGGTGCTGATGACAGATGCTTCCTTGAGGGGCTGGGGTGCACATTGCCAGGGCTTATGCAATCAAGGCCTGTGATCCCCAAAGGAGGCCACACAACAAATCAACCTTTTAGAGCTGCGAGCAATTCGCTTAGCCTGCAAACTTTCTGTCATGCCCTCTCACAACAGTCTGTCCTAGTTCAGACGGACAATCAGATGGCAATATTCTATGTGAACAGACAAGGGGGCACAGGGGCCAGGTTCCTATGTCAGGAGGCACTGGACCTCTGTTCCTTTGCGTTCAAGCAGGGTATGTTTCTCAAAGCAGTTTACCTACCTGGTCAAGAGAATTTCCTAGCAGACAAACTAAGCAGGATTCTCCAGCCTCACGAATGGCAGTTAAATCCACTGGTGGTCCAGCAGATCTTCCTCCGCTGGGGACTTCTGTCCATCGATCTCTTTGCAAGTCCACAAAACCGTCAGCTACCCAGGTTTTGCTCCAGACAGCCACATCCCCTGAGGATGGCGGCAGATGCTTTTCTGATCTCTTGGTCTGTGGGCCTCCTGTATGCATTTCCTCCCATGCCTCTGGTGGCCCGAACTCTGTTCAAGATCCTTCGGGACAAGACCTCGGTCATTCTGGTAGCCCCCAGATGGCCGAGGCAGCCTTGGTTTCCGCTTCTCCTGCAGTTGGCGGTGGAAACTCCTTTTCCTCTGGGGATGCAACCCGATCTCCTGTCTCAGGAGCAGGGTTCCCTTCTGCACCCCAACTTCAGGTCCCTCAATCTGATGGCATGGCTGCTGAAAGGGTAGTGCTAGCTCTCTTACTTCTGCCTAAGGAGGTTGAAGAAGTGATATTGGCCTCTAGGAGGCAGTCCACAAGAAAGTCCTATGCCCTCAAGTGGCGTAGGTTTACAGTATGGTGTGCGCAGCACAGTGAAGATCCTTTCTCTTGCCTTGTGCCAATAGTGCTGCAATATTTGCTTCACCTTTCAGACTTAGGCCTTAAGTCTAACTCTGTTCGGGTCCACCTCAGTGCTTTGTCAGCGCACCACTCACCGGTGGAAGGACAGCCTCTGTCGGTTCACCCTGTGGTGTCCAGATTTCTCAGAGGTCTGCTTCTACTGAAGCCTCCGGTTCGTCCACTGGCGACTGAGTGGGATTTGAATGTGGTCTTGCAGCAACTTACTCGTCCACCGTTTGAGCCGATGGCTACTTGCCATTTGCGCTTCCTCTCTTGGAAAGCACTCTTCCTGCTGGCCCTTACATCGGCCAGACGTGTGAGTGAGCTACAAGCTCTGGTTTCTGATAGACCATACACACGGTTCTATAGGAACAGGGTGGTCCTAAGGACCCATCCCAAGTTCTTCCCAAAAGTGGTCTCCTCATTCCACCTCAATCAGGAGGTGGTTCTTCCGACCTTCTTTTTCAGGCCGCATACCAGACGGGCTGAAACAGTCTTGCATTACCCATAGAACGTATGCGGGAACATCGAAGGGCTGCCCAGCTCTTCGTCTCGTTTGACCCTAATAGGATGGGGTTACCTGTCTCCAAGCATACATTGTCCACTTGGGTAGCAGATTGCATTGCCTGGGCGTACAGGGCAGCCGACCTCCCCTTGCAGGGTCGGGTCACGGCCCACCATGTCAGGGTGAAAGCTGCGTCAGTAGCTCATCTCCGCTCTGTTCTGTTGGCAGACATCTGCCGGGCCGCAACTTGGTCTTCAAGCCAGACATTTGCAGCCCACTACTGCCTGGAGAGAGAGTCCTGGTGGGACAGTGTTTTCAGCCAGGCGGTACTCCGTAATCTCTTTGAGGTTTAGACAACTCCTACCCTCCGGCCCTTGGTGTTGGGCTACTGGACGGGGTACGTTCTCAGAGAAAATTCTTGTCACGGATGCTATGGCTCTCGAGAGGGAGCCATTTTTCAGCTTTGGGTTCACGGTAGCCTAGAGCTGGGGAGTCCCATATGTAAGGACTGACTTCCTGCTTGGTCCTGGAGAAAGCGTAGTTACTCACAGGTGTTCTCCAGGAGCAGCAGGAATCAGTCCTCATGACCCTCCCTCCTCCCCTGCAGTTGCAGTCATATACTTCATTTTGATTTTTTTGCTGTCTTTTAGCTATGTCATCAGACTGAGCAAGATGGCACTCTTGGTCGGGAAGGGGACCACGCATGCGCACTGCATTCCCAAAGGCTTTCTTTGAAAGCTGGAGAAATGCTCCGCACGGGGGCTCCGTCGGCACCAACGTCACCCATATGTGAGGACTGATTCCTGCTGCTCCTGGAGAACACCTCTTACAGGTGAGTAACTACGCTTTCTCTCTCTCCTTCTCTTCTTTTATCTCAGCTACAAACCCAACTGAGGAGGGAGAGTTGGAAAGGCGGGAAGGCAGCACGCAGGTGCAGTGGGATGCTCCCAAAGACTTTCCTATAGGACTCTGGGGAACGTTCCTGCGCGGGCTCCGTTGGTGCCGACGTCACCCATATGCGAAGACTCAATTCCTGCTGTTCCTGGAGGTCACTTGTTGCAGGTGAGTAACTACGCTTTATCTGCTCACCTGGAATAAGAGGTCAGAGAGAGTAACCTATTAGCGTGGTAAAAAGAATTCAGCCTTAAAGACCATCCGTTGGGGTTATGCATTTCAAGCTCATTTGTCCATTCATTTGTGCACCTAAATTTTATGTGTGTGCATAAATACAGAAGTATATGCGCATACAAGCAAGTTGCTTGCTCAGTAGGTGCACAGTTACAACAAAAAAACCCAAAATATTTTTGGCTCATATACCACAAATGCAACAAAAATCTTAGTCATGCACATACCTACCATCCTCTGTCCCATCACTGAAGCCAGAAGAGACATTTCCCTTCGCTATCTTTTAAACCTGGCAAAGATATTCTATTTCTTCCTAAGAGGGAGAGCATCACTCCATCACTTACTCAAAGTCACCTCCCCCTATTCAATGAACAGAACTCATTCTGAACAAAGGAAGGTGATTAGTGGTGTGCCCCAGGGTATAGGTCTTGGGATATTGAGTGATATTGCTGAGGGATTGAAAGGAAAAGTATGCCTTTTTGCAGATGACACAAAAATTTGCAACAGTGGACTCCTCTGAAGGTGTGTACAACATGAGAAAAGATCTACAAAAGCTGGAAGAATGGTCTAATACGTGACAGTTAGGATTTAATGTGAAGAAGTGCAGAGCCATGCACTTGGGATGCAGAAATCCAAGGGAATTGTATGTGATGGGGGGGGGGGGGGGGGAGTTGGTGTGTACGGACCAGGAGAAGGACCATGGAGTGATGTTTCTGAGGATCTCAAAGTGGCAAAACAATGCAACAAGTTGGTGGCCAAAGTCAGAAGGATGCTGGGTTGTATACAGAGAGGAATAACCAGCAGAAAGGAGGAGGTATTAATGTCTCTCTACAAGTCTTGGGTGGGCCGCACTTGGAGTATTGTGTTCAGTTTTGGAGACCATATCTCACAAAGGATATAAAAAAAACTTGAAATGGTTCAGAGGAGGGTGACCAAAATAATTTGGAGCCCACGCCAGAAGACATATGAGAAGAGACTTGAAGACTTAACTATGTACTGTATACCCTGGAGGAGAAGAGGCACTGGGAGATAATGACACAGGTGTTTAAAGGCTATCAATGAACAAACAAGCTTTTTTCAAAGAAGGGGAAGCTGTAAAACTAGATGGCATAAAATGAAGCTGCAAGGAGGTAAACTTAAAATCAACGTTAGGAAATACTTTTTCACTGAAAGGGTGGGTGGATGCTTGGAATGTCCTCCCGATGGAGGTGGTGGGGGCAGATACAGTGATGGAATTCAAAATGGCATGGGACAGACAGAGTGGATCACTTTATAGTAAGAGAATAAAATAAAATAAATACAACTATCTCTTATACCTCAACAAATGGAGAGGGGCGACCTGCACAGAGCAGTGGGTACAACCCTAAACAAAGGCATAGAGGGGGACTACCTGCACAGAGCAACAGGCACAACCCTCGACAAAAGCAAAGAGAAGGGTGACCTGCACAAAGCAGTGGGTACACTTACTCTAGCCACCTTTCTTGGCAGACTAGATGGGCCATACTGGTCTTTATCTGCCGTCATATTACTATGTAACTATGAACCCAGGTAAGACAAATCTTTCTTTCATGACTTATCTTGAGACCAGAAGAGACACATTATCTTCTCATCACCAAACCCAGGAGAAACGCCTCTGTTTCTCTGTCATTGAACGCAAGGAAAATATCCACCACCCACCTGGGAACTAGAGAGGGGTATGCTCTGCCTAGCACTGAGCCCACTATCCGTCACTGAAATGGATTAAGATACTCTACTTGTGACTAAGCTAAGGAGAGAAATAATTTCTATCCATTACTATACTGGAAGGACAGCCCCAGATTCACACTATGCCCAACACCAAAGGGGCAGCCAAGAGACAAGTCAAAGACAGACATTAACCAGTTTCATTTCTAGTTCTACAAGATTTTTTGTCACCCATAGCAGTTTGACAAAAATGTCCATGATTTAAGAATCAGATTAACCAACTGGTGAAGAAACATTTAAGCCCAGCCTGTTAGGAGCTAATACAGTCAGTTGTACAGGGAGGATATGAGGCATAGATGGCCGGAAGGTGATGACCTTATAAATATGATTATCAGTTTGGCTAAAGATTTTCCTATGGTTGCAGAGCAGTGAACTGCCTATTGGTCAGCACAAGCAACCTTCTGTAAGTGCTGGATTAGGAGCCATCACCATTTAATCTTCTAGCCTGGGCTAGTAACATGTGAGACCTGTAAAGCAAGTGCATCAAAGTGCATTGCAAATGTCTGTGACTGGATGTGAAACAAACAAACATAGGCCTTCCAGAGAAGTACGCAAGCTCTTTTCGCCTCCAGCCTGGCATGTGTCATCCAGCTGGAATGATAGCTGACATCACTTTTTTATTTACAAAAAAACTCCAACAACTTGTAATAATATTCTCTAATGGACAGTTTTATTCTCTTTCACAAGCCGTCGTCTTTCATTATTCCCCCCTGTTCCTGGCTCAGGCTCAGCACATTCCATGGCAGGAACCAGTTCCATCCGCCACCACACTGCATTCCTCCTGATGAGACTGTTCCTTTCCGATGAGGAATTGCAGCCGCCTGGCCTGACTCTTCATGTGCCATTTAAAGTCTCATTCCCTGGGGAGGGTGCAAGCAAGACTGAAAATCCCCCAGCCGAGAACATGACCCTCAAGTCAGATGTTGGCTCTGGCTCTACTCAAGCCACGACACAGGTTTCACATAATTTTCACATTCCGGCAGTGTTTCAGTAATTCACTCCTACACAGAAACATGGAAAGGATAAAGCAAAAATTGTGTATGTTAAATAACCACAGCCCCCCACAGATGCACCCTGCCCCCTCATTACAAACCCTGGTGCTGTGCTATCCCCCCTCCCCCCACCTCTATTATAACCCCTAGCACTGGGATAGTTTCTCACTTAGCTCCTGTTCCAAACTCCAGTATTGTGCTGGCTACTAACCCAAGTTCTGTAGGATCAAATTCCAGATCCTCCATTACTGAGCTCAGCACTGCACTACCTTCCCCGACCCTCTTACACACCATTCACTGACCCGGTTAGAAAACTCAGTGTTGTTGCACTCCTTGCCTTAACTTTTGTGTTTATGCATCCAGATGCTGTGCCGCCCTCTCCTTTAACAATTGTTTGCAAAACTCGTGTGCTGCCCCTCTTTTAACTTTCATTTACACACACAGATCCATGCAATCCCTTCCTTAACCCTCAATTGCAAATGTCAGCATTGTGGCGCCCCCCTCCCTTAACTTTCATTTACACACTCTGGCATTGAGTCAACCCTTGTTTAACCCCATCAATATTCTGCCTCCTCTCTTAACTCTCAATTTCACACCCCAGTGCTGTGTCGTCTTTCTCTTGACCCTTCTTTCCTGACTGCCCAACACTGCATCACCTCTACCAGTAATTCGGACAAAGCCTTCCTGTGTATTGAGGGAGGTCAGACTGTTCTGACAACACTGTCAAAATCAAATCAAATATCTGAGCACAATAAATAGCTGAAATAAGAAGTTATTGAACATGTGTATGAGATCGCACATTGATTCAATTAATAAAAATCCAGGGACCAAGACATTTCATTTTAAACCAAAATAATGAATGAAACTATGTGAATACTTAAACACAGATCTGCAATACATATTTTTATAATGAGATCTTCATATTTATTGTAACAGAGCTAGAACCCATATAATAACCTACGAATAATCATAGGCCCCATATGAAAAAAATGGAAAAAAAAATTCAGAACTGGAAAACAAGCCAACACAAAACATATTTTGCCAAAAATACATCTGTATCACGTGAAAGAGAAATTCAAACAAAAATTCAGACCTGCACCACTCAAAGAAAACTCTGTACTTCAGACCTTTAAGGGAGCAGTTTCCAATTGCCCCTTGTTGCAAGGTACACATAAAGCTTTTAGCTACTTTTCAAAGCAAAGTTAGTCTTCCTTTGAATATAGCTACAGGAAGGCACGTATAGAGCAGTCAGGTACATTCACACCCTGCTGTTTCTGCAGATGGTCTATTGAAGTTTTTGTAATATTTTGGATCTCAAGGAACAAGCAGGAATGAGTCTTCACATATGGGTATCGTCGGTACCGACCGAGCCTGCGCGGGAACGCTCCCCAGCGTCCAGTAGGAAAGCTTTTGGGAGCATCCCACAGCGCCTGCGTGCTGCCTTCCCGCCTTTCCCAACCGCCTCTCTCCAGTTCTTCTTTTCCTTGGAGCCAGCAGGTCGTGTTCCTGTCACCGCTGAAGAATTTCTTTATTTTTTTCTAGTTCTTTGGTCTTGCGTCTGCCTTCTTCGACGTCGGACCGGTACCGCCGGTCTTTTCTTTCTTTCTTCTTAAAAAAAAAAACAAAAACAACCTACCGTTTCCCACTTCTGTGCATTTTTTCTTCGGCCTTAGGCCTAGGAAATATTTTTTCCTCATGGAAAAGCCCGCCTCCGGGTTTAAAAAGTGCTCGAAGTGCAGCGGTACTATTTCTGTCACCGACACCCATGACTGGTGTCTAAAATGTTTGGGTCCTGACCATTCCATCACGGATTGTGCGTTCTGTTCCATGATGTCTAAAAGAGGTCGACAGAACCGAGCGGCTAAGCTCAGTACCCTGTTTCCCTCTGATGCAGCTTCGGTGGCATCGACGTCTTCCAGGGCTTCTTCTTCCTCTCATGGATCTCAGGTAACCAAACATAAGTCCAGCCGGTCCTCGAAGGGTAGATCTCCCTCTAAGCATCGAGATGCCTCCGGGCTTGCCCTCGAGGATACACCAGCAAAATTACCCCAGCGGGAAGCCCCGGCTTCCAAAGCTTCATCTATGGGGTCACAGGTTGACATCGATGGCGTGGCCTCGACCGATCACCTGTTGCCAAGTTCTGGGGTACTGGTGGTTTCCACTGGTACCGACATCCAGACATTGGTGGCGTCGATGGATCAGAATATTCTGACCATGCAGCGTGCCATTACGGCATTCATACAAGCTGCGACGCCTCCGGTACTGCAACAAACTCCGTTGTCGGTATCGGTTCCGGCACCGGCACCGATATCGGTTCCGGCACCGATATCGGTTCCGGCACCGGGACCGATTGCATCGACATCGGCTTCGGTGTCGACTGCAGCGGTCCCCTGTCCTAGGATGCCCATCGGTACCGAACCGGTACCGATCACTCCCGATGTCGATACCACTCGGTACGCGTATCGGGCTCTGCAGGAGCATCCAAACAGGCGATACTTGGATTCCTCCGAGGACTCTGATGAATCAGAGGCTTCTGTTGAAGCATCGGTACTCCTTCCTCAGGAGCCTTCTTCTCCAAAAAGGAGAATGTCTCCTCCAGAAGACTTGTCTTTCCAAGACTTCATTAGGGAAGTGGCCAGGGGCCTCTCCATCTCTGTGGCCCCTGAGTCAGAGCCTAGAGCCAAACAATTGGATATTTTACAATATCCTAAGGCTCCTAAGGAGGCAGCTACTTTACCAATTCATGAGATCCTTTATGATCACATGTTGGGCATATGGGAGACTCCTCTCACCACCTCCCCTCATTCTCGTAGGTTGGACACCATGTACCGTGTTCCTCCCTGTCCTGGCTTTCATAAGACTCAACTTCCTCACCACTCTATTGTGGTGGAGTCTGCCATGAAGAAGTTAAAGAGTGCAAAAAGGCACTCATCTCATCCTCCAGGAAGAGAATGCAGAACCTTAGATGCTTTTGGCCGGAAAATTTTCCAGGCCAACATGCTTACTGCCAGAATCAACTCCTATAGTCTCTATATGGGGATGTTTCTAAAAGAAGTTACAGATCATCTGCAGACTTTAGCCCCTTTTATTTCAGAAGATAAAAGGGAGGAGTTTCTCACCTGGCTTAAACATGCCCAGGATGTTTCCAAATTTTCCAACCGTGCAGCCTTTGACTCTTTTGAGTGTGCCAGCAGAGCCTTTGCTATTGCCATAGCTGCACGTAGAGTTGCTTGGTTACAAGCTTCTGATTTGGAACCCTGGGTCCAAGATGGATTAGGAAATCTTCCTTGTACAGGTGAAAACCTTTTTGGAAAGGATTGGCAAGCAAAGGCCACTCAGATGGATGCTGAAAATTCTGCTTTAGATAGACTTTCAAAGTCTACTTCTGCTCCTGTTAAAAAAAGGTTGTTCAAAAAGGCTTTTTATCCCAAAAAAGGGAGATATTATCCTGTTTATGGTCAGCAGACATCTTCTGCAGGTCGTTTTGCTGCAAAGCGTCAGCAACAACCTAAACAGGCCAAGCCTAAGGCTGCAAGGACTGTTACGGCCCAACAGCCTCAGCCTCCTCAGGGCCTTTGACTTACAACTAGAGAACTTAGACTTTCTGGCTCTAGAAGAACCAGAGCCTCTCACTATTCCAGGAAGGATAGCTCACTTTGCTCCCAGATGGGAACAAATCACAGCAGAGCACTGGACCCTCTCCATCATAAGGGAGGGGTACAAGCTTAATTTCTTAAACCTTCCTCCTCACACCATGGTGAGACAGTTCAATTCTCCAACATCTCTCCTTGACCTTCTGGGTCAGGAGATTGCTACCCTTCTTGCCCAAAAAACAATAGAAGAAGTAGCCCTTCTTCAACAGGGCTCAGGGTTCTACTTCCCCTATTTTCTTATCCCAAAGAAAACAGGGGCTACAGACCCATTTTAGATCTCAGAGAATTGAACAAGTTTCTATGCAAGGAGAAATTCAAGATGATTTCTCTCGGTGCTCTCCTTCCATACCTTCAGAGTCAAGATTGGCTTTGTTCTCTAGATCTCAAGGATGCGTACACCCATGTCCTCATCCATCCAACACACAGAAGGTTCCTTCGGTTCCTTTATCAAGGAAAGCACTACCAATACAGAGTGCTTCCTTTCGGTCTGGCCTCTGCTCCAAGAGTGTGCACAAAATGCATGGCAGTAGTGGCTGCATTTCTACGCACTCTAGGAATATTCGTATTCCCATATCTGGACGACTGGCTCATCCGAGCTCCATCCCAGTCAGAGGCCCAGACTTCCCTAGCCTGCACAAGGCGTGTTCTTCAGTATCTGGGACTTGTAATAAACATCCCAAAATCCCATCTCATCCCTACTCAGTCACTAGAGTTCATAGGGGCCTTGCTGGATAACACAACTGCAAGAGCCTATCTTCCCCAGGCCCGTTGCCTACGCTTGGTACAGTTAGCCTCCCAGATTCAGTTAAAGTCCCATTTAACTGCTCGAGAGATGTTACAACTGTTAGGCCACATGGCATCCACCGTGCATGTGGTTCCTTACGCTCGCCTTCACATGAGGGCAGCTCAATGGACTTTATCCACCCAATGGACCCAGGCATCAGGGTGCCTGTCAGACAAAATAGCAACCTCCAGTCACCTTTTTTGGTCTCTCCAGTGGTGGAAGTCCACTCAAAACCTGTTGCTGGGGTCCCCCTTTCAACAGTTGTTACCCCAAGCAACCCTTACAACAGATGCCTCTCCAAGAGGTTGGGGAGCTTATCTACAAGATCTCTCCACCCAGGGCATCTGGTCTCCACAGGAGACTTCTCTACATATCAACCTCTTGGAGCTCAGAGCAATTTTTCTAGCTCTCAGAGTCTTCCACACCCTGCTCAGCTGCAAGACAGTCCTCATCCACACGGACAACCAAGTAGCCATGTTCTACGTGAACAAGCAGGGCGGGACTGGCTCTCTGTCGCTTTGCAACAAAACTTTGAGATTGTGGGCCTTCGCCAGAGAGCATCAAATTCATCTTCTGGCAGTATATCTTCCAGGCGTTCAAAACTCTTGGGCAGACAAACTCAGTCGAGTTCTGCTTCCACACGAGTGGTCCCTCCATATGGACCAGATAACCAGAATCTTTCAGATTTGGGGAACCCCGGACATAGACCTCTTTGCAAGTCCGTGGAATGTCAAACTTCCCCGGTTCTGTTCCAGAATTCCGTGTCAGAGAGTTCAGGCCAAGGATGCCGTCCTCCTTCACTGGGGTCAAGGCTTCCTTTACGCCTTTCCACCCATTCCCCTAATTCCCAAAACTCTCTTCAAGCTTCAGAGAGATCGAGGGTCTATGATCCTCATAGCACCACGTTGGCCACGCCAAGTGTGGTACCCTCTACTTCTGCATCCCTCTCAAGCTCCTTCCCTGGACTTGGGATCTGCTCCAGACCTCCTGTCCCAGGAGGCGGGAACGTTATGGCATCCAAATCCCCCAGTCTCTCCATCTCAGGGCCTGGTTGCTGAAGGCCTAGACCTTCAAGATTTGCATCTTTCTCAGCAAGTGAAGAATATCCTTCATGCTTCCAGAAAGCCTTCCACCAGACGTTCCTATGCTTTCAAATGGAAAAGGTTTACCATTTGGTGTGCAGAGAAGGGTCATAACCCCCTTGCAATACCTCTGAATTCCTTAGTAGAGTATTTGCTGCATTTATCCCATGCAGGCCTTAAAACGAATTCAGTAAGAGTCCATTTGAGTGCTATTTCAGCATCCCTCAAGCCTCTCAATGGACAGCCTATTTCCTCTCATCCTCTTATTGCAAGATTCATGAGAGGCCTTCTTTTAACTAAACCTCCCATTAGACCACCTCCAGTGGCATTGGATTTTAATCTAGTTCTTGGTCAGCTTATGAAGCCACTTTTTGAACCTTTAGCCACCACCTCCTTGAAATTCCTTTCCTGGAAGGTTATTTTTCTCATTGCAGTCACCTCAGCTCGCCGCATCAGTGAGCTGCAAGTCTTGGTGGCTAATCCTCCTTATACATGGTTTCATCATGACAAGGTAGTCCTCAGGACCAATCCACACTTTATGCCTAAAGTGGTCTCACCTTTTCATCTGAACCAGGAGGTGTATTTACCTGTCTTTTTTCCAGGACCTCATGCATCAAGTGCAGAGAGGAATCTCCATACCCTGGATTGTAAAAGAGCGCTCGCTTTTTACTTACAAAGGACACAGCAGCATAGAAAGTCCTCTCAACTCTTTGTTACTTTGATCCCTCTCATTTAGGACTTCCAGTCTCTAAGAGAACACTGTCAAATTGGATTGCTCAGTGTATTTCTTTCGCCTACCAGAGTAAGAACCTTTTTCTGGAGGGCCATGTCACAGCTCACAATGTGAGAGCCATGGCAGCCTCTATGGCTCATCTAAACTCTGTGTCCATCGACCAAATCTGTCGAGCGGCCACCTGGGCCTCGGTTCATACCACCATACTCACCATACTCCATGAATAATTACTCTGTAATTAGTTACCCCTGTTACCTCCAGGTTATCTCGTCCATGTTCAATGTAAAAACTCAATTGTCGTGTGACATTGCAGTATGTTTTTTGTTCAATTGTAAACCGCACTGATTTTAATAGCGCGGTATATAAGAGAAGTAAATAAATAAATAAATACCTTTACAGCCCATTACTGCTTGGACAGGGACTCCCGCCGGGATGCCTTGTTTGGTCAGGCTGTTCTCAAACACCTGTTCCATACCTAATCAACTCCTACCCCCCATCCCTGGTTGGATGCCCGAGATCCATGGGGGAAGGTAGAGCCCTTCTCAGGGACTTACAACCTTGGGGATCTCCCTGGCATCTCCAGCTAGGGAGTCCCCATATGTGAAGACTCATTCCTGCTTGTTCCTGGAGATAGCACAGTTACTTACCTGTAACAGGTGATCTCTGGGAACAGCAGGAATAAGTCTTCACAACCCACCCACCTCCCCTAGGAGTTGTATCTCTCTATCTATCTTTACTTTCCTCTCTCTCTCTTTGTCTCAGCTTTAAAACTCGAACTGGAGAGTGGCGGTTGGGAAAGGCGGGAAGGCAGCGCGCAGGCACTGTGGGATGCTCCCAAAAGCTTTCCTACTGGACGTTGGGGAGCGTTCCCGCGCAAGCTCCGTCGGTACCGATGATACCCATATGTGAAGACTTATTCCTGCTGTTCCTAGAGATCACCTGTTACAGGTAAGTAACTGTGCTTTACCCTCCCCAAGTTTTCAATTATCAAAGACATTTACTTGGCTAAATGGCGATTTAGATTGACAGAGGGTTGATATTCAAAATGTTTAGGCAGCTGGTCAGCAAGAGACTAGCCGGCTAAGGGCATGGTCCTCAGTAGTCAGCGGCACTATCTGAATAGTGCTGCTGAATGTCTCCACAGACTGCCCCAGCACCATCCAGTTAGTATAGAGGTGTGTGGGGCAAGAGAGGTGTCTGTGCGAATCGGATAATGGCAGCTTTATCTGGTTAGCAGCAATTTCAGTTGCCATCTGGCCAACTTAAACCACTTGAAAAGCTGTCCAACTTTGGAAGCCGGATACGTGATGGCTAATCAGATAAAGTCACCATTAATACAGTTAGCACCACTCAGCTTGGATACTTAGCAACAGCTCCTATCTGGATACCGCTGCCGATATTTAAGTGCCACAGCTGACTGCTGTGGTGTTTGAATATTGGTCGTTTTGAAAATCGAGCCTGTAGTTACAAAGCTACAGGAAAATGCAACATTTAACTGCAGAAAAATGTAACGTGCAAGTCACTAACCTGAATACCATAGGTTAAACCAAAATAACTACCACAGGTTAGTGAGACACACAGTAAATTGAATTTTGCATTTCTGCAGCAAGGAACATCATGAATTCTTGATACAGCGATGCCAAGAAGGCGAATACTTTTACGCGATTCACATGCAGCCATTTTCTGACACAGAGTTTGGATGAAGCATAGGTGGTATAGCATTTTCTCCAGAGAAACCGCCCAATATGCCTATGGAGGACAGAAAGATCCTTCCGTTTGAGCCACACCGGTAGATTCCTCAGCACATACAACCAACGAGGCCACTCTATCATCCTCACTAAGGCCACTCGACCCATCAAAGAAACAGGGAGGTCTCGCCATCTCTGCAGCCTCCCTATCGTCGAGTCAAGTAGCGGCATCACATTCACCTCATACAAACTCCTCGGATGCTCAGGAATCTGGATGCCCAAGTACCGGATTTGCCCCGCCGCCCAACTAAGCGGAAACACTCCACGCCAGTTCCCTCGGGAGCGTCCATCAACATCCAAGACCATGGACTTGAGCCGATTAATACGCAACCCAGAGAAAGCCCCAAACTGTTCTATGACCCTCATTGCATGTGGTAACGAGCTCTCCGGGGAGCCCAAACAAAGCAGCAGGTCATCCGCAAACGCGCTAAGCTTAATAGAACCTCCGTTCCACGTTATGCCTAAAATCTGGTCAGATTCAAGAAGTGACACCAAGAGGGGCTCCAGTTGTAACACATATAGCAGCGGAGATAGCGGACAACCCTGCCGAGTACCCCTATGCAGAGAAAAGGGCTGTGAGCGAACCCCCCCATCCTCCACCACCGCCAATGGATCTGCATAGAGGGCTTGTATCCATGCCAAAAAAGCACCCGTGATACCAAACTTCTGCAGGGCTGCAAACATATAGCTCCACGCCACTCTATCGAAGGCCTTCTCAGAGTCTAAACTGACCAGGATCACGGGGTCTTCTGTCAACAAACTTTTTTCCAATCCTAGCAAGATCCTGCTGATGTTAACACCGGCTTCCCTCCCCCGCACAAATCCAGCTTGATGCGGACCCACCAAGGCCGGAAGGAGCAACTGCAATCTCTGCGCTAGCACCGAGGCCAAGAGCTTCATATCTACATTGAACAACGAGATCGGCCGATAGGAAGCCGCCTCCTCCGGATCCTTCCCCGGCTTCGGTATTAAGATAATGCTGGCTGTGCGCATATCACGGGGGAAACCTTCAAGCTCCAGCGCTTCACCATAAACTGCGGCCAAGGTCGGAACTACTTGCCTCTCCAACATCTTATAAAATTCCATCAGGTACCCATCGGGGCCCGGAGCTTTATTAGAGGCTCCCGCTCGAATCACCCGTTGGATCTCCTCCCCCCCAATAGGCTGGTTCAAACTTGCTCGCTGTGCTTCTGTCAAGGTCGGGAGGTTCACCCCGTCCAGAAAAGCAGCCATGGCGTCCCCATCACCCACATCAGCCGCATATAGATCTGCATAAAAGTTGCGGAGCACTTTTACCACATCCACAGCCCGGTTGTATTTCTGCCCCTGTGAATCCCGAATCACCGTAACCCCCCGGGGGCCTGTCTTATCCCGTACCAACCGCGCCAACAGTTTCCCAGAGCGATCCCCATATCGGAAGAATTAATACTTATAGTTCTGCAAGGAGTATATCGCGCGCTCCTGCAACAGTGCATTCAGCCGCTTCTGGATCTCAAGATACTCTCGAACCCCTCCCCGCTGGCTCTCCGCCTGTCTCTTCGCCACCCGCAACTCCCTGGTCAGCCTAAGAAGCTCCTCGTTGAGTCGCCGCCGCTCCGCTGTCACATACGCTATGATATGACCCCGAAGAACAGCTTTCCCCGCCTCCCAAAACAGAGCAGCGGAACTAACTGTGCCCTCATTAAATGCCAGGTACTCTGTCCAATGGCGGTCCACATAGCGTTGAAATTCCTCCTTCCGCCATAAAGATGCCGGAAACGTCCACTTACCGCCCACCGACCGCTCACCCCGCCAGTCCAGACGGACCATAGCATGGTCTGAGACTACAATGGGATCAATCTCAACCGCTCCCACCTTTCCAAACCACTGCTTTGAAACCAAGATGTAGTCGATCCGCGACCATGTTTGATGGGCCCGTGACAGATGCGTGTATTCCCTACTTTCTTGGTGTAGGACCCGCCAAGAATCCACCAGAGCTCCCAACTCACACAGATATTCCACACCCCTGCCAGACCAACGACGTCCCGAGAGGCCGCAGACCTGTCCAGAGCAGGATCATGCGGACAGTTAAAATCACCAGCAAGAATTACAGGGACCGGGGGGGCGGCCAATACCCTGTCCAGAATACTGCGAAAAAACAGATGATCATACGTGTTAGGAGCATAGAGGTTACCTATGAAAAATTCTTCCCCCTGGAGTTTAATATGCACAAAAAGAAATCTACCCAAAGGGTCGCCCACCTGTGCAAGCACCTCACACGACACACTCTTATGTATTAAGATCGCCACCCCCTTCCTTCTACCTCCGGAGGACGCAGAAAGAACCAGGCCCACCCAATCCCTCCGCAATTTATAGTGTTCCTTCCTGCTCAAATGCGTCTCCTGTAACAGGGCTACCTGCGCTCCACCCCTCTTAAGAGCCTGTAAAATTTTTGTGCGCTTCACCGGGGTACCTATCCCTCCCACGTTCCAGGTTACAAACCATAAATCAGAGGGCATAGCGTACACCCGGGAGGACACCAAAGCAGACAGACATATAGGAGAGCGCAGGGCAGCCCAGCCTCCACCCCACGCCATAGGACACTTCATGGAGGCCACACAGAACTACTCCCTCGAGCCTTCCACATTCCCTCCCGGATGCAAACATCCACGCTAGCATCACAGAAACGCTATCCTGAAGAGTGCCTACCCTCCCCCATCCCCCCAATCCCCTCTCCGACCCACCCCCATCATACAGCTGGCCAACCCCCCCCCCCCACCTCCCCCCTCCCCCTCCTCCCACCAACCCCACCCCCCCTCCCCTTCCCATAAAACCAAACCAAATAAAGTCCTCAGCTAACTACACTGAGGCCTAGACCCAAGTGACGCTGCAGGGCTGCCCCAGCCTTCCCCCCTCCCCCCGATAGCCCAAACACCCGATTCCTGCCCAGACACACATCCCAGCAACATCTTAACGGCACACTCTATGAGTAACATGGTTAAACATGATTAAACAGTAACAGAAAATAAGAAGAGGAGCCCCCCCCGGGGAATCCGCGCTCCATCCCACGATAGCCAGCGCGTCCCCCTAGGGCAGGGGTCTGCAACCTTTAAGACATAAAGAGCCACTTGGACCCGTTTCCGAAGGGAAAAAAAAAACTGGGAGCCGCAAAACCATTGCGACATTTAAAACAAATCTAACACTGCATATATTGTTTCTTACCTTAATGCTATATACGACCCCCTACTTTTCCTGTTAAAATATAGGTGTTTGGCCTATACTCGCCGTATAAGACTACCCCTCTTCCTTCGCACACCAAAAAAAATACGCCAGAAAATATAACAAGAAGTAACAATATTTGATTTCAAAATTATGATGATTTTGTAGTCAAATCACTAATATGAAATAAAATTATTTTTTCTACCTTTGTTGTCTGACCAATTTATTCTTTGATCATGCTGGTCCCGATCTGAGGCTTCTGCTTTCCTGTCTTCTCTTAGCTCTCTTTCTGTGGTCTATGGTCCATCTGCCAGTTCTTATCTCTTCTTTCGTTTTCTTCACTTCTTTCCATCAGCCTATTTCCAGTCCCATTAACCCTCCCCAATATCAGCCCCTTTCCAGTCCTCACTCCCAGTACCTTCCAATGTCAACTTGCATTCCCATGATTGCCACTGGTGTCCAGTTCCTTCCAGTCCCCCTCCTTCCCCACTGACCAGTCCCTTCTAGTACAAATACCATGGCAGCCCCTCTCAGATCCAGTTCCATTCTCCCATCCCCTCATATCAGCCCATTTGTAGCCTTAGCCCCCAGTTATCTTCCAGGGCCAGCAGCTCTATCCTCCCCTCCCCACAATCATCCCATGCCCAGTCAAAGCCCCCCAATCAGCTCGCTTCCAGTGCTAATCCCCCCTCAACCCCATTACCAGTGCTAGCCTCCCCTAATCAGCCCAATACCAGTCCTACCCCCCATCAGCTCATTACCAGTCCTAGCCTCCCCTAATCAGCTCATTTCCAGTGCTCGTCCCCTCAACCCCATTACCAGTGCTCCATCCCTCCATGTCAGCCCCCTCCCTCCCTCCCTCCCTCCATCCATATCAGCTCCTCCCTCCATGTCAGCCCGCCTCCCCAATCCCTCCATGTCAGCCCCCCTCCCTCCATGTCAGCCCCCTCCATCCCTCCATGTCAGCCCCCCTCCCTCCATCCATATCAGCTCCCTCCCTCCATGTCAGCCCCCATCCCTCCATCCATCCATCCATATCAGCTCCCTCCCTCCATGTCAGCCCCCCTCCCTCCATGTCAGCCCCCCTCCCTCCATCCATTCATATCTGCTCCCTCCCTCCATGTCAGCCCCCTCCCTCCATGGCAGCCCCCTCCATCCCTCCATGTCAGCCCCCCTCCCTCCCTCCCTCCATCCATTCATATCAGCTCCCTCCCTCCATGTCAGCCCCCTCCCTCCATGTCAGCCCCCTCCATCCCTCCATGTCAGCCCCCCTCCCTCCATCCATTCATATCTGCTCCCTCCCTCCATGTCAGCCCCCTCCATCCCTCCATGTCAGCCCCCCTCGATCCATCCCTCCATGTCAGCCCCCCTCCCTCCATGTCAGCCCCCTCCATCCCTCCATGTCAGCCCCCCTCCCTCCATACATTCATATCTGCTCCCTCCCTCCATGTCAGCTCCCTCCATCCCTCCATGTCAGCCCCCTCCCTCCATCCATTCATATCTGCTCCCTCCCTCCATGTCAGCCCCCCTCCCTCCATGTCAGCCCCCTCCATCGCTCCATGTCAGCCCCCCTCCCTCCATCCATTCATATCTGCTCCCTCCCTCCATGTCAGCCCCCTCCATCCCTCCATGTCAGCCCCCCTCGATCCATCCCTCAATGTCAGCCCCCCTCCCTCCATGTCAGCCCCCTCCATCCCTCCATGTCAGCCCCCCTCCCTCCATCCATTCATATCTGCTCCCTCCCTCCATGTCAGCCCCCTCCATCCCTCCATGTCAGCCCCCCTCCCTCCATCCATTCATATCAGCTCCCTCCCTCCCTCCATGTCAGCCCCCCTCCCTCCATGTCAGCCCCCTCCCTCCATCCATTCATATCTGCTCCCTCCCTCCATGTCAGCCCGCCCCGTCCATCCATTCATATCTGCTCCCTCCCTCCATGTCAGCTCCCTCCCTTCTTCTGCAGCCGCGGCTCCCTGCCTCTTACGGAACCGCGGCTGTGCTTTTAAAATCATCTTGGAGCCCTTCCTGTCTTGACGGGCTCCGTGCAGCATTGTCCCGCCTCCAAAACTTCCTTTAGAGGCGGGACAATGCTGCACGGAGCCCGTCAAGACAGGAAGGGCTCCGAGATGATTTTAAAAGCACAGCCGCGGTTCCCTAAGAGACAGGGAACCGCGGCTGCAGAAGAAGGGAGGGAGCTGACATGGAGGGAGCCCATAACGCGACGTTTAAAGCGGGCAGTGTGCTCCGGAGCCGCGGCAAAGGTGAGAAAGAGCCGCATGCGGCTCCGGAGCCGCGGGTTGCCGACCCCTGCCCTAGGGCATGACAAATTGCAATAACACACTCAATGCTAGGGCCGTAGCCCACAACTGATGCACAGACAGTCCACTTGTGCAGGTCTCACAAAGCACCTCCGCGTGCCCGAAGTATGGCATGGATTTAGTGGCAGTTACAGAAACATGGTTCACAGAAAACAATGACTGGGATGTAACTATACCTGGCTATACTTTATTCAGGAAGGACAGGGTAGGAAGAAGAGGAGGAGGAGTGGCACTATATGTAAAAACTACTATTAAAGCTTTGGAATTACAGAGCTTAAAAGGGAGAGAGGAGGCATTGTGGGTTAAACTAGAAAGAGGGAAAGAGAAATCTATTTGCATTGGAGTGATATACAGACCTCCCTAACAAGAGGAAGAGGTGGACAGAGAGTTAATTGAAGACATACGCAGCATTGCTAAGAAAGGGGAAGTGCTACTGATAGGAGATTTCAATATGCCAGATGTTGATTGGCACATTCCTGCTGCAGTATCATCTAGAAGTAAGGAGATCCTGGATTCTCTACAGGGAGAACTATTCAGGCAATTGGTAACAGACCCCACACGTGAAGGGGCCATACTGGACTTGGTGCTTACCAATGGTGAAAGTGTTTCTGATGTTGTAGTGGGAGATCATTTTGCATCCAGTGATCACCAGATGGTGTGGTTCAGTATTAGGACTAGGGCTGTTAGAATCCATTCCAAGGTGAGGATCTTAGACTTTAGGAAGACTAACTTTGCGAAGATGGGCCAATACCTCAGGGAGTCGTTAGTGGGATGGGAACAGCTGGGGGATGTAGAAAAACAGTGGGCAAAACTGAAAGGGGGTATTTTAAGGGCAACCAACCTTTTTGTTAAAATGGTAAATAAAGGCAAAAGGAACAGGAGACCGCTATGGTTTTAGAAGGAAAGTAGCTGAAAAAGTGAAGAAAAAGAGGGAGGCCTTCATGAAATACAAGAGATCACAGAGAGCAGAAGACAAGCATCTGTATTTGGAAAAACTTAGAGAAGCTAGCAAAGTAGTCAAGAAGGCAAAGATTCAAAAGGAGGAGGAAATAGCCAATGCAATAAAATGGGGGGATAAGACATTTTTCAGATATATTAGTGAGAAGAGGAAGAGCAAAAGTGGTATTGTCAGACTCAAGGGTGCAGGGGGGGAATATGTAGAAGCTGATAAGGATAAAGCGGAATTGCTTAACAAATATTTTTGTTCTGTGTTCACAGATGAAGAACCAGGAGCAGGACCTCAGAAAACACCCACAAATAAGAACAGAAGCGAGGGACATCTTGAACTATTTTCAGTAGACTGTGTTCGTGAGAAACTAGCTCAACTTAAAGTAGACAAAGCGATGGGACCGGATGGGATACACCCTAGAATACTGAGGGAACTTGGGGACGTTCTAGCAGCTCCACTGACTGACCTTTTCAATGCCTCGTTGGAGTCAGGAGTGGTGCCAAAGGACTGGAGAGAGGCTCATGTGGTGCCTTTACACAAAAGCGGAAGTAAGGATGTGGTTGAAAACTACAGGCCGGTTAGTTTAACTTCGGTGGTGAGTAAATTATTGGAAACGCTGCTGAAAGAGAAAATAGTGAGGTTTCTGGAGTCCAGCGGATTACAGGATCCGAGGCAGCATGGATTCACCAGAGGCAGGTCTTGTCAGACAAATCTGATTGATTTTTTTGACTGGGTGACCAGGGAGTTGGACCGAGGGAGAGCTCTAGATGTGGTGTATTTAGATTTCCGTAAAGCCTTTGACACTGTTCCTCACAGGCGACTTATAAACAAACTGAGCACCCTAGGGATGGACCCTAAAGTTACTGCTTGGGTTAGAAATTGGTTGGGTGGGAGGCGACAAAGAGTACAAGTAAATGGAGCTCACTCTGAGGAGAAGGATGTTACCAGTGGTGTGCCCCAGGGATCTGTCCTTGGTCCAATTCTTTTTAACATCTTTGTTAGTGATATAGCGGAAGGGCTGTCGGGTAAGGTTTGCCTCTTTGCGGATGATACCAAAATCTGCAATAGAGTAGACACCCAGGAAGGGGTAGATAACATGAGGAGGGATCTAGCTAAGCTTGAAGAATGGTCTAGAATTTGGCAGCTGGGATTTAATGTTAAAAAATGTAAGGTCATGCATTTGGGCTGCAGCAATCCAAGGGAGCAATACAGTATAGGAGGTGAAGTACTTTTGTCCACTAAAGAAGAGCGGGACCTAGGCGTGGTTGTGTCTGATGATCTTAAAGTAGCTAAACAGGTGGAAAAGGCGACAGCAAAAGCTAGAAGGATGCTTGGGTGCATACGGAGAGGAATGGCTAGCAGAAAAAAGGAGGTGATAATGCCTCTGTATAAGTCTTTGGTGCGACCTCATTTGGAGTATGGTGTGCAATTCTGGAGACCGCACCTTCAAAAGGATGTGAACAGGATGGAGTCGGTGCAGAGGGTTGCTACCAAAATGATTAATGGGCTTCATTATAAAGCATATGAGGACAGACTTAAGGATCTTAATATGTACACCTTAGAGGAAAGGCGGGATAGAGGTGATATGATTGAGATGTTTAAATACCTCCGTGGCATAAATGTTCAGGGAGAGAGCCTCTTTCAATTGAAAGCAAGTTCTGCTACGAGGGGACATGGGATGAGGGTGAAGGGAGATAGATTCAGGAGTGATATGCGGAAATATTTCTTTACGGAAAGAGTAGTGGATCCATGGAATAGTCTCCCAGTGGAGGTGGTAGAGATGAGGACAGTAACTGAATTCAAGAAAGCATGGGACCAACACAGAGGATCTCTAAAGGCAAAAAGTGGACTGTTGTAGTTGTTATGGAAGGACAGACTAGATAGGCCATGTGGTCTTTTTCTGTCGTCATGTTTCTATGTTTCTATGTTTCATAGTCCCCAGTGGAACCGTCAGCCCTCGGCTCCCGTATCTCCCAAGTGCTGCAAAAAGGTCTGCGCCGCCGCCGCTTGGTCAAAAACCCGGGTTTGTCCCTGCACAGTAACCCGCAGGATCGCTGGAAACGCCAAGGTAAAGCGAACTTTACGTTTAAACAACTCTGCACAAATTGGGGAAAACGCTTTACGCTGGGCAGCCACCACCGCCGAATAATCTTGAAAGAGTAGAATCCTGCGATTGTCCAGTAGCAACTCCGACTTCTTACGATACGCCTGGAGGATTTGCGTTTTATGGTGGAAGTTTAAGACCCGGAAAATCACCACCCTGGGCCGGCCTCCAAGCTCCCGCCGGGCCCCCAGTCTATGCGCTCGCTCAATCTTGAAACTCCCGCGCAGCTCCTCCACTCCCAACGCCTCCGGCAGCCAACCTTCCAAGAACTTCAACAGCTCCCGCTCAGGCTTCTCCTCACCGAGCCCCACCAACCTCAAGTTATTTTGTCATGATCTGTTTTCCAGATTGTCGACTTTCTGCTGGAGCTCCACCAATTGCCGTTTCAGCACGGCATCCTCTTTCTCTCGCTTCCCCTCGCCTTCCTCAACCAGGGCCACGCGCTGCTCCAATTCCTCCACGCGGTGTCCAAAGTCTGTGAGCGCCTCTTCCATTCCGTCCATCTTTTTTAAAAGTAAGTCGAATTTCGGTTCAAGTAACTTAACGACCTCTTTCGCCAGTTCAACTGAGGCCGAGTCTGTGCTCTCTGCGCCCGGCGAAGCTGGCTGCGGCGTGGCTGAGGTCGAAGGCCCCGACCTGGTCGTCTTCTCCCGGTCTTTCCTCGCGGGCAGCGGCATCAGCAGCTGATGGAAGTGCTGTTCCCAGGAGCAGTCAAGATGGGGAAGTACCGGAGAGTTAGAGAGGCAGAATCCCGGGATTAATGATAGATAAAATGCAGGATAATTGCTGGGGCAGCCCCGGAGCGAGCAGGACACGTCCACCCTCACTCACGCATCACGTGGTCTCCCAATGTCCCTGTTTAATGTACATTATTAAGTTTAAGTTACAGTGTAAACCGCTTTGACTGAAATGATAAAGCGGTATAAAAAAATGTTAAATAAAATAAATGAACTATTTATACGTGGTGATCCACACCATGCAGAGACTGCACGGAGGTGTGGTTAGGGATTGGAGAGGGAGTGGTTTGGGCAGACCTAAAATATTGTTTGTTTAACTTCATTTGACATACCACAAAATCTGCAAGTAAACAATGTGGTTTACATTAAAATACTAGTTGAAAAAGCAGCAGAAAGGAATACCATCATTTGGTAATGGACCCCAGCAGTAATCTTATGGTACTACTACAGGAGGTCAAGGTGCCAAATTAATATGAAAAGCCTTTATTTAGCAGCTTGGCCCCCCAGCAGTAGTACTACGAGATTACCTCTAGGGGTCATGGGTGCTATTTTGAACCCTGATCTACCATGAACAGAAGTGACTGGGGATCGCTCCTGCTCTCACTAGACTACAGAGACCCTGATGAGAGCCACAGGGAGGGTGGGGGATCTGCTGGAGGATCTACTCAGGGGGATCTGGAATTCGGGATGGGGTTCTATAATGGGGAGTCTGGATTTGGGGGATGTTGGATGGGGAAATTGATGTTGGGGAGTCAGGTGGGGGAACTAATGTCAGCGGTGTTCTTACCTATTGGGAGGGGATCTGAATGTCGATGAGGATTTGATGCTTGTGTGAATGGCAATGTCAGGAAATATTTGTTCACTGAAAGGATGGTAGATGCTTGGAATGCCCTCCCGATGGAAGTGGTGGGGGCAAACACGGTGACGGAATTCAAAACGGCATGGGACAAATATAGTGGATCCCTTTACAGCAACAGGATAAAAACAAAATAAACTGAAACATATAACTTCTGAACCATCTAACTTCTCAACAAATAGGGGTGTCCTACATGGAGTGGTGGGTTCACCCCTAAACAAAGACATGGAGAGGGGTGGCCTGCACCTACTCTTGCCCTCTTGCTGGGCAGACTAGATGGACCATGCTGGTCTTTATCTGCCGTCATCTATTATGTTACTATGAATGTCGATGAGGATTTCATGCTTGTGTGAATGCTAGGGAAAGAGAAGGATGGGGCTTTTGGGAGCAGCGATTTTAAAAAGCTGCACGCACACACATTTGGAGTAAAGCTGAATGTTTTTTTCCCCTATATGCAGCTTTTAAAATCGCAGCTTCTGCTGGTCATGGTGAGACATCAGTATGCAGTTCGCCACATCTTTACATGTATTTTACAAAAGGCTCTTGCATTTATCAGAGTCTTTGTAAAATATAATGGGAATTTTCCATGTCCCAGTCTGGACGTTTAATTCCCTTCTCCAAGACCTATTTAAAATGAGCCTCTCTCATGTCTTTATAAAATAATCTCAAAAAGGCGCCTATTTGACCCTTACACATAGGCAGCCTGTTATAAAATTACCCTCATGGGGTAATTTCATCAAGTCATTCCCACACATCTGTAGCCACATGCACATGGAAATGATCTCTTAGAAATACCAACAGGCGTAAAATACGCGTAATCTACACTCATGCATGTGTAAAGTATGTGCAATAATTTGCATTTGTTTGCAAACGGGTGAAAGTGATCATGCCTCATTCAAGGCGTATTCTCTGTCTCATTATTGGCACCCTTTCATTTTGGGTATGTTGTGTAGAATATCTTGTTTCTCCAGGACCAAGAAGGAAGTCAGTCCTCACATATGGGTGACGTCGGCGCCGATGGAGCCCCCGTGCAGAGCATTTCCCCAGCTTTCAAAGAAAGCCTTTGGGAATTACAGCGCGCATGCGCGGTCCCCTTCCCGCCCAAGGGTGCCATCTTGCTCAGTCTTCTTTTTTCCGTGGAGCCCGATGGACATAGTTTGTTTTTCGCCGAGAAAAAAGTTGATTTCCCTGTTTTTTCTTTTTCTCCTTCGGTTCAATGCCGGATCCTTTTCCCGCCTGGGCCCGATACGCCGGTATCGAGCCCATTCTCTCTTTTTTGGTTTTTGTCCTTTGTGACTTGCATTCGCGCCATTTTTCTTTTTTCACTGGCAGCCCTGTCTTTTGACCTCGCAGGGGCCCTTTTTCCCCCGATGGCTGCCAGCGGGTTTAAAAAGTGTGATCGGTGTAAGAAACCTATGTCTCTTACCGACACACATGACTGCTGCCTCTGCTGCCTCGGACCCGATCATGACCCGATGATCTGTGGTCCGTGTAGCAAAATGTCCTCGAAGGCGTTGAGGAGTCGTCAGCACCAGAGGGATAGGATCTTCTCTGACTCCGCATCCGGACGGGCCCGGACCTCGTCAGAGGCCTCAACGTCTCGGAACTCCGGCCCTGAGCAGCGTCGGGGTTCCTCTGAGCGGGGGTCTCCTTCGCGGGAAAAGCGCAGGAAGAAGAAACCCACGAGGGCGTCGTCGGTGGACGCTCCTGGTTCCTCGAGGGCCAGGTCGCATAGCCCCGATAGCCGTCCCGGGTCTTCAGAGTCGGAGAGGCCTGCCAAGCATCCTCGTATCGAGATGGAGTCTCCTGGACATGTGAGTGCTGTAGTCCTCGTGGACTCTCCTCCAGGGGAGCCGACGTCGGGCCCGAGTCGGAAGCTGCTGGGTCTCCTGAGCTCGGACTCAGGTTGACGGCCTTGGAGAGCAGCCTCGCTGCCTTCATGGAACAGCAGCGGGCATTGATCGCCGGTCTCACCGGGACATCGACATCCAAGAAGTACATTGATGAGATGCTACTTGCAGCAACCAAGCTCTCCAGCTCCGGAGAAGATGGGTGCCAACAGAATGTCGATGGTTGGACACAAGTCACCAGGGCCTGCAAAATCACCAATCCAACTTCTCCATCCCTTGAATTGAAGAACCATTATGCAGCCCTGGAAGTGGAGGAGGTGAAAGCATCCCTGGAAAGGGAAGAACCAGAGTTCAAGTACCCCAAAGTTGCGGAATCAGTCACCAGAAGGAAACGAAGAGTGGTGGTGGTTGGAGACTCTCTTCTGAGGGGTACTGAGGCGTCCATCTGCCGACCAGACTTGATGTCCAGAGAGGTATGCTGTCTGCCTGGTGCCAAAATCCAAGATGTTACGGAGAGTTTGCCGAGACTCATCAAGCCCACAGACTATTACCCAATGTTGCTAATCCATGTTGGAACAAATGATACTGCCAGGTATACCTCGGAACGTATCAAAAGTGACTTCATGGCTCTGGGACAGAGGGTGAAGCAGTTAGGTGCACAGGTGGTGTTCTCTTCAATCCTCCCTGTTGAGGGTAAAGGCCAAGGCAGAGAGGCTCGCATCCTGGAGACAAATGCATGGCTGCGTGGATGGTGTCATCGAGAGCGTTTTGGTTTCCTAGACCATGGGATGCTTTTCCAAGGGTTTGCAAAGCAGAGATGGCATCCATCTGTCCAAGAGAGGTCAACGCATCTTTGGTAGTAGACTGGCTAATCTACTGAAGAGGGCTTTAAACTAGATTCCTTGGGGATGGGTGAAGAAAGCCCCCAGGTAAGTGAAAGCCCCCAGGTAGGTGATACATTAAATACCTTTATGGAAATGGGTAACAGGGGTAACATATGGAAAGCAGTGTGTATTAATGCCCGTAGCATGGGAAATAAGATCCCTGAGGTTGAAGCTTTGGTGGGAGTGGCTGACTTGGATTTAGTGGCAGTTACAGAAACATGGTTCACAGAAAACAATGACTGGGATGTAACTATACCTGGCTATACTTTATTCAGGAAGGACAGGGTAGGAAGAAGAGGAGGAGGAGTGGCACTATATGTAAAAACTACTATTAAAGCTTTGGAATTACAGAGCTTAAAAGGGAGAGAGGAGGCATTGTGGGTTAAACTAGAAAGAGGGAAAGAGAAATCTATTTGCATTGGAGTGATATACAGACCTCCCTCACAAGAGGAAGAGGTGGACAGAGAGTTAATTGAAGACATACGCAGCATTGCTAGGAAAGGGGAAGTGCTACTGATAGGAGATTTCAATATGCCAGATGTTGATTGGCACATTCCTGCTGCAGTATCATCTAGAAGTAAGGAGATCCTGGATTCTCTACAGGGAGAACTATTCAGGCAATTGGTAACAGACCCCACACGTGAAGGGGCCATACTGGACTTGGTGCTTACCAATGGTGAAAGTGTTTCTGATGTTGTAGTGGGAGATCATTTTGCATCCAGTGATCACCAGATGGTGTGGTTCAGTATTAGGACTAGGGCTGTTAGAATCCATTCCAAGGTGAGGATCTTAGACTTTAGGAAGACTAACTTTGCGAAGATGGGCCAATACCTCAGGGAGTCGTTAGTGGGATGGGAACAGCTGGGGGATGTAGAAAAACAGTGGGCAAAACTGAAAGGGGGTATTTTAAGGGCAACCAACCTTTTTGTTAAAATGGTAAATAAAGGCAAAAGGAACAGGAGACCGCTATGGTTTTCGAAGGAAGTAGCTGAAAAAGTGAAGAAAAAGAGGGAGGCCTTCATGAAATACAAGAGATCACAGAGAGCAGAAGACAGGCATCTGTATATGGAAAAACTTAGAGAAGCTAGCAAAGTAGTCAAGAAGGCAAAGAATCAAAAGGAGGAGGAAATAGCCAATGCAATAAAATGGGGGGATAAGACATTTTTCAGATATATTAGTGAGAAGAGGAAGAGCAAAAGTGGTATTGTCAGACTCAAGGGTGCAGGGGGGGGAATGTGTAGAAGCTGATAAGGATAAAGCGGAATTGCTTAACAAATATTTTTGTTCTGTGTTCACAGATGAAGAACCAGGAGCAGGACCTCAGAAAACACCCACAAATAAGAACAGAAGCGAGGGACATCTTGAACTATTTTCAGAAGACTGTGTTCGTGAGAAACTAGCTCAACTTAAAGTAGACAAAGCGATGGGACCGGATGGGATACACCCTAGAATACTGAGGGAACTTGGGGACGTTCTAGCAGCTCCACTGACTGACCTTTTCAATGCCTCGTTGGAGTCAGGAGTGGTGCCAAAGGACTGGAGAGAGGCTCATGTGGTGCCTTTACACAAAAGCGGAAGTAAGGATGTGGTTGAAAACTACAGGCCGGTTAGTTTAACTTCGGTGGTGAGTAAATTATTGGAAACGCTGCTGAAAGAGAAAATAGTGAGGTTTCTGGAGTCCAGCGGATTACAGGATCCGAGGCAGCATGGATTCACCAGAGGCAGGTCTTGTCAGACAAATCTGATTGATTTTTTTGACTGGGTGACCAGGGAGTTGGACCGAGGGAGAGCTCTAGATGTGGTGTATTTAGATTTCCGTAAAGCCTTTGACACTGTTCCTCACAGGCGACTTATAAACAAACTGAGCACCCTAGGGATGGACCCTAAAGTTACTGCTTGGGTTAGAAATTGGTTGGTGGGAGGCGACAAAGAGTACAAGTAAATGGAGCTCACTCTGAGGAGAAGGATGTTACCAGTGGTGTGCCCCAGGGATCTGTCCTTGGTCCGATTCTTTTTAACATCTTTGTTAGTGATATAGCGGAAGGGCTGTCGGGTAAGGTTTGCCTCTTTGCGGATGATACCAAAATCTGCAATAGAGTAGACACCCAGGAAGGGGTAGATAACATGAGGAGGGATCTAGCTAAGCTTGAAGAATGGTCTAGAATTTGGCAGCTGGGATTTAATGTTAAAAAATGTAAGGTCATGCATTTGGGCTGCAGCAATCCAAGGGAGCAATACAGTATAGGAGGTGAAGTACTTTTGTCCACTAAAGAAGAGCGGGACCTAGGCGTGGTTGTGTCTGATGATCTTAAAGTAGCTAAACAGGTGGAAAAGGCGACAGCAAAAGCTAGAAGGATGCTTGGGTGCATACGGAGAGGAATGGCTAGCAGAAAAAAGGAGGTGATAATGCCTCTGTATAAGTCTTTGGTGCGACCTCATTTGGAGTATGGTGTGCAATTCTGGAGACCGCACCTTCAAAAGGATGTGAACAGGATGGAGTCGGTGCAGAGGGTTGCTACCAAAATGATTAATGGGCTTCATTATAAAGCATATGAGGACAGACTTAAGGATCTTAATATGTACACCTTAGAGGAAAGGCGGGATAGAGGTGATATGATTGAGATGTTTAAATACCTCCGTGGCATAAATGTTCAGGGAGAGAGCCTCTTTCAATTGAAAGCAAGTTCTGCTACGAGGGGACATGGGATGAGGGTGAAGGGAGATAGATTCAGGAGTGATATGCGTAAATATTTCTTTACGGAAAGAGTAGTGGATCCGTGGAATAGTCTCCCAGTGGAGGTGGTAGAGATGAGGACAGTAACTGAATTCAAGAAAGCATGGGACCAACACAGAGGATCTCTAAAGGCAAAGAGTGGACTGTTGTAGTTGTTATGGAAGGACAGACTAGATAGGCCATGTGGTCTTTTTCTGTCGTCATATTTCTATGTTTCTATGTTTCTAAGTCGACCCCAGAGGCCGAGCCGATCCTCGAGTCCATGCGGGCTCAAGTCAATCCTCGGCCACGGTCTCCCTCGGCCTCCCATTCTGGACAGAGGTCGTCGACGCCGGTACCCTCGGCGTCGGGGCGGATGGCATCGGTGCCCGCCCGACCCGAGCCGCTCGATTCCTCCTCCGAGGAGTCGGGCTGGGAGACAGAGGACGAAGAGTCACCCGACACTTATCGGACTCGGTGTGTCCCATCGGACTCGCCGGAGTCCGAACCTCGGAGACGATCCCCACCAGAGGATACCCGTTTCTCGGACTTCGTGTGGGATAAGGCCAAGGCCTTGGCCTTCCCCGCGGATCCCGAGGAGGAGCCTCGAGCCAAGGAGCTCGAGGTCCTCCACTATGACTCTCCCCCGAAGGAGGCCTTTACTGTACCGGTTCCTCCGATGCTGGAGCGGCTGCTCTTCTGCATGTGGGAGACCCCGGCCTCGACGCCGGTGTTAAGCAAGCGGGTCGATTCCATCTATCGAGTCCACAAGAGCCCCGGGTTCCAAAAGGCACAATTACCGCACCACTCCATGGTTGTGGAATCGGCCATGCATTGACTGAAAAGTCAGAAGATACACTCCTCGGTGCCTCCCGGCTGGGAGGCCCAGAACCTGGATGCCCTTGGTAAGAAGTGCTTTCAAGGCTCTATGCTTGCTTGCCGTGTCCAGACATACCAGCTCTACATGGGCATGTATCTCCGAGACCTGGCAAAGGAGATTGCCGGGTTCTCTGCTGGTCTCTCCGAGGAACCTTTGCAGCGGTTCCAAGCCTTGTCCACTGGTATTCGAGAGTGCTCGAAGTTTATCTCTCGAGCAGCCTACGATGGCTTCGAGGCTTCGGCCTGAGTAGCCGGGGCCGGCATCGGTGCCCACCGACAGGCTTGGCTACAGTCATCCGACCTCGAGCCATGGGTGCAGGACAAGTTGGTCGATGTCCCCTGCCGAGGTGAAAACCTCTTTGGCAAGCCCATGGCTGAGAAGGCTGCAGAACTCGAGACCGAGACTCTGACCCGGACTAGGCTGTCCAGAAAAACCTCTGCCCCTTCTCAGAAAAAGAAGGGCTCGGGAAAAAAGACCTTTTACCCGAGGAAGTCATCTGCCTATAAACAATACCCTCATTATCAGGCCTCTGCAGCTCCCCAACAGGGTCAGCAGGCCAAGGGGCAGGGTCATGGGCCCCGTAGGCAGAAGGCCCCCAAGCCACCAACACCGGCCCCTGCTCAGCAGGGTGGGGTTTTTTGACTCAGAAGGCATAGTCTCTTCTCCTCAGCTGGCTCACATCAGCACAGGAGGCCGGCTGGCCCACTTTGCCCACAGGTGGTCAGCCGTCACATCAGATACCTGAGTGCTCCATATAGTCCACAAGGGCTATCTTCTCCATTTTCACCAGGTACCTCCCTCCTATTTTCCAGGGGACCCTCCCTCTGCACCGGGACCTACTCCTTCAGGAGTTAGCAAGTCTGCTAAAGGACCAGGCTGTGGAACCGGTGCCCCACCACCTGAGAGGTCACGGCTTTTATTCCAGGTACTTTCTGGTACCAAAAAGACGAGGAGGCCTCAGACCCATCCTAGACTTGCGCAACCTCAACAAGTTCCTGGAGAGGGAAAAGTTCAAGATGCTTACCCTTGGAATCCTGCTGCCCTACCTCCAGCAGGGAGATTGGCTATGCTCCTTAGATCTAAAGGATGCTTATACTCACATCCTTATTCATCCAGACCACAGACAATATCTCAGATTTGTTGTGGGGGGAAACCACTACCAGTACAGAGTACTACCCTTTGGCCTAACCTCCGCTCCCAGGGTGTTCACCAAGTGCCTGGCGGTGGTGGCGGCCTACCTGAGGTTTCAAGGTTTTTTTGTGTTTCCATACCTGGACGACTGGCTCATAAGGGGCCAGTCTTCCCAGGAGGCCAGTCAAGCCACCCTTCGCACTGTGGCTCTGCTTCAGCACTTGAGGTTTGTCATAAACTTCGCAAAGTCCACTTTGCTCCCGTCCCAGAACTTAGACTTCATAGGAGCGAGGCTAGACACTCTTCAGGCGAAGGCTTTTCTGCCAGTGGACAGGGCCCACAGGTTGATGGATGTAGCCAGGCAGTTTCACAGCAATTCCCTGGTCTCCGCCAGGCAATTCCTGAGACTTCTCGGCCATATGGCTTCCACGGTTCATGTAACCCCCAATGCCCGCCTGCACATGCGGCCTGCTCAGTGGAGCCTTCGAACTCAGTGGCATCAAGCCACAGGGGGCCTTGCAGACTCGGTGAGAATATCCACCCTGCTCGTCTCATCTCTACAATGGTGGCTTCATCTTCCGAATCTGGTACTCGGAGTGGGTTTTCAATCCCCTCCGCATTCTCAAGTGCTGACGACAGATGCTTCTCTTCTAGGTTGGGGAGCACATTGCCAAGGGGCATGTACTCAGGGTCTCTGGATCCCTTAGGAGGCTGCTCAGCAGATAAACTTCCTGGAGCTACGGGCAATACGCCTAGCTCTGAGAGCCTTCTCCCACCTCACATCTCACCAGTCTGTACTGGTCCAGACGGACAATCAAGTTGCCATGTTCTACGTGAACAAACAAGGAGGCACGGGCTCCTTCCTTCTCTGTCAGGGGGCACAACGACTTTGCTCTTGGGCAGTCAATCACGGAATCCTCCTCAAGGCTGTCTACCTCCCAGGTCAAGAAAATTACCTGGCGGACAGACTGAGCAGGATCCTGCAACCACACGAATGGAGATTGAATCCGTTGGTGGTTCAGCAGATCTTTCTCAGGTGGGGCCTCCCCACCATGGATCTTTTCGCCAGTCCTCTGAACCGGCAACTCCCGAGATTCTGTTCCAGACAACTGCATCCTCTCAGAGTAGCAACGGATGCCTTTCTGATTCCGTGGTCCCAAGGCCTACTGTATGCGTTTCCTCCCACGCCACTAGTGTCCCGAACGCTGTTCAAGGTCCTCAAGGACGGGGCCTTAATGATTCTGATAGCCCCCAGGTGGCCGAGGCAGCTGTGGTTCCCACTCCTGCTGCAACTGGCGGTGGACACTCCTCTTCCTCTGGGGATTCAACACGATCTCCTGTCTCAGGACCAGGGGTCTCTCTTGCACCCCAACCTCCAGTCCCTTCATCTGATGGCCTGGCTGTTGAAAGGGTAGTCCTGGCTCCCCTACTACTGCCTAAAGAGGTGGAAGACGTAGTCTTAGCCTCTAGGCGGCAATCCACCAGGAAATCCTACGCTCTTAAGTGGCGTAGATCCTCCGCATGGTATGCTCAGCACAGCGAGAATCCCTTCTCGTGCTTGGTAGCGGTAGTATTGCAGTATTTGCTTTACCTCTCCAATCTAGGCCTTAAGTCCAATTCTGTCAGGGTTCACCTCGGTGCTCTCTCAGCGCACCCCTCACTGGTGGATGGGAGACCTCTTTCCAACCACCCTTTGGTGGCTCGTTTTCTCAGAGGCCTCCTCCTGCTTAAGCCTCCTTTGCGTCCACCAGGCCCTGAGTGGGATCTGAATGTGGTCTTACAGCGGATTACCTGTCCACCATTTGAACCTATGGCTACCTGCCCTCTCCGTTTTCTCTCCTGGAAAACCTTGTTTCTGGTAGCTCTTACCTCTGCTAGGCGAGTGAGTGAACTTCAGGCACTAGTGTCTGATCCCCCTTACACTAGGTTCTACAGGAATAGGGTAGTCTTACGGACTCACCCGAAGTTTCTCCCTAAGGTTGTCTCCCCTTTTCACCTCAATCTGGAGGTGGTTCTTCTGACCTTCTTTCCCAGGCCGCATGCCAACCGGGCTGAGATGGTCCTGCATACCCTGGACTGTAGGAAGGCGTTGTCCTTCTACCTTGACTGTACGCGGGAGCATCGAAGGGCTGTTCAGCTCTTCGTTTCTTTTGACCCCAATAAATTGGGGTTACCTGTTTCCAAGTGTACTTTGTCCATATGGGTCGCTGACTGTATCGCCTGGGCTTATGGGGCAGCTGGCCTCTAATTGGAGGGTCGAGTCACGGCTCATCATGTCAGGGCGAAGGCTGCGTCAGTGGCTCATCTCCGCTCTGTTCCGTTGGCAGACATCTGCCGGGCCGCTACTTGGTCTTCAAGCCAGACTTTTGCGGCCCAATACTGCCTTGAGAGGGAGTCCTGCAGGGACAGTGCTTTCGGACAGGCAGTACTCCATAATCTCTTTGGGGTTTAGGCAACTCCTACCCTCCGGCCCTGGTGTTGGGCTACCGGTCGGGGGCGTTCTCAGAGAAGATTCCTTCCTTACGTACTGACGAGCTAGAGGGAGCTCATTTTTTCCGCTTGAGGTCTCCGGTAGCCTTAAGCTGGGGAGTCCCATATGTGAGGACTAACTTCCTGCTTGGTCCTGGAGAAAGAGTAGTTACTCACCTGTAACAGGTGTTCTCCAGGAGCAGCAGGAATCAGTCCTCACAACCCTCCCTCCTCCCCTTGGAGTTGCAGTCATATGATTTATTTTTGCTATTTTGCTGTCTTTTAGCTATGTCATCAGACTGAGCAAGATGGCACCCTTGGGCGGGAAGGGGACCGCGCATGCGCGCTGCAATTCCCAAAGGCTTTCTTTGAAAGCTGGGGAAATGCTCTGCACGGGGGCTCCGTCGGCGCCGACGTCACCCATATGTGAGGACTGATTCCTGCTGCTCCTGGAGAACACCTGTTACAGGTGAGTAACTACTCTTTATGGTTTATCTTGAGAACTAATTAAAAATATTCCAGCTGTATATCATCATAATATTTAATAGTATGTTCAAAGGTATACAGCAAAAAAAAAAGATGTCTGTGCAACTCAGATGTAGTAATTTCTGAAAAAAAAAAAAAAAAAAGACCTGGACAGGATTAATGGCACCCTTCACTAATATTTGGTTGCACAACCCTTGGCAGTGATGACAGCCTCCAAATGTTTCTTGTAGTCATCTATAAATTTCGTACATCTGGCTGCTTGTAGTTTCTCCCACTCTTCAACTGGGATTTGTTCCAGCTCATGAATATTTCCAGGATTCCTTTTACCAGTGACAGATTTCAGCTCTTTCCAAAGGTTCATGATTGGATTGAGAGTAAGACTCATTTCTGGCCAGTTTAAAACAGTCCATTTTTTCCTTTTTAACCTTCTTTGGTATTTTTGGATGTATTTTTGATTCATTGTCCTGCTGGAGGACTCATGATCTTTGACCCAGACCTAGCTTTCTGATACTAAATAGCACATTTTGCTCCAAAATATCTTGGTAGTCCTCTGACTTCATGATTACTTTAAATACATTTCATGCCTCTAGTTCCTGATGTAGCAAAACAACCCCATAACATTATGTAACCTCCACCATATTTAACTGAAGGAGGGATGTGTTTTTCCTTATAAGCTTCATTTCTTCGCCTGTAAATGTATCACTGGTCTGCATTGCCAAAGAGCTCAAGTTTGGTTTTGTTTGTCCACATAACATTTTCCTAGAATGACTGTGGTTTCTCGAGGTGGGTTTGTGCAAAGATCATGCGTGCCTTTTTATGTCTATCTTTGAGGAGTGTGTCTTTTTCGGTTTTTGGATAGATTCCCTTCTCTGGTTTGCATACTGTGATTTCCTTCTCGCCTCCTGGGTCCACTCGCCTTCGGCGTCATGGTTTTTCCTCGGGTTCTTGTTTTTTCCCTACGTTTTTTCTTCTGGTGTGCAGGTTTAGAATTTGACCTCAAGGGGCCATATTCCTCACTATGGCCTCGGTCAGTGGCTTCAAACCTTGTGACTGTTGTGCACATAACATGTTGCGAACAGACCCGCATCACTTGCCTTCAGTGCCTCGGGGCGGACCATGACACCTCAGCTTGCGGTTTCTGCCAGCAGATGACCCCCCAAGGCTCTCTGAGGCTGTAAGAAGCAGTACGAGTCTTTCTTCACCAACTCAGCCCCAGAGTCCTCTGTGGGACCAGCATTCTAGAGGGATGCTGTGGAGGCCTTGGCCTTGCATGGCAACTGTGCTTCCTCAGAGCGTTGAGGTTACGGGACGTCTAACCGGGGCTCCCTCAAGCAGGGACATCCCTTGAAGAGCTAGATCTCATCGATGGCCTCATCGGGTGACAAGACTGGTCCCATGGGCAAGTCCCATAGCCACTGGCTTCTGAGCCCTGGATGTGAGGCTGAGGGTGATGGCCGGGTGTGGCCCTCACAGCTGCCCTGGCAAGAAAAGATACCATCGGCACCCAGGGATCATCTTCGGTCCTCCAAGGCCATCGCACCAGTGATTACGGAGTCTTCTGGCCTCAAGGATAGGATGGTGGCCTTGGAATGCAGCTTGTCTGCCTTCATGGCCCAGCAGGCTCTGATGCCGGTTTCTCCTGGTCATCACTCCTGATCACTGGCCCCGCCATGGCGAGGGAGTCACCAGAGGTGGAGCTGATCCTCAAGCAACACCGGCCTCGAGATACTGCTTGGCTCTGGCCCCGGTCCTGCTCTGGTCAGAGGACTTCCCCACGCAGCGCCCCCGACTTGGCGCACAGGTGCATTGGGGCTGGGGCACGAGCCCTAAGCCTGGAGGACCTTCGAGATTTCCTCCAAATCTGGGTCGGAGTGGGAGAATGAGGATGACGAGTCCCCTGATACTTGTCTCTTTTGAGATGTTGCCTCGAACCTTTCTCCTCCCGAGGCCCGGCGCAAGTCTCCACCCAATGACCTCACCTTTCTGGACTTCGTCTGTGATATGGCGAAGGCCCTTGCCTTCACTACGGAGTCAGAGGAGGAGCCTTGAGAGGAGGAGCCTCGAGATCCTCCAGTACAAGGCTGTCCTTAAGGAGATGCTCTTGGAGCTCATTCCCTCTATCCTGGAATGGCTGCTCTTCCATATGTGGGAGACTCTGGCCTCGGTACGCATTGTGAGCAGGCAGCTAGACTCAATGTACCGGATTTGCTGTAGCCCTGGCTTCCAAAAAACTCAACTGTCTCACAATTCCATGGTGGTGGAGTTGGCCATGAGTAGGCTCCAGAGCCAGAAGATGTACTACTTGGTGCTCTCTGGCAGTGAGGGCCGCGCCATGGATGCCTTGGGCAAGAAGTGCTTTCAGGGCTCCGATACTCATCAGCCAGATCAAGGCCTACCAACTGTACATGAGCATGTATCTGAGGGAACTCGCCAGGTTCTCGGTTGGTCTCTCTGAGGAGCCTCTCCAGCAGTTCTGGACTGTGACCTCCACAGTCAGAGTATTCCAAATTTATGACTCTTCATGTCGGCAGCTAGAGTAACTGCAGTGGGCATTAGTGCCCACCGCCAGGTCTGGCTACAGTCTTTTGACTTGGAGCAGTGGGTGCAGGACAAGTTGGTCAGTGTCCCTTGCCAGGGAGAGAACCTCTTCGGTAAACCCATGACAGAGAAGGCTGCTGATCTGGAGTCTGAAGTTCATGACCAGGACCAGGCTCTCCAAAAAAAAAGCGCTGACCCTTCTTGATGGAAGGCGTCAGGTAAAAAGCCCCTATACCCGTCAGTACTCGGCCTTCCCAGCTCCCCAACAGAGCCAGCAGGCCCAGGGAGAAGGACATGACCCTCGTAGGCCTAAGACCCCCAAGAGTCCTGGCCCTGCAGCACACTGAGGGGTGTCCGGTGTTTTACGCTGCCCAGTGGTCCCTCATAACCTCCGATGCCTGGGCCTTACAGGTAGTGAAGGAGGATTACCTTTTCCACCTTAAACAGACATCCCCACAGTTCTTTCCAGGGGAACCCCCTGTGACTCCCCTTCACCAGGGGTCTGCTTCAGCAGGAACTCGCAAGTCTTCTGGCCAACAGGGTGGTGGAATCTGTCTTCTTGCATCTCAGGGGCAAGGGATTCCCACTAATTTCTGGTACCCAAAAGGACCGGAGAGTTTCAGCCCATTCTAGACCTGTGAGACCTCAACCAGTTCCTGGTGAGGGAGAAGTTAAAGATGCTCTCCCTTGGAATATTGCTGCCCTTCCTCTGGAAGTGAGACTGACTATGCTCCTTCAATCTAAAGGATGCATATACGCATATCCTCATCCATCCCCATCACAGGCAGTACCTCCGATTTGTGGTAGGAGGCTGCCTAAACCAGTACAGGGTCCTACCCTATTGTCTGGCCTCGGCCCCCAGGGTGTTCACCAAGTGAGTGGCTGTTGTCATCGCCTTCCTTCATCTCCAAGGGGTGTCTCTACCTAGATGACAGGGTTATCAAGGGCAGCAGCGCTGCTGTGACTCATCAAGGGATGGCCTGCACCACCTTCATTCTGGAGCACTTGGGATTCGTCATAAATTACCCCAAGTCCCATCTCCATCTGTCACAATGCCTGGAGTTTATAGGGGTACTGCTGGACACCATTCAGGCCAAGGTCTTCCTCCCTCTGCACAGTGCCCAGCGCCTCATGACGCTTGCGGGGGACATCCAGGGTCTTCCCTCTGCGTCAGCCTGCTTCGCTTTCTGGGTCACATGGCCTCCACAGTGCATGTCACTACAGACGCCTGCTTACATAAGCTGCTGGCTCAGTGGACCCTCTGCTCCCAGTGGTCTCAAGCAACAGGATGCCTGTGGGACAAAGTGGTCATGACCCGTCCTCTGGCTGACTCCCTCGGCTGGTGGCAGCAGCTCCAGCTCCTATGGGCCAGGATGCCCTTCTAGGCCCATACCCCCCAGAGGATCCTCACCATAAATGCCTCCAAGCTGGGCTGGGGAGCCCATTGCGGCGACCTCTGCACCCAGGGCCGTTGGTCAAGTGGAGAGCCTTCAACAGATCAACCTTCTGGGGCTTCGAGCTGTAGCACTGGCCCTCCGAGCCTCACCACCACCTATAGCATCAAGCAGTACTGATTCAGACCGACAACCAGGTGGTGATATTTTATATCAGCAAGCAGGGAGGCAGGGTGTCATCACTCCTGTGCCAAGAGGCAGTGAGCCTCTGCTCCTTCGCCAGCAAGAGCTGGATGCTTCTGTGGGCAGTCTGTCTCCTAGGCCAGGACAACACCCTGGTGGACTGACTGAGCTGGGTCCTTTAACCACACGAGTGGCGGCTGGACCCCTGTGTGGCCAGCTGGCTGTTCCGTCTCTGGAAGCTCCCACAGATGGACCTCTTCTCCAGCCCAGCTGCTCCGCTTCTGCTCCAGGGAGCCACATCCTTCTTGAGTAGCAGCAGATGCGTTTCTCATCCCGTGGTCACGGGGCCTCCTCTGTGCCACCCACCCATACTGCTGATTGTCAAGACTCTGTTCAAGGTCCAGTTTGACAAAGGCACCTTGATACTGGTGGCTCCTCAGTGACCTCGGCAGCTGTGGTAACCCCTGCTCCTCCGCCTGTCTCAGGCGCCTTTAGTTCCTCTGGGGTGCGTCTTGGGCCTGCTTTCGCAGGAGGACAGCTCTCTCCTGCACCCCATTCTGGGCTCCCTGACTTTGACAGCCTGGCCCACTTCAGTCTGTCAAACAAGATGGAGGAGGTCCACCTATTAATTTTATTTAGCTAGGCTTATATACCACTTTTCTACAAGTCAAAACGATGTATATTCAGGTACTATATATATATACATATATATATATTTATTTATTTAGACAGATTTGTATCCCACCTTATCCTTCAATCAAAGTGGTCACATTACAAATGGAAGGTTGCAAATAACATGGGGTAAATAAGACATTATGCGTAAAACAAACAAACTATGACAAATTAATGTAATAAAATGGACCTATTGGTAAAAACTATTGATTATATATCAAATCATATGTTTCAGCAAATAGCAGAGTCTTCAAGGCCTTGCGAAAATCTTTAATATCAGTCATAATCCTGAGGTCCATTGGGAGACAGTTCCAAAGTTTGGAAGCTAGTAAAGAAGGAGCTCTTTTTGAAGTTGCTTGTTTAGTTTTACAGTAACCAGCAGGGGTACCAATTCTGTTGTCATTGGCGCTGCTTCTTCTTGGTCTATTGATAACATTTCTAGTTATAATAATTTGTAATGCATCTGCTGACAGGTGATTGTAAATCCTAAAGATAATTAAAAGTGTCTTGAATTTAGACCTGACACTTACAGGAAGCCAGTGCAACTGTTGTAGGACAGGGGAGATATGATCTGATCTCCAGGAACAAGCAGGAATGAGTCTTCACGTATGGGTTTCGTCGGTACCGACGGAGCCTGCGCGGGAACGCTCCCCAGCGTCCAATCAGAAAGCCTTTGGGAGCATCCCACAGCGCCTGTGTGCTGCCTTCCCGCCTTTCCCAACTTTCTCTCCTCAGTTCTTCTTTTTCCGCGGAGCTAGCAGGTCGTGTTCCTGTCACCGCAGAAGAATTTCCTTATTTTTTCTTTATTTCTTTTGTGTCGCGTCTGCCTTCTTCGACGCTCTACTGGTACTGCCGGTCTTTGTTCTTTTTTTCTTGTAAAAAAACTTTTTCTTCAGGTGCACTTGCGTTTTGGGCCTTAGGCCCAAACCCTTTTTTTCCTTAATATGGAAAAACCTGCCTCAGGATTTAAGAAGTGCACAAAATGTGGCGGTACCATTTCCGTCACCGACACCCATGACTGGTGTCTAAAATGTTTAGGTCCTGACCATTCCATAACAGATTGTATGTCCTGTTCTATGATGTCTAAAAGAGGTCGGCAGAACCGAGCTGCCAAGCTCAGTACCCTGTTTCCCTCTGTTGCGGCTTCGGTGGCATCGACGTCTTCCAGGGCTTCTTCCTCACATGGATCTCAGATAACTAAACATAAATTCAGCCGGTCCTCGAAGGGTAGATCTCCTTCTAAGCATCAAGATGTCTCTGGCGTTGCCCTCGAGGATTCTGCACCGGCAAAATTACCCCGGCGGGAGACTTCGGCCTCTAAAGCATCATCATCGGGGTTCCAGGATGATCTCGATGGCGTGGCCTCGACAGATCTCCTGGTGCCATGCTCTGGGGTACTGGTGGCTTCCACCGGTACCGACTTCCAAGCATTGGCAGCGTCGATGGATCAGAGGATTCTGTCCATGGAACGCAGTCTGGCGGCTTTCCTTGTGGCATTGATGCCCGTGGTACCGCAACAGACTACTCCGCCGGTACTGGCTCTAGCATCGCCATCGGTACCGATCCCGGTACCGGTGGCATCGATATCGGCATCGGTGTCCGCTATGCCAGTACTCTGTCCTCTGAAACCCTCCGGTACCGATACCTCGGTACTGGTGATTCCTGATACCGATCCCGGTCGGTACGGGTATCGGGCTTTACAGGAGCATCCGGACAGACGATACTTCGATTCCTCTGAGGGACTCTGAGGATTCTAAAGAGTTGGTTGATGCAGTGATGCTTCTTCCACAGGAGTCCTCCTCTCCAAAACAAAGACTGTCTCCTTCAGAGGACTTGTCTTTTCAAGACTTCATCAGGGAGGTGGCTTGGGGCCTTTCTATCACAGTGGCCCCTGAGACAGAGCCCAGAGCCAAGGAGTTAGATATCTTACAATATCCTAAAACTCCTAAGGCAGCTACCTTGCTTATTCATGAGATTCTGTATGATCTCATGTTGAGGATGTGGGAAGCACCTCTGACCACCTCTCCTCATTCTCGCAGGTTGGATACCATGTATCGTGTCCCTCCTTGTCCTGGTTTCCATAAAACTCAACTTCCTCACCACTCTATTGTGGTTGAGTCTGCAATGAGAAAGATTAGAAGTGCCAAAAGACATGCCTCTAATCATCCAGGTCGTGAATGTAGAACCCTGGATGCTTTTGGTAGAAGAGTCTTCCAAGCTTCCATGCTTGCTGCCAGAATTAATTCTTATAGTCTCTACATGGGAATGTTCTTAAAGGAAGTCACTGACCATTTGCAGACTTTAAGTCCTTTTATGTCTGAAGATAAAAGGCAGGACTTTCTCACTGGGCTCAAACATGCCCAAGATAGCTCCAAATTCTCCAACCGTGCAGCTTTCGACTCCTTTGAATGCGTAAGCAGAGCCTCAGCTATTGCCATAGGTGCACGTAGGATTGCTTGGCTTCAAGCATCTGATTTGGAGATCTGGGTTCAAAATGAATTGGGAAATATCCCTTGTACAGGTGAGAGCCTGTTTGGTAAAGATTGGCAAGCAAAAGCCAATCAGATGGATGCTGAAAATTCTCTGCTTTGGATAGACTATCCAAATCCACAGCTGCTCCTGCTAAGAAAAAGGTTATTCAAGAAAACACCTTTTTCTAAAAAGGGAAGATTCTATCCTGCTTATGGTCAGCGGGCATCTTCTGCAGCTCAGTTCTCTAACAAACGTCAGCAATCATCCAAACAGAGCAAAGCAAAGGCTGCTAGGCCTCCTCCAGCCCAGCAACCTCAGCCCCCTCAGGGCCTTTGACTTGCCGCTAGAGAACTTAGCCTTCCTGGCTCTGGAAGGACCAGAGCCTTCCACCATTCCAAGAAGGTTATGTCATTTTGCTCCCAGGTGGGGGCAAATTACAGCAGAGCATTGGACACTCTCCATCATAAGAGAGGGGTACAAACTTCATTTTTCAAGCTTGCCCCCTCTCACAAGAGTGCACCAGTTCAATTCTCCAACCTCCCTCCTCAACCTGTTGGTGCAGGAGGTTGCCACCCTTCTCGCCCAGGGGGCAATAGAGGAAGTGCCTCTTCAACAACAGGGCACAGGTTTCTACTCCCCCTATTTTCTTATTCCGAAGAAAACAGGGGGTTTCAGACTCATTTTAGATCTCAGAGAGTTGAACAGATTCCTGGTCAAGGAAAAATTCAAGATAGTTTCTCTGGGAACTCTGCTGCCATACCTTCAGAATCAGGATTGGCTTTGTTCTGTAGATCTCAAGGATGCGCACACTCATGTTCTCATCCATCCAGCTCACAGAAGGTTCCTTCGGTTCCTTTTTCAAGAGAAGCAGTATCAATACAGAGTGCTCCCTTTTGGTCTGGCCTCTGCACCAAGGGTGTTCACGAAATGCATGGCAGTGGTAGCTGCTTTTCTGCCCACCCTTGGAATATTCGTCTTCCCTTATCTGGACGACTGGCTCATTCGAGCTCCCACTCAGTCAGAGGCCAAAAGTTCTCTAACCTGCACAATGCGTATCCTTCAGTATTTAGGGCTGGTAATAAACATCCCAAAGTCCAATTTGATCCCTACTCAGTCCCTGGAGTTTATAAGGGCGTTGCTGGATACCACAAGGGCAAGGACCTATCTACCCCAGGCCCGTTGCCTTCGCTTGGTGCAGTTAGCTTCTCAAGCAGAGTTGAAGCCCCTCCTAACTGCTCGAGAGATGTTACAGTTGCTAGGCCACATGGCTTCCACCGTGCATGTGGTACCATATGCTCGCCTTCACATGAGGGCAGCTCAGTGGACTTTATCCACCCAATGGACCCAGGCATTGACTGCCTGTCAGACAAAATAGCAAACACAAATCGCCTCATTTTGTCCCTCCAATGGTGGAAGTCCCCTCAAAACCTGTTGCTGGGGTCCCCCTTTCAGCAGTCTCTACCCCAAGCAACTCTTACAACAGATGCTTCTCCAATGGGGTGGGGAGCTCATCTGCAAGACCTCTCCACCCAAGGCATCTGGTCCCCACAGGAGAGTTGTCTGCATATCAATCTCTTGGAACTCAGAGCAATCTTTCTTGCTCTGCGGGTGTTCCACTCCTTGCTCAGCTACAAGACAGTCCTTATCCACACGGACAATCAGGTAGCCATGTTCTATGTGAACAAGCAGGGAGGAACTGGCTCTCTGTCGCTTTGCAATGAAGCTTTGCGACTGTGGGCCCTCGCCAGAGAGCATCACATTCATCTTCTGGCAGTTTATCTTCCAGGCGTTCAAAACTCTTGGGCAGACAGGCTCAGTCGAGTTCTGCTTCCACACGAGTGGTCCCTACATGTGGACCAGGTGGCCAAGATTTTTCAAATTTGGGGAACCCCGGACATAGACCTCTTTGCAAGTCCGTGGAATGCCAAACTTCCCCGGTTCTGTTCCAGAACTCCGGCTCAGGGAGCTCAGGCAAGGGATGCTTTCCTCCTTCACTGGGGTCAAGACTTCCTCTATGCCTTCCCACCCATTCCCCTAATTCCCAGAACCCTGATCAAGCTTCAGAGAGACAGAGGCCACATGATTCTCATAGCTCCACATTGGCCACGGCAAGTGTGGTACCCTCTGCTTCTACATCTCTCTCAAGCTCCCTCCCTGGAGTTAGGGTCTGCTCCAGACCTCCTCTCTCAAGAGGACGGAAGGTTATGGCATCCCAACCCCCAGTCTTTGCATCTCAGGGCTTGGTTGCTGAAGGCCTAGATCTCCAGGATCTTCATCTTTCTCAACAAGTGAAAGATGTTCTTTATGCTTCCAGGGAACCTTCCACTAGACGTTCTTATGCTTTCAAGTGGAAGAGGTTTGCTATCTGGTGTTCTGGGAAGGGTCTTAACCCCCTTGCCATACCTCTGGAATCTTTGCTGGAGTATATCCTCCATCTGTCTAATGCAGGCCTTAAGACATATTCAGTAAGGGTCCATTTGAGTGCTATTGCAGCTTCCCTTAAGCCTCTAAATGGACAACCTATTTCCTCTCATCCTCTTGTAGCAAGATTAATGAGAGGCCTCCTTTTAACAAAGCCTCCCATTAGACCACCCCCGGTGGCATGGGACTTAACCTTGGTTCTTGGGCAGCTTATGAAGCCGCCTTTTGAACCTTTGGCTACCACCTCCTTGAAATACCTTTCTTGGAAGGTCATCTTTCTCAATGCAATCACATCAGCACGTTGTATTAGTGAATTGCAAGCACTTGTAGCTAATCCACCTTATACAAGGTTCCATCATGACAAGGTGGTCCTTAGGACTCATCCACACTTTATGCCTAAGGTGGTCTCGCCTTTTCACCTCAACCAAGAGTTCTACCTACCTGTCTTTTTTCCAGGACTTCATGCATCAAGTGCAGAGAGGAATCTTCATACCCTGGACTGTAAAAGAGCTCTGCCTTTTTACTTACAAAGGACACAGCAACATAGAAAGTCCTCCCAGCTCTTTGTTGCCTTTGATCCTTCTCACTTGGGACTACCAGTCTCCAAGAGAACATTATCCAACTGGATTGCCCAGTGTATTTCCTTCGCCTATCAGAGCAAGAACCTTTCTCTGGAGGGCCATGTCACAGCTCACATTGTGAGAGCCATGGCAGCCTCAATGGCTCATCTGAACTCTGTGTCTATTGACGACATCTGTCGAGCAGCCACTTGGGCCTCGGTTCATACCTTCACAGCCCATTACTGCTTGGACAAGGACTCCCGCCGGGATGCCTTGTTTGGTCAGGCTGTTCTTAAACACCTGTTCCATACTTAATCAACTCCTACTCACCATCCCTCATGGGATGCCAGTGATCCATGTGAGGAAGTGCAGCCCTGTTCCATGGACACACAACTTCTGGGATCTCTCCCTGGCATCTAAAGCTACGGAGTCCCCATATGTGAAGACTCATTCCTGCTTGTTCCTGGAGATAGCACAGTTACTTACCTATAACAGGTGATCTCTGGGAACAGCAGGAATAAGTCTTCACAACCCACCCACCTCCCCTAGGAGTTGTTTCTCTCTATCTCTCTTTTATTTATTTATTTATTTATTTTATTTAAATCGCTTATATACCGCGCTCTTCAACATCAGTGCGGTTTACAAAGAACATGAGGTATTTTACGGTGGGGTTAACACCGTATTACATATAACAGGTAGCTCAACTTGGGTAATAGTATTAACTATTTACATTTGTAATTACAGTATTACTATTTACATTTGTAATAACAGAATGATATTCACACTTTCCCTCTCTCTCTCTCTCTTTGTCTCAGCTCTAAAACTCAACTGAGGAGAGACAGTTGGGAAAGGCGGGAAGGCAGCACGCAGGCACTGTGGGATGCTCCCAAAGGCTTTCTGATTGGACGCTGGGGAGCGTTCCCACGCAGGCTCCATCGGTACTGACAAAACCCATATGTGAAGACTTATTCCTGCTGTTCACAGAGATCACCTGTTACAGGTAAGTAACTGTGCTTTATTGCTGAACCAGTAATAATGCGTGCAGCAGTATTCGGAACCATCTGGAGAGGGTGTAGAGTTATCTGAGGGAGGACTTGATAAAGCAGATTTCCATATTCTAGGAGGGGGGTGATGAGAGCCTGACAAACGGTACAGAAATGGTCTTGATGGAGTAATGGTTTTAGTTTTCTCACAATCTTCAGACGATGATAGGCCTTGTTAGCAGTTCTAGCAATGTGAGATTTAAGGTTCAAAGCCTTATCCAATATTATGCCAAGGTAATTGATTTCGTTCTTAACTATGATGGGTCTACCTAGTAAATCAGTAGTATTTGGAGGAATGAAATTAGGGCTCCTATTAACAAACATTGCCTCAATTTTATCATAATTAAGTGTAAAATTATTATTTAAAAGCCAGGTATTCATGTCTTGGAGACATCTAGAAATTACTTAGAGGTCAAGTGACTGTAATACAATTGGAGTATATATCATGATGTCATCAGCATAAAGGTGATAATGGAATTTGTGAAGTTTAATAATATTGCATAAAGGTTGGATATAAATATTGAATAGAATAGAATAGACGATAAAGCTGAACCTTGTGTCACTCCTTGAATGATTTTGAATTGCAAGGATTTTTTTTGGTTACATTTGACTTGCCGCATACGACCTTCCAAGTAAGAGCTAAACTAGTTTAGAGTATTCTTCCTTAAACCTATATGATGCAAACAGTGTAGTAGCCTAAAATGAGATATTATGTCAAAAGCAGTTGAAACATCCATGAATACTAGCAGGAATCCATTCTTAATGTCATCAATGCCTCTTAAATATCAAAGAGAGAGATGAGCAAGGTTTCAACATTGTGTTGTGGTTTGAAGCCATGCTGGTGAATGTCCAGTGGTGCCTGTAAGTCCAAGTGATCTTGAAGTTAATTTTGTACTGATTTTTCAATGACTTTGGTAAGGAATGGTAAACTGGAAACTGGACGGTAAGATTTCGGATCAGATGGGCCTAGTGTGTTATTCTTATATATATTTCCCTTGTCTCTGAAGGGCTCATAATCTGTTTTTTTACCTGAGGCAACGGAGGGTTAAGTGGCTTGCCCAAGGCCACAAGTCCACGTGGCCTTCCACCCGACAGGCCTATGCCTTCAAGTGGCGGAGATTCTCTGTATGGTGCGCAGAGAAGGGAATCAACTCCTTCTCCTGTTCTGTCCAGCTGATGCTCCAGTACCTGCTCCACCTGTCTTGGGCAGGGCTGAATCCAACTCTGTTAGAGTACAGCTTAGCGCACTCTCAGCGCACCACTGTCTGGTCGAGGGTAAGCCCCTCTCTGCTCAGCCCCTCGTAACTCACTTCCTGAGGGGCCTACTGCTCTCATGGCCACTCGTCCGCCTTCTGGTGGCAGAGTGGGATCTCAGTGTGGTTCTATCACAGCACCACCTTTTGCTCCTCTCAGCTCTTGCCACCTCTGGTTTCTCTCCTGGAACGTGGTCTTTCGTGGTGCTCACCTCTGCTTGCAGGGTTAGCGAACTTCAGTCTCTGATGGCCCACTCGCCTTACACGAGGTTCCACAAGAACAGGGTCGTGCTCCACATGCACCCCAAGTTTCTGTCTAAGGTGGTAGCCCCATTCCACCTCAGTCAAGAGGTGATGCTCCCCACCTTCTTCCCACAGCCTCATGCTAACAGGACGGAGGCCACGCTTCACATTCTGAACAGTAAGCGGGCCCTGGCCTACTACCTGGAGTGTACCAAGGCCCACCGTCGCTCCTCACAGTTCTTCATCTCCTATGACCCAAATTAGCTGGGGGCAATGGTCTCCAAATGTACCCTGTCCATTTGGGTGTCAGACTGCATTGCCTTCGCCTATGATAAGGTCGGTCTCTCACTGTAGCACTGTGTGATGGTGCACAGCGTCAGGGCCATGCGCTCCGTTCCCTTGATGAAAATCTGCCAAGCTGCCACCTGGTCCTCAGTCCATACCTTTGCAGGCCATTACTGCCTGGAGAGGGAGTCCCTTTGGGACAGTGCCTTTGGCCAGGCAGGTACTCTGTCATCTGTTTGAGGTATAAGGCAACACCTGCTCTGCCCTTTAGTGTGTTTAGACTACTGGAGAACTGGTTCCTTGCTTGATACTCTGGGCCGCTTGTGGGTCTTGCTGTTACTTGATTCCATTGCTTCTTCTCACCTTCACCTTTTCTGATCACCCATGCCTTTACAGTTTTTTTTCGGTAGCCTGTAGCTGGAGAGTCCCATATGTGAGGACTGATTCGTGCTTGTTCCCGGAGAAAGCGTAGTTACTCACCTGTAACAGGTGTTTTCCATAGACAGTAGGAATCACAACCCTCCCTCATCCTCGTGGAGTTGGGTTTTGTCATTTTTGCCTTTTGAGCTATGTCTTCATATTGAGGCACCCTTCTCGTCTCCCTTAGGTGGGTGCATGCATGGCGGATTTCGCAAAGGCTTTCTTTGAAAGCTGGGAAGAGATTACTGCAGGGGCTCCGTCAGCGCCGATGTCACTCATATGTGAGGACTGATTCCTGCTGTCCTCGGAGAACATATGTTACATGTAAGTAACTACGCTTTCATGTTACAATAGGCAATCAATCCTCTTCTACCAAGTCATTCTCATATGGTGTCCCACAAGGGTCTGTTCTAGCCTCTACACTCTTCAATATTTTCTTGGCTCCACTCCCTACTCTGATTCATAAACTAGCCTTGAGTTATTATATTTATGCTGATGATATTCAGCTAATAATAACCTTGGACAATTGGGATTCAGTTTTTCATGCCAAGGTACAAACCAGCCTGTAAAAACTTGTGTTCTGGACTGAGGAGAATAAATTGGTTATAAATTCATCCAAAACTGAGCCAACCTGGATCTCCTTACAGGGAAATGAAATTCAGTTTGTTCCATCGATTAAAATCAACCCCAGTCACAGTAAAGGATACAGTGAAGTTGCTGGGTGTATTGTGAGGCAACAAGCTGTAATTTGGTCATCAGATATCGGAAATAACTAGGACTTCTTATACTGCTTTACAGCGAATAAGACCCCTGAAAACCTTTCTAGATAATAGAGCCTTAAAAACTCTTAATACATGCTCTAGTGACAGCTCACATCAGTTACTGTCACTCGCTACTTGTCAGGGCTTCCCAGTATCAGATTAAAAGATGACTGCAGTCAAATATTGTATACTACAAAATGAAGGGATCATGTTACTCCTCTTCTTTTGTTTTGTATTTTTTAAATGATGTTTATTAAACCATCAGACTTACAACAACAAATCCCAGGGCCATAGGTACACTTACATGGCGTCTGGGATAAACAACATTACAATCGAGGTACAATGTCATCTGGTATTTTACAGTTTTCTTCCCAAAACTGATTCCCCCTCTTCCCTGTCCCTCCACCCCCCAATTGGGATTCCATGCAGTTTGCATTCATATCCTTAAGTTTTAGTTAGGGTTTTATTAGAATCAAGCTAAGCCTATGGTCTTCAAACATTATTTCCAATGGTACTTGTTATAGATTCCAAGTCTGTCTATGGACAAGTGTCATATTGTGTTGTCATTTCAGGTCCCCCCTGTCACAGTTTTTCTTTTCTTTCTCCGGACTAGTCAGTGTACTTAGTGCATATTAAGAATCTCATTCCAAGCTTGTGAGGTTAGTGTATCTAGATAACATCTTCATATAGAATAAAAGGCTTCCTGCTTTTGTGAGTTTCCTTTCATGGTCAGAAATTCCATTATCATTAACTGATGCAAGTTCTGATGCCATTCCCAAAACGTTGGGGGTTCTCAGCCCTCCAGTGTCGGAGAATTGACTGCTTCCCCAGTACACATGCTTTACGAACTAACAATCGCACTGGACACCCCTTAGGTTGATTAGGGCGTAATATAACAATTCTAACACTTGGTCACGTGTCTCCTCCAGATAGCACTGAATGCGCCTCCAATAGGATGAGATCATGAGGCATTGCCACCACATCTGCAGGATTGTAGCCTGGCTTTGTTCGCACCATGGGCATGCCCCTTGTTCTGAGAGCCCACTCTGCTGGGCCTGCGATGGCGAGAACTGTGCCCGATTGAGGGCGAGAAACTGAAGCTCCCACCAGCAGCTCAACTGAAAAAGATAGGGGACTCTTTTAATAGCTTGTAATATTGTTCCTGTGGGCACTGGATTTCCCATCTCACTGGCCCAGGCAGACTCCACTGAAGAGTAATCTTGTGGTTCCACAGGTCCCTCAATTTCTAGTTAAATTGTGATATAGTGAAGGCCCCTCCCTCGTCCTCATCTAGGTTAAACAATTTTACCATACTGTCCATCCCCTCTAGAAGTAAACCTTCCCTCTGGAGCGAAACGATGTAGTGATGCAGTTGACACTAGGCAAAGTAATGGTTGGGTTCTAAATCATATTCTGAGCTAATTTCTGCAAGCAATCGGGCTTTCCCTTGATCATCTAGTACTTGCCAGACACAACATAGGCCACGGCATTCCCAAATAGAAAATGCACTTGTTGCCATACCAGGAGGAAAGTCTGCATTGCCCCGGAGGGGTAGAAAACCTGACTTCTCTGGTAAAATCTGCCATCGAGCACATAGGGCACGCCATGCTGCTCTGACCGGCCAAATCGAGCAGCTTTTTATTAAGTCGGGAGGGGAGCAGATGACGTTCCATCTGTAGTACTCCCAAGAGACTATAGGGGAAAACAAACTCTTCTTCAGATTGACGTTGTGAATGATTGCTAGTGAACCCAAATGAATCTTGAAGATGCCGCATCTGGCATGCCAGCATATATTGTTGTATATCCGTCAGTCCTATCGCCCATGCTTCCACCCGCCACAAAGCCTGGACAGTACTACTTTTGCTCGACCTCCCCTCCACAGAAACCAACGAATTTCTCTTTCAAGACTTCTGAGATTGGACTGATGAAAGGAAATCAGGAGAATTTGCAAGTAATAAAGAATCTTAGTTAACAAAACCATACGACAGGCTTCTACCCTACCGATCAGTGACAGCGGCAGCGGGGTCCAGTCACGCAATTTTGTTTGGATCTTTTTTAGCAACATCTCATAATTCAGTTGGTATAACTTACAAGGATCCTGAGGTAACTGTATCCCTAGGTACGTAAAGGCCTTTTCTGCCCACTTTAATGGAAAAGTAGGATCCCAGGAAGTCCTCAGTTCATCCAAAACATCCAACACCTCTGATTTATCCATATTGAGTTTAAGCCCTGCTACTACCCTATAGTTTTGGAATTCTAACAGCAACGTGGACAGTATTTCCTGGGGCCGAGTAAGATGAACAAGTATGTCATCAGCAAAAGCTGAAATTTTAAATTCAGAACAGTCAATCTTGATCCCCGGGATCCCTGGGTGGGCTGCTAATTTTCGCAGTAGGGGGTCCAGGGAAAGGACAAACAATAAAGGTGATAGTGGACATCCATGCCTGGTCCCTCTTTCTAATTCAAAGGCCTCTGATATAGTTGAATTAACTATAATTGCCACCCTGGGGTGTGAGTAGAGCAAGCTAACCATATGAAGGAATGCCTCTCCTAGTCCATATTGCGGGAGGACTGCGAACAAGTAGTCCCAGCTCACCCTATCAAATGCCTTTTTGGCATTGAAGCTGATGATCAGAGAGGGAGTACCCTTCTCGTGGACCCATTCCAAGGAAGCTAGAATCTTATGAAGATTACTAATTACTGAATGTCTTCATACAAAACCCACCTGAGAGTCATGTAGGAGTTCTGGGAGCATATTGGCTAAGCGGTCTGCTAGGATTTTTGCAAACAATTTAAGATCATAATTAATCATGGAGATAGGTTGGTATGCCGCTGAATATTGCAGATCTTTCCCGGGTTTTGGGATAAGAGTAGTATGGGCTCGATTGTCTCCCCATCCAAATTTTATCCTTATCCGTACAGTCCTAAAACATTTCAACTAATAAGGGAGTCAATTGCCCTTGCAGATTTTTATAAAATTCTGCACTAAATCCATCCGGTCCTGGAGCCCGACAACATGATGCTCTTTGGATACCTTTTGAATTTTTTCTGCAGAAAGTGGCGCCCCTAATATCTCTGCTTGTTCTGACAGCTTAGGTAGATTAAGATGACCTAGGTATGCTACAATTGCCGAAGTTGTCACTGGTTCTCTAGTGTATAAATTTTTGTAAAATGTTTGAAATAGTTGTGCAATGTGAACATTGTCCCGGTGGAGGGCACCCCTTTCATTTCGCAGTGCTGTTCCTTATCCCTCCAGTCCAGTCCCTCACCACTGGGTAGTGCACCTCCTCCTGCAGCATGGAGACTGGGCATGTCAGAACTCTGAAGCCTCTGGCACATATACCGGTGGCACCTCCCACCAGCCTCCAGTGTGCTCAGTCTCCATGCAGCTGGAGGAGGTAGTGTGCTTAGGTGCTGGGCTCACCAGAGGAGCATATAAGCAGCTTTAGTTAGACTACTTAGTGATTTCGAGCTTTCGTTTTTATCCCTATGTCTTTCTTTGCTTTGGGGGCAGTAATTTAAGTTTATTGAAAAAAAGAAAAAAAACACCCTCAGAGCTGAACAGGGCAGTTGAAGGGGCAGTTGAAAGAGGATTCCTGCTCCATCTTCAACCCTATTTCTCTTTCTTTTGCGCCCTGCTACACTCCCCTCCTTGTTTGTACAGAGGGGAGTTGTGTCTGCTTCACCTGCTCTGCCTGCCGGTCGACTTCCGATCGCATTGCCGGGGGAGGAGCCGTCGGCACTTTCTCTGCTCTCTCATAGCTTTCCTTTGCTGTTAGAAGTGGGTTTTCTGTCAGCGATGCAGTCCATTTCTTCTAAAGAGGCTTAGAATCGCTGAAGAGATCAGTTTTTATTGAGGTGAGTTCCTGATCGCGGGTTCCTGGGTGTTCTTGGCCTGTTCCCTCGTGTGAAGCCCTACTGCAGTTGTTTTCAGTGCGTCTGTTTTAGCGGTGGCTGTTTTTTCCTGTGGTTTTTCTCTAGCTCGGTTTTTCGGTTGCAGGGGATCCATTGACGAAGTTCTTGAGCAGGGAAGTTGAGAATTATAGTTTTTACACACTCTGAGTCCTCTTAAGCCTGTTATTATGCAAAGCAAAAGACTTTAAATAAAAAAAAAAGAAAGAGAAACCTTGCAGGTGTTTTTATTTTTCGGTGGTTTTTCTTTTAAGGCAGTCCCTGTACCTTTTCTAGGTAGCGTAGTCTAATGCCTGCGCGTCCGGAGTGTCTAGTGTGTGGTACCCGTCGGGGGACAGTCTTGAATGCCGGCGTGTGTCGCGGTTGCGTGACAGAAATGCTTAGTATGGAACAGGAATTCTGGACAAGATCAAAGAGGTACCCTCTGCAGTGCCACAGGGGTCTGGTAGCTACGAAGGTGGGATCTTTGGTAGAGCCTCCAACCTCTCCGCAGGCAACGAGCTTATCACGACCGAGTCCTGTGGGTCTACCAGGGGTAAGTGGATCAGCTCTGGGTGACTTTTCCCCGGACTTTGTACTGCTCTTACATCAGGCTTACTGTCTGCGGCAGCAGGGGGCTGTTCCAGATCTCTCAGGATTGGGAGCCAGGGGTGTCCGCACAGCCGCGGAGAAACCTGGAGGCGCAGAAGCGAGGGTCCATCCCTAGGGTGCTCAGTTTGTTTATAAGTCGCCTGTCAGGAACAGTGTCAGAGGCTTTACTGAAATCTAAATACACCACATCTAGGGCTCTCCCTCAGTCCAACTCCCTGGTCACCCAGTCAAAGAAATCAGTCAGATTTGTCTGACAAGACCTGCCTCTGGTGAATCCATGCTGCCTCAGATTCTGTAATCCGCTGGACTCCAGAAACCTCACTGTTTTCTCTTTCAGCAGCGTTTCCAATAATTTACTCACCATCAAAGTTAAACTAACCGGCCTGTAGTTTTCAACCACATCCTTACTTCCGCTTTTGTGTAAAGGCACCACATGAGCCTCTCTCCAGTCCTTTGGCACCACTCCCGACTCCAACGAGGCATTGAAAAGGTCAGTCAGTGGAGTTGCTAGAACGTCCCCAAGTTCCCTCAGTATTCTAGGGTGTATCCCATCCGGTCCCATCACTTTGTCTACTTTAAGTTGAGCTAGTTTCTCACGAACACAGTCTTCTGAAAATTGTTCAAAATGTCCCTCGCTTCTGTTCCTATTTGTGGGTGTTTTCTGAGGTCCTGCTCCTGGTTCTTCATCTGTGAACACAGAACAAAAATATTTGTTAAGCAATTCCGCTTTATCCTTATCAGCTTCTACATATTCCCCCCCTGCACCCTTGAGTCTGACAATACCACTTTTGCCCTTCCTCTTCTCACTAATATATCTGAAAAATGTCTTATCCCCCCATTTTATTGCATTGGCTATTTCCTCCTCCTTTTGAATCTGCCTTTTTGACTACTTTGCTAGCTTCTCTAAGTTTTTCCAAATACAGATACCTGTCTTCCTCTCTCTGTGATCTCTTGTATTTCATGAAGGCCTCCCTCTTTTTCTTCACTTTTTCAGCTACTTCCTTCGAAAACCATAGCGGTCTCCTTTTCCTTTTGCCTTTATTTACCATTTTAACAAAAAGGTTGGTTGCCCTTAAAATACCCCCTTTCAGTGTCTAGTAGACTAGTCTTAGGGGCATAAGGTTTATGTCTCGTCTGTATCTCTTACCTGACCAAGAACGAGAGATGTTTCGTTCTCCTAAGGTGGATGCAGCAGTTTCCGCTGTCACAAAAAAGACTACCATTCCGGTTGAAGGTAGTGCTGCTTTAAAGGACGGTCAAGACAGGAAGGTGGGTTTATTATTAAAGTAGGCCTTTGAGGTCAATGCGCTCTCGTTACAGGCATCTATTTGTGGAGCATGGGTGGCGAGAGCTTGTCTTCGCTGGTTGCAACATTTACAACAGGCAGGAGAGCATTCACACAATCAGGTGGCGGACATGACAAGATTAGAGTCCAGGGCTGCTTACTTAGCTGATGTCCACTATGACCTGATCAGAAGTTTAGCCAATAGCATGTCTTCTCTGATGGCAGCACGTCGGTATATTTGGCAAGAAATTGGGCAGCAGATAGCTCCTCCAAGTCGAGGCTGAGCAAACTTCCTTTTAAAGGAAAGCTGTTGTTCGGTGAAGACAAGCTGGTCAAGGATTTGGGGGAGTCAAAAGGAATCGATACCGGAAGACAAACCAAGGCCGGGACAGGCTGGAGCAGTGGCGAGGGGTCAGTCTCGGGATTTTAGACGTTTTCGGATCTCACGTTTGGGGAGTTTTCAGAGAGGAAGATATTCCTTTCGGAGTCAAGGTTTTAGAGGTTTCCATGGAGTGGGCAGAGGATTCGCCAGTCCTTCTCCTGCCGGTTTTAAGAAACTGCAATGAAGAGAGGGGAACTCAGGCAAGGATTCAGCCCACAGGGGGTCGACTTTGGGAATTTCTCCCAGCCTGGGTCCAGATAACATCTGATCAATGGGTCTTGGAGGTCAGTCGAGAAGGCTATTCTCTCGAGTTTGCACGGCTGGTACGCAACTCTTTTGTTCTCTCCCCTTATAGGGGACGGAGCAAAGAGTTGGCAGTTTGGGCAACTCTGTCACGCCTGCAGCAGCTGGGAGCCGTCGTTCCAGTGCCACAAGAGCATTGCGGTTGCAGTCGATACTCAATTTATTTTGTGGTACCAAAGAAAGACGTGGCTTTTCGCCCGATTCTTGACCTCAAGGGCATGAACCGCTGTCTTTGAGTGCCGCATTTCTGCATGGAAACGTTGCGATCGGTAACAGTAGCAGTACGTCAGGGAGAGTTATTGATGTCTCTCGACCTCACCGAAGCTCTTCTACACATTCCAATCAGGCCAGAACATCAAACGTTCTTGCGGTTTGCAGTGCTGTGGGGTCATTTTCAATTTCAAGCCTTACCATTTGGTTTGGCAACGGCTCCGCAGACTTTCACCAAAATAATGGTGGTGGCGGCAGCATTTCTTCGCAGAGAGGGGTTCTAGTTCACCCTTATCATGACGATTGGTTGATTTGAGCGAAGTCCCGAGCCGAGAGTGTAAGGACCACAGCCAGGGTGGTACAGGTCCTACAGAGTCTCGGTTGGGTGGTCAATGCCGCCAAGAGCCGGTTGGTACCCTCTTAGAATCTGGAATATTTGGGGGGGGGGGTTTGGTTCAACACGCAGGTCGGAGTGGTGTTCCTGCCGGAGCCTCGAGCCCAAGGACTGCAGTTCTTTGTGCACAGTTTTTTTGAAACGGCCAGCGCCGTCGGCGTGGCAGTATCTTCGAGTTCTGGGAACGATGGCGGCTATGTTGGATGTGGTACCTTTGGCCAGGGTGCACATGCGGCCCTTGCAGAGGTCGCTGCTCCGTCGCTGGTTTCATCAGAGCTATTCTCTGAACAAGCATCTGCCTTGTCCAGTGAGTGTCCAGGCGTCGCTTCACTGGTGGCTTCGTCCAGAGAAGTTGGTGGCGGGCATGTCTCTCGAGCAGCCGCAGTGGGTTCCTGTGTTGACACATGCCAGTCTAGTGGGCTGGGGGGGGGGCTCATTGTGAGGGGCTCTTCATGCAAGGAAAATGGAGTGTGCAGGAAGCTCAGTGGTCAATCAATTGCCTGGAGTTATGGGCGGTTGCTCTGGCACTGCACGCTTTCGAGTCCAGTTTGCGGGGTCGTGCAGTTTGAGTATTATCAGAAAATGCAGCTGCGGTGGCGTACCTCAGTCGTCAAGGGGGCACGGGCAGCATGGCTCTGGAAGAGGAAGTGGAAGGTCTGTTTGAATGGGCAGAGCTTTGTCTCCAAGCTCTGTCAGCGGTGCACATAGCGGGATTGGACAATGTAATGGCCAATTACCTCAGCCGAGTTCGAGTGGACCTCGGAGAGTGGGAGCTGCACCTGGAAGTCTTTGCACAGTTGATCATCAAATGGGGAATGCCCATAATGGATCTCATGGCGACCTTTCAGAAGGCCAAGGTCAGCTGCTTCTTCAGCAGGAGAAGAGAAAGGATGTCCGAGGGGCTGGATGCCCTACCTCAACAGTGGCCCTTGCTAGGTCTCCTATATGCCTTTCCTCCGTGGACCCTCATAGGCAGGGTGATTCAGCGCATTGAAGCACATCAGGGATGCATAATTTTAATCGCTCCGGATTGGCCGCAGGCTTGGTGCGGCTTCTCGATGGGCAGCCATGGCAATTACTGATTCGGGAGGATCTCCTGCTGCAGGGTCCTCTTCGCATGCCTCAGGTAGCTCGATTCTCGCTTACAGCTTGGTCATTGAAAGGGTGCTGTTAAGGAAGAAGGGTTACCCTTCTGCAGTAATTTCTACTTTACTCTTGGCCAGAAAAAGGTCAACTTCCTTAGCTTAAGTTTGTGATTGGTGTATTTTTGAAGAGTGGTGGATGGTCAAACAGGTGTGGCCTTCCACGGTATCTATTCCGGTAGTTTTGAATTTCTTACAGGATGGGTTTGATAAAGGGCTGGCAGCCAGCTCATTGAGGGTGCAGTTGGCGGCTATTGCCTGTTGTCGCGGAAAGATTCAGGGAGTCTCCTTGGGGTCTCACCCGGATGTTTTGCATTTCCTGAGAGCGGTGTCTCGATTGCGGCCTCCATGCAGAGTGGTGATCCCTCCGTGGGATCTCAATTTGGTGCTGGGGGCATTGACGAGGCAGCCCTTTGAAGCCTTGAATCAGGCCTCTGTTAAAGATTTGACTCTAAGGACAGTCTTTCTACTGGCAATATGTTCTGCACGGCGTGTTTCAGAATTACAGGCGTTGTCCTGTAGAGAACGATTTTTGACCTTTTTTCGGGAGAAAGTGGTGTTGCGTCCTGTTCCTTCGTTCCTACCGAAGGTGGTTTCGCAGTTTCATGTGAATCAGTCAGTATTCTTACCAGTGTTGAGGTTAGTGGGGGACAGTGTGGCTGACCATAGTTTGCATTTGTTGGACATAAAGAGAGTTCTCTGTCATTACTTGAAGGCTTTTGCGTCCTTTTCGCAAATCTGAGCATTTGTTCGTTCTTTTTGGTGGTCCGTGTAAGGGGGAAGTGGCGGCCAAGGCTTCCATTTCTAGGTGGATCAGGGAAACGATAGCATCAACTTATATCTTGCAAGGTCGTCAAGTTCCTTTAGGCTTGCGGGCTCATTCCACGAGAGCTCAGGCGGCGGCGTGGGCGGAACATAGTTTGGTTCCGCCAATTGAAATTTGCAAAGCAGCCACGTGGGCCTCTTTGCATACTTTCAATAGACATTACCGGCTAGATGTCCAGGCAGCGGGGGATGCCTGTTTTGGGTCAGCGGTTTTGCAGTCCGGTTGGACAGGTCCCTCACATTAATGTACTGCTCTGTTACATCCCAGCAGTGAGGGACTGGACTGGAGGGACGATAAGGAAAGAGAAATTAGACTTACCTGATAATTGTTGTTCCTTGAGGACCTCCAGTCCAGTCCCGATTCCCACCCGGGTTTGTTTTTTGGTCAGCATTTCATGATTTTAATGGCAGACCAACTGGACGAAGAGACAGATTACAGTGAGTATTTACCTTTCTCTAGTAATAAAGATTCTTATCTGTCTATTTCAGTGGTTCTCAACCTGTGGGTCGCAACCCCCACGGGGGTCGCCACAGGATTTAGCAGGGGTTGCCTCGCCTCACCTCACCTCACTTCACCGTTTAAAAAAAAACAAAAACACCCAAGTTACTGCCGCTGCCGAGTCTGCTTCTCGGCAGCAGCAAACTCACCGCCTCCCAGTCCCTTCTAATGCAGCCGCGGCTCCCTGCCTCTTAGGGAACCGCGGCTATGCCAGTAAAACCGTTGCAGAGCCTTCCTGTTTCTTGATGGGCTCTGTCCGTGCAGCATTGTCCCGCCTCCAAAGCAACAATGCTGCACGGAGCCCATCGAGAGACAGGAAGGCTTCACAACAGTTTTACTGGCATAGCTGCGGTTCCCTAAGAGACAGGGAGCCACGGCTGTAGAAGAACAGCAGGGCAGCAGCAGGCAGACAGGGAGAGGGGAGGAGGGGGCAGGGAACCTACAACGGGGCTGACATGGAGGGATGGGTGGATGGAGGGAGGGAGGGGCCTGACATGGACAGGGGGGCTGACATGAATGGAGGGAGGGAGGGGAGGGGAGAGGGGGCTGACGATGGATGGAGGGGGGGGCTGACGATGGATGGAGGGGGAGGGCTGACATGGAGAGAGGGGCTGACATGGATGGAGGGAAGGAGGGAGGGGAGGGGAGGGCTGATGAGAGAGGGAGAGAGGGGGGGTGGTTGACGGAGGGAGGGAGGGGGGCTGACATGGACAAAGGGAAGAGACGGGGACATACTGTACAGACGGGCAATAAATGCTGGACAGAAGGGAGAGACAGTGCTGGTTAGGATTATAATGGACAGATGGGGGGCTAGGACTGGTAATGGGTTGATAATTGGAAACGCTGGAACTGCAAATTGGAATTATTGGAAATGCTGCTGGAAGAGAAAATAGTGAGGTTTCTGGAGTCCAGCGGATTACAGGATCCGAGGCAGCATGGATTCACCAGAGGCAGGTCTTGTCAGACAAATCTGATTGATTTCTTTGACTGGGTGACCAGGGAGTTGGACCGAGGGAGAGCCCTAGATGTGGTGTATTTAGATTTCAGTAAAGCCTTTGACACAGTTCCTCACAGGCGACTTATAAACAAACTGAGCACCCTAGGGATGGACCCTAAAGTTACTGCTTGGGTTAGAAATTGGTTGGGTGGGAGGCGACAAAGAGTACAAGTAAATGGAGCTCACTCTAAGGAGAAGGATGTTATCAGTGGTGTGCCCCAGGAATCTGTCCTTGGTCCGATTCTTTTTAACATCTTTGTTAGTGATATAGCGGAAGGGCTTTCAGGTAAGGTTTGCCTCTTTGCGGATGATACCAAAACCTGCAATAGAGTAGACACCCAGGAAGGGGTAGATAACATGAGGAGGGATCTAGCTAAGCTTGAAGAATGGTCTGGAATTTGGCAGCTGGGATTTAATGTTAAAAAATGTAAGGTCATGCATTTGGGCTGCAGCAATCCAAGGGAGCAATATAGTATAGGGGGTGAAGTACTTTTGTCCACTAAAGAAGAGCGGGACCTAGGGCGTGGTTGTGTCTGATGATCTTAAAGTAGCTAAACAGGTAGAAAAGGCGACGGCAAAAGCTAGAAGGATGCTTGGGTGCATACGGAGAGGAATGGCTAGCAGAAAAATGGAGGTGATAATGCCTCTGTATAAGTCTTTGGTGCGACCTCATTTGGAGTATAGTGTGCAATTCTGGAGACCGCACCTTCAAAAGGATGTGAACAGGATGGAGTCGGTGCAGAGGGTGGCTACTAAAATGATTAGTGGTCTTCATTATAAAGCATATGAGGACAGACTGAAGGATCTTAATATGTACACCTTAGAGGAAAGGCGGGATAGAGGTGATATGATTGAGATGTTTAAATACCTCCGTGGCATAAATGTTCACGGAGAGAGCCTCTTTCAATTGAAAGCAAGTTCTGCTACGAGGGGACATGGGATGAGGGTGAAGGGAGATAGATTCAGGAGTGATATGCGGAAATATTTCTTTACGGAAAGAGTAGTGGATCCATGGAATAGTCTCCCAGTGGAGGTGGTAGAGATGAGGACAGTAACTGAATTCAAAAAAGCATGGGACAAACACAGAGGATCTCTAAAGGTAAAAAGGGGACTGTTGTAGTTGTTATGGAAGGACAGACTAGATAGGCCATGTGGTCTTTTTCTGTCGTCATATTTCTATGTTTCTATGATTAGGGAAGGCTAGGACTGGGAATGGACTGATCAATGGGGGGGTGGGACTGGTAATGTGCTGATAGGGGGGGTAGGACTGGTAATGGACTGATGGAGCGCTAGCACTGGAAATGAGCTGATCGGGGAGGTTAGGACTGGAAATGGGCTGATGGGGGGTTAGGACTGGTAATGGGCTGATTAGGGGAGCCTAGCACTGGTAATGGGGTTGAGGAGGGACTAGCACTGGAAATGAGCTGATTAGGGGAGGCTAGCACTGGTAATGGGGTTGAGGAGGGACTAGCACTGGAAATGAACTGATTAGGGGAGGCTAGCACTGGTAATGGGGTTGAGGAGGGACTAGCACTGGAAATGAGCTGATTAGGGAAGGCTAGGACTGGTAATGAGCTGATGGGGGGGTAGGACTGGTATTGGCTGATTAGGGGAGGCTAGCACTGGTAATGGGGTTGAGGGGGAACTAGCACTGGAAGCGAGCTGATTGGGGGGCTTCGACTGGGAATGGGCTGATTGTGGAGAGGGGAGGATAGAGCTGCTGGCCCTGGAAGAAAACTTGTGGCTAAGGCTACAAATGGGCTGATACGAGGGGATGGGAGAATGGAACTGGAAGAGAGTGGATCTGAGAGGGGCTGCCATGGTATTTGTACTAGAAGAGATGCTCAGTGGTGAAGGAGGGGGACTGGAAAGGAATGGACACCAGTGGCAGTCATGGGAATGCAAGTTGACATTGGAAGGTACTGAGAGTGAGGACTGGAAAGGGGCTGATACTGGGGATGGTTACTGGGACTGGAAATATTCTGATGGAAAGAAGTGAAAAAAAACGAAAGAAAAGATAAGAAATGGCAGATGGACCATAGACCACAGAAAGAGAGCTAAAAGAAGACAGGAAAGCAGAAGCCTCAGATCGGGACAGCATGATCAGAGAATAAACTGGTCAGACAACAAAGGTAGAAAAAATAATTTTAATTCATATTAGTGATTAGACTACAAAATCATCATGATTTTGAAATCAAATATTGTTACTTGTTATTGTGATTAATTATTGTGGTTTAAATAAGTAAATTTTATAAATAAAAACATATTGCAAAGGCCTATAATATATTAATAATTCAACAAATGATTACAGCGACAATGCGTTAACGGTAAAGGAAGAGAGATGCATTTGATTTTATCATTGGGGTCACCACAAGTTGACCAATAGTAAAAGGGGTCACGGTACAAAAATGGTTGAGAACCACTGGTCTATTTACTCTTGCACATTCTTTGCACTGTTTCTTCTTTCATTCATCTTCCTTTGGGGGGAAGTGGAGAAGTTGTCCTCTTCTTTCAGAGGGTCAGTTAATTTTCTACAGAGGTTTAGTGTTATATTTACTTGTTAGTATAGCTCAGTGGTTCTCAACCTTTTTGTACCGTGACCCCTTTTACCATTGGTCAACTTGAGATCTCCAGGAACAAGCAGGAATGAGTCTTCACATATGGGTATCGTCGGTACCGACGGAGCCTGCGTGGGAACGCTCCCCAGCGTCCAGAAAGAAAGCTTTTGGGAGCATCCCACAGCGCCTGCGCGCTGCCTTCCCGCCTTTCCTAACTGCCTCTCTCCAGTTCTTCTTTTCCGCGGAGCCAGCAGGTCGTGTTTCCTGTCACCGCTGAAGAATTTCTTATTTTCTTTTATTTTTCTTTAGTCGCGTGTCTGCCTTCTCGATTCCGCATCGGTACCACCGATCCTTTTTCTTTCTTTTAAAAAAAAAAACAAAAAAAAACCCTTCTACTCTTTTCAGTGCATTTTTCTTCTGGGGCCTTAGGCCTACAGATATATTTTTCCCTCATGGAAAAACCCGCCTCCGGGTTTAAGAAATACACAAAGTGCAGCAGCACTATTTCTGTCACTGACACCCATGACTGGTGTCTAAAATGTTTAGGTCCTGACCACTCCATTGCGGATTGTGAGTCCTGTTCCATGATGTCTAAAAGAGGGTTACAGAATCGGGCAGCAAAGCTCAGTACCCTGTTTCCCTCCGATGCAGCTTCAATGGCATCAACGTCTTCCAGGGCTTCTTCTTCATCCCATGGATCTCAGGTAACCAAACTTAAATCTGGCCGGTCCTCAAAGAGTTCATCTCCCTCTAAGTATCGAGATGCCCCCGGGCTTACTCTTGAGGATACTACACTGGAAAAATTACCCCGGTGGGAGGCTCTGGCTTCCAAAGCACTACCTATGGGGTCACAGGTTGACATCGATGGCTCGGCCTCGACCGATCACCTGTTACATTGTTCTGGGGTACCGGCAGTTTCTACCGGTACTGATATCCAGACATTGGTGGCGTCAATGGATCAGAATATTCTGACCATGCAGCGTGCCATCATGGCATTCATTCAAGCTGCAACGCCTACGGTACCGCAACAAACCTCGTTGTCGGTACCTGTACCGATTCCGGTACCGGACCCGATATCGGTCCCGATACCAGTACCGCTTGCATCGACATCAGCATCGACCGCAGCGGTACGCTATCCAGTGATGCCCATCAGTACCGACCCGGTACCGATTACTCCCGATGTCGATACCTCCTGGTACGCGTATCGAACTCTACGAGAGCATCCAGATAGTCGATACTTCGATTCCTCTGAAGACTCTGATTCTTCAGAGGCCTCAATTGAAGCATCGGGCATCCTTCCTCAGGAACCCTCTTCTCCAAAAAGGAGAATGTCTCCTCCTGAAGACTTGTCTTTTCAAGACTTCATTAGGGAGGTGGCCAAAGGCCTGTCCATCTCAGTGACCTCTGAGACTGAACCTAGAGCCAAAAAATTGGATATCCTACAATATCCTAAGGCTCCTAAAGAGGCAGCCACCTTACCAATACATGAGATTCTTTATGATCACATGCTGGGCATATGGGAGACTCCTCTTTCCACCTCCCCTCATTTCAGAAGGTTGGACACCATGTATTGTGTTCCTCCTTATCCTGGGTTTCATAAGACTCAGCTTCCTCACCACTCTATTGTGGTAGAGTCTGCTATGAAAAAGATCAAGAGTATAAAAAGGCACTCCTCTGCTCCTCCAGGAAGAGAATGCAGAACTCTAGATGCCTTTGGCAGGAAAATCTTCCAGGCCAGTATGCTTGTAGCCGGAATCAACTCCTATAGTCTCTATATGGGGATGTTTCTAAAAGAAGTTACAGATCATCTGCAAACCTTATCTCCTTTTATGTCAGAAAATAAAAGGGAAGAGTTTCTCACCTGGCTCAAACATGCCCAGGATATTTCCAAGTTTTCCAACCGTGCAGCCTTTGACTCTTTTGAAGGTGCCAGCAGAGCCTCGGCTATTGCCATAGGTGCACGCAGAGTTGCTTGGTTGCAAGCCTCTGATTTGGAATCCTGGATACAGGATGGTCTAGGTAACCTTCCCTGTACAGGCGAAAACCTGTTTGGCAAAGATTGGCAAGCAAAGGCCAACCAAATGGATGCTGAAAACTCTGCTTTAGATAGACTTTCAAAGTTTACTACTGCTCCTTTTAAAAAGAGGTTGTTCAAAAAGGGATCTTTCCCAAAGAAAGGGGAAATTTTCTTCTTATGGTCAGGCCTCTTCTCAAGGTCGTTTTGCTACAAAGAGACAGCAACAACCAAAACAGGCCAAAACCCAGGCTGCGAGGACTGCTACGGCCCAACAGCCTCAGCCTCCTCAGGGCCTTTGACTTTCTACTAGAGAACTTAGCCTTTCTGGCTCTAGAACATCCAGAGCCTCTCACCATCCCAGGAAGGTTAGCTCACTTTGCTCCCAGATGGGAACAAATCACAGCAGAGCAGTGGACCCTCTCCATCATAAAGGAAGGGTACAAACTTCATTTCTTAAACCTTCCTCCTCACACCATGGTGAAACAGTTCAATTCTCCAACATCTCTCCTCAACCTTCTAGGTCAAAAGATTTCTACCCTTCTTGCCCAAGGGGCAATAGAAGAAGTACCCCTTCTTCAACAGGGCTCAGGGTTCTACTCCACCTATTTTCTCATTCCAAAGAAAACGGGGGGCTACAGACCCATATTAGATCTCAGAGAATTGAACAAGTTTCTATGCAAGGAGAAATTCAAGATGACTTCTCTCGGAACTCTCCTTCCATACCTCCAAAGTCAGGACTGGCTTTGTTCTCTAGATCTCAAGGATGCGTACACCCATGTTCTCATCCATCCAACACACAGAAGATTCCTTCGGTTCCTTTACCAGGGAAAGCACTACCAATACAAAGTGCTTCCTTTCGGTCTGGCCTCTGCTCCAAGAGTGTTCACAAAATGCATGGAAGTAGTAGCTGCATTCCTGCGCACTCTAGGGATATTCGTATTCCCATATCTGGACGACTGGCTCATCCAAGCTCCATCCCAGTCAGAAGCCCAGACTTCCCTGGCCTGCACAAGGCGTGTTCTTCAGTATCTGGGACTGGTAATCAACATTCCAAAATCCCATTTCACCCCTACTCAGTCTCTAGAGTTCATAAGGGCCTTACTGGATACCACAACTGCAAGGGCCTATCTTCCCCAGGCACGTTGCCTACGCTTGGTGCAGTTAGCCTCCCAGATTCAGTTAAAATCCCATTTAACTGCTCGAGAGATGTTGCAACTCTTAGGCCACATGGCATCCACGGTGCATGTGGTTCCCTATGCTCGCCTTCACATGAGAGCAGCTCAGTGGACCCTATCCTCCCAATGGACCCAGGCATCAGGTTGCCTGTCAGACAAAATAGCAACCTCCAGTCGCCTTTTTTTGTCCCTCCACTGGTGGAAGTCCACTCAGAATCTGTTGCTGGGGTCCCCCTTTCAACAGGTGTTACCCCAAGCCACCCTTACAACAGATGCCTCTCCAAGGGGTTGGGGGGCTCATCTACAATATCTCTCAACCCAGGGCATCTGGTCTCCACAGGAGACATCTCTTCATATCAACCTCTTAGAGCTCAGAGCAATCTTTCTGGCTCTCAGAGTCTTCCACACACTGCTCAGCTACAAGACAGTCCTCATCCACACGGACAACCAGGTAGCCATGTTCTATGTGAACAAGCAGGGAGGGACTGGCTGTCTGTCGCTTTGCAACGAAACTCTGAGATTGTGGGCCTTCGCCAGAGAGCATCAAATCCTTCTCATGGCAGTATATCTTCCAGGGGTTCAAAACTCTTGGGCAGACAGACTCAGTCGAGTTCTGCTTCCGCACGAATGGTCCCTCCATGGGGACCAGATAGCCAAAATTTTTCGGATTTGGGGTACCCCAGACATAGACCTGTTTGCAAGTCCGTGGAATGCCAAACTTCCCCGGTTCTGTTCCAGGATTCCATGTCAGGGAGTTCAGGCCAGGGATGCCTTCCTCCTTCATTGGGGGCAAGACTTCCTCTATGCCTTTCCACCTATTCCCCTAATTCCCAAGACTCTGTTCAAGCTTCAGAGAGACAAGGGGACTATGATCCTCATAGCACCACTTTGGCCACGCCGGTACCCTCTACTTCTGCATCTCTCTCAAGCTCCCTCCCTAGACCTGGGGTCTGCTCCAGATCTCCTCTCCCAGGAGGAGGGAACCTTGTGGCACCCAAATCCTCAGTCTCTTCATCTCAGGGCCTGGTTGCTGAAGGCCTAGACCTTCAAGATTTACAACTTTCTCAGCAAGTGAAGGATATCCTTCATGCTTCCAGAAAGCCTTCCACCAGACGTTCATATGCTTTTAAATGGAAAAGGTTTTCCATTTGGTGTGCAGAGAAGGGTCGCAACCCTCTTGCAATACCTTTGCATTCTTTACTAGACTATTTGCTGCATTTATCCCATGCAGGCCTTAAAACAAATTCAATCAGAGTCCATTTGAGTGCTATTGCAGCATCCCTTAAGCCTCTCAATGGACAACCTATTTCCTCTCATCCTCTTATAGCAAGATTCATGAGAGGCCTTCTTTTGACTAAACCTCCCATTAGACCACCTCCAGTGGCATGGGACTTGAATCTGGTTCTTGGCCAGCTTATGAAGCCACCCTTTGAACCCTTAGCCACTACCTCCTTAAAATTCCTTTCCTGGAAGGTTATTTTTCTCATTGCAGTCACCTCAGCTCGCCGTATCAGTGAGTTGCAAGCTTTAGTGGCTAATCCTCCTTATACAAGGTTCCATCATGACAAGGTAGTCCTCAGAACTAATCCACACTTTATGCCTAAAGTGGTCTCACCTTTTCATCTGAACCAGGAGGTGTTTTACCTGTCTTTTTTCCAGGACCTCATGCATCAAGTGCAGAGAGGAATCTTCATACCCTGGATTGTAAAAGTGCACTTGCTTTCTACTTAAACAGGACACAGCAACATATAAAGTCCTCTCAACTTGTTGTTGCTTTTGATCCTTCTCATTTAGGACTTCCAGTCTCTAAGAGAACTCTGTCCAATTGGATTGCTCAGTGTATTTCCTTCGCCTACCAAAGTAAGAACCTTTCTCTGGAGGGCCATGTCACAGCTCACAATGTGAAGGCCATGGCAACCTCTATGGCTCATCTAAGCTCTGTGTCCATCGACCAAATCTGTCGAGCGGCCACCTGGGCATCGGTTCATACCTTCACAGCCCATTACTGCTTGGACAAGGACTTCCGCCGGGATGCCTTGTTTGGTCAGGCTGTTCTCAACTCCTACCCTCCATCCCTGACTGGATGCCTGAGATTCATGGGTAGAGGTAGAGCCCTTCCCAGGGACTCACAATCTGGGTGATCTCCCAGGCATCTCTAGCTGGGGAGTCCCCATATGTGAAGACTCATTCCTGCTTGTTCCTGGAGATAGCACAGTTACTTACCTGTAACAGGTGATCTCTGGGAACAGCAGGAATAAGTCTTCACAACCCACCCACCTCCCCTAGGAGTTGTATCTCTCTATCTATCTTTCCTTTCCTCTCTCTCTTTGTCTCAGCTTTAAAACTCGAACTGGAGAGAGGCAGTTAGGAAAGGCGGGAAGGCAGCGCGCAGGCGCTGTGGGATGCTCCCAAAAGCTTTCTTTCTGGACGCTGTGGAGCGTTCCCGTGCAAGCTCCGTCGGTACCGACGATACCCATATGTGAAGACTTATTCCTGCTGTTCCCAGAGATCACCTGTTACAGGTAGGTAACTGTGCTTTATCCTCCTTATCCTTTGGGAGTTCACTTTGATGTGTTGGGACCCTCCCTCCCTCCTAGATTCGTTCTTCTTATCTTCGTTCAATCCCGTACTTGCCATCCCTACTATTCCCTTCACCACCCCCATGGTTGATCTAACTTGGGTTCCCTTCCCCTACATTGGTGAGGGATTGTCTAATGACTCAATGTTTTATTCTCCACTAACCCTACAGTCCCCCCTCCTACCGCTTACCTTCACCCCACCTCCCTTCCCTTAGCTCAAGTCTCAACCCCTTCAAACCATTGTCCTCATGCACTCCTTTTTTATCTATAAATTAACTGCTTATAACAGTATCATACATTACACTACTGTTCCACTATTAACAGCTCAGTCTTTTATCCGAGGCTCTGATATCCTCATCATGTACAGCTCCCATTGCAGCCTTTCGCTGAGTAAATGTCCTTCAGGTGGTGTAGCAGGCCCACTCCCCACCCCCGCACCCCCCATCCTATCATCTTCTGTCCTGGCCTTATGTTTTCTCCATCTGCCCATACTGGGCTGCACTGGTCTTCAACTTCAAATCTTGAGGGTCGCACAACCTCTGCTCTTATCTAGGGCCCAGTGAGTAGCCCAGTGCTCTTATTTAGGGCTCTTTCACAAGTGTTACTGCGAGAGTCATTCCTTACAGTTTCTAATCCACCATTCTTCTGTGGAATGTCGTCGATACCACTCTAGGGGGAGTTGCAGCTACTCAGGCTAATTATTCCATCAGTTCGGGAGGGGGGTGGGACAACACCTAGTTGTATCCATGACCATGCCAAACTGCAATTTTTTTGGGGTGTCGCAGACTGTAGATTGCATGGGAGTTAAGGCCCCCGCTGAATGGCTTTGCAATCCCTGTACATATGTCATTGCCAACTCTGCTGTTTCAGAAGTCTGGGGGATACCATTATGGAGCATCCAGAGTCTTGCCGGATATCGAACTGAAAATTTAATGCCCAACTCTATTAGCTTTTGACAAACTCCTGAATATGCCCTGCGTTTTTGACTTAGAGCTGATTGAATAGTCCTGATACGCTTTTATCTTCAGCCTTTCATGTTGAATCGGGCCGTTTGCACGCACTGCACGCAGAATTTTATCTTTCTGGGCATAGTTGAGAAACTGTGCCAGTACCACACATGGTCGTTGTTCTGTGCCCCTTGTCAGCCTGACCCTGTGAGCTCGCTCAATCTGCACAACTCCACAGTCCTCCCTCAGGGTCAGGGACAAAGGTAAAATGGTTTCCAGGTTTCCTTTAACTGCTGGTCTTTGATGGACTCAGGAACGCCCAGAAACCTTAAATTATTTCTTCCTCAGTTCTTGAGGTCCTCTAATTTTTTGGCATGCTTTGATATTGCCTGTTGCAGTGCTACTGTTCCTATGGCATCTTCCACATGGGCAATGCACTGCTCAACCTCGGAAAGCCTGCAAATGACTGCTGCATGCTGTTCAATTTCCCTGTGACCTGATCAAATTTGGCTTTTAATGCTCCCACCCCTGCAGTTGTTACCTCCTCTACCAGGGCTGTTTGTTCTATGGCAGCAGGGGAGGCGGGAGACTCCGCCATTTTAGCTGCGGCCGGGCAAGCCGCCTTCCTCTTTCCTTGTGGATTTCATTGCACAAGTTCTCTGCTAAAGTTTTCTGCTTACCCGCACGGATGTTGGGGTGTTCCCCTGTATTTCCCTTGTTCGGGTACATTCCCAATTTAATTTTGGTTCTTTGTAAAGGTTTGGGAAGGAAGGAGGTCCCAGGACGAGAGCAAAAACGTCCGCTCTCCTCAACACATCACATAATCTCCCCATTCCTCTTTAATGGGCAGCATTGACTCCCAATTTCTTCCCATATTAAATTTGACTTGCTTATGCTGGCTCATCGTGCTTTTTACACAGGATTTCCCATTTACCTCGGCTCTCTTCTGACCCCCTACACCCTATCAAGAACATTAAGATCCTTTCAAGGAAATTATCTGGCCTGGCAAAACAAAGCTCCAGTTGGCATTCTTTCAGAATGCTGCCTTTAGTTATCAGGTGCCACATCTATGGAACTCTGTCCCATAGGATCTCCGGATGAAGTTTTCTTTTAATAAGTTTAAAAGAGGACTTAAAACATGGCTCTTCAGTGAGGCTTTTTAACTACTTTTAAATCCTGGTTTTAATGAAACAGAGTCTCCCTTTTCCTTTTGTCTCATCACGCAAAATTGTTGTTACTTGTTAAATTGTTTTGCTATTCCTTCTTACCTTATTGTATCCTTGTCTGGATTTTGTGGTTTTCATTTGTCCTGCTATTGATGCAGTGGGTTTACCTCCTTTATTATTGTAAACTGCCATGATGTGATTTTATGAATGGAGGTATATGAAATCTCTAAATAAATAGATATATGTTTACAGCTGCCTGGGAGCAGGTGGAAATGTATGTATTTTACAAATGTGCAGAAATTGACTCCACCACACTTGCCCAAATTCCTCCTCAGAACACACCCACATTGCAAAGCACATGCATTCTTGTCACTACGTGTACCTATTCATGTGTGGTAATCTCACAAGAGGCAGTTTACACGCGTGAAGGCCAGTTTTAGATAGGTCATGAGATGGAGATATCCAGGGCGAAACATGCACAATTCCACCAGTATTTCACAAAGGCTCTGCCAAATGCCGGAGCCTTTTGTGAATACATATAAGGACAGGCGTATGGATGTACAGAGATGCACCATTGGAGGAGCCATTTTAGAAACTGACAGGTGGGGAAAATGAGTGCCACAGACTCAGCAGCCTTAGAAGGATTGCCAGCGATGGGAGGCCATGATCATACAACTGGAACCCCAAGGGCTACAAGATGCTGAGTGTAAGTTCCAGTAACAAGACCACAGGCAGCAGAAAAAGCTTGCACCGTCTCCCCCCAGAGGAGCCCATTTGACCAGCCAGAGGTGTGTCTTATTAGTGGCAGTGTATAAGGAAGCCTAGTCTGACACACCTTTTTAGATACTAGGCGAACTTTTGAGGCAGAGGGGAAGTGAAGGTGATTTCCGTGGATGTGTACGTAGATAATGAAAGAGTCAGAGAACAGACAGTGCATCTTCTGGAATCTGTAGGACATCGGTTATAATGTATAACCAGTGACTATACAGCCTAATGCCTGAAGATAGCATCATGTACAAAACTCAGTATACAACACTTGTGGCATATGAGGCGGTGTGTGTCTGTGACCAAAATCAAACCGTCTAAGGTTGTGCCTGAAAAACAGATAGCTCTGCAATGAGGGCTCATAGGATGAAGGTAAAAGGGGATAGACTCAGGAGTAATTTTCAGAAATATTTCTTTATGGAAAGAGTAGTAGATGTGTGGAATAGTCTTCCAGTGGAGGTGGTAGAGAAGAAGACTGTATCTGAATTCAGAAAAGCATGGAAAAAAAAGGAGCTGTAAAGCTTGGTAGTTGTTATAGAAGGGCAGCCTGGATAGGCTGCCCTTTCAGGCTCTTTGAGGTTGCTTTTAGGTCCTGATGCCTTTCACTCACTTGTTCTCGACTTATGTGCAATGACAAGAACACGTAGACTTGTGAAGGCACATTTTAGATATGACATCCAAGTGCAAATGTTTCAAAAAATTCCAGGCACATCCATGTCTGGGCAAGATCTCAGAAACGTGGACGCATCCAATATGGATGTCGTCGGGGAGAGATATATAGATGTTCTCGCAATGGTATTCCAGCCAGGGATGGTCTCAGCCTGCCATTCTGCTAGCAGAGATGTTGGCAGTGTGAAAACCTTAAAACTGTTTTCCCCCAATACCTATTAATTGTCTTTACAGTTGTGGCCCGTACTAGGGATATTAGAATACTAGACCCTCAGAATGTTTTATTGGTAAAACGAGCCCTTTTCCAATGCTTCTTTGTGCCTAGGAGCAGATATAGACCTGGATGGCTGAGAGTGGAGATGTGCCGCCCATTTCTGAAATCAGGTGTGCATATCTAAGGTCTTCGGTATGCCCTGGATATGTTGCCACCACACCCCGATCTTAGATGAACGTCCCCACACTGGAGATGTTTCTCTAACCATTTTGTAAAATGACTCTGGTCTCTGTTATTTGGATATCTGCGTATCTGTTTTCAGATGTCCAAAGCAGCAATAAAGATTCTAACATGACCCCCTTAGGCAACTTGTGTGCATAGGTGTGTTTGGCAGTAGATTTTGGGTGGTATGGGCCGAGTTGTGATTTAAGTGCATATTTTATAAAAATGTACGTATGCTTTACACACAAATGTTAACACCTGCTCCTGAGCAATGTCTGCAGTTTCAGTTTTGGTAGGCAGGTGCTAAATGCAATAAATAATAATTTTATAAAAATGCATAGGCCCATCTGTCTTATTAAAAAAGTTTGAAATAGGCACCTACTTGGCTTTCACACAGAGGTAGCTTGTTATAAAATTACCCTCCATGCAGGTACACGTGTCTTTTATAAAATACAAACATCTATTGCAACTCCGCCCCGGGTCCAAACTCAACAACTGGTGCTTTGTCTAATTACCCCTCCACATGCAGAAAATGCTTTATAATACAATCCCCATAGAGCGGATTTGTCATAAGATATGCCGTGCTGGGTCAGGCTAAAGTTCCTTTAAACGCAGCATCCTGTCTCCGGAAGTACTTGGCGAATCTCAAAGAATAGGTCCATTTTCTGCAGTTTCCTCCCAGGCATGAATCACTGGTAACATTTTGAGGTCTACTTGCCTAATAATTGTGTATGGCCTTCTCTAAGAATTTGTTCACACTCCTTTTAAAACTAGCTATATTGTATGCCTTGATCACATCCTCTGGCAACACAGTCCATGCAGATTATTTGTTGAATGAAAAAATATTTTCCTCCAATTAATTTAAAGGCATAACTAACTCCTTTCTATTTACCTGTTCCACCCCACTCATGATTTTGTAAACCTCTCTTTTCCTCCCTCTGTCATCTCTTTTTCCAAGCTAAAAAGCCCTGATCTGTAAAGCCTTCCTTCATAAGGGAATCATTCGCTTTATCAAATGTGCTGTCCTCCTTTGTACTTTTTTCAGTTCTACCAAATCTTTTTTGAGATGGGGCTACCAGAACAGCAACAATATTGAATAAGTGATCATATCATCAATCTGTAGAGGCATTATAATATCTTGCATTTTTAAATCACCCATTCCTTTCTGAATAATTCCTAACCACCTATTTGCTTTTTTGACTGCCACTTACATGTGACCTGATGCACTCAGGGGCCACTTTAAAGGAGCCAGAAGTTTTCTATTAGTCAAACACACCCCTGATCCCAGCTCCTCCCAATAGAAATGCCATTGCCCCCTTTCCTCCTGCCAAGAGACCTCTTGGCCTCTGAAGACACCCACACTCCCCAGAACAGCCCTCATTGTTTTTTATATATATATATATTTTTAGGTGGAAACATCTTTAATATAGAGCATGTATTCTTGTAACTTATTTATTCATGTACACCACCCTCGTATTTACTTAAGAACACAAGATATGTCATATTGGGTCAGACCAGGGGTCCATCAAGTCCAGTATCCTGTTTCCAACAGTGGCCATGCCAGGCCCCAAGTACCTGTTGGGTTCTAAAAGGTAGACACATTCCATGCTGCTTGTCCAAGGAGTAAGCAGTGGATTTCGCCAGTCCTCTTTAAGAATGGTTTATGGACCTTTCCTCCAGGAACTTGTCCAAACTGCTTTTAAGCATAGCTACACAGCTTTTACTACATCTTCTGGCAACAAATTCCAGAGTTTGATTGTACATTGAGTGAAAAAATATTTTCTCTGTTAGTAACAGGCAGGTTTTATCATCAAGAGCATGGAAATCACCAGAGCAATAAAAGAGGGGCGTTCTGCTATAATATGACCTAAAATTCATAAGGACGCCTCACATGCACGGCCAGAGACAGAGGGAGGAAGCAGCAGCACAGGCAGGAAGAGCGGTAGATCAGAGGAAATGTATTAGCTGTTCCTAAGGGGCTATTAAGCCATTCAGGAGGAGAGAGCGGGAGCAGTGAGTTGAGGAATGTATGCGTTGGCTTAATGCAAGCTAATTTTCAAGTATTAATGCCCTCATCTTTTGTACTGGCTCTTAAATATTTTTGTGATACAGCTTAAATAATGTGCTTTTGCAAAATGCAATGTGTGCCTTTGAGTCAATGCTGCCTCCTGATGACCCAGCAGCTGCTGGGTTTTCTTGGCAGCATGACCAAAAGTAGATTGCCAGGCCTTTCCTCCAAGGGAATGGAGGGTTAAATGACTTACCCTTGGCTAAAAGGAGTGCTAGTGGCAAACAAACCCTGGTCTCCTGTTTACCAAGCCAGTGCTCCAACCATTAGGCTACTTCTCCACTGCTTTTAGATATCTAGAAATTGCATACACTGCGAGTACAGCAGATTACCAGAATTTTCCATGGGGCAGCCCTCCCTCCCCCCTCCCCGACACACATATGGCCGGGAAACAGCACAAGCACTGGCAAGTCAAATGCAAGACATTGATAAGGGAGAATTTGAGAAGAAGCTTGCTGCGGAAGCAAAAACACAAAATAAAGACTTTTTTCAAGTACATTCGTAGCAAAAAACCTGTGAGAGAGTCAGTTGGTCCATTAGATGATAGAGGGGTTAAAGGGGCACTAAGAGGCGACAAGGCGATAGCGGAGAGACTGAATGAATTCTTTGCTTCGGTCTTTACTGAGGAAGATGTAGGGATGTTACCCATGACTGAAGTGATATTTAAAGGTGCTGAAGAATTGAAGGAAATATCGATACATCGGGAAGATATATTACAACTATTAGATAAACTGAAGAGTAGCAAATCACCTGGGCCAGATGGTATACATCCAAGGGTGTTGAAAGAACTGAAATATGAGATAGCAGACCTGCTATTAGTAATCTGTGAATTTTCATTAAAATCATCTGTAATACCTGAAGATTGGAGGATCGCCAATGTAATGCCAATTTTTAAAAAGGGTTCCAGGGGTGATCTGGGAAACTACTGACCGGTGAGCCTGACGTCAGTACCGGGAAAAATGGCAGAAACCATCATAAAGAACAAAATTACTCAGCAGGTGGATAGTCATGGCCTAATGGGAGACAGACAACATGGCTTAGACAAGGAAGATCTTGTCTTACTAATCTGTTATGTTTTTTTGAAGGTGTGAATAAACAGGTGGACAAAGGTGAGTTGGTTGATATAGTGTATCTGGACTTTCAGAAAGCCTTTGACAAGGTCCCTTCATCAGAGACTTTTGGCAAAACTAAAGAGTCATGGGATAGGAGGCAGTGTACTATTGTGGATCAGTAACTGGTTAAAAGATAGAAAGCAGAGGGTAGGGCTAAATGGCCAATTTTCCCAATGGAGAAAGGTGAATAGTGGTGTACCCCAGGGATCTGTGCTGGGTCCGCTGCTTTTTGACATATTCATAAATGACCTGGAAAAGGGAATAATGAGTGAGGTTATCAAATTTGCAAATGACACAAAACTATTTAATGTTGTTAAAACCCAAGAGGGTCTTGATAAATTGGAAGACTGGGCATCAAAATGGCAGATGAAATTTAATGTGGACAAATTCAAAGTTATGCAACTCAAACCAATTAGTGTAAATCCTAACCTTAATCCCAGTTCTCCCTCTGACCTCCCCCATCCCCCCTCAAATGTGCCCTACTCAATGTGTGCTCAGCTAGAAATAAGATCCCCTTAATTGCTGACCTTATATTTGATTATGACCTTGATATACTTTGCCTCACCGAAACTTGGTTCCAAGACTCCGACATGGTCCTAATAAACCAACTATGCCCCAAAGCATACTCAATCAACGTATGCAACAGAACAAATGGCAGAGGAGGAGGTGTAGCTGTTATATCAAGATCCCACTTGCAACTCTCTACAGTCGAATCCACCTCTACCTCAGGCATGGATTCCATTAGAGTCTCCAACACTACTCTCGCTCTCCACCTTTTATACAGAGCACCCCTATCTGACTCAACTGATCTCTCCACGATCCTAGACACAGCCTGCTCCCCCCAACCTGCCTCACGCCCTCTTATAATCTTAGGAGACCTAAACTTACACTCTACAACTCCAAAACAATCTCTAAGCAATGAACGCTCTCCACTTCGCCCAAATACTTGAACAACCTACACACTCCAAAGGAAATATCCTTGATCTAATATTTATCCCACAACACTCATTATCCTCCAATCAGGTCCTACACACTATTCAACCTCTACCCTTGTCGGATCATGCTCTCATCCTCTTCTCCGTCCCCTACTCCACTCACAGAAGACAACTACCTACCCATCCTCAACATACCCGTAAATTTAAACAATTCAACGCAGCCAACTTTCTAGAGCAAATAATCCCATCTCTTGATCTACTAAATAGTATGAGCCTGAACCAAGAGTCCCACATCTCTAAATGGAATGAAATCCTATCTACAGCCTCTCTACTCCTACCTAAATAATTTCCTCAAAAGCACCGCAGAAGAGCCCCCTGGTTCTCTACAAACCTGAGAAACCTCAAAAGAGAGCTTAGACCTCTTGAACGTAAATGGAGGCTCTCTCGAGACCCTAATGCACATATCGCCTACACAAATAAACTCCAAGCCTACTGCTCCGAAACCCTCAACCATAAAAGAGAATATAATGAAAATATCATCCAATGGTCACTTAATAAACCCAGAGAGCTATTCTCCATTGCCAAATCCTTAATAAATGAAACCCTACATCAGGACCAGCCACCAAAAATATCTGCACAAACTATAGCTAACCACCTTATCTCTAAATTCCTCCCACCCACCTCAACCAATAATCCCCAACCTATTGCTGACTGCAGCTCCCAACTGCATGAGCCTACTCACTTAAACACATGGAATGAATTTGATCCCCTCACACTAGATAACATAACTAATGTTATCAAAGATCTAAATGCCTCTACCTCTGCCCTTGACCCTTGCCCTGTCCCCTGGATCAAATCTACTAGAAGTTCCATCAGCCCCTACATTCTACATATTGTACAATCCTCCCTCCTGACAGGTTCTGTACCACCTCCTCTTAAGTGTGCCACGATCCGTCCAATCCTAAAAGGATCCAAACTTGACCCCACTTCCCCTACTTCCTATAGACCCATCTCTAGTATCCCCCTCCTTGCAAAGATAACCGAAAAGCTAGTCCAAACCCAACTTCAGAACTATATTGATGATCACTCTCCCCTTGATTTATTCCAACATGGTTTCAAAAAGAACCATGGAGTTGAAACCCTCCTTACCTCCCTACTAGATTCCTTGTACCTGCACACCCAGAATCCTACCCAAGGATGCCTACTTATATTCCTTGACTTATCCACTGCTTTTGACTCCCTTCCCCACCATCAACTCCTAAATAGACTCCATGATATAGGACTGAGAGGCACAACCCTAAGCTGGTTCCGCTCCTGCTTAGATAACAGAACACAAGAGGTCCGTATTGGAAATGATACTTCCGTTCCATTTATCCTAAAACAAGGTGTACCCCAAGGATCTAGTCTATCAGCTCTACTATTTAACATCTTCCTTCAACCTGTCTGCAAGATTTTCCAAATCTATGGAATTCAGTACCAATTATATGCGGATGATATGATGTGCTTTGCCCCATTTAACCTTATAAACCCCAGTTTTACCAAGCTAAGTGAATGTGTAGCTAGCCTAAAATCTTGGCTCTCCCAGCACAAACTCCTAATTAATCAATCCAAAACTGAGGTTCTTCAAGTATTTTCCAATGCCACATACACCCCACCTCCAACCCTTACTATTAGTGATCTCTCACTCACTATAAAAAAACAAGTGAAATATCTTGGTAGTATCCTTGACCAGAACTTCTCCTTCACTGATCAAATAAAGAGAACCTCTAATACAATATACGCAAAGTTATGTACCCTTCGGAACCTCAAACCTCTCTTAAGCCCTGACTTCGTACTGTCTGTCAGGCCCGTACAATCCCTTCTCTTGATTACTGTAACCTTATCTACCATGGCCTTCCCAAAAACAGCATACATCTGCTCCAACTAGCCCAGAACACGATAGCTCGGCTTATAACCAACAACCCCAGACGATCCCACATCACACCAGTCCTATATGATCTCCACTGGCTCCCCATTCAATACAGAGTTAAATTCAAGGTACTTACCCTTACACATAAAATCATCTCCAATGAGTCAGCACCATGCCTCTCCCAACTCCTTCCCTCCATCAATAACACAAGATCACGCTGCTCCATTACCAAAAACCTGCTGACCATCCCAACAAATAAAAGATATAGCAAACAATCTACTAGTAACAGGGCCTTCTCCCTCTATGCCCCATCCTTATGGAATGCCCTTCCTCATGAGCTGCAAAACTGTTCAGACCACTCCAAGTTCCGAAAGAAGTTAAAAACTCATCTCTTCCTCGAACATTTTTCCCTACCACCTTAGTACTTAGCCCTCTGCCTCCACTTCTTCACCCCTGCCTTTTCAAAATCTATCATGCTACCATGTGGTATTCCTGTATGTACCTATGTAAATAGTTGATCATTATAAATAGTTTCATATTTTCTACATTTTTTACACTTGTATCCTTGTTCTATGTAAGCAGTTGAAATATACTGCCATGTAAAGTTCTATGTAAACCGTTTTGAATTGCAGAAAGACGGTATATAAAAATTGTTAAATAAATAAATAAATGCACTTAGGGAAGAACAACGAAAACTATGGTTACACGATGCAAGGTTCCACATTAGGAACCACCACCCAGGAAAAAGATTTAGGCGTCATTGTGGATAACATGTTAAAACCATCGGCCCAGTGTGCAGCGGTGGCCAAGAGAGCAAATAGAATGCTAGGTATGATAAGGAAAGGAATGGAAAATAAAACAAAAGATATTATAATGCCTCTCTATCATTCCATGGTGAGACCACACCTTGAATATTGTGTGCAGTTCTGGTCACCGTATCTTAAAAAGGATAAAGCGTTATTAGAAAAGGTTCAGAGAAGAGCCACCAAAATGGTAAAGGGGATGGAAGGATACTCCTATGAAGAGAGGCTAAAAAGGTTAGGGCTCTTTAACCTGGAAAAGAGACGGCTGAGGGGAGATATGATAGAAGTCTATAAATTAATGAACGGAGTGGAACGGGTAAACGTAGATCGATTGTTTACGTTATCAGAACATAGAACGATTAGGGGACATGCAATGAAGCTACAGGGTAACCTATTTAAGACTAATAAGAGAAAATATTTTTTCACTCAACGTGTAATCAAACTCTGGAATTTGTTACCGGAGGATGTAGTAAAGGCTGTTAGTGTAGCTGGGTTTAAAAAAGGTTTGGACAAGTTCCTGGAGGAAAGGTCCATATATCATTATTATGAAGGGACCCAGGATATCAATGCTTGACCCAGTACAAGCATTGTGGAACCTGTGTCTTTTGGGGAAACTGCTAGGTACGTATGACCTAGATTGGCCACTGTTGGAAACAGGATACTGGGCTTGATGGACCTTTGTCTGACCCAGTATGGCATATCTTATGTTATGTTCTTATTCACTGAAAACCAGTATAAGGGGGGACAAGTGTCCCAGATTCACTCATTTGAAATCTAGTAACCTTATCTGCAGCAGCCCTGGCCTGATGTCACTGCTGTTCTAACTGCTCACTAAATAAACTCCAGATTTTCAGGCCAAATTGCTGGGGCCTTTTAATACATTCCAGGGGGTCACCAGATGAAATTATCTGATATAGAGTTATTTCTTTTAACCGGAACAATGCCATACTGAAAGAGGCAAGTTCTATTTACATCTGTTGATTGTTGCTATGAGCAGCTCACAGTGACTTATATCAAAATACAATAATATTTTAGCTAAAAATACCATAAACATGTAAATCCTACTTGCATCTTTAATTTGTAGTCAAAGGAAATAGTGCAGGAATGTAGCCACCAGTAAGCCTGAAGAGGCCTAGGTCCTTCTACTTGCATCTCGGGCCCCTGCAATTTCCATGGCTTCCCCTGATTTGCAGCTGGCCTGGTGTGCATGTCCCATTCATTATCTTGTAGGATGTGCCATCCATGAGGTTTCAACATGCACACTATGCCAGCTATAAATCGGGGGAAGGAAAGCAAAGCTGCCACTGAATGAATAAGGGCCATGCTAATGTTAAACCTGCCCTCCTCCCCCCCCCCCCTCCAGTATTGCTTTCTGGTTATGCCGTTGACATAGTGAATTCATGGCTATGTCAGAAAATGTCATAGCATATATTATAATACAGAGTTAAGGCTTACATTATGCAGTCATACAGGGTCTTCTTTAAGTTGGAGGGGGATTAAATGCAGGTGCAGTGTTAATTGATAACCTGTTGCCACCATGTTTTCCTTTTGGCCAGGCCCACAAATGACCCCAACAGCTTTCCTCAAAATTATATGAGGAGGAGGATGAGCTTGTATGCCCAATCCAGTTCCCTCATCCTGCTGCCAGTCTGGGCCACAGGGCCATTTAAGGGGCTGGCATGGAGTCTGGTAGAGTCATGCCTTTCACAAAGCAATTTATTTTTTATTTTTTAAGTGCCTTCAAGTCAGTGCTTACTTTAGTTACCCAGCAGCCTCTGGGTTTTCTTGGCAAGGTATGACTGGAAGTAGATTGCCAGGATTTTTCTTCCAAGACATAGAGGATAAAGTGACATGCCCAAGGCCACAAGGCGTGACAGTGGGAATGAGATCTGCTGGATAGCGGGCTGTTGCCCTAACCACTAGGCTGCTATTCCTTGCCAAACAATTTATTTTTTAATATAAACAAGGCTATCGGAAGAGGAGGGTGAGAAGTGTGATGGCAATGTGCCAGGCTGAGGGTGCCACTGACCTTTGGTAGAGGAATGGCACCAGTGCATGATGTTGCTGCCACTGTTACAGCAACAGTACCAGATATAGATTTTGCAGAACTTTGGGAGTGACACTGCAACCCATGACTGCCAGGAACACTAGTTAGCTTAGTGACAGACCTGCATAAGTCTGTCTTATCTGATAAATGCTCATCTGTTTCCACCTTCTAATAAATGTCATTCCATTTTTAATCAAAATTTGAGTATTGACTGCTTTATTCACCAAGAAAAATGTTTGATAAATAAAATGCAAAAAACAGACATCAAGCAAGAATACCATCAATTTCCAGTTAATTAAATTGTATAATGGCACTATGACTTCCTTAACTTGGTGCTTACCAATAGTGAAAGTGTTTCTGATGTTATAGTTGGAGATCATCTCGCATGCAATGATCACCAGATGGTGTAGTTAAGTTTTAGGACTAGGGCTGATAAAATCCATTCTAAAGTGAGGGTCTTAGACTTTAGGAAAACTAATTTTGCCAAGATGAGCCATTATCTCAAGGAGTCATTAGCGGAATGGGAACAGCTGGAGAATGTTGAAAAACAGTGGGCAAAACTGAAAGGGGATATTTTAAGGGCAACCAACCTTTTTGTTTGAATGGTAAATAAATGTAAAAGGAAAAGGAGGCCGCTATGGTTCTCAAAAGAAGTAGCTGAAAAGGTGACGAAAAAGAAGGCCTTCATGAATACAAGAGATAATAGAGAGAGGAAAACAGTATTCTATATTTGGAAAAACTTAGAGAAACTAGCAAAGTAGTCAGGAAAGCAAAGATACAAAATGAAGAAGTAGTAGCCAGTGCAATAAAATAGGGGGATAAGGCCTTTTTCAGATATGTTAGTGAGAGGAGGAAGGGCAAAAGTGGTATTGTCAGACTCAAGGGTGAAAGGGAGGAATATGCAGAAACTGATGAGGATAAAGCGGAATTGCTTAACAAATATTTCTGTTCTATGTTCACAGATGAAGAAGGGCCAGAGCAGGACCTCCAGAAAACACCCAGAAATACAAACAGAAGCGACTGCGATCTCGAACAATTTTCAGAAGACTGTGTTCATGAGAAACTCGCTAATCTAAAAGTAGACAAAGCTATAGGTCTGAGAATACTGAAGTAACTGGGGGATGTTCTAGCAGCTCCACAAACTGATCTTTACAATGCCTCTTTGGAGTCGGGAGTGGTGCCAGAGGACTGGGGAGAGGCACGTGTGGTCCCTTTACACAAAAGTGGAAGTAAGGATGTAGTTGAAAACTACAGTCTGGTTAGTATACATCTGTGGTGAGTAAACTATTGGAAACGCTGCTGAAAGAAAAAATAATGAGGCTTCAGCAGTACAACAGATTACTAAATTCAAGGCAGCATGGATTTACCAGAGGCAGGTCTTGTCAGACAAATCTAATTTATTTCTTTGACTCAGAGTTGGACTGAGGGAGAGCCCTAGATGTGGTGTATTTATTTATTTATCAATGCTTATTTCCAGTATATCCTGCTAGACTAGTTCAGACAAGTCCCCCTACCAGCAGATGTCTGAGACAGAGACAAATAAAAAAATACCAGTAGCCTGATAGGCTGTTCCCTGGTATTCTCCAGGACCAAGCAGGAAGTCAGTCCTCACATATGGGTGACATCGACGTCGATGGAGCCCTTGCGGAGCATTTCCCCAGCTTTCCATGAAAGCCTTTGGGAATGCAGGCATGCATGCGCAGTTCCCTTCCCGCCTAAAGGTGCCATTTTGCTCAGTCTCTCGTTTTCCGGGAAGCCCTCCAGACGTGCGTCCTAGTCATCCCGGAAAATTGTTTGACTTTTTGCGATTCTTCGCTATTTTTTCTTCTCCGGTTCGAAACCGGTTCCCCTCCTGCCGGGTTCGGTACACCGGTATCGAGCCCGATCTTCTTTTTTCGGTTTTTGCCCTTAGTGGCTGACGTTCGCGCCCTTTTTTCATTTTCCCTGGAAGGCCGGTCCTTTGACCTCGCGGGGACTATTTTTTCCCCGATGGCTTCCAGCGGTTTTAAGAAGTGTGATCGGTGCAAGAAACTGATGTCTCTCACCGACACACACGATTGCTGCCTTCGGTGCCTCGGTCCTGATCACGACCCTAAGACGTGTGGACCATGTGGGAAAATGTCTTCCAAGGCACTGCGAAGTCGTCAGCACCAAAAGAAAGGCTTTTTTCTGACTCGACCTCCGGTCGGACCCCGACCTCGTCTGAGGCCTCGACATCTCGGGCGTTGGATCCCGAGCACCGTCGTGGCTCCTCGGACAGGGGGTCCCCCGACCGGGAACGCAAGAGGAAGAAGCGGCTCGTGAGGGCGTCGTCGGAAGACGTCCCAGGTTCCTTGAGAGCTCGGTCTCAGACCCCTGACCGTCGCCCTGCGCCTGTGGAACAGGAGAAGCCTTCCAAAGTTCCTCGACTGGAGCCGGAGTCTGCTAGACACGTAAGCCCTGTAGTCCTCATGGACTCTCCTCCCAGGGAGCCGATGTCGGGCCCGGCGCTGCCGGGGCCCGAGTCGGGAGCTGCTGAGTCTCCTGAGCTGAGTCTCAGGTTGACAGCCTTGGAGAGCAGACTGTCTGCCTTCATGGAACAGCAGCGGGCACTGATGGCCAGCCTGTCTGGCGCATCTGCCCCGACCACCGGGACATCAACATCGAAGTCGACCCCGGAGACCGAGCCGATACTCGAGGCCATAAAGGCTCGAGGTCGACCTCGGTCGCAGTCTCCCTCGACCTCCCGTTCGGGACTGAGGGCGTTGACACCAGCGCCTTCGGCGTCGGGGCGGGTGCTCGCAGGCCCCGCGAGGTCGGACCCCGATTCCTCATCGGACGAGTCCGCATGGGAGACGGAGGACGAGGAGTCCCCTGACACCTTCAAGACTCGGTGCGTCCCATCGGACTCACCGCAGTCTGAACCGCGGAGTAGATCCCCTCCGGAGGATACCCAGTTCTCGGAGTTCGTTCGGGATATGGCCACTGCGTTGGCTATCCCTGCGGACCCCGAGGAGGAGCCCCGAGCCGAGGAGCTCGAGGCCCTGCAATACGACTCTCCTCCGAAGGAGGCCTTTACTGTCCCGGTTCCTTCGATGCTGGAATGGCTCCTCTTCCGTATGTGGGAGGCACCGGCCTCGGCACCGGTTTTAAGCAAGCGGGTCGATTCGATCTATTGACGCCGAAAGAGTCCTGGCTTTCAAAAGGCGCAGCTACCACACCATTCCATGGTGGTGGAATCGGCCATGCATCGCCTGAAAAGTCAGAAGATGCACTCTGCGGTGCTTCCCGGCAGGGAGGCCCGGAACCTCGATGGTTTTGGTAGAAAGTGCTTCCAGGGCTCGATGCTTGCTTGCCGTGTCCAGTCTTAGCAGTTGTACATGGGCATGTACTTGCGAGACCTGGCCAAGGAGCTGGCCGGGTTCTCTGCTGGTCTCTCCGGGGAACCCTTGCAGAGGTTCAAGTCCTTGTCCTCGGGGATCCGGGAATGCTCTAAGTTTATGTCCCGCGCTGCCTACGATGGCTTTGAGGCTTCGGCCCTTGTTGTGGCAGCCGGCATCGCGGCTCAACGCCAGGCATGGCTGCAGTCATCGGACCTCGAGCCATGGGTTCAGGACAAGTTGGTCGATGTCCCTTGCTGAGGTAAGAACCTTTTTGACAAGCCCATGACTGAGAAGGCCGCACAGCTCGAGACCGAGCACCTCACACGGACAAGGCTGTCTGGAAAGACTTCTGCCCCTTCTCACAAGAAGAAGGGCTTGGGTAAAAAGTCCTTTTACCCGAGGAAGGGCACTGCCTACAAACAGTACCCACAATATCAGGCTGCCCAAGCTGCCCCTCAGGGTCAGCAAGCCAAGGGGCAGGGTAATGGGCCCCGTAGGAAGAGGACCCCCAAGCCTCCGGCCCCTGCTCCCACTCAGCAGGGTGGGGGTTTTTGACTCCTTAGGCATAGCCTCTCCGTCCCTGCTCTCCCAACTTTGCACAGGAGGTCGCCTCACTCTGTTTGCCCACCAGTGGCCACTCATCACTGGAGACAATTGGGTGTTAAGTATAGTCCACAGGGGCTATGCACTACACTTCCAACAACTGCCTCCTCCATACTTTCCAGGGGAGCCTCCAAGGCCTCCCCTGCATACAGATCTTCTCCTTCAGGAGCTACAAGGTCTGTTGGTGGACAGGGCAGTGGAACCGGTGCCTCCCCATTTACAAGGTCGAGGGTTCTACTCCAGGTATTTCCTAGTACCCAAAAGAACCGGTGGTCTTTGACCTATTCTAGATCTCCGAAACCTCAACAAGTTCTTGTAGAAGGAAAAGTTCAAGATGCTTACTCTTGGAACCCTTCTGCCCTACCTCCAGCAGGGAGATTGGCTATGCTCCTTAGATCTTAAGGATGCGTACACTCACATCCTCATTCATCCAGACCACAGAAAGTACCTCAGGTTCATTGTGGGAGGAAACCATTATCAGTACAGAGTACCACCTTTTAGCCTAACCTCCGCTCCCAGGGTCTTTACCAAATGCCTGGCAGTGGTGGCGGCCTACCTGAGAAATAAGGGTATCTTTGTCTTCCCCTATCTGGACGACTGGCTCATCAGGGGTCAGACGTGCCAAGAGGCCAGACAAGCCACCCTCCGAACTATTGCTCTTCTTCAAAGCCTGGGGTTTGTCATAAACTTCGCAAAGTCCACTTTGCTCCAATCCCAAAACTTGGAGTTCATAGGGGCAAGGTTGGACTCTCTGCTGGCAAAGGCATTCTTGCCCGAAGACAGAGCCCAAAGACTGATAAACTTGGCAAGTCAGTTTCTCAGCAGGTCACTGGTCTCCGCCAGACTCTGCCTGAGGCATCTAGGCCACATGGCTTCGACAGTTCATGTGACCCCCAATGCCCGGCTCCATATGAGGTCTGCACAGTGGTGCCTTCGGTCTCAGGCCACAGGCAGCCTCAGAGACAGGATAAGGGTGTCCAGACAATTTCTGAAATCCCTCAGCTGGTGGCTACATCCACCCAATCTGCTGCAAGGGGTGCCTTTTCAGATTCCTGGCTTCACAGTGGTGTTGACCATGGATGCCTCCTTGCAGGGATGTGGAGCTCATTGTCTAGGCAAGTGCACCCAGGGCCTGTGGTCTCCCTGGGAAGCCGCATAGCAAATCAGTCTACTGGAACTCAGGGCTATTCGGTTGGTCCTCAAGACTTTCTCTCCGGCCCTGGCTCATCAGTCTGTCCTAGTTCAAATGGACAACTAGGTAGCCATGTTCTTTGTGAACAAACAGGGCGGAACTGGATCCAGGCTCCTTTGCCAGGAAGCACAGGACCTTTGCTTGTTTTCCCTCAAGCACAACATGCTCCTCAAGGTTGTGTATCTCCCTGGCCAGGAAAACTCCCTGGCCTACAGGTTGAGCAGGATTCTGCAGCCCCACGAGTGGCAGCTCCTCCCACTTCCTGTTTGGCTGCAGCACTGAGAGGCTCAGTTGAGCAGAGCTCCTGCTAGGGAGAGGTTCCTGTTTCTCTGCTCGTGCCTGGATGTCGGGACCTGGGCCGCCTCCGGAGGGGGAGGCCCAGGCCCAGAGGCCTGCCAAGCCGGGTGGGCCTCCTATTTTGGAAGTGGCTGGCGGAACCCATAACCTGGAACAGCTGGAACCCCGGGAGGGGGCTTCCCCCAGTAGGACTGCACTTAGCCAGGATCGAGGGACCCACAGGTATGGAGGTATGGGCCCGCCACCCCAGGGAGGAGGCTCCTGTCTTCTCCCCAGGCATGGTGTGGAGGCTGGGTGGCAGCAGGGAGAGGCCCTGGGGAGACCCTGGAGGACCGTGGAATGTAGTACTGAGGGAGGTGGGTTCCCCCCTCCACCTCGGGTCCTGGAGGAGGCCTCTACCTCCTCCAGTGAGGATGAGGGGGAGGGGTCGGTCCTGCCTTCTTACCAGCAGCCCGCTAGGGCCCCTGAGGCAATTGTAGCAGCGGTGCGACGGTTTCGGGGTCTCCAGGAGGAGGCGGCCCAGCTGCGAGCCCAGCTCTCCCACCTGGAGAGCCTGCAGGCCACCATTTCCGGGGAGGAATGGGTGGCCTATGTCACCTATTGGAAAGGGGTGAAGCGGGCCCTGAAGGGCAAAAACCGAGAAATAATATACCTCAAGCAGCAGGGTTGTGGGTCCCTCACAGAACTATATCAGGCCTATGATAGATGGGCAGTACAGGGAGCAGTTCAGGGGGGGCCCCCGGGGGTAGGTTGGATGGCTGGGACTCCCCATTCTCATAGTCTGCCTTTTTCCTATTATGCCCCGGCGAGGGGAGAAGAGGATAGATGGTCCAAGGACCCTTACCTGAATACATCTCATCGGACTGGAAGGAGAGTTGCCCACTTTGTGAGCCCTGGTCCGGTTGCTGTCCCACCTCCAAGGGCTGGTATAGTGGCTCCCTGTCCAGAAAGCTCTGTTTGCAGCACTGCCAGGGAGGGGCCTGGTGATATCCTTCCCCTCCAAAAATCGCGGATTTCTGAGACCCATTTTCCAGCGTCATACACAAATCCAGAGGCAGAAGATTCCTGGCAGCATGATCACCGAGGGATGCAGGTAGAGAGAGCCACTGGTCTAGAGCAGGGAGCCCCGATGCGGGATGTCGTTCAGGGGTGTTTTCCAAGTACTTCGGACTACAAAGATGGCCGCCGTGAAGATCATGAGGTCACTTCCGGGTTTGCCAGGAAGTGTGTCACTGCTACTTCCCCTTCTCCTCTCCTGTCACTGAAGCACCGGCAAGGTTCCAGGAATGCAGACCGGATCCCCATCGGAAGGCCTGTTGTCGGAGGGGAATCGGTGCTGCCTAGTAGGGGTTTGTCTGCTGTTTCCTCCTGTCGGGGCTTGGATTCAGCAACAGCAGCTTCGGGGATGCCTTCTACGATCCCGCGGAGCAGCATTTCATCTGCTTTGGCTGAGCCCTCTCTCAGTGTGGCCAGGAGCCTGAAGACTGGCTGCCCCCCGTCCTTTGAGCCTGCTGAGTCTGTGGAAATCCGGAGGGTGGCTGATTTGTCCATTCCCTGTCTGGATCTGCAGCGTCCAGGAACTGTACAATCTACCATGGTTTTGGGTGGGGGGGAGGGTGAAAGTTCGGCCCCCCCTAATGTGGATGTTTTTCCGGTGCTCAAACAGTTACGGGATGGCCGCCCGGCTTTCCCTGAGGCGGCTGTTTGGCGCCGGAAAGGCATGAGTAAAGGGATAGGGAAAGATAGGGGGCCACTATCTTTGAGTTCTGGATCAGCGGAGCGGGATGCACCGGTGTCTATCCTGTCTGGTGGCATGGCTGAGGTGAGCCTGGCTCGCAGGGGGGTGTCCGCCCTCCCTGCTGGAGCCTTGGCTACCGGCCGGACTTCTCTGGATCCCTGTGCCACGGCTGGCACCGACGACCAGGTAGGACCTGAGAGGGCAGAGGGGCAGGGGGGTGGCTGTTTAGGGGGTTTTGCTATGCAGGGATCTGCCCCGCTGTCCCGAGATGGTCCTGCCTTGTTGGCGGTGGCCATGCAGGGAGTGGAGGACGGTGGGTTGGTGGAGAGTATGGCGGAGGGAAAGGGGGAGCGGACGACAGGTTTCGTTGTGGGGCAGGAGGGGGAGGTTGCTCAGGATGGAAGGAAGGGGATGTTAGAAGGGGGAGTGAGGGAGAGGATGGTTCCCCTGGCTTCCGGGATTGAAGGGGAGCGGGGTTTGTCCCCGGTAGTGGTGGCCGAGACCCAGGAGCCTTCTGCTGGGTCGGAGATACAGGATGGAAGTTTGGGGGGGTTTTCCGGTTCCCTGGGTATTAACGAGAACCAGGTTTGTGCCGCTTTAAAATTGGCTTTGGAGACCCCGACGGGCCCTCCTGGGGCCTTTGCTGCATTTCAACATCAGGCGGGTGGCGACGGGGGATGATCCAGGGGTTCTGGGTGGTACCCAGGGAACCGGAAGGGAGAGCATCCCGGACTCTGTATTTGCGGAGCTGACCCTACCCAGTCCTCAGGTTGCTCCAAGTGAGGAGATCACGGATCCTGTGGTCCGGCAACAGGTTCCCCCGCAGGTGGAAGGAGGAGGAGAACGTCCAGAAGGGCGGGGGATAGAGGCTGGGGGGTCGGCTCCCCCCCTCCATACCTTTGCGGAGGCTCTAAAGGGGTCGGGCACCACTCCGGGGACGTCGGGGGAGGGTGGGGGGAGGGGAGGTATGCAGGGGAATGGTCCCGTAGGAGGGGAAGGAGGAGGGGGAGGGGGAGGGTTTCAAAGGGGAGTAGGGGGTGAGGTCCGACGGCGCAACGTGGCGCAGATCCGATGGGCTGGGGAGGGGTCCCCTCCAGCCAGGGAACAGGTCTTGAGGATGGTCCTTGGGCTGGGGTTTCTCCCAGGAGATCTCTACGCCTTTATCCACATGAACAACACCATTGAATATGATGTTAGTTTCATGCTGAGACGGGGGCTGGAGATTTTCTGGGACCGATACCAGCAGCAGAGGGGGCAGGGAGGGTGGGCTGACTTTCGTGTTGTGCCTATCTCTCGCCAGGGGACGGTACCTGTGACCATCCTATCCAGGAATGAGTCGCTCCCAGGGCAGGACATCCAGTTTTGGTTGTCGCGCCATGCGGTGCTCCTCGCACCCCTGGTTAAGGGCGCTGGGCCCCTAGGGGTGTGGGACGGGTCGTGGAAGGGTAGGATCCGTTTGCGTGAGGTGGGAAACGTGGTGCAGCACGTGCCCTCGGCCGGTTTCCTCGGTCGGGATCGCATCTTGTGCTATTACCCCGGGCAACCCCGTGAGTGTCACCGCTGTGGCTCATTTCGCCATTTGAGCATGAACTGTCCCGAGCAGATCTGCACCCGTTGTGGTGGACGGGGTCACGCTTCGGCCGGGTGTTTGCTAATTCGGTGTAACCTTTGCGGGGAGTTGGGCCACCCCTTTGCCCGCTGCCCCTCCGCGTCACACAATGGACCGGGGGGGTTGCCGTCACTCCACCTCGGGCTCCTGTGCGGGAGGAGGCTGTAGAGGCCCCTCTCCCTCAGGAGGAGCCAGGGGGCCCTGGGGTGGAGGAGTCCATTGAACCGAGGGAGCCACCAGGGGGAGGGGATTTGGGTAGGAGGGAGGAGAGGGTTGATGTGGTGGAGGTTGATGTGTCACGACAGGATAGTGGGTCGCGGGTGGTGCCACCTCAGGAATGGACCACGGTTCCTTCCAAGGGTGGCAAGTCCAAGAGGAAGAAGCGGGAGACCTCCCCATTGTTGGAAGTAGAGCCCGTGTTGGACGTTAACCGTTTCGTCTTCTTGGCTACTGATGCGGCTGAGGTGGATGAGGGCATGCCTGTGGAGGCAGGGCTTCCTGTGCGGCGCTCGGAGCGGTTGGCGGCGGGGGCGGCCCCTCTTCCTCAGCGGCGACCTTCAAAGGTGCAGAAGGCGCGCCGCAGTCAGGGTCCTCCAATCAAGGGGGATACTGGCGCCCGACGGGTGAGGGAGGATGGCCTTGTACCCCCGCAGTTGGGTTCGGGGCCTTCGCAGGAGCCCCCTGCTGACCCGGCCGCCCTGGCCTCCCCCGCGGGGGTGGGCACTGTCGTATTGTCTCAGTCTTTGTCCAGGGAGGGGGGGGCTGCACAGGTGGTGGACCCCACGGAGGAGGTCATTCCTCCGACCCCTGACCCGTTTGTACCTCCTCCTCCGGTAGGGGCTGGGCCTGCCCTCGCGACAGCTTTGCCTGGTGGTCCCGGGGGCGCCAGCACCTCCTGGGGTGACAGGGTCGAGCGGGAGGAGGAGGAGATCCTCGAGGTGGTCGATGTGGACCAGGAGGAGTTGTTTGAGCTCGCAGGCCTGTCCTGCAAGCGGGATTCTGGGGATCCCGGGGTTGGTGAGAAGAGGAGGAAAGGGTCACTGCACTCGAAATAGGCATGGCGTGCACTCCTGCGTTCTCGTGCGCCACCATCAACGTGGCCAGCATTTTCTCAGACCAGGCGCGGGCTATGGCCTATGATTTTCTTTCTACGAGCGGGCTGGATGTCATCTTCTTGCAGGAGACCAGACTCACCTCGCTCGCTAGCCTTCATCGGGCAAAGCGAGAGTGGAGATGGGGCCCTTCATACTGGTCCCTTGCGGCACAGCCCTATGCAGGAGTGGCGGTTTTGTTCACGTCCAACCGATTTCAGGTGCAGTACGTGTGGGAACTGGAGCAGGGCCGGTGCTTGCTTTTAGACGGCTACTGCGGGCCCCATCGGTTTCGTTTCGTGGTGGTTTACGGGCCCAGTCTAAGTTGGGGCGGAAGACCCTGTTTGGGGTCATCCGCCCCTACTTACACACCTCCCGTTTGGTGGTCCTTGCCGGGGATTTCAACACCACCACCTTTTTGCAGGACCGAGGGGGGGAGCGTTGCCCACCCAGTTACGAGGGCCTCTTTTTGGCCGAGATGACCCGGACGGCTGACCTCGTGGATGTTTTCCACCGGGCTTTTCCTAGGTCGCCGGGGTTCACCTACTATCATGGGACCTGCAGGAGTCGTATCGATCGGATATATGTGAGTGCCCGGGTGGAGTGTTCCCCTCCGCAGTTGCAGGCGGTTGACTTTTCGGACCACCGCGTCCTCTCTGTGTCCTTCCTGGCCAACCATGAGGAGCTTAGCAGGGGTCCTGGCCTGTGGCGACTGAATGTGCAGTTGTTGGCAACATCAGAGGTGGTCCAGGAGTTCTTGGCCTTTCTCGCAGACCAGGAGACCCTGCTGAGTGTTTTTCCTTCCCGTGGCGCCTGGTGGGATGAGGTGAAGACGCGTGCCCGACAACTCTTCCGTTCCCGGGGTACCTCCATGGCTCGATCCCGCTACCTCACTTACACTGTCCTCCGGAGGTCGCTGGATCGTTTGGTATCCCGAGGGGCAGCGCGGGAGGAGGTTGAAGAGGTGTGCGTCCAGCTCCGTGGCCTGCTTTACGATCGCCATGCCTCCCTATGCTTCGAGGGGGCGGCCGGTGGGGGCGCCACTCCAGACCCTTTCCGGACTTGCAGGGAGAGGGTTCAGCGTCGGGAGGTCATGGCCCTGCGGGGCGAGGACGGTACCATTCATACCTCCCAGGAGGACCTTTTGCGGATGGTGGGGGAATACTTCTCGGACCTGTTTGGGGATCGCCCCGTGGACCTCACCCATATCCGAACGTACCTGGGCCTTCCCCCGGTGTATTCGGCTGTGGTCCAGGCACAGGTTGATGCACTCGCTGCACCGATTCAGCAGGTGGAGGTGGAGAGGGCGATTCGTGCTATGCCGTTGGGGAAGGTGCCTGGGCGCGATGGGCTCCCTGTGGAGTTCTATCGCACCTTCATTGCCCAGCTGGCCCCCTTCCTGACCTCCCTGTTTCAGGAGATCATGGATACGGGGTATCTCCCGCGGTCATTTCGCGAGTCTGTCCTGCTGCTGCTCTCCAAGGGGAAGGACGATAGCTCCTTGGACTTCTGGCGGCCGCTCTCTTCTGAACGCGGACCGGAAGATCCTGGCCAAGTGTTTGGCCAACCGACTGGTGGAGGTGTCGGGCGATTTGCTGTCCCCTTCCCAGTATTGTTCCGTTCGGGGGAGAGGGGTTCTGGACGCTGTCGCCACAGTCCGGGAGATGGTGGAAAGAGGCCGGTCGCTCCAACGGGACCACTGGTTGGTCTCCTTGGATCAGTCCAAAGCCTTTGATCGAGTCAGTCACCGGTACCTGTGGGTGGTGCTCCAGCACTTCGGCCTCCCCGCAGGTTTCCTCTTCGTCGTGCAGGCGCTGTACCGAGGGGGGGTGAGCTTCCCGTTTATTAACGGGTGGCTCGGACGGCCATTTGGTGTCGCCTCGGGGGTGCGGCAGGGGTGCCCTTTGAGCCCCCTGCTGTATGTTTTCTCCCTCGACCCCTTCCTCCGGAGATTGTCCTCAGGTGGGTTGCGGGGCCTGGAGGCGCCCGGTGCGCCCCCGGTGTCCGTCGTTGCTTACGCTGATGACATCTCAGTTTACGTGGACGGCACTGATGGGGTAGAGGCCCTGCGAGAGGCCGTGGAGGAGTACTCGGAGGTAGCCCATTCTGTTGTAAACCACAGCAAGTGCCAGACGCTGTGGTTGGGCTCCTCGGAGGCCTCCCCGCCTTCCTGCGTCCCCTTTCCTCCTCCCGTGGGGGAGGTCCGCGTTTTGGGCCTCGTCTTCGGGCCGGAGGACTGTGCGGAGTCCAATTGGGACCGTTGTCTCGAGACTGCACGGTGTCGGGTGCTGCGGTGGAGGGGGTGGAGGTGTACGTACGAGGAGAAGATCAAACTCCTCGGGACGTTTCTGCTTCCTCTCTTTCTGCACGTGGCCACGGTCTTCGTCCTTCCGTTGTCCCGTCAGGCGTCTGTCTGTGCCGTCTTTTTCTGTTTTCTGTGGGGTAACCGCTTGAACCCCGTCCAGCGCAACATCGTTTGCCTGGATCGGGCAGAGGGCGGTTTGGGTATGTTGCACCCCCTTGTCTTCCTGTCAGTCTTGTCTATGGCGTTCCACTTGGGTAGGATGCGGGAAGGGGGTGGGGTCTGGTGGGTGGCCTCCTATCGGGAATGGTTCTCCCGCTTCTGGGAGCAGTGGGAGGGGGCGTCCTCGGTCCCATGTGTGCGCCGGAGAGGGGAACAGGCCCCATCGTACGTATTCGTGATGGTGGGGCTCATTCGGCGGTGGGGGGTGACCGACCCGCTCGCCCAGTCCTTGGGGCGGAAAGGCTTATACCGGATGGTTCTCACCTCTCACTATCAACCACGGTGGGCCCTGCGGGACTGTCCGGCGGATGTGATGCAGCGGGGCCTTCGGCTGTTGAACTCCCCTCGGCTACCGAAGAAGGTTCGGGATGTAGCCTGGTTGTCTTTCCACGGGCGTTTGTACGTGAGGGACAACCTCAAGTACAGGTCACAGGCCGAGCGGGTCTGTCCGAGGGCCGGGTGTGAGGGGCAAGCGGAGAGACCATGGACCATTTCCTCCGGCAGTGCCCCTTTAACGTGGAGGCCTGCCGTTTGGTGTCCGCTGCTCTTCACCTGCGCGACCTTTCCCTCCTCACGTATGCGGAGTGGGTGTACGGGGCCTGGTCCTTTCCTCTAAGGCAGGACTCCGGGACCCTCTACCTCGTCACGGCCGTGGTACGCTACCACCTGTGGCAAGCGCGCTGTCATGTCTCGACCCGGGGGTTGGTCCTGCCCCTCGACGAGGTGGTGCGGGACATTCTGGAGGAAGTGTCCAGCATGGCGCAACGTGAAAGGAGGGTGGTGGAGGCTCATCGTTGGGAGCGTCTGTGGCGTCACCTCACCCTTCGCCCCCCGTGAGGGGGAGGGGTTCCCTGGGGTTTTCGTCCCTGTAGGACTGTGAGGTCTTTGTTTTGGTTTGTTGTTCCCTGGGGGGAGGGGTGTGATCGGAGGGGTTAGTTTTTCCCTTCCCTGGGGTTTCCTTCTCGGTATGATTTTGGGATGTTTTCCTCCCGGGAGGGGAGGGGGGGGGTGAGCTGGGGCTCCATAAGGGGGTTTTTGACCGGTTGTCCGCTTTCCCTTTCTTCTTAGAGGGTGGCCATCCCAATATTTTTGTTTTCCGTGTTTGTCTGTTCTTTTGTTGTCTGGGCATCCCGCTCCGTTGTCTGAAGGGCAGGGCAGTACAAGGGTTCTGTATTTCCTTTGTATTTCGCTATTTGATTTGATTTGTATGATTACTTATGATTTGTTTTGATGGGATTGTGTTGGGGATGGGCTAAGGGGGCCCTTATGTTTTCATTTGGTTTGGGGGGAGGGGGTGGGGAGGTTTGTCTTTGAAGTGTTTGTCTGGATGGGATGGGTCTGAAGGGGGAGGGATAGGGATAGGGGGTTTATTTTCTGGATGGGTGGGGAGGGGGAGTCTGAGAGTCAGACAGACTGGACAGTTGGACATGTGGATTGGTGGGGGTGTTGTGCGGGGCAGGGGTTCAGGGACTGCAAGATGCAATGTGTGGGCTCTGCTGGGGTGTTCTGGTAGGGGGAGGAGGGGTCGGGCATGGACATTGGACTGAGGGGGGGGGGGACATGGACATTGCAGAGACTTTTGGGGGTTGTTGTTGGGAGGAGGGCACGTGTGATGAATACTGGGGTTGGTGGTGGGTTTGGGGAGGTGGGTCACGGGGGGGTTGTGATATTTGTTTTGTGCTATGTCGGGGGGTGGGGGTTTTGGGGGGGTGTGGGACTTGGTTGGGGTGATTGTTTCTACTTTTTGTCTGTATTTTGTTGCTTGTTTAATAAACTCAAAATTTCCATCCTTTGGTGGTTCAGAAGATTTTCCTGAAATGGGGACTCCCCTCCATAGATCTGTTTGCCAGCCCACTGAACAAGCAGCTGCCAAAGTTCTGCTCCAGGCTACCGCATCCTCTGCGGATAGCAGCAGATGCTTTTCTGATTCCCTGGTCTCAGGGCCTCCTGTATGCGTTTTCTCCCACGCCCTTGGTGGCCCGAACTCTATTCAAGATTCTTCAGGACAAGGCCTTGGTCCTACTGGTGGCTCCCAGGTGGCCGAGACAGCCTTAGTTTCCACTTCTCCTTCAGCTGGCAGTGGATCCCCCACTGCCTCTGGGGTGGCAACCCGACCTTCTCTCTCAAGATCAGGGTTCCCTTCTGCACCCCAATCTCAAAGCTCTCAATTTGATGGCATGGAGGCTGCAAGGGTAGTTTTGGCTCCCTGGGGCCTACCTCCGGAAGTTGAGGAGGTTGTCCTAGCCTCTAGGAAACAGTCTACTAGGAAAACCTATGCTTTCAAATGGAAAGGGTTTTCTGTGTGGTGTCACCTACATACAGAGGATCCTTTCTCCTGTACTGTACCAGTAGTGCTTCAGTACTTGCTGCACTTGTCAGATCAAGGGCTTAAATCCAATTCTGTTCGGGTCCACCTCTCAGCTCTAGCAGCTCACCACTCACTGGTGGAAGGACATTCTCTGTCGGTTCACCCCTTGGTGTCCCAGTTTCTCAGAGGCTTGCTCTTGCTCAAGCCTCCAATCCGTCCTCCTGCTTCTGAGTGGGAGTTGAATATGGTCTTGCAGCAACTGACTCGCCCACCTTTTGAGCCGATGGCTACTTGTCCTCTCCGCTTCCTGTTCTGGAAGACACTCTTCTTGGTAGCCCTAACCTCAGCTAGGCGAGTGAGTGAGCTTCAGGCCCTGGTCTGTGACAGGCCTTACACCAGATTCTATAGGAACAGGGTAGTCCTTAGGACTCATCCAAAGTTCCTCCCAAAGGTTGTCTCCTCTTTCCACCTCAACCAGGAGGTGGTCCTTCCAACATTCTTCCCTATGTTTATGTTTATGTTTATTGTATTTGATAAAAACCGCCTTTCCAAAATAACCAAGGCGGTGTACAATAAAATTCAATAAAAGAGGCTGGAAGAAAAATAAAAAGGAAAGGAAAGTACAATATCATGATAGGATAGGAAAGAAAAGAAGGAGGACAGGAGAAGACAAGACAAGAGAAGGAAAGCATGATAGGGATTAAGAGGGGGGGGAGAGAGGGATCACACGAAAGGGGAAGGAACATCGAATGCCAGGGAAAACAGATGGGTCTTTAAGTTTTGCTTGAAAGTGGTATATTGGGGGTCCAGACGGAGGGAGGGGGGAAGAGCGTTCCAGAGGGCGGGACCGGCAAAAAAGAAGGCAGAGGTACGGGTGGACTGCAGGTGAGCGCGCGAGGGAGAGGGGAGGGTGAGGCGGTTGAGGTGAAAAGAACGTGGTGTGTGTCTGGGGGAATGAAAAAAAATGAGATCCGTTAAGTATTGCGGAGTGCTGGTATGAAAAGCTTTGTGTACAAGGGTCAACAATTTTAAAGTGGCACGGAAGGGAACAGGCAACCAGTGGAGATGAAATAATACAGGGGTGATGTGATCTCTAGGGGAGGAATGTGTAATGAGGCGTGCTGCAGTATTTTGGATCCGTTGGAGACGGGATAACTGATATTTAGGGAGACCAATGAAAAGTGAATTGGAGAAATCTACTCTGGACATAACTAGGGAGAGTACCAGGGTGGTAAGGGCCGAAGGAGAAAGGAAAGGACGGATGGAACGGATTTGACGGAGAAAAAAAAAGGATGTTTTGGTGACATGGGATATGTGGGTGTCGAAAGATAAATCGGAGTCAAAGTGCACACCAAGGTAACGGAAATTTGAAACCAAGGGAATGGGAGTGCCGGAAAAAGAGGGAGCTATAGAAGGGGGTGAACTGCCGTGAGAGAACCAGATGGCGATAGTCTTAGTGAGATTTAAGTGAAGACAGTTAAGTGTTAACCAGTTTGTGACAGCTGTGAGGCAAGAGTCTAGAGCGGAAAGATCAGGACAAGAGGAGGAAGTGTGGTGGAGTAAGAGAAAATCATCAGCATAGAAGAAAGCAGATATACTAAATTGTTGGATTAGAGACGCTAGGGGGGCCAAGAAGAGATTGAAAAGAAGAGGGGCAAGGACAGAGCCCTGGGGAACCCCGCACGGAAGATGGTGAGAGTCTGAAGGGGGGGGGGGGGTGGAGGGTGAGGAAGAAAGAACTGCGCAGGACCGGGTGGAGAGAAAGGAATGGAACCAGTAGTGAACTGTGCTACAAAGACCCGCTTCCCGCAAGCGTTGAAGGAGAAGAGAGTGATCAACCAAATCAAAAGCAGCCGAGAGATCCAGTGCAACTGCCACAGAAATGTCACCACAATCGTGAGCTACATGTAGTGCATTAGTGAAAGCCGAAAGAATAGTCTCAACACTGTGACCCTGACGAAACCCAGATTGACGGGGGTGAAGGAAATTAATAGAGTCGAGATGGTGCGAAAGTTGTGCAAAGACGAATTTCTCAAGAAGTTTAGATAGAAAAGGGAGGTTAGAGACAGGACGATAGTGGGCAGGAATTAATGGATCGAGTGAGGGGGTTCTTTAGAATGGGGCATATCAGAGCGTGTTTCCAGGGTCGGGGGAAAATCCCTGTGGAAAGGCTAGAATTAAACATAGAGAGAATGTAAGGAAGAAGCCCCAGTGAAGGGGTGAGGAGCCAGGAGGAAGGGATGGGATCGAGTGAACAGGAAGTTTTCTTAGAAGAGGAGATGAGACGGTGAAGTTCAGGGGCAGTGATCAGATCGAATGAAGCCCAGGAGTGAGAAAGCTGGGAGACAGGTGGGGGAGAAGGGACAGGGGGAGGAGAAGTGATTGGAGCGGGACAGGAGGGTAAGGATGCTCTTAGAGAAGTAACCTTGTCGCAGAAGAAGGAAGCTAGTTGCGAGGGAGGAGGAAGGGGATGAGCTGAGGGGTCTGATGTAGGGGTGCGTAAAGAGATTGGAAAATGGAATAGAGGTGTCGAGTCTGGTTAGGGACATTGGAAATGGCCGTGGAGAAGAAAGAGCGTTTGGCAGAGTGAATCTTGGAGCGGTAATAGGAATAGTGGGATTGAAAAACTGCTAAGGTCGCCGGAGAGGGAGCCTTGCACCACAATCGCTCTGCTCTGCGGAGGTGAGTTCACAGTAGCCGGAGACCGCTATGATACCAGGGGTACATGGGACGACGCTGGAGTGGGCGGGGACGTAGAGGGGCTATATGATAAAGGGTAGTGGACAACGAGGAGGACAAAGAGTTGCCTGAGAATCAGGGGAAAGGAGGGGAAAGTTTGAAGGCAAAAGATCATCAGCCGCGGGGAACTGCTGGAGTGTAAGAGGAGTGAGGGCACGTGAAAGCCGCTTTGGCGGGGACGGAAGGGGGGAGGTGGGGGGAGAAGAGGAAGAGTCGCTAGGAAATGAACAGGAGATAGCAAGACAGACATGGTCCGTCCAGGGAAGAGGGGTAGAGCTGAGATTAGAAAGGATAAGCGAGGAGGATGAGGGCGTCAGGAGTAGGTCAAGAGTATGGCCGGCTTGATGGGTAGGAAGAGTGACATGCTGCGAGAGGGATAGATCCTGGAGAAAGGAAAGGAAAGAGAGTTCCCTAGAAGAGGTGGGGGCATCAACATGAAGGTTGAAATCACCTGCTATAAGTACATGGGGAAAAGCTAAAGAGACATCAGTAATAGTTAATAGAAGTGCATCCCAGAGCTCAGAGCGAAGAGCAAGGGGGGAGTAGAGAAGGAGTACGTGAATACGAGGAGAGGTATGGAGGCAAAGTAGAAGGGATTCAGGGTAGTGTAGTGATGGGGAAAAAATCTGGGTAAAGGACAGGGTCGGATGGAGGATAGCAGCCACACCACCACCCGACCGACCGAGACGTGGAACAGAAACAGCAGAGAACCCTGGAGGAAGACAATGTGCTAGAAGGGCGTCTTCGCCGTCTCTGAGCCACGTCTCTGTAAAAAGGGCGAGATCAAAAGAGGACCGAAGAACTAGGTCCTGAATAAGAAGGGTCTTATTTCGCAGGGAACGGCAATTGAGGAGACCAATAGAGAGAGAGGACCGGGAAAGAGTAAACAGATTGGGGGAGGAAAGGTGCAGTGAAGCAGAAGTGGGGCACGGGCGAAGACTGGAGAGACAGCGGAATCGCCTATTGGGTGGTTTGTCCGGTCGCCTGCCCCAAAACACCAGAATAGAAGTCATTGAGCAGTGCAGGTGACAGGAAAGAAAAGTAGAACGAGATGGCGGCAAACCTACCGGAGGTGATCCAGGGGCAGCTCTAAAACAGGAACAAGGCGAGGAGGAGTGCGTGTCTGATCTAACGAACAGAGAAGTGCAGAGCAGGAGTGATAGCAGACTTAGCCGCGTTACAGCAACAGTATGGCCTCCGCTGCCGGAACGTCCCCAAGGAGCGCGCCTAAGGGGCACATCGTGCTCCTTAGGTGCGCTCCTTCGGTGCGCGCCCCTGTCGTGCGCCGCGGCGCCGCGGCGACAAGCACCGCAGGCGCTGTGATTTTATAGGTGCAGGACAGCGTACCTCGCTGAAAGCTCAGCACTTCCGGAGGGGGAGGAGCCCGGTTGAAGGCAGGTAAATGGAGGCAAATGCTAGGGAGACACAACCGACATACAAAATAAACGATAACCCAGTAAAGGGGCAGCATGAGAGACAGTACTTTTCCTACTGCAGGCGCTGTGATTTTATAGGTGCAGGACAGCGTACCTCGCTGAAAGCTCAGCACTTCCGGAGGGGGAGGAGCCCGGTTGAAGGCAGGTAAATGGAGGCAAATGCTAGGGAGACACAACCAACATACAAAATAAACGATAACCCAGTAAAGGGGCAGCATGAGAGACAGTACTTTTCCTACTGCAGGCGCTGTGATTTTATAGGTGCAAGACAGCGTACCTCGCTGAAAGCTCAGCACTTCCGGAGGGGGAGGAGCCTGGTTGAAGGCAGGTAAATGGAGGCAAATGCTCGCTGAAAGCTCAGCACTTCCGGAGGGGGAGGAGCCCGGTTGAAGGCAGGTAAATGGAGGCAAATGCTCGCTGAAAGCTCAGCCCTTCCAGAGGGGGAGGAGCCCGGTTGAAGGCAGGTAAATGGAGGCAAATGCTCGCTGAAAGCTCAGCACTTCCAGAGGGGGAGGAGCCCGGTTGAAGGCAGGTAAATGGAGGCAAATGCTCGCTGAAAGCTCAGCACTTCCGGAGGGGGAGGAGCCCGGTTGAAGGCAGGTAAATGGAGGCAAATGCTCGCTGAAAGCTCAGCACTTCCGGAGGGGGAGGAGCCCGGTTGAAGGCAGGTAAATGGAGGCAAATGCTCGCTGAAAGCTCAGCACTTCCGGAGGGCTGAAGCAGTTCTGCATACCCTGGACTGTAGGAGGGCCTTATCCTTCTACCTTGACCGTACGCAGGGGCACAGAAGGGCTACTCAGCTCTTCATCTCTTTTGACCCTAATAATTTGGGGTTGGCTGTGTCCAAGCGTACCTTGTCCATCTGGGTGGCTGACTGTATCACCTGGGCTTACAGGGCGGCTGACCTTCCTTTGCAGGGTCGGTTCACGGCCCATTGTGTCAGGGCAATGGCTGCCTCAGTGGCTCATCTCCGCTCTGTACCGTTGGTAGACATCTGCAGGGCTGCTACTTGGTCTTTAAGCCAGACCTTTGCGGCCCATTACTGTCTGGAAAGGGAGTCCCGTAGGGACAGTGTTTTTGGCCAGGCAGTACTCCGGAATCTCTTTGAGGTTTAGGCAACTCCTGCCCTCCAGCCCTCCGTTGGGCTACCGGTGGAGGTTCTGTCAGGGAAAAGCCTTTCTTTGATGCTGGGACTAGAGGGAGTTCTCTTGTTCTGCCTGGGTTCCTTGGTAGCCCAGAGCTAGGGAGTCACCCATATGTGAGAACTGACTTCCTGCTTGGTCCTGGAGAAAGAGTAGTTACTCACCTGTAACAGGTGTTCTCCAGGAGCAGCAGGAATCAGTCCTCACAACCCTCCCTCCTCCCCTGGGAGTTGCAGTTGTATATAGTTTATTTTTACATTTTTGTGTGCTGTTTTTTAGCTATGTCATTTGACTGAGGTAAGATGGCACCTTTAGGTGGGAAGGGAACCGCGCATGCGTGCCTGCATTCCCAAAGGCTTTCATGGAAAGCTGGGGAAATGCTCCGCAAGGGCTCCATCGACGTTTATGTCACCCATATGTGGACTGATTCCTGCTGCTCCTGGAGAACACCTGTTACAGGTGAGTAACTACTCTATATCTACAGTAGCTACCCCCAGTAGAGGGTGCTCCAGTATTTCTCTGTCTCCAGCAGATGTGGAGTGTAGTTTTTTTTTCTCTCTGTTATTTTCTTTTAAACCTTTTATTATTTCTTGCTGGATGCACCCAGGGTGAACTAGAGGTGCCCCTCTGTGTTTCCCAGCCGCATACATATATATACAGGGTGGCCCAAAAAAAGTGAGAACATCTCGTAGCATATAAGTTATTTAAAAATTCAAAAAGACAGATGTAAACAATTGACAAATTTAAAAAAAAAAAGATGGGGACCGGAAATTGTTGAAATAAAGACTATTTAAGCTTTTAATTTAAGAGATGTTCTCACTTTTTTTGGGCCACCCTGTATATTAGGATTTATATATATATTGAGTGCAGGCAGATTGAGTTTGAGCTCCTGATCAGGAAGATCAGTTGAGCTTCCCTCTCTGTAGGGGAGAAAACCTGCATCAGCTCATGAGGAGCTGTGCAGCCGGTCCTCGGAGGAAACTGCAGTTCTTTTCCTGACAGTTTTATCTCTCCTCTGCTGTGACTTGTCTGCCTTGGCTTCTCTGCACTGCTTCTGTTCCAGGCACAGTGAGTTGATCTTCAAAGTCCTCCCCCTCCCGATTTTCATCGGGATGTTCTGGGGCCAGTTTTTTGTGAATAAGCACCCTATTTAGGGTCCTTTCAGCCCTAGCTTCTCGAATCTGTTAGTTTTGTAATTTTTCTGCGTGTTTTAAGGCTTCAGGGAGCTCTTTTTCTCGGCTGGATTTTTAGCAACGGCCATTTTGTTTTGGCGGGAATTTTACAGCATAGCTCCGTTTTTTGGAGGGCTTTTGTAGGCACCTTAATATATTAAGAACTATAACTAAGAATGTAAATAGTTTCCCCCAAGTTACCTCAATGTTAAATCCCTGTTCTATGTAGACGACGGTCTAATTTAACTAACCTTTATATTGTTCAATGTAAACCGCACTGATGACAAAGAGCGCGGTATATAAGAGATGTTAAATAAATAAATATAATTAATTAATTAATTAATTTCTGCCTCCCCTGCCAGTCTGTGCCTCTCTGAGAGTTTTTTTTAAGTGGGTTTTGAGAGATTTTTGGGGTTTTTTTGTACCTTTCGGGGCCACGGTCCATCACTATTTGCCTCTATTATGCCTTCCCTTCAGCGGTGCATGGTCTGCACTAAGAAACGTACTGTAAGGATTTGCAGAATGGCATTTGTAATGTGTGCCTTGATCATCCTGGGGAGACTTCTGCGACATTGGCCAAAGGGACTCAGGACAGATGCAGTCCTGCTGTGCGTCCTCAGGGGCTAGAGGGACCCAGGCAGCTTCCTCCAGTGGGTGAACCTGCCTCTCCTCCTCGCTTATCCCCTCTTGCTCCAGAATCTTTCAGTCAACAAGAGCCGCTGCATGCCTCTGATACCCAGTTTTTGGCACTTTTTAGGCAAGCCTGGGACCTCTGGCACACTAATACTTCCAGATCTATGGTGGATACCCCAGCTCAGATTCCTCAGTTTGCAGCCACAGCCTCCCGCAAGCGCTCTAGGCCAGAGGACATATCCAAGATAGATACTCGGTCTCCTAAGGAAATTTCCTGGGCTACTAGTACTACCGCTTGGCCAAAAGCCCTGGAGGATGGCCCGTCCTCAGGTGAGGAGAGCGACGGCTTGTCATACCGGGAGGATGGGGAATAGTCACCCTCAGAGTTTTCTGTGGAAGGCCAAGCAGAAGTGCAGGATATTCGCTTGTTTCGCAAAGAGGAGTTGCCGGCATTAATTGTGCAGGTGGTTGAAGCCCTACGTTTGACGGATCAACAGGAGCAGCAAGATCCGCAGTCTGTTGCTACTTCTCAGCCAGACCCAATATTACAAGGCATTCGCAAGCCCGCAAGCCCTCTAGAGCCTTTCCATTCTCGGCAGAGCTGCAACAGATGGTGTCGCGGGAATGGGGCACTCAGGATATCCCCCTCCAGTCTGCCTGCCGTCTAGGGCAGCTTTATCTCTGGGTGTCGCCGGACTTAGATAAATGGCTAACATACCCCAAGGTGGATGCTCTTGTGACCGGAGTAACAAAGCACACTACCATTCCTATGGAGGGTGGTGCAGCACTTCGTTGACCAACAAGATAGGAAAGTTGAGAGTCTTCTGAAGACGGCCTTTTCGACTTCGTCTTTATCTCTCCGATCATTGCTTGCAGCTACAGCACTCTTTCTCTGAATTACGCTGTTTTGTCATCGAACAGATCATTGTTCCAATTCGTGGGAAAACAATAGACCAGACCCTGTTATATCGGGAACAACAATGGATTCACATTCTAGCTTCCGTAATGCCCCGGGGATTAAATTCCCGAATAGAATGGGAAATGTGCCTATGAGAGACAAGATTGATGATATTATTATATTTTGCTTCCCAAATAAAGGGGGTATTATCTTCTTAAGTAGAATCAATTATGTCTCACTATTTAACCACTCCGCATGCGTGGCGTTTTTGGAGTAATACATGCAATTGACAGAGCCCAACAGAGCCGTGCCGGTGCTACATCAGGTAGGAGGTTCGAGTTATACGGTAGAAAGTTTATTAAAAATAAGCACAGCATGAGAAGTATATATCTAAAGAACTCATTTCTCTTTTTAGTGTCGATATGAACAATTCCCCTGATGAAACCTTTTGGAGAAACGCATCTCATAGCGCATGAAAAAGCGTCGGGAATTCATCGCACAGCTAAGGACTAGTTCATCTTTCTAAAATACGTAGTATGTTTAAGAGGCTTGTCAAGGACAACGTCAAAGTTTAGAAATATTGAAGATTTGTTTATAAAACAATTTTTGAGAACATTCACCTGGCTAACAGTTTAAGTAAGAGGTCACTGATGTATATCTAGGCATCAGTCCACTGAAAAATCCATAAATCAGTGGCAGCCTATGGTTTCTGAGACCTCGTTAGCCATGAGTCCAATATGATATACAAGATGCTTCCCTAGTTGTATTACAGAGAAACACTATTATTTACATTTTATCTCTCCAGACCTTTGTTTGCGGCGGTCTAGCAGCTCGAGCCCTTCTCAGGTGGATTCAGCTGTCTGCCTGAAGATCCAGCTTTGGCCCATCTGGAATCAGTCACAGTGTTCTTGGTGGATACCTTTTATGATCTCTTGTGCCTCTCAGCGAGAGCGGTGGTGGCGGTCACAGTATCTCGCAGATGGCTCTGGCTTCAGCAGCGGTCAGCAGACTCGGCATCTAAAGCACGCCTCTCCAAACTTCCCTTCAGAGGGAAGCTTCTTTTTGGGGAGGATCTGGACAAATTGGTCAAAGACCTAGGGGAAGTTTGACCCCCAGCGGCTCCCGGAAGATAAGCCTAAATTTGCTAGTAGGCGTTCCTCTCAGCAGTATTCGCCTATGTCGAGACGTACCTCCAGATTTCGCGATGCTCATCACTATCGCCCGGGTAAGCCTTCCTCCTCTTCGACTTCTGGACATTTTGGTCAGAGGTTGTAGTCCTTTTGAGGTGCCCGTAAGGGATCTGAATACTACTCGTCATCTTCCAAGTTTGCCGGGCCGCAAAATCTTCCCACTGACTGGCCGGACAGTCCGCATCAGGAAATATTTCTGGAGGGCGGTCCGCCCAAAGGGATGCCTCCAATAGGTGGACGTTTGACTTTGTTTTCTCGTCAGTGGTCTCTCATTACTTCAGATCAGTGGGTCCTCGACATAGTCTCTCACGGTTAGGTTCTCGAGTGTTCCCGACCCACTTCCGAGGTGTTTGTCATCCCGCCAGGTGGAGGACCGCTGAAGAAAGCGGCGATTGCTCCACCGTCCGCCGCCTGCTTCTTTTGAGGGCTATTCAGCCTGTCCCTCGAAGAAAGAGGCTGCGGGCGTTACTTCATTTATTTCGTAGTGCCCAAGAAAGATGGTGCCTTCCGCCGAATTCTAGACCTCAAAGGTGTAAATCGGTGTCTGCGGGTTCCACGTTTCTGGATGGAGACTCTTCGATCAGTGATCCAGGCGGTGCGTGCAGGAGAGTTCCTTGCCTCTCTAGATCTGGCGGAGGCTTACTTCCACATTCCCATAAAGGACGACCAGCAGCATTTCTTCTGCTTTGCAGTACTGGGTCAGCACTTCCAGTTTTGTGCAATGCCTTTCAGCCTGTCCTCGGCTCCACGCACCTTTTCAAAGATGATGATAATAGTTGCAGCAGCTTTGCGCAAACAGGGAACAGGGACGACTGGTTGATTCGAGCGGACTCCCTGCTGGAAGTGCGTCGGGCAGTGACTCAAGTGGTTTCTTTCCTCAAGAAGCTCGGCTGGGTGGTAAATGTTGCCAAAAGTCATCTTCAACCATCTCATCAACTCGAGTTTCTAGGAGCGCGCTTCGACACGGCGAAGGGAAAAGTCTTTCTAACACAAGAAAGGCTTCAAAAGTTCACAGCCTTGCTGCGTTTATTCCTTCTTCAGACATCTCCGAGGGTCTGGGATTACCTACAGATTCTGGGGTCCATGGTGGCCACTATCGAGATCGTGCCTTGGGCCATAGTGCACATAAGGGGACTCCAAAGGGCTCTTCTTTTGCACTGGTCCCCTGTGTCGGAAATCTCGACATTTGCCGCTCCTCCCGGAGACCCGACACAGCCTGCAGTGGTGGCTGGCACCCCATCATCTACTCAAAGGTGTTTCCCTGGAGACTCCTCGTTGGTTTCTAGTGACAATGGATGCAAGTCTCTTCGGGTGGGGTGCTCTCTGTCAGCATCAATCGACGCAGGGGACGTGGTCGACTCAGGAGGCACAATGGTCCATAATTGACTAGAAGCACGGGTGGTTCACCTGGCTTTGCGGCATTTTCTGCCTCTCCTCGAGGCACAGGCAGTATGAGTTCTATGCAACAACATAACGACAGTGACATATATCAACCACCAGGGTGGCACCAAGTCCCTAGGAGTATCCAGGGAAATGGCCTGTCTCCTTCCCTGGGCAGAAGCACATCTGCAGGCTCTCTCGGTGCAACATACCGCCGGGGTGCAAAACTTGCAAGCCGACGTCCTCAGCTGACACACTCTTGATCCCGGAGAGTGGGAGCTAGCCCTTTGTGCTTTTCAGAGAATTGTCTGAACATGGGGGCAACCGATAATGGATCTAATGGCGATGGCAGTGAATTCCAAATTACCAGTCTTTTTCAGTCGCAGGAGGGAGTTTCAGTCCTCCGGATTGGATGCCCTGGCTCAACCATGGCCGCAGGGGGAGCTACTATACGTGTTTCTTCCATGGGTTCTCATTGGCAGAGTACTCCGGAAAATTCTGTCACACTGGGGGAGTGTGATCCTGGTAGCTCCCGACTGGCCTCGGAGGCCTTTTTATGCGGACCTCGTTCGATTAACTCGAGTACCACCATTGCATCTGGATGCTCGTCGGGGTCTACTACGTCAAGGCCCAATTCTGATGGACGGCCCAATTCACTACTCGCTTACGGCCTGGCTCTTGAACACCGATGCCTAAACGGTAAAGGTTATTCGAGTAGCATGGTCACAACCCTTCTAAAGGCACACCGTCCGTCAACTTTGTCAGCGTATACCCAAGTTTGGCGCATCTTCAAGGCTTGGTGCGCGCAGCGGAGTATCTCTCCTTGGAAGACGGGAATCACGAAGATTCTTACCTTCCTGCAGTAGGGTCTGGATAAAGGGTTAGCGCTGGGGTCCCTCTGGGTGCAAGTAGCTGCGTTGACTTGTTTTCGGGGGCCTGTTGGTGGTCGCTCTATAGCGTCCCATGCGGATGTGTCCCATTTCCTTAAGGCAGTTAAGGTTTCATCCTCCGGTTCAGCCTCTAGTATCAGCATGGGATCTGTCCCTCGTCTTAGGGGTTTTGAGGCGGGCTCCTTTTGAGCCGCTTAAGCATCTCACCGTGAGAGATTTAACGCTTAAAACAGTGTTTCTAGTAGCAATGACTTCGGCACGGAGAGTATCCGAATTACAAGCACTGTCCTGCAGGGACTCTTATCTTTCCTTCTCAAACGAAGGGGTCCTCTTGCGTACTGTTCCTTCTTTCCTTCCAAAGGTACTTACGTCTTTTCATGCCAATGAGCCGATTTTCCTACCGTGTTTTTCAGAGGATCAGTGTGCGGGCGAAAATAAGGGACTCCGTTATCTGGATCTTGGCAGAATCCTTCGAAGGTATCTTCGGATAACCAATCCTTTCCGTGTCTTGGATCATCTTTTCATGCTTTTTGCTGGACCCCATAAGGGTCAAGCTGCTTCCAAGCGCACAATCGCTCGGTGGTTGTGGTTGGCAATTGAATCGGCGTACATGCTTAAGGGGAAACCTGTTCCTATCGGACTCCGAGCACACTCTACGCGAGCGCAAGCTACAACTTGGGCGGAGTATCTCAGGTTCATCCTTTTGATATCTGTTGGGCGGCAACATGGTCTTCCCTGTCCACCTTTGTGCGTCACTATTGACTAGATACTCAAGCTCGGGAAGAAGCACAGTTCGGAGCAAAGGTTGTCTCGGCAGCTGTGTCTTCCCACCCAAAGGACAGTTAGCTTGGGTACTTCCCACTTGTCTGGACTGGTCTAGCAGGATGTACTGGAAGGAGAAATTTTCACTTACCGTTAATTTCCTTTCCTGGAATCCTGCTAGACCAGTCCAGGACCCTTCCTATTCTGACTATCTGGTTCAGAGGTGTATTGCGGAGCAGCCAAGATTTGCAGCGGAGTGCTATCGCCTTTTGTAAATATTAATGTTTGGGTTTTTTGAATTTTTTACTTCATGGTTACATCTGTTTTCCATTATGGCTTGTTACAATACTGGAGTGCCCTCTACTGGGGGTAGTTAGATATTACCAGGGAACAGCCTATCAGGCTGCTGGTATTTTTTTTATTTGTCTCTGTCTCTGACATATGCTGGTAGGGGGACTAAACCCACTTGTCTGGACTGGTCTAGCAGGATTCCAGGAAAGGCAATTAACGGTAAGTGAAAATTTCTCCATACATTCAGGTATGGTATATATTTCCCTTGTCCCCGAAGGGCTCACAATCTACATTTTGTACCTGAGGCAACGGAGGGTTAAGTGGCTTGCCGAAGGCCACAAGGGGTGCCTGTGGGACTAGAAACCCCAGTCCCTCCAGCCTGAGGTTGCTGTCCTCCAGTGGGATTTGAACCCCCAGCTCTCTGGCCTGAGGCAACTTGCCCCAACCACTAGGCCACTCCTTCTTTGACACAGTTCCACACAGGTGACTTATAAACAAACTGAGCATTTAAGGGATGGACCCTAAAGTTACTGATTCAGTTAGAAATTGATTGAGTGAGAGGTGACAAAGGGTACAAGTAAATGGAGCTCACACTGAGGAGGAGGAGGAGGTTACCAGTGGTGTGCCCCAGGGATCTGTCCTTGATCCGATTCTTTTTATCATCTTTGTTAATGATATTGTGGAAGGGCTGTCTGGTGAGGTTTGCCTCTTTGCGGATGACACCAAAATCTGTAATAGAGTAGGCACCCAGAAAAGAGTAGATAACATGAGGAGGGATTCTAGCTAAGCTTGAAGAATGGTCTAGAATTTGGCAGCTGAGATTTAATGCTAAAAAATGCAGGGTCGTACATTTGGGCTGTAAAACTCCAAGGGAGCAGTACAGTGTAGGGGTGAACTACTTCTATCCACAAAAGAAAAGCACGGGACGTGGGCGTGATTGTGTCTGACGATCTTAAAGTAGCTAAACAAGTAGAAAAGGTGATGGCAAAAGCTAGAAGGATGCTTGGGTGCATAGGGAAAGGAATGGTCAGCAGAAAAATAGGAAGTGATAGTGCCTCTGTATAAGTCTTTGGTGCGACCTCATTCAGAGTATTGTGTGCAATTCTGGAGACCGCACTTTCAAAAGGATATAAACAGGCTGGATTTGGTGCAGAGGGGGCTACTAAAATGGTTAGTGGTTTTCATTATAAAGAATATGAGGACAGACTTAAGGATCATAATATGTATACTTTAGAGGAAAGGCAGGATAAAGGAGATATGATAGAGACGTTTAAATACTGCTGTGGCATAAATACACAGGAGAAGCGCCTCTTTCAATTGAAAGCAAGCTCTGCTATGAGGGGACATAAGAGGAAGGTGAAAGGGGATAGACTCAGGAGTAATATGTGGAAATATTTCTTTATGGAAAGAGTGGTAGATGAGTGGAATAGTCTCCCAGTGGAGGTGGTAGATGATGATGACAGTATCTGAATTTAAAAAAACATAGGTCAAACACAGAGGATCTCTAAAGCAAAAAAGGGGATTCCTTTGCGTCCCTCCAGGCTAGTCCTGAACCTTTGGGTTCTTGCTCCTCCTCCAGCAGCTTGGAGACTGAGAAACGTCACACCTCTTTGATGACACCAGTATAAGTAGCCAGGATCCGCCCCCTGATGCCAGTTATCTCAATCTCCAAGCAGCTGGAGGGCTGGTGAGCCCAGAGATAGGGGCTCACTAAGAGGAGCAATTAAGCGTAGCTCGAGGTTTAATTAATAAGAGTTTATTTTCTTTCTTTCTTTCTTTCTGATAGCTGTGAGGGGAGAGTCTGTGCTGAGCTACTTATTTCTGCTATTTTTTTCTTGTCTCTCCGTTTCTCCCCCCCACCCCCTCTCTCATGCTGCTCTTACCGGGTACCGAGTGAGCTCTGAAGTAGAGGGGGTGCTGGTGTCCGGTTCCCGATCCCACCATTATGGGTGAGGAACCGGCTATTTAGCAGCGGGGCAGTTGCCAAAAGGAGGCTGACAGCTCACACGCCGAAGTTGGATTCCAGCGGAGCTGGGTCAGCTGGGCTGCAATTGTTTTCGGCGGTCCTTGCGGTGCGCTGCTGCAGCGGGCTCGGCAGAGCACTGAGAAGTTGTTTTCGGCACTTCTGGGCCTCGGGGATGAGGTAAGCAGGGGCCAGGGTCGTCGAGGCAGCTGCTTGTTGATTTGGCTGCAGCCGCGTGTGGAGGCCCGCGCAGGGCCGTGCCTCGTGGTAGGCGTGCGCGCGGGAAAAACTTTCGAGTTTTGGGTTTGCCGTATCGGGGCCTCCTGTGACACCAGTTAGCTTCGTTTTTAGTAGCGGAGTGCTGCTCAGGGGTGGGGAAGCCAATCTCCGTGCTCCATGGTCCGAAAAAAAAAAAAACCCACAGACCCTTGCTCTTTCCCGAAGGGGGCCTTCACCTTGAGGTGCAGAGGTTCTAGGGCTGAGACACAGGATTGTGTGCTGGTCCAGATAGCATGCCTTCTAGGCCCCTGTGTTAAGAACATAAGAACATAAGATATGCCATACTGGGTCAGACCAAGGTCCATCAAGCCCAGTATTCTGTTTCCAACAGTGGCCAATCTAGGTCATACGTACCTAGCAGTTTCCCCAAGGGACACAGGTTCCACAATGCTTGTATTGGTTCAAGCATTGATATCCTGGGTCCCTTCTTAATAATGGTTTATGGACCTTTCCTCCAGGAACTTGTCCAAACCTTTTTTAAACCCAGCTACACTAACAGCCTTTACTACATCCTCCGGTAACAAATTCCAGACTTTGATTACACGTTGAGTGAAAAAATATTTTCTTTTATTAGTCTTAAATAGTTTACCCTGTAGCTTCATTGCATGTCCCCTAGTCTTTCTATATTCTGATAAGGTAAACAATCGATCTACGTTTACCCGTTCCACTCCGTTCATTAATTTATAGACTTCTATCATATCTCCCCTCAGCCGTCTCTTTTCCAGGTTAAAGAGCCCCAACCTTTTTAGCCTTTCTTCATAGGAGTAGCCTTCCATCCCCTTTACCATTTTGGTGGCTCTTCTCTGAACCTTTTCTAAAATTGCTATATCCTTTTTAAGATATGGTGACCAGAATTGCACACAATATTCAAGGTGCGGTCTCACCATGGAACGATATAGAGGCATTATAATATCTTTTGTTTTATTTTCCATTCCTTTCCTTATCATACCTAGCATTCTATTTGCTCTCTTGGCCGCCGCTGCACACTGGGCCGAGGGTTTTAACATGGTATCCACAAGGACGCCTAAATCCTTTTCTTGGGTGGTGGTTCCTAATGTGGAACCTTGCATCGTGTAACCATAGTTTGGGTTGTTCTTCCCTAGGTGCATAACCTTGCACTTCTCCACATTAAATTTCATCTGCCATTTTGATGCCCAGTCTTCCAATTTATCAAGATCCTCTTGCAATTTTCCACAATCCTCCTGGGTTTTAACAACTTTAAATAGTTTTGTGTCATCAGCAAATTTGATAACCTCACTCGTTATTCCACTTTCCAGGTCATTTATGAATATGTCAAAAAGCAGCGGACCCAGCACAGATCCCTGGGGTACACCACTATTCACCTTTCTCCATTGGGAAAATTGGCCATTTAGCCCTACCCTCTGCTTTCTATCTTTTAACCAGTTCCTGATCCACAGTAGTACACTGCCTCCTATCCCATGACTCTTTAGTTTTGCCAAAAGTCTCTCATGAGGGACCTTGTCAAAGGCTTTCTGAAAGTCCAGATACACAATATCAACCGACTCACCTTTGTCCACCTGTTTATTCACTCCTTCAAAAAAACATAACAGATTAGTAAGACAAGATCTTCCTTGTCTAAAGCCATGTTGGCTGTCTCCCATTAGGTCATGACTATCTATATGCTGAGTAATTTTATTCTTTATGATGGTTTCTACCATTTTTCCCAGTACTGATGTCAGGCTCACCGGTCTGTAGTTTCCCGGATCACCCCTCGAACCCTTTTTAAAAATTGGTGTTACATTGGCGATCCTCCAATCCTCAGGTATTAGAGATGATTTTAATGATAGTTCACAGATTACTGATAGCAGGTCTGCAATCTCAAATTTCAGTTCTTTCAACACCCTTGGATGTATACCATCCGGCCCAGGTGATTTGCTACTCTTCAGTTTATCTAATAGTTGTAAGACATCTTCCCGATGTATCGATATTTCCTTCAATTCTTCCACACCTTTAAATACCACTTCAGTCGTGGGTAACATCCCTACATCTTCCTCAGTAAAGACCGAAGCAAAGAATTCATTCAGTCTCTCCGCTATTGCCTTGTCGCCTCTTAGTGCTCCTTTAACCCCTTTATCATCTAATGGACCAACTGACTCTCTCACGGGTTTTTTGCTACGAATGTACTTGAAAAGGTCTTTATTTCGCGTTTTTGCTTCCGCAGCAAGCTTCTTCTCAAATTCTCTCTTTGCCTGCCTTATCAATGCCTTGCATTTGACTTGCCAGTGCTTGTGCTGTTTCCAGGTTTCATCATTTGGCTCTTTTTTCCATTTCTTGAAAGATGCTTTTTTGGCAACAACAGCCTCTCTGACCTCAGCTTTAAACCATGCTGGCAATTTTTTGGACTTCCTTCCACTTTTCTTAAAGCGTGGAATACAGCTGGTCTGGGCTTCCAAGATAGTATTTTTCAACAACACCCAAGCTTGATGTACGTCTTTAACCTTTGCAACTGCTCCTTTTAGTTTTTTCTTAACTGTTTTCCTCATTCTATCATAGTCTCCCTTTCGAAAGTTAAAGGGTAGTACTGTGGATTTCCTTACTATCCCTCCTCCACTAATTAAATCAAAGGCGATCATGCTATGATCACTATTGCCAAGTGGCCCCAACACCCTTATCTCTTGCACTACATCTGGTGTTCCACTAAGGACTAGGTCTAATATTGCTTCCCCTCTGGTCGGTTCATGAACCAGCTGCTCCAAGAAGCAGTCATTTATTTCATCTAGGAACTTTATCTCCCTAGCATGTCCTGTTGTGACACTGACCCAGTCGATGCCGGGGTAATTGAAATCACCCATTATTATTACTGCACTGTAACTTTTGCTAGCTTCCTTGATTTCTTTGAGCATTTCATCATCCATTTGTTCATTCTGGCCAGGCGGACGATAGTACACCCCCACTGCCATCGCCTTCCCCTTTTTACATGGAATTTCAATCCATAGAGATTCTACAGCAAATTTTGTTTCTTGCAAAACTTTAATCCTTTCTGACTCAATGCCCTCTCTAACATAGAGCGCAACCCCTCCACCAATTTGATCAGCTCTATCATTTCGATATAGTTTGTACCCAGGTATCACAGTGTCCCACTGGTTGTCCTCCTTCCACCATGTCTCTGATATTCCAATCATATCTAACCTCTCGTTTAGTGCTATATATTCTAACTCTCCCATCTTGTTTTGTAGACTTCTAGCATTTGCATACAAGCATTTTAGAGACTGTATTTTATTCATATTAATTTGGCTATTGGTAGACATGGGTAATTTGGGATCTTTAAGTTCTGTCTGCTCCATACTCGAGGGCATTTGGGCTACTTTACTCTTTTTTGGAACCTCTCTGCTTTTTGTAGTATCCTTCAAGGATACATTCTTCCGAACCATGCGCTCTTGGGCGACTGTCGGCTTTCCCCTATTATCTAGTTTAAAAGCTGCTCTATCTCCTTTTTAAAGGTTAATGCCAGCAGCCTGGTTCCATCCCGGTTAAGGTGAAGCCCATCCCTTCGGAAGAGCCCCTCCTTTCCCCAGAATGTTCCCCAGTTCCTAACAAATCCGAACCCCTCATCTCTGCACCATTGTCTCATCCACGCATTGAGACTCCGGAGCTCTGCCTGCCTATTGGGTCCTGCGCGTGGAACGGGAAGCATTTCGGAGAACGCTACCCTGGAAGTTCTGGATTTCAACTTCCTACCTAAAAGCCTAAATTTAGCTTCCAGAACCTCCCTACCACATTTTCCTATGTCATTGGTACCAACATGTACCAAGACAGCAGACTCCTCCCCAGCACTATCTAAGACCTTATCTAGGTGGCGTGTGAGGTCCGCTACCTTCGCACCAGGCAGGCATGTTTATTGTGTGGGTCCAGAAGGGGTGCTATTTCAGAAGCTGGGCTGTGTAAGAGCTGTTTGAAAGAGTCTCTGACAATGGAGCAGGGGCTTGAACAGGATGGGGAGAGCCAGAGGGAAGGCGCCTCCGGCCTCCTGGAGGATAAGGCTCCCGGTGATCCCTCTCCAGAGCCAGTTCCGGGGCCATCGTCCCTGCAGGGTGTTCAGGCGCCGCAGGGGCAGATCCCAGGGGGATTAGCGACAATTTTTTCTCCGCAGTTTGTCTCCCTAATTCAGCAGGCTTTCGGAGTGCAGATGTCGGCCTCTGCATGTTCTTCGGGGGGAAACCTGGGGGATAAGAGGCCGGGGACCCCCCTGAGCTCAGGAGAGTCGGGCATTCCCGTAAAGAGGCTGCGAGCGGAGAGAGACCGGTCCGGGCAGTCAGTGGCTTCGGAATGCGTAGCTTCAGAGGACTTAGAGCAGGATTCGGAATTAGTAGAGGATTTGGAGGAAGGAGAAATTATCGAACAGGAGGATCAGGCACGTGTGGTTCGGATTTTTAGGAGAGAGGAGTTGCCGGAGCTGATCTCTGAGACGCTGCAGGCGCTTAATATTCCAGCGACAGGGCCTTCAGAGGAGGCGCAGTTAGAGGATCCTTTGTTGCAGGCTTTTCGTAAATCTCAAAAGGCCTTCCCTGTGCATAGAGTATTCAAGGAGATGATACAAGGTGAATGGGATACGCCTGAGGCAGGACTTAAAGGGTCCAGGGTAATGTCTCGGCTCTACCCATTAGTTGAACAGGATCGTGAGATGTTTCGATCACCTAAAGTAGATGCTGCTGTTTCAGCAGTTACTAAGAAGACCACTATTCCGGTGGAAGGCAGTGCGGCGCTGAAAGATGCGCAGGACAGGAAGGTAGATACCTTGTTGAAGCAAGTTTTTGAGGTGAATGCACTGTCCCTTCAAGCGTCCATTTGTGGGGCTTGGGTGGCCAAAGCTTGCTTGCGGTGGGCGCAAGGGCTACAGGCAGATCAGACAGGGGACGTGGCCGCTGAAGCTGCTAGATTGGAGACAGGGGCGGCCTATCTAGCCGACATACACTATGATTTGGTGTGCGGATTGTCTAACAGTATGGCATCGGCGGTGGCAGCCAGACGGTATCTGTGGTTGCGTAGTTGGGCGGCCAATACTTCATCCAAGCCTAGGCTCAGTAAACTCCCGTTCAGGGGTAAGCTTCTGTTTGGGGAGGATCTGGAGAAGCTCGTGAAGGATTTAGGGGAATCCAAGGGCAGTCGGCTGCCTGAGCATAAGCAGAAACAGAGTCGCTCGGGTCCGGCGGCTAGAGGACAACAGCGGGATTTTTGTCGTTTTCGTCCCCCACGCTTTGGGCAAGTGCAGAGGGGACGGTTTCCCTACCGCAGCCAGGGATTCAGGGGCTTCAGAGGAGCGAGTAGGGGGTTTGTGGCCTCTTCCCCCTCCAATCCGCGTAAGCCACAATGAAGCCAGGGGGGCCCAGGCGGCGCAGGTGCAAATAGGGGGGCGCCTGCGCAAGTTTTATCCTGCCTGGGCTCAGATAACGACTGATCAGTGGGTGCTGGAGGTCATCCGAGACGGTTATGCCTTGGAGCTTCAGCAACCGGTGACCGACTCGTTCGTACAATCCCCCTGCAAGGCACAAGCAAAATATGCAGAAGTATAAGAGACATTGGACCGGTTGCTCGCCTATGAGGCCGTAGTGCCGGTTCCGCCAGACCAATGTGGTTGCGGTCGGTACTCCATTTATTTCGTGTTGCCAAAGAAGGAAGGCAGTTATTGGCCGATTCTGGATCTCAAGCGAGTGAACCATTGTCTAAAGGTGTCTCATTTTCGCATGGAGACGTTGAGGTTGGTTATAGTGGTGGTGCGCCAAGGCGAGTTTCTTATGTCTCTCGACCTGTCAGAAGCTTACCTTCACATTCCCATTCGTCAGGAGCATCAAAGGTTTCTACGGTTTGCAGTGCCGATGGGACACTTTCAGTTCCAAGCGTTACCTTTTGGTCTGGCGACTGCGCCACGGACTTTCACCAAGGTGATGGTGGTAGTGGCGGCGGCTCTGAGAAAGGACGAGATTCTGGTCCATCCTTATCTGGACGATTGGTTGATTTGGGCAAAGTCCAAAGAGGAGAGCGAGGTGGTCACAGCCAGAGTGGTGGCGTTCTTGGAACAGCTCGGTTGGGTAGTGAATATGGCCAAAAGCAGGTTGATTCCCTCGCAAGAGCTCGAGTACTTGGGGACCCGGTTTGATACGAGGGTTGGAAAGGTGTTCCTACCGCGGAAACGGGCGCAGGGTCTGCGAGGGTTGGTACGCAGATTTCTGTGCCACAGGTGGCCCATGGCCTGGCACTACCTGCAGGTATTGGGGACCATGGCAGCGACTCTCGAGGTGGTGCCGTGGGTGAGAGTGCACATGCAGCCCCTACAAAGGGCCTTACTAATGCGTTGGTCGCACCAGCACGACAGTCTGTCTCAGGTCTTACCCTGTCAACAAGAGACGCGTCGTGCCCTCCTTTGGTGGTTGCGGGTGGAGAGCCTCGAGGAGGGAATGCTGTTGGAGGCACCGGATTGGGTTCCCCTGACGACGGACGCCAGCCTAGTCAGTTGGGGGGCTCATGTCCAAGGACGGTACGTGCAGGGCTCGTGGTCATGTCAAGAGAAGAGTTGGTCGATCAACAGGTTAGAGTTGCGAGCTGTGTTTCTGGCGCTGAGAGCCTTCACGGAAGGGCTGTCCGAGTGTTTTCCGACAATGCGACAGCGGTGGCTTATATCAATCGGCAAGGCGGCACCAGCAGTGTGGCATTGGAGACCGAAGCCGATCAGTTGTTCGAATGGGCCGAGGAGCATCTCCGGGCGGTGTCGGCGGCACATGTAGCAGGAGTGGAAAATGTAGAGGTGGATTTTCTAAGTCGGGTACGGGTGGACCCGGGGGAGTGGGTCCTTCATCCGCAGGTGTTCGAGATGGTGGTGCGATGCTGGGGCCTGTCGGTCATGGATCTTATGGCGACCTTTCAGTCCGCAAAGGCCAGCCGCTTCTTCAGCAGAAGGCGGGAAAGGATGTCGGAAGGGCTGGATGCGTTGCTTCAGCCGTGGCCGGAGGACCAGTTGCTGTACGTTTTTCCACTGTGGGTGCTCATCGGTCGGGTTCTGCAGCGCATAGAACTTCACAAAGGGCGTGTGGTGTTGATCGTGCCAGATTGGCCGAGGCGGCCATGGTATGCAGACCTCATCAGGCTTCTGGTCGACAAACCGTGGAAGCTTCCGGTACAGGGGGATCTCCTGACTCAGGGCCCTCTGCGGATGCCTCAGGTGGATCGGTTCTCGCTTACGGCTTGGCTATTGAAAGGGCGGGGTTAACAGCGCGAGGTTACTCAGAGGTGGTGGTGGCCACTTTGTTGAAAGCTCGAAGACGATCTACTTCTTTGGCGTATATTCGTGTTTGGCATGTGTTCGATTCCTAGTGTGCAGATAGGGCCGTGTCAGCCTTAAGGGTTTCAGTTCCGCAAGTTTTGGCATTTTTGCAGGATGGTTATGAGAAAGGGTTGGCGGCGGCTTCGTTGAAGATGCAGTTAGCAGCCCTGTCCTGCTACAGAGGCAAAATAGGAGGCGAGTGTCTGGGGAGTCATCCAGACGTTAAGTGGTTTTTGAGAGCCGTAACGCTTTTGCGTCCGCCTTGTAGACCAGTGATCCCAGCTTGGGATCTGCATTTGGTACTAGAGGCTTTGGTGCGACCGCCTTTTGAGCCGCTGGCGAAAGCATTGTTGAAGGATCTTATCTTGAAAGTGTTTCTAGTGGCTATTTCCTTGGCCAGGCGAATTTCGGAGTTGCAGGCCTTGTCCTGCAGAGAGCCGTTTCTGGTTTTTAGTGATTCCAAGGTGGTATTGCGGACGGTGCCATCCTTCTTGCCCAAGGTAGTCTCTCCCTTTCATGTGAATCAGGTGGTGTCATTGCCGGTTTTTGAGGTAGACGGTGCGAGTACTGCGCAAAGGCGGTTGCATAGGTTGGATGTTGGGAGAGCTCTGAAAAGGTATCTGAAATCTACCGCTTCCTTCCGTAGTTTGGATAGGTTGTTTGTGCTGTTTGGAGGCCCTAAGAAGGGTCAAGCAGCGTTGAAGGCGTCCATTGCCAGATGGATTAAGGAGGCCATCGCGTCCGCATATATTTTGAAAGCTAGGGCGGTTCCAAAAGGTTTGCGAGCTCATTCGACTCGGGCACAAGCGGCCTCTTGGGCGGAAGGCACGCTGGTTCCGCCGGTGGACATTTGTAGGGCGGCGACTTGGTCGTCTCTGCATTCCTTTGTCAAACATTACCGTGTGGATGTGCAGGCGGAGAGGGATGCCTGTTTTGGAGCGTCGGTGCTTCAGGCTGGGCTAGCAGGTCCCTCCCGTTGACTTTTTTGCACTGCTCTGTTACATCCCCAAAGGTTCAGGACTAGCCTGGAGGGACGCAAAGGAAGGTGAAATTAGACTTACCTGCTAATTGTTGTTCCTTAAGGAACTCCAGGCTAGTCCTGTATCCCTCCCGTAGATTTGCGTGGACTATAGCCTGAAGCCCCTCGAGTGTGACAGGTAGGTGGTTTTTGTCTGGGGTGCATGGGTATAGTCCGTTCAGGGGGGATGTTCTTTCTATGGGGGTATTAGGCAGAACTTTTTCTGGAAATAAGAATCTCAGCATGTGTTCCGGTTCTGTCTTCTTTGGCGGATGCTTGAACACTGTCAGTTTGGGTTTAACCCATTTTGACTATTTAGGATACTTATGAGTAGTTTATAGAAAGGTTTGTAATACAGTTTCCACTTAATTGTTGCTCTGGTGAGTTTGCTTTGTCAATAGGTTACTGGCATCAGGGGGCGGATTCTGGCTACTTATACTGGTGTCATCAAAGAGGTGTGACGTTTCTCAGTCTCCAAGCTGCTGGAGGAGGAGCAAGAACCCAAAGTTTCAGGACTAGCTTGGAGTTCCTTAAGGAACAACAATTAGCAGTTAAGTCTAATTTCACCTTATTGTAGTAGTTAATATGGAAGGGCAGACTAGACAGGCCACGTGGTCTTTTTCTGCTGTCATGTTTCTATGTTTCTATAAAACAGTCAAAAGATTGGTGCAGAATAGTAGGTGGTGTTAGTCACATCTAGGAACTGGGTTCCATGTTGCCATGAATTAGCAGTGTGCCAATGGCAGGGGGACAAATGCATCCCCCCCTGAAGTTGGTATGGGCCTCTATGGTGGTTTTGCAGTCCGATCACATGCTGCTGGTGTGCTTTTTTTTTTTTTAGCAAATATGCCTCTAAGCCCATGAGGAAATTCACTGCTTACCCCTGGGATAAGCAGTATGGAATGTCTACCTGACAAGAATTTGTAACCTGGATTGGTCACAGTTAGAAACAGGATATGGGGCTCAATAGACTTTTGGTCTGACCTAGTGTGGCATATCTTATATTTTTACATTCTTAAGTGATGTTAATCCTGTCTCTACTTACCACCTCTTGGAGATTTCTACTGTGGGAAATTCTACGCCCTAACAAACAAATGCTTCCTTATTTTGGCCTTAGAGTCGCATGTAATGAAGGTAACTACAGACTGAAAATCTCACATACTACAACATCCAGGGCTGGTGCTAGGGTTACTGGTACCCCCTGAAACCTATAAATAGGTGCCCTCCTCCATCATTAGCTGATGACCCCTGGCTACACCAATAATGCTATTCTTGCTATTCCAGAAAGATCAGAGTGTCTTCTGCAGCAGACTGGTTAACCTGCTAAAAAGGGCTTTAAATTAGATTCGTTGGGAACAGGTGAAGAAAGCCCCAGGTAAGTAAAACATTAAATACCACTGTAGACATGGGTAAAAAGGGTAACAACTGGAAAGCGGTGTGTAATAATGCTTGAAGTATGGGAAATAAGATTCCCACGATTCCAGATGTTGAAGCTTTAATGGAAGAGGATGACTTGGATTTAATGGTTCAGAGAACCATGACTGGAATGTACAATTACACCAGGCTATAATCATTTTGCTCCTGGCTTGGGTCAGATATTAAAGTGCTTGCTTGTGAGTCCTGTCTGTCTGTATTGATTTACACATCATATATATATATATATATATGATGTGTAAATCATATATATTTTATCATTGTTAGTTTGCTTCTTAGCTTTTCTGAATTTCCTTTTTAATATTGTTCAGCTCCCTCCTATTTTCAGCTGTCTGTCTCTTGCTCCTCCTCTGCCTTATTATCCACCCCCACCCCACAGCCCACCCACTCCCTGGCTAACAGTCTCTTATAGCTGTCCTGTGTATTACTGCTATTACTCACAGGTGCCCACTTAGCCCCTGAGATCTTTCTCCTGCCTATCCTTCATATATTTCTTCTGACATCTGCTCTTCTCTCAACCTCTTTCTCAAGGCTCACTTTCTCTTTCTATTGTTGACATTCCCTAATCATCTTCCCTCATACCAATAACTTCAAGTCCCCCCTCCTTCTCATCCCCTCTTTACCATCTTCACTTCTCCCACCATCTTTTCATCTACCCTATCATCAGCTCTTGAGCTTTCACCATTTTCTTCCTCTCATTCAGCCTTCTCTTTCTTTCTGAAAGAGCCCCACCATCGTTACTGCTATGCCGTCTCCTCTCTTCCCTGAGCTCTTTTGCTTCTTCTGTCATCTGGTGATATTAATCCCAACCCTGGCCCCCCTAAACTTTTGTCACACTCCCAGGACAGATCCTCACGCATCTGCTCAAATCTTATTCATACCCCTCTCCTTTCTCCCTCCTCTCTCCCCTTCTCATGCGCCTTGTGGAATGCACAATCCATTTCAATTAAGCTTGCCTTTATTCATGAGCTCTTTATCTCTAATGCTCACCATCTTCTTGTTCTAACTGAAAGCTGGCTCCTCCCAGAAGACTCAGCTTCAGTCATGGCGGCTACCTATTCTCCCATACACCTCATCCCACTGGCCATGGTGGTGGTGGGTTTCTACTCTCTCGTTCCTGCCAATTTCAACCCCTCCTCCTGCTTTAGTTTCACTCCTTTCCCTCCTTTGAAGTCCATTCCATCCGTCTTTTTACTTCGCTACCTGTCTGGATAGCTGTTATTTATCATCTCCCTGACAAGTCCACCTCTATCTTTCTCACTGGCTGACTTCTGGCTTTCCTGTTTTCTGGATTCATCTTCCCCTCCCTTATTCTTGAGGATTTTAACATTCATGTTAATAACCCCTCTGACCTTTATACTTTAAAGCTCCTTTCCCTTACCTCCTCATTCATCCTCCATCTTTGCTCTACTGCCCCCACTCACCAGCATGACCACTGCTTTAACTTTGTTGTCTTCTCTAATTGCTTACTCTCAAACTCCTGTACCTCAGTTCTTCCCTTATCTGACCATCACCTGCTAAGCTTTACTCTTCATTACTCCCCACTTCAGTCTTGCCCAGTCTCCTCCAACCTCTTTAGACATCTTCATGCTATCGACCCATCGGCTCTCTGCACTACTGTCTCATCACCTCTTCCCTCCACTATGTCATCCGAGTCTGTTGATGAGGCAGTAGTTTCCTATAACACTGCACTTTCCTCTGCTGTGGATGCTCTTGCTCCACCCATGCCACGCTCTCTGAGGCATACTGTACCTCAACCCTGGTTATCTTTCACTACTTGCTATCTATATTCCTGTGTCTACTCAACTGAGCACATTTGGCTCAAATCCTGCACCCTCGCGGACTTTCTACACTTCAAATTCATGTTTGCCTCTTTCCAGTCAGCCATAGCACTCACTAAACAAGACTATTATGTCCACCTGACTAACTCTTGCCTCTGACCCTCGCTATCCCTTTACAACTCTCAACTCTCTCTTCAAGGTGCCTTTTCCTCCAACTCCTCCTTCACTTTCTGCCCAAACTTTGGCCAACTATTTCCATGACAAAGTCCACAAGATTACACTCCAGTTCCTCACAAGATCAATTCCATCCCCTCTTCTCCCTCTTCACCACCCTTTCTTCCTTTTCTAAGATCTCTGAGGAGGAAACCATCTTCTTTAGTCTGTGTATGTTGCTTTCCTGTAGACTTATGTGTGGAATTCGCCGGTTTTGGTTCTCGTGACAAGAACATCCAGGAATGGGAGTTTGTTGTCCTTGGCCGTTTCCATTGTGAACCGGATGTCCACGAAGGCGCTGTTGAATAGTTGGAATGTTTCTTCGATTTGGTTGCGTTTTATTATGATGAAAGTGTTGTCGACATACTGTACCCACAGTTTTGGGTTAACTTGTTGGAGTACGATGATTTTGAGTTTTTGCATCACAATCTCAGCATCTAGGCCAGATATGGGGGATCCCATTGGTGATCCTTTCAGTTGTTCATAAATTTGTCCATCAAATTTGAAGCAAGTTGATAGGCACAGCTCGAGGAGTTCACATGTGCTTTGTGTTGTGAGCTGTGCCTGTAAACACAACCAAATCAAAGAAACGGCCAAGGACAACAAACTTCCATTTCATTCCTGGATGTTCTTGTCACGAGAACCAAACCTGGCAAATTCCACACATCAGTCTACAGGAAAGCAATACACATGGACCAAATCCTGAACAACTACAGCAACCAGCCAAAGTGCCACAAAGAATGTTGCATAAAACTGCACTGCAATATGACAGAAGCTAAAATGGAAGAAGAGAAAAACCTATTCTCTTGACTTCAAAACAGGAAACAGGAATTAGCAAAGTGCAGGAAGTATGAGGTCAAAAGATAAGGAGCTCCACAATGCAGTTACCCAAAAAGCCCACTGGGTGTCACTGTTTCTTACTGTACCATACACACACATTGCTGTACGAGACCGGGCTCTCTTACTTTTACCTACATATAATTTGTCACAGATGCACTGCATTACATCTACAAAACAAGAAGTAAACTTTTCCTTATGCTGGGTTTGTAAACATACAGTAAGTGCTTTTACTGAATGCACAAAACAGTTTCCACTCGGAAAATGCCCTTTGAGGAAGACATCTGGAATTGGAAATCAGTATATTCCATAAAAGTGCTGGCCCATGGGAAAACTGTGTCTTATTCTTGAACATTGTGGGGGCAGTTTTTAAAGTACTCTTGAAGTCAGTAGATCTGTGCATCCCTTGGAAGATTTGGGTACTGAAGTATCAGCAGGCTTTGCACCTGCTTTACTAGCTCTCTCAGGCTGCCTCCCTGTGTGCAGAAGACTTTCCCTGCCCTTTCCTCTATATCATGGATAAAAAGTATGTGCAATGCGAAAAAAAATCATTTTGGAGAATTTACCTGTAATGTACCTGTAATTTACCATGTAATTGAAGACTGTATATTGTTTATTGCACACTTGATATACCGCCCCCCATTACATCGGGGCGGTTCACAATATAAATAATAACTAAATCAGAAAAGGAAAAGAAATTACAATAATTTAAAGGAAAGAAAAAGATGGAGAGTAAGAATAGCTTAAGCAAGAAGGGAGAACGAGGTCATGAGGATTCACAGAGAAACATTAAAGGCAGAGGAAAAGAAATGGGTTTTGAGAAGAGAGCGGAATTTGGGGTAAGATTCTTCCAATCGGAGGGCAGTAGGTAGGGAATTCCATAGGGAGGGACCAAGGTAGAAAAATGCTGATTTCCGAGTGGACTGTAGGTGGACTTGAGAGGGAGCTGGGAGGTGCAGGCGATTGACGTGAACGGATCGGAGGCTGCGAGTGGGAGTGTGAAAAATTAACAAATCGGATAGATATTGAGGTCTGTGGAGATAGATAGCTCGATGTACTAAGGTGAGAATCTTGAAGGGGATCCGGAATTTCAGTGGCAACCAATGGAGATGCTGCAAAATTGGGGTAATGTGATCCCGTGGGGAGGCATGCAAAATCATTCGGGCAGCTGTGTTTTGTAATAACTGTAACCGATGTCGTTGATATTGAGGAATGCCAGCATAGATGGAGTTACAGGTCCAATCTGGTTATGACCAAAGAGAGGAGGAGGGTAGTGAGGGCTTGAGCAGATAAGAACGGCCTAATGGCACGAATTTGCCTAAGGCAGAGGAAGGAGCGCCGAGAAACCTGGGAAATGTGGTCATTGAAAGTGAGATTGTTGTCAAGAATGACGCCGAGATAGCATAAATGTTCATAAATGTTGTTTACTGTAAACCGCATGTGATCTTTGGAAATTGCGGTATAGAATTTGTTTCAAATAAATAAATAATTGCCTAGACATTGGGACAAATTCCTTTAAAAACTGTCCTGTCCTTGTACAGTTTAATTAATGTATGTTAAAACCTTTAGATAACATGCCCCTCCAGGGTCTTGGGATAATTTGGCAAATCTTACTTGAAATGGGTAATTGCACAGTATTAAACATCAAATGTCCATAGGAAGGACCTTGCTGTCTCTTTGGTATTGTGGTTATAGAGTGCCCTTTTATGACCTGTCAAACCCTACCTGTTTGTAGTGATTATAAACTGCTCTGATGCCCTTCAGCCTGGATGGTATATCAAGAAATTGCATAAATATAAACACAGGTGGTTTTTCCAGTGAGCAACAGTTCCCTTTTTTGTTTGTACTGGTGCAAATATGTTGCAATTGAAAAAAAAATCCAATTGGAAGACTTCTTTTCAAAGAAGTCAAAATGATACATTTATCAAGTTGTGATCCTTTTGCATATATGTATGGTTAGAATGTCACATCAAAGAATTGATTTTCTTGAAATCAAATGTCATTCCAAGCATCTTCATAATTGCAGCAATGATATAAAGAATTGTCGAAAAGCTCTCAAATATATTTGCACGAACCTTGTTGCCATCTGATACCATTAGTGTCAACCAAAAGACTGCTAAGATCTAAAGAGCCTTTGCTAACAGCAACCCTCCGTGTGTGTAGGAGACTGTCTATTGTCGTCATAAAGATTTGGATTTTTATATTCTCAGACCTTTTAAAATCTGCCTTGTTCAACAGTGTTCAAGCCCCACTGCAGCTGCATGCATGTTGTCTGCCTTAATTAGACTTATATTTCATCTGCTCGCTGTTAATTAGGCTGCACAACTGGAACTTAACATGTGTATCTGAAACTCAAAGCTTTGAATAAGTGTGCCAGATGTTCAGCAGGAAAAATGAAGTTGTCTATCCATTTCATGATGAAAATGATCATTAAACACAGCCAATATACCTCTATATTATATAAAATCAAACAAAAACGGAGGACAAAATATAAAGGTGAAAACAGAAGTGAATGCTAGAATATACAGTATGTTGTTAAGTGCTGTCAAGTCTGTGTCGACTCCTGGTGATCCTCTGGATAGTTGACCTAAACTTTGTTTGGTCTTCAGCCAAGCCGCTCATTGTTGATAGAGTGGTATCCATAACAGTTGCTATTGTATCAATCCAACTCATTGCCAGCCTTCCTCTTCTACAGTCACCATAGCAGAGGAAGCATTTTGTCTTTCTCCAATGATCTCTCTCTTCGCATGATGTGTCCAAAATATGAAAGTCGAAGTCTTCTGAGCTTCTAAGCTTGTGACTTGTGTCTTCTGAGCTTCTAAGGAAAGCTTAGGTTTGATCTCCTGTAGTGCTGACTGGTTTGTTCTTCGGGCAGTCCATGATATACACAGTATTTGTCGCCAGCACCTTAATTCAAAGGCTTCAGTTTTCTTCTTGTCTATCTTTTTCACTGTCCAACCTTCGCATCCATATGACGTTATTGAAAATAACATGGCCTGGACAAATCAAATGTATGGAGAGAGACATCTCTGCTCTTGAGAATTTTGTCTAGGTCCTTCATAGCCATTCTACCAAGAGCAATACGTCGTCGGATATCTTGACTGCTAGTCCTTCTTTATTGATTGTTGATCCAAGTAAGTTAAAGTTGTCAGCTATTTCAATTTCTTCCCCATCAATGATGAACTTATTGATTTTGCCAGTAGTCGGGATCTTTGTCTTTTTAAAGTTAAAGTGCAGACCCATTTTAAGACTATGTTCCTTGATCTTGAGAAGCAAATATATCAAATCATCTTCACTCAGCCAAAATGTGTTATCATCAGCATAGAGAAGGTTGTTGATGAGTCTTCCACCAATCTTCACATCTCGGTTGTCTTCATACAGTCCTGCTTCTCTGATGATTTGTTCAGCATATAAATTAAAGAGGTAGGGGGAAAAGTATGCAGCTATGTGGTATACCTTTGCTGATTTTAAACCATTCTGTTTCTCCTAGTTCCATTCAAACTGTTGCTTCTTGGTCAATGTAAAGGTTGTGCAAGAGAACTATCAGGTGTTCTGGTATACACATGTTTCTTAATGTGGCCCAGAGTTTCTCATGTTTTACACAGTATATGGTGTTATTTTAAAAGCGCTATCCACAGTTTGCATGTCTGCAAACAGGCATGCAGATGTCCAAATCACAGAGATGTCTTCAGAAACATTTTAGAAGTCGGGTCTGTGGACATCTGCAGCATTGGTAGGGGGTAATGTCAGAAGCATGGACATCCCTGATAGATCTCAGAAATGCTCTGGACATTGCAAATCATGCCTAAAGTTAAAACTGCTCCAGGCATGAACAGACATTTCAAAAATGCTCGTTCTATCATGCAGATGTTTGGAAGGTGTGGAGAAGGAACTACACTAATACCCTCTATATTTTACACTATGTCAGCGAACACTGACTGGGAATGGGGGCTCATGTTTTCATTTTGCTATGCCACTGGATGTCTCCTTATGCTAGCTTTTCTGAGATGGATGTCTGTGTGGCCGTCCACATGCACATCCATATCAGGGACATCTATGTTCCTGAAATTAGCCGGAGACATAGACATCCCTGGCATTTTTCTGCATGTTGCGCTTTGGACGTCCCTGATTTAAGTTGAACATCCTTTCTAAAATCACCCTCTTAATATTATTTTGTTGTTGTTTTATCTTGCAATGTTTTTCTTTCAGTTTTATAACTCGGTCACATCACTCAGCCATTGTTGTGGCAGTTTGTTGGCTAGGGGCCATAGAGCCTGCTACATACACACCTTAAACTTGAACAGTAAGTGCCACTATTAAGTCATAGCTGGGACTTTTTCCTCCTAGAGTCTGCACATATAGCTTCCCTAGCCCCCAATCAGCATGAGAAGCAGGTACTGGACCCAAGCTTAGAGTTTGCTAATGGCAGCCCGCAGCACTGTTCAGGGCCACAGCACTAGTTAAACTTGTGAATTTATTAATTCTGGATCTCTTACCTGCTAACACAAAAACTAAATATCATTCCTGTAGTAAAACAGAGTGAGGGTACTAGATGGCTACCGGCACAGTACTGCAGAATTATTTCTCTGGTTTTATAATTCTCAGTGCACTCTCAGGTGGATAATCTCTATCACAGTAATAAGCATTGCTATTGACAACCCTAGCTTACTTTGCTTCTATCTATGCCATATCTGTTCTCTGATGGAACAGTGTGTATTTGTGTATATATATATATATATGTGTGTGTGTGTGTATATACTGCTGCTACCTATCTTTTACCTGCTCTGTGGATAAATGGAGGAGCTGTACTGTTAGATAACACTTTCCTAATCGTCCCTCCAGGTCAGTTCAGGTACGCATGGGTTGACGCTGTTCACCAGCAGCTGAGAACTGAGCATGTCAGAATCCTGACAGTCGAGTAGAAGAACCTCCCCTTCAGCTCTAGACCCCAATTTCTCAGTTTTCAGCAGCTGAGTGAAGAGCTCTTGCGTAGTGGACTCCTAGTCAGGCCTTAAGAAAAAAAAGTATGTATTTAAATGAGCATCTTGGGTTTCAAGCCCTTTGGATCAGAGGTCCAGAACTCTAATTAGTGAGAACAGAAGCTGTGCAGGGTGCTGGAGCACTTCTCCCTACTGGATTGTAGCGGTGGGGCCCCAGGTCCTTTTTCCTCCCCCCTCCACCCCCAGCCAGAGACACCAGGTTCCTGGGGGTTTCCTTGATGTCGGTATTGGGGCTGTCATGGTGCTGTAGTTAAGTTGCCTTCACTGTCCTTACTAGTGGCTGCTTAGAGCAGCGGGAAGTGCTGGCTGAGTCATTTGGGTGAGTTGTTATTTCTTCTTATTTCTCTGTGCTGGCAGCTCGTTCAGGGCTTCTCCGTCTCGGCTGTCTATGGCCCTTTGATCAGTGCGGTTGCTTTTTGATTGGTGCGGTTGCCTTTTCCCCTGATGGACTGCATGTGGTCAGACTTCCCTGCCTTTGTACAGTGTGCAGGCAGCTGCGGCTTGTCCCCAGTGGGGTTTTGCTGCTTTTGTCAGAGACAGTGAAGGGGTTTTTTTCAGTGTGCCTTGACTGATACCGGCATGGACACTGTGGGCGGGCTCCCCTCCTTTGAGTCTGCAGATTTAGCGGTTCCCGCAGTTTTGGTGGGAACCATGGCCATTTCAACTTGGCAGCCATTTCCCCAGGGGGGAAGCTAAACATGGGAAAGCAAAATCCAAAACAAAGCGCAAGGTAGGAGAGCAACCCTCGGGTTCAGCACCGTGGTCAGACCCCACAACTATCTCTTCGGAACAGGTTTTTTCGGCTGATTTCATTTTGTCCCTGCATAAAGCCTACTGTTTAAAGAAAAAACAGACTGAGTCTTCTGCTACTCCTTGTAAAGTTCCTACTCTCTTTCCTGGGGAGCACCAGCAAGAAGGGGGACCAGGGGAAGGGGCTCCCCTGGTGAAGAAGAGTCGGGGTGAATCTGATGCCTGGCAAGATCAGGATTTGCCTCAATTGCAGGCCTCAGAGGGGCTGGTGGAGGGCTTCTCAGACCTCTGGGGTGAACCAGTGGCCCCCAATTTGAATGGAAGGAGAGATCCCCTTAGGGGAAGATTCCAATATTTTCCATGTGTTCCGCAGGGAGGAGCTAGCAGCTCTCATTAGCCATTCCCTAGTGGCCTTAAATATAGTACCCCAGCCAGCTCTGGCAGAACAGCCTCTGGAGGATGCCTTGCTGCAGAGATTCAAAGGGGTGCAAGCATATTTCCTGGTTCACAGGGAGATAAAGAAAATGATTGACTCCGAATGGGAGTTTCCAGAAGTAACCCTGTGAGGCTGTAGGTTCATGGGTCGTCTGTACCCTATCCCGCAAGAGGAGCATGACCTTTTAAAGATGCCCCCAGTGGATGCCTTTGTCTCGGCAGTGACCAGGAAGACCACTGTCCTCGTGGCAGGCAGGGCAGTGCTCAAGGATCTCCAGGACCAGAAGTTGGAGACGTTGCTCAAGCAGGCCTTTGACACTAGTGCCTTAGCTCTACAAGCCTCCATCTATGAGCGCCTATGTGTCTAGTGTCCCATCCGATGGCTCCAGAACTGGACTACACAGGACTTAGAAGGCCAGGAGCCAGCGTACAGCACTTGACTAGAATCGGCTGTGGTGTATTTAGCAGATGCTGTCTATGATCTGGTCCAGATTTTCTCTAAGACCATGGCCTCGATCATTGCGGCTCGATGGTTCCTTTGGTTGAGGAGTTGATCAGCAGATGCTTCCTCCAAGGCTCGGCTTAGTAAACTGCCCTACAAGGGTAAGTTACTGTTTTGGGAGGCCCTTGAGAAAATTGTTAAGGACCTGGGGGACTCTAATGGAAGCCGCTTACTGGAGGATAAGCCCAAGGTCCCAAGCTGGGAGTGGCTGAATGAGGGCAACCAGAGATTTCCAAAGAGCATGGGCTTCCCGTTTTGCCCCCTATCAGTGAAGCTTTTATGGAGTGCAGGGGCAGTTCTTTCGTGGATTACTTGGCTCCATCCAAAAAGCCCCAATGAAGCCACAGGAGTCCAGATGGATGTGACAGTAGGTCGGTTGCAATAGTTTTATTCCGTCTGGGCCGGCATTTGACCACCCAGTGGATCTTGGAAATAATTCTGGAGCAGTATCCAGTGGAGTTCGCCAGACCTCTTTCTGAGCTCTTCATATGCTCCCCCTGCAAGGCACCAGGGAAGGCGGAGGCGGTTCGTGTGATGCTCCATCACCTGTTGGACCTGGGGGCCGTGATGCTGGTGCCTCCGAGCGGCACTGGCCACTACTCCATTTATTTTCTGGTGAAAAAGAAGGAGGGTGCCTTTCAGCCCATTCTAGACCTCAAGCATGTGAATCGCGCCTTGCGTGTTCCGCACTTTTAGATGGAAGCCCTACGATTGGTCTCCTTGCAGTTTTGTCTGCCCTGGACCTCACGGAGGCCTATCTGCACATACCCATTCAGCCGGACCACTAGTGCTTCCTGCGTTTCGCAATACCCATGGGTCACTTCCAGTTCCAAGCTATGCCGTTTGAATTCGCGATAGCCTCACACACCTTCACCAAGATCATGTATGTAGTGACAGTGGCATTGAGGAAAGAAGGTGTTCTGGTCCTTATCTGGACTATTGCCTCATTCGAGCAGAGGCTGAGCCTATTTCTGCCACGAGCCGGGTGGTGGAGTTCCTGCAAAGCCTGGGCTGGATGATCAGCTTCGGCCAGTACAGCAGCTGGTCTACCTGGGGGCACAGTTCAACACTCAAGCAGGTGTGATCTCTCTGCCTTACAACCGGGTGCAAAAAATTAAAGCACAGGTGTGATGCTTTTTGAGCATGACGGCACCAGTGGCATGGTACTATCTTCAGCTATTGGTTTCCATGGCGGCGGTGCTAGACCTAGTTCCTTGGGCTTGTGCACACATGAGATTGTTGCAGCAGACACTGCTGTCTTGCTGGTCACCTCAGAGCCATTCCTTGTCCCGGAAATTGTGGTGTGTGGAGAGCATAAGAGAAAGTCTGGAGTAGTGGCTACAATTGGGCTGCCTGATGGTGGGGGTACCATTGGAACAGCCGCAATGGGTCCTGGTGATGACAGATGCCTGCCTCACAGGGTGGGGCATGCATTGCTTGTCATGAGTGTTGCAGGGATGGTGAACGCCAGAGGAAAGTTCTTGGTCCATCAACCGCCTGGAAATGAGGGCGGTATTCCTGGCCCTGCAGTTTTTCTGCCCCTGGATAGTGCAGAAGGCTGTCAGGGTGTGCTCCAACATTGTAACTACGGTGGCATATATCAGCCACCTGGGGGGCACAGGCAGTGTAACCCTGCTGGAAGAGAGTCAGGCGCTGCTGCTGTGGATGGAGGACAACCTCATGGAATTGTCCATGATGCAAGTGGCTGGTAAAGAAAACATTCAGGCAGACTTCCCCAGCCAATGTTGGTTGGACTCGGGCGAGTGGCAGCTGAACGCAGCAGTGTTCCATGACATCACCATTCACTGGGGGGGAGCTGGTTATGGACCTGAATGCCACATTGAGCAGTGCCAAGGTAAACAGGTTGTTCAGCTGGCGCAGGAAGCACATGTCAGAGAGCCTTGATCTCTAGCTCAGGTTTGGCTGATGGAAGGACTCCTCTGTGTTTTCTCCATGGGCGCTGATTGATTGTCTTCTGCAGCAGATCGAGGCTCATGGGGATCCTTATTGCACTGGACTAGACCCAGAGACCATTGTATACAGACCTCACACACCTCCTACTGATAGATCGACCCATCTGGCTTCCCGACTGGATCAACCTGTTATCCCAGGAAACAGTCCTGATGCCGCAGGTGGAATGGTTTTCGTTTATGGCTTGGCTCTTGAGTGGGCACTGCTGCGATGGCGGCACTACTCTCGGGAGGTCATTTTGACCATGTTGAAGGCCCGGAAAAGTTCCACCACCCTGACCTACGTGAGAATTTGGCGGGTGTTTGAAGACTGGTGTCTGTCCCAGAGCATTCGCCTACTTTCCTGTGTGCTCCTGCATATTTTGATCTTCTTGCAGGGGGACCTGGAGAAAGGGTTGGCGCACAACTCCCTGAAGGTGCAGGTAGCATCTCTCTCTTGCTGTAGAGGGTGAATGCAGGAGGATTCTTTGGCAGCACACCCAGATGTAGTGGTTTCTCAGGGCGGTGAAACATGTCCGTACATCCTTGCACATGGTTGTTCCGTCTTGGGACTTGAACTTTGTGCTGACCGCTTTGAATGGCCCTGCCAGGGCGTCATTGTGGGATCTTCCTTTGAAGACTGTCTTTTTGGTGGTGATTTATTCCACTCATATTTTGGAACTCTAGGCGCTCTCCTGCAGGGAGCCCTTTTTGCTGTTATCGAAGGAGAAAGTGGTGCTTCACCCAGTGCCATCCTTTCTTCCGAAAGTTCTCTCTCATTTCCACCTGAATTAGACTGTCTCCTTGCTGGCCTTTCCTTCTCTAGGGAACTTCAAGGAGGACTGGCAGCTGCACCTGCTGGATTTACACAGGGCACTAAGTGCTATTTGAAGGGGACAGCATCCCTCCATAAGTCAGATCGTTTGTGCTGTTTGGTGATCCTTGTAAAGGGGGGGGGGGGGGTTTCCAGGACCTTGATAGCTCACTGGGTGAAGCAAGCCATCAGCTTGGCCTATATAGTTTAGAGCAAAGTTGCACTGAAGGGCTTGAAGGCTAATTCCGCTTGGGCTTAAGCAACTTCGTGGGCGGAATGTAGCCTAGTGCCACCGGCGGATATCTGCAGGGTGGTGACATAGTCATTTCTGCACACCTTTACTAGACATTATTGGCTGGATGTCCAGGCAGTTGGAGATGTGAGGTTTGGAGCTTTTGTGCTGCATGCTGGTCTCGTGGGTCCCTCCCAGGGTTAGTCACTGCTTTGGTACTTCCCATGCATACCTGGACTGGCCTGGAGGGACAATTAGGAAGGAGAAATTAGACCTTACCTGCTAATTGTCTTTCCTTGAGTTTCTCCAGACCAGTCTAGAGCCCTCCCTGGTATGATTTCATTTTTTTTTCCAGATCGTCGTGCAGACGGTTGGAGCGGTTCTAGTCTGCTTATAGGACTGGTCCAGAGGTAAGGACCTATGGAAGAATTACAGCACTACGGAGGTGATGGGGGGGGGGGCACCTTTTCCGGTGGGAAGTCTACAGATGTATGGCATACTCCTGTCCTATCCTTACATTGACCTGTCTTTGCACTGTATATACTGTCTGGTGATTATTCTGTAGATATTGTATTATATTGTAACTGTACTTTATGTGGGTTTCCTTGGTATGTGAAGCATAGTTTCTGTTCCCCTTCTCTCAGTTCTTGTTCTCATTCTTGAGGCAAGGAGGGTTGCTATTTTTTATTTCTTCTTGTAGCTTGGAGGCTGCTTTGTTTTTAGGAGACTGAGGTCTAGAGCTGAAGGGGAGCTCTTCTATTGGATCATCAGAATTCTGACATGCTCAGTTCTCAGCTGCTGGTGAACAGTGTCAGCCCATGCGTATCTGGACTGGCCTGGAAGAACTCAAGGAAAGACAATTAGCAGGTATGGTCTAATTTCTCTTTTCATGAGCACTAAAATTCATTTAAAATGTTTAATAAGAAAAATTAATGTAAAACAGTGCAGTAGAGCTATCGTGTTGATTTGTCAGTGGAGTATACGTGGCACTGATAATGCCAGTCTGGCTTACATATGTGCCTCTTTCCTACCTGCTACTCACTATCCCAATAGCTAATGTCCGGCCCTGCTTGAATCCCCTGGCTGCAGATTCTATCTTCCTTTTGCAATGCAGAACATGTGCCAGAAGTCTGCTTGTCTTAATGAGTGTTGATATCATGTTATTTTGCTAACAGAATGAGCGTGGCTATGCCTCTGTGTTTTCCTGAGAAAGAGTCTTGAGTAATGGTACCGTCACTGCAAGATGTAAAAAGATTTCATAGCAAGACATTTGGTAAGCATTAGAATCCAGGGGGATCTGAACCCGTCCACGCTTTTTGAGAAATATTTTCCACTTTTGGGTCCTTTGCCAAGGCTGAATACTAAACAAACACATTATAAATGTCCTGCTTGTTCAGGCTGTATCCCCATCACCACCTCTCCCTTCCCTATTCCCCCCTCCCCACTTCAACCATCTTCCGAGGCGTGTATAATTCTTCCTTAAGAGCCAAGGATACACAGACAGCATCTTTTCACTATGGCCCTTCTATACCTAAGTGGCTAGAAGGCATTACAGGAATAGATTAGATTATTTAGTTTAGTCTATTTTCAATCTTTCTTAACCACTCTTTGATAGGCTCAATAAAGTAGTGTTCAGATTTTAAAAAAAAGTTAAATATATAATCAGAGGGAGATTGCACAGAAATTAAAGTTATGAAAAGGAGAGACGTAAAAGGGCAGATACAGCAAAAGAGAGAGGAAAAGCAGCACACGTTCAGTAGGTAGCCTTTGTTCCTTATCTTTGGAGCCAGCATCATGGACCATACCCCTGTTAGGTAGGTTAAGCCTTAATAAAAGTACCAGGGTGGAACCAGACAGCTGGCATTAACCTTTTAAAAAGGAGATAGAACAGCTTTTAAACTAGATAATGGAAAAGCTGATAGTCGCTCAAGAGTCCGTGGTTCGGAATGATGCATCTTTGAAGGATGCTTGCGAAACATGGAAGTTAGGGCAATTTCTCCTTTTAGTTTTTTCTTAATATTTTCCTCATTTCTTCATAGTCTCCCTTTTGAAAGTGAAGTGGATTTCCTTGCCATCCTCTCTCCATTTATTAAAGCAGATGTGATCATGTTATGATCATTATTGCCAAGTGCCCCCAACACTGTTACCTCTTGTACCAGATCCTGTGTATTGCTCTATGTGTCGACCACACCTTGAATATTGTGTACAGTTCTGTTCACCATTATCTAGTAAAAGATATAGCGGAACTAGAAAAGGTACAGAGAAGAGTGACCAAAATTATAAAGAGGATGGAAGGGATTCCCTTATGAGAAAAGGTTTGGAAGGTTAGGGTTCTTCAGCTTGAAAAAGAGATGGCTGAGGGGAGATATGATAGAGGTCTGTAAAATAATGAGTGGAGTGGAACAACTGAACATACATAGATTGTTTACTACTTGAAAATTAAAATTTATTTATATTCTGTTATATACCGTGCTATTCTGCATCAGTGCGGTTTACATTAAACAAACTGAAATTACATTGAACAGGGCATTATAACTTGGAGATAACTATTTTACAGGGAACATGGGCTATGGAGGGTTAAGTGGCTTGTCCAAGACCACAAGGAGCACCTGTGGGACTAGAAACCCCAGTCCTTCTGGCCCAAGCTTACTGTCCTCTAGTGGGATTTGAACCCCTGACCTTCTGGCCTGAAATACCTTGCCCCAACCACTAGGCCACTCCTCCACTCCACATGACTAAGGTAGTGGTTCTCAAACCAGTGGTTCTCAAACCAGTCCTTGGGGCACACCTAGGCCAATTGAGTTTTCAGGATTCCCACAATGAATATGCATATAATAGATTTGCATGTATTGCCATCGTTGTATACAGATCTATCTCATGCATATTCACTGTGGGAATCCTGAAAACGTAACTGGTCAAGGTGTGCCCAGAGGACTGGGTTGAGAAGCACTGGACTAGGGGACATGCAATGATGCTACAATGTAGCACATTTAAAACTAATCAGAAAAATATTTTTTCACTAAATGAGTAATCAAACTCTGGAATTAATTGCCAATGGATATAATAAAAGCTCTTAGTGTAGCTGAGTTTAAAAGAGGTTGGACAAGTTCCTGGAGGGGAAAAGACCTTAAATTATTATTAAAGTAGATTGGGGGAATCCACTGTGCCCATGGGATAAGCAGCATGGAATTGGTCTACGTTTTGGGAGCCTGACAGGTATTTTTATGGCCTGGATTTGTCACTGTTGGAAACAGGATAAAGGGGCTCAATGGAACTTTGGTCTGACCCAATACAATATCTCTTATGTTCTTATTTAGAGAAGTATGATTTAGACCCTCATTCAAGTGGGAGAGCATTCCACACTAATGAAGCAAAATAGACAAATGAGGTATGCCTGGTGACTTCAAGATGCATTCTTGAGGGAGAAGGCACGCTATCAGAAAATTACTTTGCAAGGACTGAAGGGGGCATTGAAGTAGGTAGGGACTGAGCAGATCAGTCAGATATTTGGAAGTACTGGAATGTAGAGTATCATCCCGATACTCAGCAGCATGTATCCAGATAGCAGTTACTGCTCTCCTGATAAATGCCACTGGGTCCTTCCAGATATTTCAGCAGCAGTATCTGGACAGTGCCATAGAAAATATGACTGATCACCCCTGTGGTATCCATAAAGAGCTGGAATGGAGTGTGGGCGGACCCAGAACTTATCCGGATATTGCCAATATTGAGTTTGCTATCTGGATAACTTATCCAGATAACTCATCCAGATAACTCAAGACGGCTTTTTTCTTGTCTTAAGTTGTTTGGATTGTGGGCTGAATTTTGACACTATGCAGATAAGTTCCGCCTCTGCTTGCATTACTGGGATCTTCAGCACCAGTCACTATCTAAATGATAGTGTTGAATCTCCAAATATTTTTTCAGCCTTGATGGCTAGTGGTTATAAATAATGACGACTACCATGGCTGAATATTGACCCTTTAAATTTTATCCAGTAAGAGATTGAGAGCCATTTTTGGTTGATGAAGAACAACGAGGCATGCACATTCATTTCTGTGGGCATTAAAAATGAGCTTAACTGTAGTGTCCTCAACTCACTGCAGCCATTTCAGGGAAGACATCTCTAAACCATTGTAGAGTACACTGTGTGTATTAGTAGATGAAGATCTTTGGTGTCAAGAAGTGACAATGGATCAGATTTATTGCAAAGAAAAAGGCCTTATAATCACAGGTTACTATTTGAATGTCCTGTGTGAAGAGTGAATCCAGGTAATACTCTAAAGTTATATGTGAGCGATTATAGAGATAACCCATCCCTGCAATTTCCCCATTCATTCAGGGTAACTCCCTGGAAATCCAATTTGCTTTAGATTTGATAGTCTTAAGTATATTTATTTATTTATTTAGACGGATTTGTATACCACCTTATCCTACAATCAAAGTGGTCACATCACAATTGGAGGGTTACAGTTAACATGAGGGTACTTTACAACATTATACATAGTATATGTTCTACTAGCCAATGGATGACAGTGTCCAAGCAAGCATTTTGAGGAATAAATTCTAGATCAGAGGTCTCCAATTCCTGTCCTGGAGGGCCGCAAACCAGTCAGGTTTTCAGGATGTCCTTAATGAATATGCATGAGTTATAGTTGCACGCACTGTCCTCATTTATTTATTTATTTAACACATTTTCTATACCGCCTTTTCTTCTTTCAAAGCGTTTTACAGTGAACAGGTAAAATAAAACTTTACATAGAACAAGGGAGTTAAACTGGGATGTTAACAGGGTCAACAAACAATATGATATGATTTACATGGTAAATTGCATCACACTCAGAGTATTATACTGTCATGGTGTCTTTGGGGATATGGGCGTGCGATATACTGTAGAATCAATATAAGTAAGCCTGAGGGACTAGGGCAGGCAGGAGGGAGGTATGTATGTATGGTTTTACTGAGGAGGGTGTGGCCTAGTGTGGTATCAGGTGTCTGGTCCATAGTGTTCCAAGAAGAGGAATGTTTTTATGGCTTTCCTGAAGTCCCATAGGTCGTTGATAATTCTTATGTTTTCGGGAAGTGAGTTCGAGTGATGGTGCATATATTGAAAAGGCTCTGTGACAAGTTGTTTGTTTTTGCTTTTGTTTTAGTCTTGGGTTTTAGTAATAGGTTTCCATTTGAATCTATTTTCCGGATCTTTGTTGATGAGTGTTTGAAGGTGATAGTTGATGAGTGATTTTAAAGATGGTAAGTAACGCTTCGTATTTAGTCCTAAAAATTATGTGTAGCCAGTGTCAGGGTTAGAGTTCTATGGGTGCTTCTTGCTTTACCCGTTATTCGGGCAGCCGTATTCTGCACTGGTTGTAGCGGATAACACAGGTACACTAAAAAAATTTTTTTTTAAACTGCCTCTAATGTTTCGATTGATTTTTACGTTTTTTGGTGCGCTGAATCCAAATCTGGTAACCAATTTGCTCCATCAAATCCCACCTCTTCCCCCAATATTACTTGACCAACTAACCAATCTTAATCACTACCCAAACTAAGAACAAATCCTGTAATGTATACTTGTAAATACTCTTGTAAATAGTTGCAGTAATGACGTTCCATGTTTTATTCCAAGTTCTCTGACCTTGTTCTCTGTAAAACCTAACAGTTTATTGTTATGGTATGTTGTTGTATTGTGAACCGCGCTGATTCTGAATAGAGCGGTATATAAGAGCCTGTAATAAATAAATAATAAATAAAATCACGTACAGATTTTTTGCTACATTGGGTTAGCAGTTTGAGGTGAACGTTTCAGATTGAGTGCAATCGAGATAAACGTTTCTTGGATGAATTCTTTATACTAATTGTTTAGTAGTTATTCAAATAAGAATAAAGAAAATTGTAACAAGGCAGCACATAAGAATAGAGTAATGTCAACAAAACACACTGTGATGGTAGCAAAATTGTCTGCACTTAAAACAGCCACATACATGTGCACAAACATTGAGCATATAAGAGCGAGGTTAGACACAAAGCAAAGCAAAGAAATGTGCAAAAAATGTTGTACAGGTATGTATGTAAGAATAGAAAACGCAAACCGCACCATTGCAATACATGAAGACAGACACCCGATGGTGTGAAAATAAAATACTAATAAATGAGATCCGACACTGTGGTAATAACTAGCAAATTTTTATTTCAAAGTTTAGTAAAAACACGATATTTGTCAACACAGTTTAGATTTTAAAGTCATTCTTGGGTCAATCAATCTCCTGGTGGGCCCGTTTCTTCTTCCCCCGAATGCTTCTCTTGGTGCGCTGCTTGGCGTATTTTTCATCTGGGGTTTCCCGCAGCAGCAACCAGCAGAAATCAGCCATCATAGTGGTGTTCCATCTTCCTTGGTACCTTCTCTCTGCGTCCTTGATGTCCTGGTGAAACCTTTCACCTTGTTCTTCACTGTACGCCCCCAAGTTTTCGGGAAAGTAGTTCACATGGGAGTGCAAGAAATGGACTTTCAGGCTCATGTTACAGCCTTGTTCTTTGAAGGCATTGAGCATCCTGGCACCAATATCCTTATAGTTCTCATCCCGCCTGTTCCCCAAGAATTTGAGAACAACATCCTTGAAGGAATCCCAGGCTTCTTTTTCCTTCTCAGACATCGTTTCAGCGAATGCTCCATCTGAAATGAGTTTCCTTATATCAGGGCCAACAAACACTCCTTCCTTTAGCTTTGCTTCAGAAAGTCGGGGGAACTTTGAGCAAAGGTACCGAAAGCACTCACCATCTTTTGGAAGGGGCTTGATGAATTGCTTAATGAGACCCAACTTAATGTGGAGAGGTGGTAATAGAATTTTATCACGAGGTACCAAGCTCTCATGAACATTTTTCTCACCGGGTCTCAAATACTCCAGAATTGGCCAGTCTTTTTTCCCCCAGTGTAGGTCGCGAGCCCGGCTATCCCACAAGCAAAGGAAGCAGGGATATTTGGTGAAACCGGATTGCTGCCCTAATAGCATGGATAGAATTTTAAAGTCTCCACAAATCATCCACTTATGCTCATCATAACGAATCTTCTGAAGAATCAGGGCCAAATTCTCGTATTTTTCTTGGAGAATAACAGAGTGAGCAATAGGAACTGAAGCGAATGTGTTGCCATTATGAAGAAGAACACCTTTTATGCTGTCTTTTGATGAATCAATGAACAGCCGCCATTCAGCAGGATCATACTTGAGTTTAAACTTTTCCATCACTCCGTATATATCGTTGCAAAATACCAAATCTTCCTCTTTGCTGAAATACTTCAAAAATTGTGTCTTGCGGTTGCGGTACCAATAAAAAGTTGTTCCTGGTGACAATAGATTTTTCTGTTTAAGCCGAGAACCTAGCAGTTGGGCAGCATCTTTTGGGAGTCCTAAATCCCGGACTAAATCATTCAATTCAGCTTGAGAGAAAAGTTCAGGTTTCGGATCTGGTTCAGTTTCAAACTCGGAAGTACTGGACTCATCGGGAAAAGCCATCTGATGAGTCTCATCATGATCAGAACCGTCCACACAAATATGATCTAAAGATTTTGGTGGTTCAGGCACAGGTACTTCGTTGCTATGAGGCATAGGCCTAATTGCTGAGGGAAGGTTGGGGTAACTTATTACGTTCTTATTTTTTAAGTTGTATCCCTTCACAGTGCAAGAGCAAAAATAGCAGTCACTGCTGTGGTCTCTTTGTTCACGCCACATCATAGGTATTCCGAAACGAAATGCTTGTTTTTTACCTTTCATCCATAAGCGTAGATCTTCCTCACATGTGTTGCACACTTTGTGAGGAGCCCACGGTTTGTCTTGATCGCCTAACTTCAAACCGAAATAGGCGAAATATACTTTTTTAATAAATGCAGAAATGTTCCTCTGCCGCTTTTTCACGGTATATTCCCCACAAATAAAACAAAAACTGTCCGGAGAGTTGACGCAACCTCTGGCTCTGTGAGCCATCACAAATACACAGCACTGCAAACTACAACTGTAGTGAACCACTTCGGAATAAAGCTGGATTACGACTGAGCAAACAAAAGGTAATAATGAACTTGCAAGAAACTGAAATTTGACAGGAACGTTCATGTCGCAACCACCGTGTTTGAGTGAGCGAACGAGGCGAGGCGAACAGGAAAGAACATGCGCCAGCGCGAGTACTGGATTTAGCCCCCCGCCTCCCAATTGTCTTGTTAATGTATAAAATGAATACAAAACACTCTAAAATATCATGAGGGAGTGTTTCTAGTTAGTTAACCATTACAACCTCTATTTTGGGCCAAGAAAATAAACTGCAGTCGGCTAAAAAGAAATTATGTGAACATTCCTTATATGGGTAAGAAATCTAATTTTGCAAGAAAACGTGACGTGATGGAACATTTTGGCTATTTTTCCTGGATTCAGCACCCCAAAATCTATAGGAATCAGTTGCAAAACTGGAGGCAGTTTTTTGGTAGTGTACCTGTGTAAGTGGTCTGCATTGGTAGGCCCTGGTAAATAATATTACAGTAGTCGAGGATGGGCATTATCATAGCTTGGCATACTGTCCGGAAGTTACTGGAGTAGGGGTTGAGTTTTCATATTATTCTTAATTTATGGTAGGTTGCCTTTGTTTTGCTTAGATGTGCTTGGAAGTTCAGGTCCTGGTCTAGGGATATCCCTAAGTATTTGACTTCTGTTTTTACTGCTATGTCATTGTGGAATATTTGTAGAGTTTTCGGTGGGATGAAGGAGGTGCTCCTTGTCATAAAGATTGTATTCAAATTTATCTCAAATTGTGGGAGGAGTAGCCTAGTGGTTGGGGCAAGGTACTTCAGGCCGGAAGGTCGGGGGTTCAAATCCCACTAGAGGACAGCAACCTTGGTCCCACAGATGCTCCTTGTGGTCTTGGGCAAGCCACTTAACCCTCCATTGCCCATGTTCCCTGTAAGTATTAGTGTATGTGTCTCATATCCCCGCGTGTTAAATGTATCCCCCAATTGTGTTGTGACCGCTTTGATTGAAGGATAAGGCGGTATACAAAACTGTCTAAATAAATAAATAAAATAAATCTCATGCATATTCATTAGAGTCATTCTGAAAACCTGACTAGTTTGTGGCCCTCCAAGACAGAATTGGAGACCCCTGATCTAGATGAATGGATTCAGTGTAGTTGATGAATTTGGACGTCATCTGCACAGTAAAAGGGAGCAAGAAAAGAATAAAGAATTTGTATGAAAATGTGCCCTGGGGAACACCAAAGTGAAAAGGGTGGATTAGTGAGGACGATCCTGTGCACTTTATCCTAAAAGTGTTACTGATAAAAGTGTCCTCCAAGCTGATTTCTGAGAGCCAGGATTTAAAAGAGTAGGCATGTGCATATCAGGATGTGTGTTTGGGCACCAAAAAATTAAAAGTGCACACAAATTGTTCATGCATATACCTATGACTTAATGCATTTACAGTCGATCTGTGCGTGCAATTATGACAATTTTTTTTTAAATCATTGGTTTGTCTTTGTTTAAAATTACATTTTGTTGGCCTTGAATATACCTATAAAAGAGCATGATAACCAGATCAAAGGTGAGATTTACATTCAGGGGTACTAAGATAGCACTTTTCACCGCATCTAGCTCTATGGACCACAAACCTTTCTGTGCTGTGTCCTTGGTGAAAATATGATTGCCTGAGATGAAGCAAGATTTCCAGAGGGATATCCAAAGACAACTTTCTCGAGAACTTTAGAAAAGAACAATAGGTTATGAACATGATGAAAGTTAGAAGCATTGGCAGGGTCACAATTTGGCATTCTGAGGAGAGGGCAGATAAATACTTGTTTCTAGCACCTGGAGATGTGACTTCAAGAAAGACTTGTATTTAGCATTGCACAAATACAGTGGCGATGCTACCACCAGATGAACTAGGCAGTTGCCTAGAGCACTGGTGTAGGCAGGCACCCATTACTGCCACGGCCAGCCCTCTCTGGACTGGGACTTGCAGCTGCAGCAGTTACTTCTAAACAGTGATGCAGTGCTTACCATTGCTATTCCTGCTTCAGTTCCTGATGTAAACCTTGCATGGACTAGCTGCTTCTGCCCCAATGCAAACAAGAAGTGATTGCCGCCGCTGCAGGTTCCAGGTAGGGACGGCAATAGTGGCAATGGGAGTACCCCAGGAGCAGGAGGGGGGTGTGGCAGGAATGAGGTTCGCTTATGGTGCTTCTTATCCTGGCTCTGCAAGAATATAAGGAAGCAGACATAGCGGTGGACCTTTAATAAAGTGGACAGGGAGGGGTCTGCTGGTAAATAGAGGTCTTCATGGGTGATAAGATCTTCTCTAGACTGATGAAGAAAAAGGGATTGAAGGCATTTTGTGAACTGCAAAAGGTGCTACTCACTGTCTCATTGTCTCCTTCTTGAAATCTAAAAATAGTCTACAAAATTGTCAGGGGTGTGGAGGAATGGCTGATTTGAATTTTATTGGGCTGTGGAATCAGAAATCTTCATGACAGTCTTGAAAAGATTCTCATGCAATGAGATTAATTGTAAGAAGTTTGCCCTTTATGCCAGGTTGACTTTCTTCTAGTAATTCTAGTGTAATTATTATCAGTGCACAAGATTTGCTGCTGTCTTTTTCTTCCATCACTTCCGTTCAGTATGTCTGGCTTCCATTTTCAGAAAGTGCAATTCCCGGTGATATCAGGGATGAATGTCTATCAATTAGACTCTTATTCTTGCAAGAGCTGAGCTAAGAGTACTGTTCCAGCTGGTGGCCTGGCCCTCTAGTGGGAGTTATAGAAAACTGGGTGGGAAGGCTTTGCATTTCACAGCTAGTTTATCTAGGTCAATCTTATTTAATCTCCTTGACTGCCTAGTTACTTTACTGGTGGTGGGGTGGGGTGGGGGGGGGGGAGGGATCCTATCCAAGAGAAGGGGCAGTAATGGATATTTTGTTATACTTAATGACTGTGCAGTCTGATGAGGAAACTAGGTCTAGGGAATGGCAATGGCAATGTTGGACATCATTGGCATGAATGTTAAAATAGACCTACTGTACACACCCACACACCCACCCCTTGTCTGCTGCTTCTATTCTCAAACATGAAGGAAAAGCTGGGAGGGCAGGACTGGTGCAGGTAGGAGACCTCTCTGTCTTTCAGCCAGGTTTCCACAGCTCTGAGGATGTGTAATTGATTCTCCTGGATCAGATCAGACAGAGGTGAAGTTTCATTTGCTTCATTTCTAATTGATGTAAAGTTTAATAGGCCTACCCGAATACCCTTTGACAGAGGAGTAGCATTCACGGCCTCAGTCTCGAGGTATTAGGGGGAGAACGCTAACATCTGGTTTCATGAGGTTTTTTGTAACTTTAAATAGATAACGTGCAGGTCAGCCTAGGGATAAGTGAAGAAAAGTCCATGACCCAGAGTGGAGTTTGCAGAAGATTGAGGGGATGGGAGCAGGAGGAAAAGTGGCAGGGTTTCATTTCCTTAGAGACACTGAATATCCTCCTTTTTCTCCCCACTAGCTCATCCCATCAACTGTTAATGCCCACCCTCAGCAGTAGGGTTGCCACCTCACTCAGGTGAGTACACACAAGCTGATCCACTCTTGGTCTTGCCTCATGGTATGTCTACATAAGAACATAAGAAATGCCATACTGGGTCAGACCAAGGTCCATCAAGCCCAGTATCCTGTTTCCAACAGTGGCCAATCTAGGTCACAAGTACCTAGCAGTTTCCCCAAAAGACACAGGTTCCACAATGCTTGTATTGGGGCAAGCAGTGGATATTCTGGATACACTTTAATAATGGTTTATGGACCTTTCCTCCAGGAACTTGTCCAAACCTTTTTAAACACAGCTACACTAACAGCTTTTACTCTGCCTGGTGTTATAGTTCTGATATCTCTAAGAAACGTAGGACTACAGTTTCATGCATTCCATGGGGCAGAATCCAGACTAGACTGGCATCTTTGGGTTGACTTAGATGAAATGTAACTCTGCTTACCCTCATCTCCCCAACAGACAGAAATTACATCCTCCAAAAGACAGCATGCTCACCCCTAATAAAGTTTGATGTGGAAACCTGAGACACTTGCCACCCAGGAATTTATAATCTATTCTCCAAATAGGTCATTGTCTCATATTTTAAATTACATGAACTTTTCTTACTCCTTTTGCCTCCTGGCATAATCACCTTCCCTCTTCCTTTCTTATACCCCTGGAATAATTACCTTATCTTCTCCCACTGAGACACTAGTGTTAATACTGCTTCCTTTTACTACCAGAGACAGGAATGGTGCACAGAAGGGGAGTGGTATATGTGGTAGAAATTTAATGCTGGCAGTTGAGGACAAGTGTGCAAAATCACAGGTATCTGGTAGCTTTACAGAAAGCAGTCTGATCCCTCAATGGACAGCACCGTCATCCTTTGACAGGCAGCATTCTAATCCCAGCAGCAGACACTCTGATCCCTCAGAAGGCAAAGCGTAGTTACTCACCTGTAACAGGTGATCTCCGGGAACAGCAGGAATTTAGTCTTCACACATGGGTATTGTCAGTACCGACGGAGCCTGCGCGGGAATGCTCCCCAGAGTCCAATAGGAAGCTTTTGGGAGCATCCCTCAGTACATGCCTGCTGCCTTCCCGCCTTTCCAACTGTCCCTCTTCAGTTAAGTTTGTAGCTGAGTGAAAGGATAGAGGGAGAGAGGAAAGAGATAGAGAGACAACTCCTAGGGGAGGTGGGTGAGTTGTGAAGACTAAATTCCTGCTGTTCCCGGAGATCACCTGTTACAGGTGAGTAATTACGCTATCTCCAGGAACAAGCAGGAATGTAGTCTTCACATATGGGGACTCCCTAGCTGAATATGCCAGGGAGATAGCCCCAGGAAGGTGCCACCCTAGAAGGTGGGAATCCTTCCTCCCATGGATCTCTGGCATTCCACCAGGGTTGGTGGGTAGGAGTTGATTTAGGTCTGGAAGAGATTTTGAAGAACAGCTTGGCCAAAGAAGGCATCCTGACGGGAGGCTTTATCCATGCAGTAGTGGGCTGTGAAGGTGTGTACCGAAGCCCAGGTGGCTGCTCGACAAATGTCATCGATAGACACAGAGTGGAGATCAGCCATAGAAGTTGCCATGGCTTTCACATTATGAGCTGTGACATGGTCCTGAAGAGGAAGACCCTTACTCTCATAAGCAAAGGATATGCATTAGGCAATCCATTTAGATAAAGTTCTTTTGGAAACTGGAAGTCCCAAATGACTAGGGTCAAAAGCTATAAAAAGTTGCGAGGACTTTCTATGTTGCTGTGTTCTTTGTATGTAAAAGGCTAAGGCCCTTTTACAATCCAAAGTATGAAGGTTTCTTTCTGCATTAGAGGCGTGAGGCCTCGGAAAAAATACAGGAAGATAAATTGATTGATTTAAATGAAAAGGCGAAACCACCTTTGGCATAAAGTGTGGATGAGTTCTAAGAACAACCTTATCATGATGAAACCTAGTATAAGGAGGATCGGCCACTAAAGCTTGCAATTCACTAATGCGACGTGCAGAGGTGATTGCAATTAGGAAGATGACCTTCCAGGTCAAAAACCTAAGGGCTGTAGTGGCCAAAGGCTCAAAAGGCGGCTTCATGAGCTGCCCGAGAACTAGATTTAGATCCCATGCCACCGGTGGTGGCTTGATGGGAGGTTTGGTTAATAGAAGGCCTCTCATAAATCTTGATATGAGTGGATGAGAGGAAATTGGTTGTCCATTCAGAGGCTTATAAGAAGCTGCAATTGCACTAAGATGGACTCTCACCGAATTGGTCTTTAGACCAGAATTTGATAAGTGAAGGAGATACTCTAGTATTGATTCTAAGGGTATGACCAGGGGGTTTAATCCCTTCCTGGAGCACCATATAGTAAAACGTTTCCACTTGAAGGCATTAGATCTTCTTGTGGAAAGTTTCCTAGAAGCCTGAAGGATATCTTTTACCTATTGGGACAGGTTGAGATCCTGGAGGTCTAAGCCTTCAGCAACCAGGCCGTGAGGTGCAGGGACTGGGGATTGAGGTGCCATAGCGTCCTGTTCTCTTGGGAAAGGAGATCTGGAGCATGCCCTAACTCCAGAGATGCCGCTTGAGAGAGATGTAGAAGCAGGGGATACCACGTTTGGCGTGGCCATCGTGGTACTATGAGACTCGTGTGACCCCCTGTCTCTCTGAAGCTTAAAGAGTGTTTTGGGGATGAGGGGAATGGGTGGGAAGGCATAAAGGAAGTCCTGACCCCAGTGAGGGAGGAAGGCATCCCTTGCCTGACAATTGCGAGCCGGAATCCTGGAACAGAACCAGGGAAGTTTGTCTTTCAGTGGACTTGCAAAGAGGTCTATGTCTGGAGTGCCCCAGAGATGAAATATCTTTGCCACCTGATCTAGGTGGAGGGACCACTCGTGAGGCAGCAGTACTCGACTGAGTTTGTCTGCCCAAAGGTTTTGAATGCCTGGAAGATATACCACTAGAAAGTGAATTTGATACTCTCTGGCGAGAGCCCACAGTCGTAAAGCTTCATTGCATAACGACAGAGAGCCTGTTCCACCCTGCTTGTTCACATAGAACATGGCTACTTGATTGTCCATCTGGACTAGGACTGTCTTGTAGCTGAGCTGGGCGTGGAATACTCAAAGAGCTAAATAGATTGCTCTTAATTCCAGGAGGTTTATGTGTAAACCAGCCTCCTCTGGAGTCCAGGTTCCCTGGGTAGAAAGATGATTCAGGTGTGCTCCCCAACCCACCTGTGATGCATCTGTTGTTAGGGTGGCCTGAAAAAAGGGTTGATGAAAAGGAGACCCCACTGTCAGGTTTTCAAGTGATTGCCACCATTGGAGGGACAAAATTAGTCATTGAGAGTTTATTATTTTGTCCGACAAATGACCTGTGGCCTGTGTCCACTGTGTGGATAGGGTCCATTGAGCTGCTCGCATGTGGAGGCGAGCATATGGGACGACGTGAACTGTGGATGCCATATGTCCCAGTAACTGTAGTAGCTCTCGAGCAGCAAGGGAGGATTTGCCTGCTGTTTGAGAAGCTAGTTGCATTATGCAAAGACACTGGGCCTGTGGAAGGAAAGCCTTTGCCTGTCTGGTATCTAGACAGGCTCCTATGAATTCCAGGCATTGGGAAGGAACAAGTTGGGATTTTGGGACGTTTATTACCAATCCCAAGTATTGGAGAATTCACATTGTACGGGACAGTGCAGAGCTGGCCTCTGCAACTGTAGGGGCTCGAATGAGCCAGTCGTCTAAGTAAGGGAAGACAAATATCCCCAGGGTTCATAGAAATGCAGCTACTACTGCCATGCATATCATGAATACCTTTGGTGCTGAAGCCAGACCAAAGGGAAGAACCCTTTACTGGAAATGTTTTCCCCTGAAAAGGAATCGTAAGAATTTCCTGTGATCTGGATGGATGAGAATGTGAGCGTATGCATCCTTTAAGTCTAGAGAGCAAAGCCAATCCTGGCTTTGAAGGTATGACAGAAGAGTTCCTAGAGAAATCATTTTGAATTTCTCTAAACAGGTATTTGTTCAATTCTCTGAGGTCCAAAATGGGTCTGTGTCCTCCTGTTTTCTTTCGAATAAGAAAATAGGGGGAGTAGAACCCTGCACCCTGTTGAAGAATGTGTACCTTCTCTATTGCCCCTTGGGCAAGAAGTGTCGAGACCTCGTGATCTAGCAGATTGTCTGCGGAGGTTTGAGAATTGAATTGCTTTAGAATTGTAGGAGGGGACATGCTGTGAAAATGAAGCTTGTACCCTTCTCCTACAATGGACAAAGTCCAATCTTCTGCTGTTATCTGATGCCATCTGTTGGCAAAGTGGCATAACCTGCCTGGGATATTGGGGGGTTGGGGACCCCTCAGAGGCAGGAAGGCAAAGCTCTCTAGGAAGGAGTCAAAGCCCTTGAGGGGGCTGAACCTGGAGAGCTGGTTGGGCTCTGGGGCCTTTTGGCTTCTTTTGCTGTCTAGTTTGTCCCTTTTGGGCAACCTGACCCTGAGTTTGACTCTGCTGGGGGTATAGGAAGGATAAAATTTCCTCTTTTTGCTGAAAGAGGGTTTTTTATAAGGCTTCTTTTTGGCTGGAGTGGCTGTAGATTTTGACAATCTATTTAGAGTTGTATTGTCAGCATCTAACTCTTTAGCCTTTTCCTGCCAGTTCTTGCCGAAGAGATTCTCCCCCATGCAAGGAATGTTGCCTAATTTGTCCTGCACCCAAGTCTCCAAGTCTGATGCCTGCAGCCAGGCAATCCGTCGTGCACCTATGGCAATAGCAGAGGCTCTGCTGATGCATTTGAAGCAGTCAAAGGCTGCACGATTTACAAACTTGGAGACATCTTGAGCATGCTTAACTAGAGCAAGAAAATCTTGTCTCTTGTCATCTGGGAGAAATGGGCTCATAAGTTCCAAGTCTCCTGTGACTTCCTTGAGGAACATTCCCATATATAGAATATATGAACTGATCCTAGCTGAAAGCATGGAAGCTTGAAAGGTTCGGCACCCAAAAGCATCCAGAGTCCTGCATTCACGACCTGGAGGATTGGATGCATGCCTCTTTGCACTTTTCATCCTACGAATGGCTGACTCCACTGCCATTGAATGGTGTGGCAGTTGAGTTTTCTGAAATCCAGGACATGGAACTCGATACATAGTATCAAGTCTCCTAGAGTGAGGAGACGTAGTCAGAGGTGTCTCCAACATTCTGAGCATCAAGTTATGCAGAATTTCATGGATAGGCAGAGTGGCTGCCTCCTTAGGAGCTTTAGGAAATTGGAGAATTTCCAATTCCTTTGCTCTGGGTTCCTCTTCAGAAGCTAGTGTGATTGAAAGACCTTTGGCCATATCATGGATAAAATCCTGAAAGGACATGTCCTCTGGAGGTGACATTCTGCGCTGGGGAGAAGAGGGATCTTCTGGGAGAAACCCTCTAGTATCAGCAGAATTGTCAGAGTCTTCAGAATCGGAGGATTCGAAGTATTCCTGACCCCGATGCTCCTGCAAAGCACGGTCCCAGTATCGATCGAAGTCGGTACCGAGTTGATCCGATACCAATCTGTCGATTCTAGCCAGAGATGGCGTGGGAAGAATTCCCACCGGGGCCGGTACTATTGGTACCGGTATCGTTGGTACCGGTACCGGTGTCTGTACCGGTGCCGGTACCGGCATTGGTGTCAATGTCGGTATCGGTGCCCATTGGACCAATGGTACCGCAGCTGAGAGAAGAGCTGCGATGCTGCGTTCGATAGCGAGGAACCTCTGGTCTATTGACGCTGCCGATGCCTGGGTGTCGGTAACGATAAAAATAGCTGGAACCCCTGAGCATGGCACAGGTAGTTCTTGCGAGTTTGGGGCCTCAGGAACATCCTGAAGCCCCATCGATGCTTTGGAAACCGAAGCCTCACTCCGGGGCTGTTTTGCCAGTGTGGTTCCCTCAAGGGCAATGCCAATGGCCTCTCGATGCTTAGCAGGAGAGCTACCCTTTGAGGACCCGGCTTTTATGTTTAGTTACCTGAGATCCATGGGAGGAATAAGAGGCCCTTGACGATGTCGATGCAATGGATCTGGCATCTGAACAAAAGAGGGTACCGAGCTTTGCAGCCCGGTTCTGTCTTCCTTTTTTAGTCATCCCCATACAGGAGAGACATTCAGTTGGAAAATGTTCAGGCCCTAAACATTTAAGACACCAATCATGGGTGTCAGTGATGGAAATGCTACCGCCACACTTAGTACATTTTTTAAAACCACTAGTTGATTTTTCCATGTTTTAGGAATATGGGGCCTAGTGCCCAAAATGGTGCCTAGCACCAAAAGAGAAAGGTTTCTGAAGAGAAACAGTTTAAACTATAGGTTTTTTTGGGTTTTTTGAAAAAGAAAGGAAAGGGACCGGCGGTACCGGTAAGCGTCGTGCGGCAAGCAAGCGCGACCACAAGAAAACAAATTTAAAGACGGAATTTTCAGCGGTAACAGGGAATAGATCCTGTCGGCTCCGCGGAAAACGAAGAACTGAAGAGGGACAGTTGGAAAGGCGGGAAGGTAGCGCGTATGTGCTGAGGGATGCTCCCAAAAGCGTTCCTATTGGACGCTGGGGAGTGTTCCTGCGCAGGCTCTGTCGGTTCCGACGATACCCGTTTGTGAAGACTACATTCCTGCTTGTTCCTGAAGATTGCACTTATCCCCGTCCCAACCCCAACCCTTATTTATTTATTTATTTGAAGAGTTTATATACCGTGTTTCCAAGAATCAACACATTTAACAGAGAACTTTACATGGAACACATTACAAGGAACAATGAACAAAACTAGTAACCGTAAACTTTACAATAACCAGGAAATATTTCCAAGTATTTACATGTGAGAAGTCATGTTGGAGGTCTACAGGGGAGCTGTCATATTACAAAATAGATTATGATATTAGACCATAGTGTGGGCTATAGCAGGAGTTGGGGTGAGATAGTTCAATTCTCCAGGACCAAGCAGGAAGTCAGTCCTCACTTATGGGTGACGTCGGCGCCGATGGAGCCCTTGCAGAGCAATTTTCCCCAGCTTTCGAAGAAAGTCTTTGGGAATTGCAGCGCGCATGCGCGGTCCCCTTCCCGCCCAAGGGGGGATCTTGCTCAGTCTTCTTTTTTCCGCGGAGCCCTACAGACGTAGTTTGTGATCGCCACTGAAAAAGTTGATTTTTTTTTTCGTTGTTTTTTCTCGGTTCGACGCCGTGTCCTTTTCCCGCCCGGCCTCGATACTCCAATATCGAGTCCGTTCACATTTTTTCGGTTTTTGTCCTTTGTAACGGGCGTTCCCGCCACTTTTTTCTTTTTCCCTGGCAGCACGGTCTTTCGACCTTGCAGGGGCCCTTTTTCCCCCGATGGCTGCCAGCGGGTTTAAAAAGTGTGATCGCTGTACCAGACTCATATCTCTTACCGACACACATGACTGCTGCCTCCTTTGCCTCGGACCCAATCATGACTCGATGAGTTGTGGTCCGTGCAACAAAATGTCCTCGAAGGCATTGAGGAGTTGGCAGTCACAAAAGGAACAAATCTTCTATGACTCCGCGTCCGGTCGGGCCCGGACCTCGTCAGAGGCTTTGACGTCTCGTGACTCTGGCCCCGAGCATCGTCGGAGTTCCTCTGAGCGGGGGTCTCCCGCCCGGGAACATCGTCGGAAGAAGAAGAAACCCGCGAGGGCGTCGTCGGAGGACGCTCCTGGTCCCTCGAGGGCCAGGTCGCATAGCCCCGTCAGCCGCCCCGGGTCCTCGGAGGCGGAGAGGCCTTCGAAGCATCCTCGTCTCGAAGTGGAGTCTCCTGGACACGTGAGTACTGTAGTCCTTGTGGACTCGCCTCAGAGGGCGCCGTCGTCGGGGCCCGAGTTGGGGGCTGCTGGGTCTTCTGAGTTTGGTCTCAGATTGACGGCCTTGGAGCGCAGTATCGCTGCCTTCATGGACCAGCAGCGGGCATTGATGACCGGCCTCGCCAGTGCATCTGCCCCGATCACCAGGACGTCGACGTCCAAGTCGACCCCGGAGGCCGAGCCGATCCTCGAGTACATACGAGCTCGAGTCGATCCTCGGCCAAGGTCTCCCTCGGCCTCCCGTTCGGGACCGAGGTTGTCGACGCCGGCCTCGGCGTCGGGGCGGAGGTCCTCGGCACCCGCCCACATGGAGCCACTCGATTCCTCCACGGAGGAGTTGGGCTGGGACACGGAGGAGGACGAGTCACCCGGGTCTTTTCAGACTCGGTGCGTCCCCTCCGACTCGCCCGAGTCGGAGACGATCCCCCCCGGAGGATACCCGGTTCTCCGATTTCGTGAGGGACATGGCCAAAGCTCTGGCCTTCCCCGCAGATCCGGAGGAGGAGCCTCGAGCCGAAGAGCTTGAGGCCCTCCAGTATGACTCTCCCCCGAAGGAGGCCTTTACGGTACCGGTTCCTCCGATGCTGGAGCAGCTGCTCTTCCGCATGTGGGAGAGCCCGGCCTCGACGCCGGTGTTGAGCAAGCGGGTCGATTCCATGTATCGAGTCCGTAAGAGTCCCGGGTTCCAAAAGGCACAACTACCGCACCATTCCATGGTGGTGGAATTGGCCATGCATCGACTTAAGAGTCAAAAGATGCACTCCTCGGTGCCTCCGGGTAAGGAGGCCCGGAACCTGGATGCCCTCGGTAGGAAGTGCTTCCAGGGCTCTATGCTTGCTTGCCGAGTCCAGACATACCAGCTATATATGGGCATGTATCTTTGAGACCTGGCAAAAGAAATTGCCGGGTTCTCTGCTGGTCTCTCCGAGGAACCTTTGCAGAGGTTCCAGGCCTTGTCCACTGGTATTCGAGAGTGCTCGAAGTTTATTTCTCGAGCAGCCTACGATGGCTTCGAAGCATCGGCTCGAGTAGCCGGAGCCGGCATCGATGCTCGCCGTCAGGCTTGGCTTCAGTCATCCGACCTCGAGCTATGGGTGCAGGACAAGTTGGTTGATGTCCCCTGCAGAGGTGAAAACCTCTTTGGTAAGCCCATGGCTGAAAAGGCGGCAGGACTCGAGTCCGAGACTCTCACCAGAACTCGCCTAACCAGAAAGACCTCTGCCCCTTCACAGAAGAGGAAGGGCTCGGGGAAAAAGCCCTTTTACCCGAGGAAGGTGTCTGCCTATAAACAACACCACCCACAATATCAAGCATCAGCAGCTCCCCATCAGGGCCAGCAGGCTAAGGGACAGGGTAATGGGTCCCGTAGGCAGAAGGCCCCCAAGCCCACTACACAGGCCCCTGCTCAGCAGGGTGGGGGTTTTGACTATGCCGGCATAGCCTCTCCCCCTCCGCGGCCTTCGCTCAGCACGGGGGGCCGGCTGACCCACTTTGCCCACAGGTGGTCAGCCATAACATCCAATTCCTGGGTGCTGCAGGTGGTTCAAAAGGGCTACCTCTTACATTTTCACCAGATGCCTACCCACTACTTTCCAGGGGAGCCTCCAAGACCCCCTCTGCACAGGGACTTACTCCTTCAGGAGCTGCAAAGTCTGCTTCAGGAACAGGCTGTGGAGCCAGTGCCCCAACACCTGTGGGGTCACGGGTTTTATTCGAGGTACTTCCTGATACCAAAAAGAACAGGAGGCCTCAGACCCATCCTGGACTTACGCAACCTCAACAAGTTCCTGCAGCGGGAAAAGTTCAAGATGCTTACCCTTGGAATTCTACTGCCCTACCTCCAGCAGGGAGATTGGCTATGCTCCTTGGATCTAAAGGATGCTTATACTCACATCCTTATTCATCCGGACCACCGGGAATCACTATCAGTACCGCGTACTGCCCTTTGGCCTCTCCTCCGCTCCCAGGGTGTTCACGAAATGCCTGGCAGTGGTGGCAGCCTTCCTGAGGCTTCAAGGCCTCTTCGTCTTCCCCTACCTGGACGACTGGCTCATCCGGGCACAGTCTTCCCTAGAGGTCACTCAGGCCACTCAATGCACAGTGGCTCTGCTTCAGCACTTGGGCTTCGTCATAAACTTTGAAAAGTCCACTTTGCTCCCCTCTCAGGATCTCGAATTCATAGGAGCACGGCTGGACACTCTGCAGGCTCGTGCCTTCTTGCCTCTGGAACGGGCCAACAGGCTCATAGCTCTGGCCGGCAGGTTCCACAGCGCGTCGCCGGTCTCTGCCAGACAACTCCTGGAACTGCTCGGTCATATGGCCTCCACGGTCCATGTCACTCCGAATGCCCATCTGCATATGAGACCTGCTCAGTGGAGCCTTCGCACTCAATGGCATCAGGCCACAAGGAGACTGACGGACTTAATACAGATCTCCGACCGCCTGGTCTCCTCTCTGCAATGGTGGCTTCACCTGCCCAATCTGGTACTCGACATGACCTTTCAGTCTCCTCCACCTTCCCAAGTGCTAACGACAGATGCCTCTCTCCTGGGATGGGGAGCGCATTGCCAGGGAACATGCACTCAAGGTTTTTGGACACCTTGGGAGACTGCTCAGCAGATAAACTTCCTGGAGCTGCGGGCGATCCGCCTAGCTCTGCGGACCTTCTCTCACCTTACTTCTCGTCGGTCTGTACTGGTACAGACGGACAATCAGGTTGCCATGTTCTACGTGAACAAACAGGGGGGCACGGGCTCCCTCCTATGTCAGGAGGCTCGGAGACTGTGCTCTTGGGCAGTCGACCACGACATCCTCCTCAAGGCTGTTTACCTGCCCGGGCAGGAAAATTGCCTGGCCGACAAACTGAGCCGGATTCTGCAGCCACACGAATGGAGGTTGCACCCCGTAGTTGTCCAGCGGATCTTCCGCCGGTGGGGCCTCCCCACCGTGGATCTCTTTGCCAGTCCTCTAAACCGGCAACTTCCCAGGTTCTGCTCCCGGCACCCGCATCCTCTCAGAGTAGCGCCGGATGCTTTCCTCATCTCGTGGTCCACGGGCCTACTGTATGCCTTTCCTCCCACGCCACTTGTGTCCCGGACGCTGTTCAGAGTTGTCCAGGACAGGGCCTCCGTGATCCTGGTAGCGCCCAGGTGGCCGAGACAACCCTGGTTCCCTCTTCTCCTACAGCTAGCGGTGGACACCCCTCTTCCTCTGGGGTTTCAGCCCGATCTCCTGACCCAGGATCAGGGTACTCTCCTGCACCCCAACCTCCGGGCCCTTCATTTGATGGCCTGGCTGCTGAAAGGGTAGTCCTAGCTCCGCTCTTACTTCCTCCGGAGGTGGAAGCTGTCACCCTGGCGTCTCGGCGACCTTCCACCCGGAAATCTTACGCCCTTAAATGGCGTCGCTTCTCGGTCTGGTGTTCTCAGCGCTCTGAGGACCCCTTCGCCTGCTTAGTATAGGTAGTACTGCAATATTTGCTTCACCTCTCTGATCTAGGCCTCAAATCCAACTCTGTCAGGGTCCACCTCAGTGCTCTCTCTGCACATCATTCGCCGGTGGAGGGCCAGCCTCTTTCCTCGCACCCCTTGGTGGCGCGTTTTCTCAGGGGCCTCCTTCTGCTTAAGCCTCCGTTGCGCCCTCCAGCTCCTGACTGGGATCTCAATGTGGTCTTGCAAAGGCTTACCTGTCCGCCTTTTGAACCCATGGCTACCTGCCCTCTTCGTTTCCTCTCCTGGAAAAAACTCTTCTTGGTAGCCCTTACCTCCGCTAGGCGCGTTAGTGAACTACAGGCCCTAGTGTCGGAGCCCCCATACACTAGGTTCTACAAGAATAGGGTGGTCTTACGGACTCACCCTAAGTTTCTTCCAAAGGTGGTCTCCCCTTTTCACATCAATCAAGAGGTGGTTCTTCCGACCTTCTTTCCCAGGCTGCATACCAGCCGAGCTGAAACTGTTCTGCATACCCTGGACTGTAGAAGAGCCTTATCCTTCTACCTTGACCGTACGCGAGAGCATAGAAAGGCTGTCCAGCTTTTCGTATCTTTTGACCCCAATCGGTTGGGGGTACCTGTCTCTAAGCGTACTTTGTCCATCTGGGTAGCTGACTGTATCGCCTGGGCTTATGGGGCAGCCGGCCTCTCCTTAGAGAGTCGGGTCACGGCTCACCATGTCAGGGTGAAGGCTGCGTCAGTGGCTCATCTTCGCTCTGTTCCGTTGGCAGACATCTGCCGGGCCGCTACTTGGTCTTCAAGCCAGATGTTTGCGGCTCATTACTGCCTGGAGAGGGAGTCCCGCAGGGACAGTGCTTTCGGACAGGCAGTCCTCCATAATCTCTTTGAGGTCTAGGCAACTCCTACCCTCCGGCCCTGGTGTTGGGCTACCGGCCGGATTCGTATTCAGAGAAGATTCCTTCCTTCTGTACTGTTGAGCTGGAGGGAGCTCATTTTTCGACTTGAGGTCTCCGGTAGCCTTAAGCTCGGGAGTCCCATAAGTGAGGACTGACTTCCTGCTTGGTCCTGGAGAAAGAGTAATTACTCACCTGTAACAGGTGTTCTCCAGGAGCAGCAGGAATCAGTCCTCACTACCCTCTCTCCTCCCCTTGGAGTTGCAGTCATTCTTATTATATGTTTTTGCTTACTTTTTTGTTGTCTTTCCGCTATGTCATCAGACTGAGCAAGATGGCATCCTTGGGCGGGAAGGGGACCGCGCATGCGCGCTGCAATTCCCAAAGGCTTTCTTCGAAAGCTGGGGAAAATTGCTCCGCGAGGGCTCCGTCGGCGCCGACGTCACCCATAAGTGAGGACTGATTCCTGCTGCTCCTGGAGAACACCTGTTACAGGTGAGTAACTACTCTTTATCTTACATGATTGTTTGTGATATCCTGGAAGTGTATTTGGAACAGGTGGGTTTTTAAGAGTTTTCTGAAGTCCTTAATATCAGTAGTTCTGATTTTGGCTGTAGAATGCCCACACCAACACACAAAGTCAATGAAAGTTGAGAGACAGACAAGCTGTCTGCCAGATTACCAGCCTAGTCAGTGACACCGTTCATCCCCAAGAGATGTCACTTGTGGATGCTTGAGACTAACAAATGTTGCAAGATTCTTTTTATCTAACAGTTTGAGACGTTTTTTTTGCAGTAATTTTACCTGTGCTCCTTGTCTGCACGGGCCTACTTAGGGTCTGTCTACCTTTTCAGTTGCATGTAGATAAGCTCCAATGGGGATCTTAACATATCCCCTGGTAAAAGTCGTTTTCAACTGCAGCCTAGGCTGATTTGCTGTATTTCATGGTAAGAAAAATTCCCTCTGTGTCCCAGAAGTGTTCCCTGAGAGATGGGTCTGTGTTTTTGGGTTTGTGCAACGTGTCTGAGAGATGACACAAACTTCCCTTCCTATAAAGAAAGAGAGAAAGGAAGACAAATAGGAGTGGTAAGAGACAGGATGTGCACAGGACAACCTTTTCTGTTCACAGTTCATTTGGGCTTTTTCCATTTATTTCACCCGTATTAATAAAAAAATCGTAAAAGCGCATTAAAACTTTTAACATATAATAAAAAAAACGTAACACATTAAGTCATAGGTTGATGTTTTAAATCAATTTAGCGTGCACTAAACATTTTAGGTCACACTAATGAATTGAATGCCCACTAACAAAGGCATGCTCCTAGTAAGAATGAGAGAAATAGAAAGGGAAAGAGAAGAGGAGCAGTCAGTACCTACTGGGGGGAAGAGGCATAATAACTCATAAACTGGAATCACTGGACATGGTCTTTGCTTGAATGTCTCTAAATAAATATATTAGGCCGATTCCTGTAAATGTATTAGGTTGATTTCTTTCTTTACCTCCCTATGCTAACAGTTTCTCGACTAATTCCTTCTCTTTGGCTTAGTGTTTCTGCACTGAGACAAGTACAGTCTTAAATTACAAACATATTAGCAGGATGGAAGCCTGCAGTCTCAGGCCGGCTGTTTTCCTGAGCTTTCTTTTTGCTGCTTTCTGCAAACTCTCATTAAAAATGCAACTGAAGAGGGATATTTCTGGCTGAGGATCTTATGGGCTTTAAGGTCCATATCCTGCGCACACCAGAAGATGTGAATGTTGGCTTTGCAGATTTGAATCGGCTAAGCAAGAGTATTTTGTCTGCTGTACATGCTATAAAGGGAGGAGAAGAAAGGTGGGTTTGGCGTTAGTCCCCTGGTCTTAATCCCACTTGTGCTTCTGAGTAGCTTTGGGGGTAATTTTATAAATCATATTTCACATGCAAAAAAACTCTTATAAAAGTGCGACAAGGCGTTGGCAAAAGCCAGGAGGATGTTGGGTTGCATACAAAGAGGAATTACCATCAGAAAGGAAGCGGTACTAATGCCACTGTATAAGTCACTGGTAAGGCCTCACTTGGAATACTGTGTTCAGTTTTGGAGACCATATCTTGCAAAGGATTTAAAAAGACTGGAAATTGTTCAGAGGAAGGTGACCAAAATAATTTGGAGCATGCATCAAAAGCCTTAGGAGAAGAGACTTAAAGACCTAAATATGTACACTTTGGAGGAGAGGAGGGATATATGATTCAGACCTTTAAATAATTAAAGAGAAATAATGAACAAACAAACCTCTTCCAAAGACGGGGAAGCTGTAAAACTAGAGGGCATAACATGAAGCTGCAAGGGGGTAAATTGAAAGGCAATGTCAGGAAATACTTTTTCACTGATAGGGTGGTGGTTGCTTGGAATGTCCTGATGAAAGTGATGGGGGCAAATATAGTGAAAGAATTGAAAATGGCATGGGACAGACACAGTGTGTCCCTTTACAACAACAGGATAAAATCAAAATAAACTTAACTATCTAAATTCTCAGCAAACAGGGGTGTCCTACACGGAGTGGTGGGTTCACCCCTAAACAAAGACATGGGGAGAAGTGGCCTGCACAGAACGGCAGGTGCACCTACTCTTGCCATCTTACTGGGCAGACTAGATGGACCATACTGGTCTTTATCTGCTGTCATTTACTATGTTACTATGTTGCACAACCCATGTGTAGGCACATTCTGTGGTGGAGCATGGGCAGAGGTGTGGTTTATGCATGCTGTTTATAAAATATGCACATACATGTGTACTTGGCATGCATTTACTTCAGCTCCTAACTGGTGTAAATACTGTAGTTTGAATCTAGGCACAATTTCTGCTGCTTTTCCTAATTTTATAAAGACACGTGGGGGGGGGGCGCATTTTAGAAAGGACATCAAGTGCAATCTAGGATGTCTAAGCCAGAAAGTCTGGAAAAAAAAGTAGGCACATCTAGATGCAGACATGATTTCAGAAACGTGGACATGCCCAGTATGAACATCTGTGGGGCTATCTACATAGATGTCCCCAGAAAAGTATTTCAGAACCTAGATATCTAGAAATAGCCTAATGGTTAGGGTAGTGGGCAAGGAACAGGGAAGCCAGGGTTCAAATCCCACTGTTGCTATCATTGTGATTCCCTCCTAACAGGTGTGATTCATTGTGATTCAGCAGAATACTAGATATGGTGGAGTGCTATTATCTCCAGGAACAAACAAGAAGTCAGTCTTCACATATGGGTGATGCTGGCACTGACTGGGCCCAGTGCGGGAACACTCCCCAGCAGCCAATAGGAATGCTTTTGGGAGTGTTCCTCCACGCATGCGTGACTGCCTTCCCTCCTGGTCTCCTCAGTTGTCTTTTTTTCCGCGGAGCCATCAGGACCCCATCCCTCTCTGCTGCATTTAAAGACTTAATTTTTTCTTCGCAGTAGCATCAAAACTACTCCGGTTTTCCTTCCTGTCAACCACCTCAACTTCCGTCAATTCTGGTACCTCTCGTTTTTCTTATTTTTTCTTTAATTTTTATTTTCTCTAGTTCTTCATTTGAGGCCTACGGCCTCTTCAGGCACCATTGCCCAATATGATTTTGTCTTCATTTTATTTTCAAAAATGGAGAAACCCTGTAGTGGGTTGAAGAAGTGCTCTAAATGTTCCACTACAATTTCTATTATTGATGAGCGTTCTTGGTGCCTCAAGCGCCTAGGTCCTGACCACGATGTTGATTCCTGCCTCTCTTGTCACCACATGACCTCCAGAGGTCGGAAGAACTGAGACAAATGGAGGGCTAAGCTGTTTCAATCAGACTGAACTCCTTCGGTGCACTCCTCGAGGGCGTCGACCCTATCTAAATCTTCCCATGTCTCTAAGACCTCACCGGAAAAGGAGAAGTATCGCTCAGAGTCGCCATCACTTAAAAAGAAGAAGACATTGGCTTCGGCATAGAGGTCATCAACTTCCAGATCAGCGTCGGCATTGGCATCGCCATTCTTCACATTCTGATGCGGACCGTCCATACAAACAACTCCAGCAGGAGGTATCACCCTCCAAAGCCATTCAGGGGTTCGGGGATGTCCCCGAGGTCCAATCCTTAGTGGAGCCCCCGATACCGGCATTGACAGTTGTGGCCCACATGCCTGGAGTCTCTCCCAGAACCATCACTGGGTGACCGTGTCATCACTATTGAGCATAGCATCACTAAACTCTTAGCAATTGTTACGCCAATGACTTTGGAGGCTCTGCAACTGGTACCGGTACAGGTTCCACTGGTACCACTTGATGACCACAGCCATCAGTACTCTGCCATGGATATCCCTGGTTTCACAGGCCACAGAGAAGCTGATACAGAGGCACTCGGAACCATCTGATCCGATTCCCTCAACATCAAATCAATGATCATCGGAGCATCGGAGGTATCGTACATCTCATAGAGATTACTTTGATTTACTTCTGGATTCCGATTCCGAGGATGCGTCTGAGGTGGAATCTGTCAATTCCGATGCAGCCAGGGAGGTTCCGTCGGATCCTTCGCCTCCTTATGAATGGAGACGTTCACTGCTCGAAGACATGTCCTTCCAGGACTTCATTAAGGATATGGTGGCAGCTCTGGATGTTTCAGTGGCGACTGAAACTGAACCAACAGCTGAGGAGCTCAACATATTGCAGTATCCTTCAGCACCAGAGGAGGCTGCCACCATCCTGGTGCACAACATCTTAAAGAACTTGATGATTCGTATGTGGGAGGTACCCATGTCAACCCCTTCAGTAAGTAAAAGGCTTGATACCCTGTACAGGGTTCCTCCCTGTACAGGGTTCCTCTCTCTCCAGGCTTTCAAAAGACACAACTTCCCCACCATTCCATGGTGGTGGAATCCGCCATGAGGAGGATCAAAAGTCAGAAAAATCACTCCTCAGTACCCCCTGGCAGAGAGGGCAGGACACTAGATGCTTTTGCAAAAAAGGTCTTCCAGGCCACTATGCTACTTCCAGAATTGATTCATATATGCTCTACATGGGTATGTTTCTCAAGGATGTGGCCAGAGATTTCTCAGAATTCACCTCCTTATTGCCCTCTTTCAAACAGGTGGCTCACCAGGTCTTGGTTACCCATGCCCAAAACACATCAAAATTCTTAAGGGCTGCTTTTGATGCTTTTGAAGCAAAAAGTAGATCTGCTGCAGCTTGCATAGGTGCCAGAAGAACAGCATGGCTCCAAGCATCTGACCTGGAACAATGGGTCCAGGATAAATTGATAAACATACCCTGTAATGGTGAAAATCTCTTTGGTCAGAGGTAGAGGGAAAAGGCCGGAGAGATTGAAACAGATGACCTCACTATGAAGAGGCTGTCAAGGAGATTGGCGGACTCTTTCAAAAAGAAGGCTACCACCAAAAAGCCATTCTTCCCTAAAAAGAAGAACATTTTCCCTCCATATCAGCTACCCTACGCTGGTCCACAGCAGCAGCAGCAGCAGAGACAATCAGGTCTAAAGCAGATCAGGAAATCCAAGGTCTCCAAACCTCAACCTGCCCCATCTACTCAGCAGCACCAGAGTTTTTGACTCTTTCAAAAGGAGCATAGCCAGTTTCCCCATCGTTCTCCCTCATCCTTCCAAGATTCCGGGGAGGCTGTTGCATTTCGCACACCGTTGAATGTTTCACCTCCAAGCCCTGGACCCTACATCTAGTCTCTCAGGGCTTACAGCTAAAGTCCCAAACTTATCCTCCCAATCATTTTGTGGGACAACCCACCGTGGATCCCCTTCACTTCTCCTTGCTCCATCAGAAGATCCTCTCACTGCTAGAGTAAGGAGCTATCGAGGAGGTCCCTTCCATCCTGCAGGGCTGGGATTTCTACTCCAGCTATTTCCTGGTTCCAAAAAAGACAGAAGGTTACAGACCTGTACTAGATCTCTGAAATCTCAGCAAATTTCTCGTCAAAGAGAAATTCAAGATAATTTGTCTAGGCACCCTCTTGCCATACTTCAGACAAAACGATTGGCTATGCTCTCTGGATCTAAAGGATGCATATACACACATTCTCATCCACCCAGACTACAGGAGATTCCTCCAGTTTATCATCCAGGGAAACCACTATCGGTACAGAGTCTTCCCTTTCAGACTCGCCTCAGGGATATTCACGAAATGCTTAGCTGTGGTGGTGGCCTACCTACAAACTTGGGGAATCATTTTTTTCCCCTACTTAGACGACTGGCTGCTAAAGGCAGACTCCACTTCAGCAGTCGCTTCTGCCCTAAATCAAACTATATATGTTTATGTTTATGTTTATTGTCTTGATTGACCGCCCTTCATTGGTAAGCAGAGCGGTTTACAAAATATATCTTCAGTACAGTGGGCACAAGGCCGGAAAAGGAAAAAGAAATTACAATTTAGTAAAAGTAAAGAAATAAGGACAGGAGAAGAGGGTCAATAAAGGAAAAGGAGAGGCTAGGAGGGAGAGAGGTTGAAGGCAAGGGAGAAAAGGTGGGTTTTCAAAGCGTGCTTGAAAGTAGGGTGATGGGGCTCCAGGCGGAGAGTGGAGGGAAGGGAGTTCCAGAGGGCCGGACCTACAAAGAAGAAAGCAGAGGAGCGGGTGGATTGGAGATGAGCATGTGAGGGGGGAGGGAGAGTGAGACGGTTGAGGTGAAAGGAGCGAGGAGTGTGCCGAGGGGTGTGAAAGTAGATGAGGTCGGCAAGGTACTGTGGCGTGGTGGTGTGAAGAACTTTATGAACGAGTGTGAGAAGCTTGAATTGAATCCGGAAGGTAACGGGAAGCCAGTGGAGATGGAAGAGGAGGGGTGTGACATGGTCCCTGTGGGAGGCGGAAGAAACGAGACGAGCAGCGGTGTTTTGGATGCGTTGTTCTTCAGGAGTTGGGGTTTGTGATAAACTATCCAAAGTCACATCTCAACCCAACCCAGAACCTTGAGTTCATAGGTGCTCGACTGGACATGACAAGGAACAGAGCATTCCTCCCAGAGGACAGACGGCAACATCTGATTATCTTAGCCACTCAAGTGCAGCAACAACCATCATTTCCTGCCAGAACATTTCTACGTCTTTTAGGACACTTGTCTTCCAATGTCCATATGGTACCCTATGCTCACCTCCACATAAAGCTCTCCCAGTGGGCTCTTTTAAGCCAGTTTAAGCAGTCCACAGATCATCTTTCAGAGCTGGTAAACATCCCCTTGCAGATGAAGACAGATCTACAGTGGTGGATCACACCACAGAATCTAATGGAAGGGTCACCTTTTCAAAGGTCTGCACTGCAGCTTATCCTAACCACTGATACATCAAAACTAAGCTAGGGAGCCCATCTCAATGGCCTCAGGATGCAGGGCCTTTGGTCTGCTCAATAGAGAACCCTCCAGATCAATATTTTGGAACTCAGAGCAGTATCCAATGCCATCAGAGTCATCTCTCCCCAACTCAAACAGCGTTCTCTTCTGGTGCAGACTGACAACCTGGTGGCAATGTTTTATATAAACAAACAAGAAGGGACAGGCTCTCAAGCCCTGTGCAAGGAGGCCTCTCGCCTATGGAGCTGGGCAATTTCCCAGGGTTATCTTCTGCATGCAGTCTACCTCCCGGGAGAACAGAATTCAACTGGCCAACAGACTAAGCCAGATTCTACTCCCGAATGAATGGAGGTTCGATCCTCAAGTAGCCCGATGATTGTTTCAACTCTGGGGGATTCTGCTAATGGACCTCTTTGTGTCTCCCCTCAATACTCCACTATCCCGGTTGAGAAACCCCCGAGAGCCACAAGCCTCGTGAGGGTCCTTGATGTCGGTCTCGCATGCTCTCCCATTCTTCGGGTGCGATGTCGTCCAAGGCTTCCGGCTCCAGGCCGCCGGCCATCAGACAGGGCAAACCATCCAGCTCGTTTCCCTCGACCGATTTCTCAGACTGGGAATCCGATGGGGACACATCCCCAGAGACCCGCACCCACCGGGACTTTCCGTCGGACCCCACGCCGCCTGATCTCCAGTGGCGCTCACCACCCGAGGACACCTCCTTTTTGGTGTTTATTCGGGACTTGGCTCGGGCCCTCAACCTGGTCACCCAGACCGAGGAAGACCCTCGTGCTGAAGAACTCGCTATTCTTCAGTACGAGGTCCCGCCCAGGGAATCCCTCACCATGCCGGTGCCGCCGATCCTCTCCTGGCTGTTGCTCCGCATGTGGGAGGCCCTGGCCTCTGTCCCCATTGTGAGCAAGCTCCTTGACACAATGTACAAGGTGCAGCGAGGGCCAGGCTTCCGTAAGACTCAACTTCCACACACCTCAGTGGTAGTGGAATCAGCCATGAGGAAGCAGAAAAGCCCAAAATCACACTCCTCAGTTCCGCCGGGTCCAGGAGTCCAGAACCCTTGATGCCCTGGGCAGCAAGGCCTATCAAGGTTCCATGCTCTCCTGTCGCATCCAGGCATACCAATTATATATGAGGCTTCCTCCGCGACTTGGCAAAAGAATTTGGAGGCTTCTCCACCGGTCTTGAGGGCGAGCACCTCAACAGGTTCCGCATCCTACTGAAATCAGTGGCGGATTGCTCCAAGTATATTTCTCGAGCCTCCTATAATGGCTTCGAGACATTGGCTCGGGTGGCGGCTGCTGGCATCGGAGCCCGCCACCAGGCTTGGCTCCAATCTTCGGATTTGGAGCAGTGGGTGCAGGAGAAACCCCTGGACGTACCCTGCCTTGGCGAATAACTCTTTGGTAAGCCAATGGAGGAGAAGGCTGCGGAGATTGAGACGGAGTACGTCACTAGGACCTGTCTCTCCTGCAAGACCTCAGTGCTGCCTCGGAAGAAGCAACCTGCCAAGAAGCCCTTCTTTCCCAGGAAAGGCCTCCAGTTCCGCGGCTACCCGTTGTACACGGCTACCCCCACGCCGACCACTCCTGCACAGGGGAAGTCTGACCAGGGTCACTGTAAACCAAAAGGCCCTCAGGGGCTTTGATGCCAGTGGCATGGCCCCTCGCCCTCCGGTGGCACAGCAGCCAGTGGGGGGATGCCTGTCCGACTTCGCCCCAGCGTGGGCGCTTATCACCTCGGACACCTGGGTCCTCCTGGTCATCCGGGAGGGCTATCGCCATCGCCTTTACTTCGACAGGCTTCTACCCCCTTTCTCCCCGGCGGAGCCTCCTCGACTCCCTGCACACCAGCTTCTGCTGCAGTGGGAATTGTACTCCCTCCTTGCTCAATGGGCAGTCGAAAAGATCCCTCCCCACCTTCGAGGTCGGGGCTTTTATATCTGGTACTTCCTTGTCCCGAAAAAGATGGGGGGGTCTGCGGCCCATCCTCAACCTCCGCAAGATGAACAAATTTCTGGTGCGGGAGAAATTCAAGATGTTATCTCTTGGCGTCAGCTGCCCTTCCTCTGTCAGGGCGACTGGCTATGCTCCTTAGATCTAGAGGACGCTTACGCCCTATTCCTGATCCACCCCAACACAGGCAGTACCTACGTTTTAGGGTGCAGGGAGAGCACTTCCAGTACAGGGTGCTCTTCTTTGGCCTTGCATCCGCCCCTCGGGTCTTCATGAAGAGCCTCGTCGTGGCCGCCGCTCACCTTCGGTGCCAGGGCATGTCGGTATTTCCCAACCTCGACGACTGGCTCTTTACGGGCTCCTCCGTCGAGGAGTCCCGGCAAGCAATTTCGTGCACTGTCCTCCTCTTGGAGAGTTGGGGTTTCTTGGTCAACTACCCAAAATCGCACCTCGAGCCGGCACAGGCTCTCAAATTCATCGTGGCATGACTCGATACTTGACAGGTCATGGCCTCTTGCTGGTGGATCACTCCACCTGCCTCGGACTCTGGCGGTGTGCGTCCAGAGCGCCCACCAGGTCACCACTTGGTCCATACTATGTCTCTTGGGCCCTGCATGTGGTTCCTTACTCCCGCCTGCACATGTGGACGACCCAGTGGTGCCTCAGCTCCCAATGGAGTCAATTCCTCGGGCACCTCAGGGACCCCGTCAGGGTTCTTCCCGACCTTCGCTTGTCCCTGAACTGGTGGCAAAACCCCCGCAACCTCTTGCGGGGATCGCCCTTCCAAGCCGCACAGCACAATGTGGTACTGACCACGGATACTTCCCTGTTAGGATGGGGAGCCCATTGCGAGTCTTTCTGCACACAGGGGCAGTGGTCGCCAGTGGAGGCTCAGCATCAGATAAATCTACTCGAGCTCTGGGCCATCCGGTGGGTCCTGAAGGCCTTCGAGAATGTCCTCAGTGGGAAGTCGGTTCTGGTGCAGACTGACAACCGGGTAGCGATGTTCTATATCAACAAAGAGGGGGACACGGGGGTCACGCTCCTTCTGCAGGGAAGCAGTCCTCATCTGCTCTTTTGCCATCCAGCGGAGGATGTCCCTCAAGGCAACGTATCTCCCGGGTCAGGAGAATAGCCTGGCTGACAGGCTCACCAGAATCTGTCGCCCACACGAGTGGCGTCTCGATCCCGGAGTGGCAGGCTGGCTGTTTCTATGCTGGGGCACTCCAGCGATGGACCTCTTTGCTAGCCCTCAGAACACACAACTCCCTCGCTTCTGCGGCCTTGTGCTGCACCCGAGCATGGAGGGCCCCAATGCATTCTCCTGGATTGGTCCTCCAGTCTTCTCTATGCATTCCCTTGTTTCTCCCTCATTGCGAGGACTCTGTTGAAGGCTCAACGGGACGGGGCATCACTGATTCTCGTGGTCCCCTCGTGGCCTCGATAGCCTTGGTTTCCACTCCTGCTCTGGCTGTAGTTGGAGCCTCCGATCCCCCTGGGCTTGGCCAGGGACCTGCTGATGCAGGAGGAGGGTTGGGTACTACACCCGAATCTATCTTCCCTATCCCTCACGGCCTGGCGGCTGAACGGATCCCTCTAGCCTCTCTAGCCCTTCCAGAGGAGGTTGAGGAAATTCTCCTCGCCTTGAGGAAGGACTCTACTAGGTGAGCTTATGCCTTTAAGTGGAAACGCTTCTCTGTCTGGTGCTCAGAGTGCCAGATCGACCCCTTCTCATGCCCGGTTCGGTGGGTTCTCCAGTACCTTCTCCACCTCTCGAGGTATGGGCCGAAGTCGAACTCTGTTAGAGTTCATCTGAGCGCCATATCGGCTAATCACCTCCCTGTCGAGGGAAAGCCTCTTTTGGGGCAAACACTAGTCTCCCGCTTCATGCGGGGTCTTCTGTTGTCAAAGCCACCTATCCGTCCCCCTCCGACGGAATGGGACTTGAACGTGGTGCTCACGCAGCTCACTCGTCCGCCTTTCGAGCTGATGGCGACATGTTCGCCCCGGCATTTGTCCTGGAAGGTGGCCTTCCTGGTGGCATTGACCTCGGCTTGCTGGATCAGTGAGCTTCAGGCTCTCATGGCTGGCACCCCTTACACCAGGTTTTATCGGAACAGGGTGGTCCTCTGGACCCATCCTAAATTCTTACCTAAATTCTTACCCATCCTAAATGTCAGCCTTTCATCTCAACCAAGAGATAGTGTTCCTGACCTTTCCAAGGCCCCATGCCAACCAGGCGTCGGTGACTCTCCACACCCCCGACTGCAAGCGGGCCCTCGCCTTCTACTTGCAGTGTACCCATACTCATCGCAAGTCTGAACGGCTCTTTATGACCTACGATCCCAATAGAATGTAAAATGGGGGGATAAGACATTTTTCAGATATATTAGTGAGAAGAGGAAGGGCAAAAGTGGTATTGTCAGACTCAAGGGTGCAGGGGGGGGAATATGTAGAAGCTGATAAGGATAAAGCGGAATTGCTTAACAAATATTTTTGTTCTGTGTTCACAGATGAAGAACCAGGAGCAGGACCTCAGAAAACACCCACAAATAAGAACAGAAGCGAGGGACATTTTGAACAATTTTCAGAAGACTGTGTTCGTGAGAAACTAGCTCAACTTAAAGTAGACAAAGCGATGGGACCGGATGGGATACACCCTAGAATACTGAGGGAACTTGGGGACGTTCTAGCAGCTCCACTGACTGACCTTTTCAATGCCTCATTGGAGTCGGGAGTGGTGCCAAAGGACTGGAGAGAGGCTCATGTGGTGCCTTTACACAAAAGCGGAAGTAAGGATGTGGTTGAAAACTACAGGCCGGTTAGTTTAACTTCGGTGGTGAGTAAATTATTGGAAATGCTGCTGAAAGAGAAAATAGGTTTCTGGAGTCCAGCGGATTACAGGATCCGAGGCAGCATGGATTCACCAGTGGCAGGTCTTGTCAGACAAATCTGATTGATTTCTTTGACTGGGTGACCAGGGAGTTGGACCGAGGGAGAGCTCTATATGTGGTGTATTTAGATTTCAGTAAAGCCTTTGACACTGTTCCTCACAGGCGACTTATAAACAAACTGAGCACCCTAGGGATGGACCCTAAAGTTACTGCTTGGGTTAGAAATTGGTTGGGTGGGAGGCGACAAAGAGTACAAGTAAATAGAGCTCACTCTGAGGAGAAGGATGTTACCAGTGGTGTGCCCCAGGGATCTGTCCTTGGTCCGATTCTTTTTAACATCTTTGTTAGTGATATAGCGGAAGGGCTGTCGGGTAAGGTTTGCCTCTTTGCGGATGAGTCCAAAATCTGCAATAGAGTAGACACCCAGGAAGGTGTAGATAACATGAGGAGGGATCTAGCTAAGCTTGAAGAATGGTCTAGAATTTGGCAGCTGGGATTTAATGTTAAAAAATGTAAGGTCATGCATTTGGGCTGCAGCAATCCAAGGGAGCAATACAGTATAGGAGGTGAAGTACTTTTGTCCACTAAAGAAGAGCGGGACCTAGGCGTGTTTGTGTCTGATGATCTTAAAGTAGCTAAACAGGTAGAAAAGGCGACGGCAAAAGCTAGAAGGATACTTGGGTGCATACGGAGAGGAATGTCTAGCAGAAAAAAGGAGGTGATAATGCCTCTGTATAAGTCTTTGGTGCGACCTCATTTGGAGTATGGTGTGCAATTCTGGAGACCGCACCTCCAAAAGGATGTGAACAGAATGGAGTCGGTGCAGAGGGTTGCTACTAAAATGATTAATGGGCTTCATTATAAAGCATATGAGGACAGACTTAAGGATCTTAATATGTACAGTCACCTTAGAGGAAAGGCGGGATAGAGGTGATATGATTGAGATGTTTAAATACCTCCGTGGCATAAATGTTCAGGGAGAGAGCCTCTTTCAATTGAAAGCAAGTTCTGCTACGAGGGGACATGGGATGAGGGTGAAGGGAGATAGATTCAGGAGTGATATGCGGAAATATTTCTTTACGGAAAGAGTAGTGGATCCATGGAATAGTCTCCCAGTGGAGGTGGTAGAGATGAGGGAAACAAACGGAGCAAGAGAGGAGAGCAGGTTTGGAACAACTGCTTTATTGGAGATGGTCCCTACGCGTTTCGGCTTGCGCCTTCTTCGGGGGACATACAGCAATATTGTATAAGATGGAATGTCTCATAAAGACAATTGGGTAAAAACACTATATGTTGATAGCGCTGTATGTGATGAACTTGTCTCTGAGAGACAATTAGGACGTGGCACTATATAAATAGTGATTGTACTGACAAATAAAACATAAATGATGTATAAATCCGAATTCACACAGCATGCCGTGCCGTATGGGCACACTAGAGCATACGGCACGGCATGCTGTGTGAATTCGGATTTATACATCATTTATGTTTTATTTGCCAGACCCAATTGTCTTTATGAGACATTCCATCTTATACAATATTGCTGTATGTCCCCCGAAGAAGGCGCAAGCCGAAACGCGTAGGGACCATCTCCAATAAAGCAGTTGTTCCAAACCTGCTCTCCTCTCTTGCTCCGTTTGTTTCCCTGTGATTCTGCAAGAGTTACGCTCCTCTCTTGTTCCGGTGGTAGAGATGAGGACAGTAACTGAATTCAAAAAAGCATGGGACCAACACAGAGGATCTCTAAAGGTAAAAAGTGGACTGTTGTAGTTGTTGTTATGGAAGGACAGACTAGATAGGCCATGTGGTCTTTTTCTGTTATCATGCTTCTATGTTTCTATGTTAATAGGCAGGGGCAAGAAGTCACAAAGCGCACTCTCTCTGTTTGGACTGTGGTCTGCATCGCGTTCGCCCATGCGAAGGCGGGCATCCCTCTGGATCGTCGAGTCACTACACATGGGGTCTGAGCCAAAGCGGCCTCGGTGGCCTCACTGCGCTCCATGTCCATGATGGACATCTACCGGGCAGCAACCTGGTCTTCTACGAATACCTTCGCCGTTCACTACTGCCTGGAGAGGGAGTCCTGCCGGGACAGCGCCTTCGGCCAGGCTGTACTCCAAAATCTGTTTGGGGTATAAGCAATTCCTGCCCTCTGACCCTTCTTCACGGCTACCGAGGGTTTCGCCCTGAGGACTCGGGCTCCTTCGGGCTTCGGCTTCTGCTTACGGCCTCGCGGAGGCACATTTTTGGTTACAGGTTTGATAGCCTGTAGTTAGGGAGTCCCATAAATGAGGACTGACTTCCTGCTTGTTCCTGGAGAAAGCGTAGTTACTCACCTGTAACAGGTGTTCTCCAGGGACAGCAGGAATCAGTCCTCACTACCCTCCCGCCTCCCGTGATGAGTTGCTGAAGTTTTGTCCTTCCCTTGCCAACTGCTTGGTAGGGCTCGAGCTAAGGGACCTGACTGAGCAAGATGGCACCCTTGGGTGGGAAGAGGACCATGCATGCGTGGTAGCAATCCCAAAGGCTTTCTTTGAAAGCTGTGGAATTGCTCCACGGGGGCTCCGTCGGTGCTGACATCACTCATAAGTGAGGACTGATTCTTGCTGTCCCTTGAGAACACCTGTTACAGGTGAGTAACTATGCTTTGTGTGTTCGTCCTATAAACAAGCACATCATTGTGGAAACGCTATATAGGCAACGTGTTTGTCTTTTAGAAGGGTAGTGTTGATTTTTGCAAGAGTTTGGGCAATGGCTTGATACAGTTGATCCTAACATTAAGTTTACCATGACTTATGATTCAAAAGATATTTTGCATTTGGATGTTAGGGTTAATACGGTTGATGGTTTCTTGAGAACCAGTGTTTATAAGAAAGCAATTGATGGGAATGCCCTATTACAGTATAATAGTACACATCCTCCTGCTCTAAAATAAACCACATACCTTTTTCACAATTCCTGCACTATAAGTGCAATTGCAGTTCTAATGATACGTTCTTGGTGCAATCCTGCTCTTTAGTTGATGTTTTCAAGGAGCGCAGTACCCTAGACACATTGTCCACAAGGCAAGGCTATGAATCTTGTATAATGACAGGGGATCTTCTGTTAAATGAATCCAGTGGGAGCAATATGGAAGCAGATTTTTTTGTTCATTTGATTACTCAGTTTTCCCCGTTTGGAAGAAAAATATATAAAATTGTGCATAGACATGGCTGAGGTTCTCACGGTTGGTACCAGGCTTGCAGCAGACACAGACCAGAGTTGTATTCTCTTGGAATAGGAATATTCGGGAAATTTTATGTCCATCGTTTTTTTCGCTGAGAAATCTATGATGGGTAGTGATGGGGGTCATTCTTCATATGGATAAATGTCAAATTTGTGCTGTCTTTGACTTTGACTGAGTTTTTCCATAATGAACAGTTTTATAAGTTGTGGTGGCATACCACATGTAGGTCCACGCATGTGGTTTATATTATTAAATGCCCATACTATTTATTATATGTTGGTCAGACGATTAGAGAATTAAAATTTGGGTTCTTGAAAACATTAGTCATTTTAAATTGTAAGGTTATGGAGGCTCCCATTGTTCAACATTGTATGTCTGCTGGACATGCCTTTGAAGAACTCTCTATTTGCAATTGATCATGATCTTCTCAGGTGTAGAGGGGGTGAACGAGTCCAGAGTCTCATACGCAAAGAACGAAACTGGATTTTGATTTTGAAAACAATGACTCTCGGGGGGTTGAGTATGAATATTGATTTGCATTTGTGTTGAGATCGTGAGTTTTGTTTGTTCTCACACTCACATTTAGTTGCCTATATGCGTTTTAATTTTTCGTTGCTTGGATTACCTGTTGAATCAGTTTTTTCCGATTTTGGGTATCTCTTATAGGGCTTACGTGTACTCCCTGTATTGTGATTAGGTTGGGTTTTCCCAAATTGAATACTCTATATTTGAATAAATTGAGGTTTTAGAAAGTTTTAATGCCAGTATGGTTGTTTGTGGATGAGTTTCTAGGTGATGTTCTTTTGTTATTGTATCGTAGTGTGGTTAGCGTAGTTATTGCTGAGAGGTTTTGGCATGTTTGAATATTACTAGTCGATGAGGCAGTGTCTTTGAAAGGCGATAGTGATATGGTGCCTCCTTTAGATTATGGCTGTTGTGGGTAGTCCTTTGCAGGTTTGGTCAGTTTGATTGGCTGATTTTTGGGTTAAAGTTGAATTGGTGCTATTTTGCTGTCCATTTGATGAGACACAGAAGTAGTAGTCCCTTGGTTAAAGATAGTCATAAGGTGATTTTGATCCCGTGGATCGTAGCACGATGTCAGAGTTGTGAATTAAGTTTCTCCAGGAACAAGCAGGAAGTCAGTTCTCGCATATGGGCGATGTCGGCGCCAACGGAGCCCGTGCAGAGCAATTACCCAGCTTTCATGAAAGCCTTTGGGAATGCTACCATGCATGCGTAGTCCCCTTCCTGCCCACGGATGCCATCTTGCTCAGTCTTCTTTTTTCCGTGGAGCCCAATGGACGTATGTCCAGTTTCCCCAGAAAAATCCTTTAAAAATTATCCTCAAAAAAAAATTTTTTTTCCTGATTTGCGTACCGGTTCCTCTTCCCGCCTCTTCTTTTTTGACGAAGCTTGCCTCGACCGGCATTCGTGCCCTTTTTGGTTGTTGACCCCGACCACGTGTCTCCCACCATGTCCTTCAGTGGATTCAAGAAGTGACCTCTGCGGTCAAACTATGTCTGTCACAGACACCCATGACTGCTGCTTGCACTGCCTCAGCCCGGACCACAACAGTGCCTCCTGCGACCTATGCCAGGCCATGACTCCGAGAACCAACAGGAAACGGTTGGAGTTGCAGGAGAAGCTTGTCCCGCAGTCCAACTTAGCACCGGCTTCCCCAAATCTGAGCTCCAAGCTGAACACATCCTGTGAGGCCTGGGTGTCTTCAGAGTCCCGCGGCAGCGGCTCCTCCGTAAAGACGCCGGACCCTTCAAAGAAAAATAAAAAATCCTGGAAGCCAGTGGGTGCAAGAAAAAATCCTCGAAGCAGTGGGTGCAAGAAAAATTGCTGGACGTCCCCTGCACCAGGGAAAGGGAAAACTTATTTGGCAGCTCATGGCTGACAAAGTGGCCGAGATAGAGGCCAAGGTCGTAACCAGGCAGAGGCTCTCGAGGAAAACCTCGACCCTTCCCTGGAAGAAGCCGTCGGGAAAGAGACCACCCTTACCAAGGAAGAAGGGGCCTTTTCACCGGGGCCACTACTAGCCCTTCTCGGGACAACAGCAACAGGGCCCTCAGCCCAAGAACCAGGGCCATGGGCTGAGGAAGCAAAAGGCCCAGAAGCCCCAGGCACCAGCTCCCACCAAGCTTTTGACTCTCCGGGCAGGTCCTCCTCTCCCCCGGAGTCCTTCCCCAGTGCACGTGGGGGGGGGGGCCGCCTGGTGCATTTTGTCCACAGGTGGGCCGGGGTCACCACGGACCAGTGGGTCCTACAAGTAGTAAAGGAGGGCTATCTCCTCAGGTTCCAACAAACACTCCCGGTGTTCTTCCCAGGAGAAGCTTGAGAGTTTGCTCAGGGACAAGGCAGTAGAAACCTGTACCCAAACAACTGTGGGGAAAAGGTTTCTACTCAAGGTATTTCCTTGTCCCCAAAAGAACTGAAGGTCTCAGGCCCATACTAGATCTGCGACACGTGAACAAGTTTCTGGTGAGGGAGAAGTTCAAAATGATCTCCCTTGGAACTCTGCTGCCTTTCCTCCACCAGAGAGATTGGCTGTGCTCCTTAGACCTAATCCTGATCCACTCCTCCCACAGACAGTACCTAAGGTTCGTAGTGGGAGGAGAACACTACCAGTACAGGGTACTCCCGTTCGGCTTGGCCTCCTCACCTAGCGTCTTTACAAAGTGCCTGGTGGTCGTGGCTGCCTACATGTGCCTGCAAGGGACCTTTGTCTTCCCCTATCTGGACGACTGCCTCATCAGAGGAAGCACAGCCCTTGAGGCCAGCCATGCCGCAGGCAAACAATCTGCCTCCTGCAGCACCTGGGGTTTGTTATCAGTGACCCCAAATTCCACCTCTCTCCAGCCCAAAAGCTGAAATTCATAGGTACCCAGCTGGACACATTGCAGATCAAGGCCTCCCTTCCAAAGGAGAGGGCAATTTGCCTTGTGCAGCTAGCGAGAGAGGTACCGGCTCACCGCCGCCTCCGGTTTTTGGGACACATGACTTCAACAGTTCATGTCACGCCCCTAGCCCTCTTGCACATGCAGGCGGCCTAGTGGTGCCTCTGCTCCTATTGGACCCAAATCACGGGCAGGTTACACGACAGGGTCAGAGTCAGCTGCCAAATGACAGATTGGTGGCAGTCCCTACGCCACTTCCTGGAGGGATGCCATTCCAGGCTCCTGCACTGCAGATGGTCCTAACCACAGACACCTCCCTTCTAGGTTGGGGAGCACCCTGCAGAGACCTCTGCACTCAAGGCAGCTGGTCACAAGAGGAGTCTCTCCTGCAGATCAACCTCCTGGGACTCGGGGCCATTTTCCTAGCCCTGCAAGCGTTCCGCCATCTCCTGTACAACCGTCCTGTGCTGATCCAGACGGACAACCAGGTCGCTATGTTCTATGTGAACAAGCAAGGGTGCACAGGTTTGTACATCCTCTGACAAGAAGTGGTGGGTCTCCTTGCCTTTGCAGTATCCCACAGAATGCTCCTGTGAGCATTATACCTTCCAGGCCAGAACAACCGCTTGGCAGACAAGCTCAGCAGAGTCTTCCGTCCACACGAATGATGTCTACACCTCAAGGTGGCGCAGCGACTCTTCCACCTCTGGGTCAGGCCCGAAATGGACCTGTTCACCTCCCCATCAACACTCAGCTGCTCTGCTTCTGCTCACACCAATCGCACCCAGAGAGTGTAGCGGTGGATGCCTTCCTGATCCCGTGGTCCAAGGGCCTCCTGCATGCCTTTCCCACCAACTCCTCTGGTGGCCAAGACTCTCTTCAAAATTCAGAGTAAGTGGGCATCAGTGATCCTGATTGCCCCCAGATGGGCCTGGCAACTCTGGTATCCTCTGCTGCTCTCCCTGTCGGTGGCACTCCCGGTCCCACTGGGTCAGGATACAGACTTTCTGTCCCAGGAGGAGGGCTCCCTCCTGCACCCCAACCTAGGGTCGTTAGCATTGATGGTGTAGCTGCTGAAAAGGTAGCCTTGGCTAACTTTTCTTCCAAGAGAAGTCTAGGAGATTCTTTTTTCCTCCCAAAAACCCTCCACCAGATGGGCTTTCAAATGGAGGAGATTCTCTGTCTGGTGTGCAGAGAGAAGGGGCAACCCTCTCTCCTGCCACGTGCAACTAGTTCTACAATACTTACAGCACCTTTAGCGCACCATCCTAAAGTCTAATTTGGTGAGGGTACACCTGAGTACCATAGCCGCTCACCATCACCCTGTAGAGGGGAAACCCCCTCTCAAACCATCCTCTGGTCTCCAGGTTCCTCCAGGGCCTCCTACTATTGAAACCCCTCTTCGCCCTCTGAATGTTAATGTGGTGCTCTCCCAACTCACCAAGCCATCGTTCGAGCCCCTGGCCACCTGCCATCTGAAATACCTCTCCTGGAAGATGTTTTTCTCCAGGACCAAGCAGGAAGTCAGTCCTCACATATGAGTGACATCGACGTCGATGGAGCCCCCATGCGGAGCATTTCCCCAGCTTTCTAAGAAAGCCTTTGGGAATACACCCGCGCACGCGCGGTCCCCTTCCCGCCCAAAGGTGCCATCTTGCTCAGTCTTTCTTTTTCCGTGGAGCCCAACGGACGTGAGTCAGTGTCACCCGGAAAAGTTTGATCTTTTTCTGCGATTTTCGCTCTCTTTTGTCCAGTTCGACGCCGGTACGCCAGTATCGACCTGATCTCTATTTTTCGTTTTTTTGCCCTTCGTGGCACGCGTTCGTGCTCTTTTTTTCTTTTCCCTGGAGGGCCGGTCTTTTGACCTCGCGGGGGCCCTTTTTTCCCCGATGGCCTCCAGTGGTTTTAAAACGTGTGATCGTTGTAAGAAGCTCATGTCTCATACCGACACACATGACTACTGACTGCGTTGCCTCGGGCCGGACCATGATCCCAAGGTCTGTGTCCCGTGTGGAAAGATGTCCACCAAGGCACTCAGAAGCCGGCAGCATCAGAAGGAGAGAATTTTTATGACTCTGCCTCCGGACGGGCCCGGACCTCGTCAGAGGCCTCGACGTCTCGGGAGTCTGACCCCGAGCTTCATCGGGGTTCCTCTGAAAGATGAACTAGCGGTAAATCTACAACACATAGTTAACCAATCCCTTTCACAGGACATCATGCCTGATGCCCTAAAACTCACAACACTCCGACCAATAATAAAGAATAATAAGCTCGACTCAAAAGACCCAAACTCATACAGACCCATAGCCAGCATTCCATTCATAGCTAAAATAATAGAGAAAACAATTCAAATTCAGTTACAGGAACACATTGATGAACACAAACCACTTGACTCACACCAATTTGGTTTCCGCCCTTTCCACGGAGTAGAAACCCTCCTAATCACCCTTATGGACTTCCTCATCAAGGGCACAGATGACAAACACCAATGCTTCTTACTCCTATTTATAGATATCTCTGCTGCCTTTGATAACATTAATCACCAGACACTGATCAACAGATTAGAAAACCTAGGAATAGGCGGGATTGTCCTTAACTGGTTCAAATCCTACATCTCACATAGATTAATACGCGTCCAAATTGATCAACAAACATCAGAAACATTCCCCCAAGGACAAGGAATACCCCAAGGATCAGCCCTTTCAGCCCTCCTATTTAACTTGTATCTGCAACCGATAACAAACATATTTAAAAAACACAGGATTAACCATTTTATATATGCTGATGACATCATGCTAGCTATCCCCATAACCACTAAAAACCATACATATGACTCTCTATCCAAATGCATGGCCGAGACCTCCTCCTGGATGGAAACGAACTACCTCAGCATAAATCTCAAAAAAACTGAGGCAATGTTTGTAACAAGATCTTCTATGACTGAGAACACTTACCCGGAAACAATCACAATCAACAAAACTTCAATACCTGTCAGAAAACAGGTAAAATACTTAGGGGTAATAATAGACCACACCCTATCCATGCTGCCACACATAAAACAAACAGTAAAAACCATTTTCTACAAACTCAAAACTATTCAGCACCTAAGGCCACTCCTTGAAACACAAGACTTTAGATCCGTAGTAAGTACACTGATCACCCCTCACTTCGACTATTGCAATAGTCTCCTAATAGGCCTCCCTCAAAAAAGCACATACCTTCTACAAAGAGCACAAAACATCTGTGCAAAAGTAATTGCTAAAGCCCGCCTAACAGACCACGTAACCCCAATACTGCTGGAACTCCACTGGCTTCCTATAAACAGCCGAATCAAATACAAAATTATCCTAACAACCTATAAACTCATAAACGACATAGCCCCCTCACACTTAACCACATTACTGCAATCTCCAACATCGACAAGGACCCTCAGACAAAATGCAGCCCACTCCCTCATCATACCTAAAGCCATCTGTAAAACCAAGAATACCACTAGCTCTAGAGCATTCTCATTCACTGCTCCTACACTCTGGAACGACCTCCCTATTGAACTTCGCACCATAAGAGACCTCATCCAATTCAGAAAAGAATTAAAGACCTACCTGTTCACTGAACACTTCGAAATCCCCTACTCCCCCAAAGCCAGCTCTACTACAAATGTGGGCACCCATGCACAAACTCCCTTAACCCCAACAATGTAACCACAAGCCTGTCCCCCCCACACACGCCCCAAAGATGACAAAAATAAAAGGAACTAAATTCCAGCACCTACGCAAATTTCTACCCCATACACCACACACACTACACGATGTAAATATACTTTTGTACAAAGTTTGATATGTTTGCTTTAATACCTACAAAGATTTTGCTTTAATACCTTCAAGTTGTTTTTGTTACAATACCTACAAAGTTTATATTTACTGTTCAATGTAAATAGTTGATTTCTACTGTTCTATGTAAAATGTATACAAATTGTGTACAAGACTGTTAATCTGTTATATGTAAACCGCCCTTGATCTCTGGAAGGGGCGGTATAAAAGAAATAGTTAAATAAATAAATAAATAAAATAAATAAAGGGGGTCCCCCAGTCGGGAGCATAAGAGGAAGAGGAAGCTTGTGAGGGCGGCATCGGAGGATACCCCTGGTTCCTCAAGGGCCAGGTCCCGGACCTCTGACCGCCGCCCCAGGCCTTTGGAGCTGGAGAAGCCCCCTAAGGTGCCTCGTATAGAGCCAGAGTCCGTCGAGCACGTAAGTCCTGTTGTCCTCGAGGACTCTCCTCCCAGGGAGCCGACATCAGGCCCGGCGCCACCGGGGCCCGAGTCGGTGGCTGCTGAGTCTCCTGAGCTTGGACTCAGGCTGACAGCCTTGGAGTGCAGACTGTCTGCCTTCATGGATCAGCAGCAGGTGCTGATGGCCAGCTTGACTGTTGTATGTGCCCCGACCACCGGGACGTCGACGTCTAAGTCGACCCCGGAGACCGAGCCGGTTCTCGAAGCCATGAAGGCCCGAGTCCGGATTCGGTCACAGTCCCCCTCGACCTCCCGTTCGGGACCGAGGGCGTCGACGCCAATGCCCCCGGCGTCGGGGCGGGTGCTACCAGAGCCTGCACAGTCGGAGCCCCTCGACTCTTCTTCGGATGAATCTGCGTGGGAGACGGAGGACGAGGAGTCCCCTGATACCTTTCAGACTCGGTGTGTCCCTTCGGACTCACCACAGTCCGAGCCCCGGAGTAGGTCCCCACCGGAGGACACCCGGTTCTCGGAGTTCGTAAGGGACATGGCCAAGGCTTTGGATGTTCCTGCGGATCCTGAGGAGGAGCCTTGAGCCGAAGAGCTCGATGCCCTCCAGTATGACTCTCCCCCGAGGGAGGCCTTTACTGTGCCGGTTCGGTTTTGAGCAAGCGGATCGATTCCATGTATCGAGTCTGGAAGAGCCCTGGGTTCCAGAAGGCGCAGCTGCCGCACCATTCTATGGTTGTGGAATCGGCCATGCATTGTCTGAAGAGCCAGAAGATGCACTCCGCGGTGCCCCCCGGTAGGGAGGCCCGAAGCCTGGATGCCATCGGCAGAAAGTGCTTCCAGGGCTCGATGCTTGCTTGCCGTGTCCAGTCCTACCAGCTGTACATGGGCATGTACTTGCGGGACCTGGCTAAGGAAATAGCCGGGTTCTCGGCTGGCCTCTCCAGGGAACCTTTGCAGAGGTTCAAGTCCTTGTCCTCGGGGATCCGGGAATGCTCCAAATTCATCTCCCAGGCAGCCTACGATGGCTTTGAGGCTTCGGCCTGGATAGCGGCGGCCGGCATCGGTGCTCGACGCCAGGCGTGGCTACAGTCATCGGACCTCGAGCCATGGGTACAGGACAAGTTGGTCGATGTCCCCTGCCAAGGTGAAAACCTCTTCGGCAAGCCCATGGCCAAAAAGGCCGCTGAGCTCGAGACCGAGACTCTAACAAGGACAAGGTTGTCCAGAAAAACTTCTGCCCCTTCTCATAAGACGAAGGGCTCGGGGAAAAAGACCTTTTACCCGAGGAAGTCATCTGCCTACAAACCTTTCCCTCACTATCAGGCCTCCCCAGCTCCCCAGCAGGGTCAGCAGGCCAAGGGGCAGGGACATGGGCCCCACAGGCAGAAATCCCCCAAGCCTCCAGCTCCTGCTCCTACTCAGCAGGGAGGGTTTTTTTGACTCCCACTGTATAGCCTCTCCACCTCTGCTGGCCCATCTCAGCACGGGAAGTCGGTTGGCCCTGTTTGCCCACCAGTGGCCGCCCATCACAAGAGATGCTTGGGTACTGAGCATAGTCCAGAAGGGCCATCTGCTCCATTTCAATCAGGTACCCCTCTCCTACTTTCCAGGGGAGCCTCCAAGGCCTACTCTGCATCAGGAACTCCTCCAGGAACTGCAAGGTCTTCTTCAAGACAGGGCGGTGGAACCTGTACCTCCCCACCTGCTGGGGCAGGGCTTCTACTCCAGGTACTTTCTTGTGCCAAAGAGAACTGGAGGTCTCCGGCCCATTCTGGACTTGAGAAATCTCAACAAGTTCTTGGAAAAGGAAAAGTTCAAGGTGCTTACTCTTGGAACACTGCTACCCTACCTCCAGCAGGGAGATTGGCTATGCTCCTTAGATCTGAAGGATGCGTACACTCACATCCTCATTCATCCAGACCACAGAAAATACCTAAGGTTCGTGATAGGAGGAAACCATTTTTAGTACAGAGTACTGCCCTTTGGCCTAACCTCCGCCCCACGGGTCTTCACAAAGTGCCTGGCGGTGGTGGCGGCCTACTTGAGAAACCAGGGCATTTTTGTCTTCCCCTACCTGGACGACTGGCTCATCAGGGGTCAGACTCTCCAGGAGGCCAGACAAGCCACCCTCTGTACTGTCTCTCTCCTTCAGCAACTAGGCTTTGTCATAAACTTCGCAAAGTCCATTTTGATCCCCCCCCTCCGAACCTGGAGTTCATAGGAGCACGGTTAGACTCCCTGCAAGCAAAAGCTTACTTGCCCGAAGACAGAGCGGGAAGGTTGATGGACTTGGCCAGCCGGTTTCTAGACAACCCACTGGTTTCCGCCAGACTTTGTTTAAGACTCCTGGGCCACATGGCTTCAACAGTGCATGTGACCCCCAATGCCCGCCTGAATATGAGGCCTGCACAGTGGTGTCTCAGGACTCAGTGGAGGCAGGCTACACGAAGCCTAAGAGACAAAGTAAGGTTGTCCAAACCCTTCCTGAGCTCCCTGTAGTGGTGGCTACACCCCCCCCCCCCCAACCTTCTACAGGGAATTCCTTTTCAGGTACCTGTTTCCACTGTGGTACTCACAACCGATGCCTCCTTACAGGGCTGGGGTGCACATTGTCTGGACAAGTGCACACAGGGCCTGTTGTCTCTATGGGAGGCCACGCAATAAATCAATCTCCTGGAACTCAGGGTGATACGCTTAGCCCTCAAGGCCTTCTCTCACACCCTGGCCCACCAATCTGTCTTGGTGCAGACAGACAACCAGGTGGTGATATTCTATGTGAATAAACAACGGGGCACAGGGTCCACGCTCCTGTGTCAGGATGCACAGGCCCTATGCTCTTTTGCACTTCGACACAATATGCTGCTCAGGGCAATCTATCTTCCTGGCCACGAAAATTTCCTGGCAGACAGACTGAGCAGGGTTCTACAGCCTCACGAATGGCAACTGCACCCTTTGGTGGTTCAGAACATTTTTCTGAAATGGGGCCTTCCATCCATAGACCTCTTTGCCAGTCCCCTGAATCGACAGCTGCCTCAGTTCTTTTCCAGGCAACCGCATCCCACGAGATTCGCAGCGGATGCCTTCCTGATCTCATGGTCCAAGGGCTTCCTGTATGCGTTTCCTCCCACGTCCCTGGTGGCCCGAACCTTGTTCAAGATTCTAAGGGACAGGGCCTCGGTCATATTGGTAGCCCCCAGATGGCCAAGGCAGCCCTGGTTCCCGCTTCTGTTACAGTTGACGGTGGACACCCCACTCCCGCTGGGGTTGCAACCCGATCTTCTTTCTCGGGATCAGGGTTCCCTTCTGCACCCCAATCTCAAAACTCTCAATTTGATGGCCTGGAGGCTGCAAGGGTAGTGCTGGCTCCCTGAGGCCTGCCTCAGGAAGTTGAAGAGGTGGTCTTGGCCTCTAGAAAGCAATCCACCAGAAAGACCTATGCCCTGAAGTGGAAACATTTCTCCTTGTGGTGTGACAAACGCCAGGAGAACCCTTTCTCCTGCCCTGTGCCAGTGGTGCTTCAGTATCTGCTGCACTTGTCTAATCAGAGTCTTAAGTCCAATTCTGTTCGGGTACACCTTTCTGCTCTGGCAGCCCATCACTCACAGGTGGAAGGGCACTCTTTATCGGTTCACCCCTTGGTGTCCCGGTTCCTCAGAGGCTTGCTCTTGCTAAAACCTCCTCTCCGTCCACCAGTCCTGGAATGGGAGTTGAATGTGGTCTTGCAGCAGCTTACTCACCCTCCCTTTGAGTCGATGGCTACGTGTCCTCTCCGCTTCCTTTCTTGGAAGGCTCTTTTCCTAGTGGCACTGACCTCGGCCAGACGAGTGAGTGAACTTAAAGCCCTGGTCTGTGACAGGCCATACACTCGTTCCTATAGGAACAGAGTAGTCCTTAGGACATCCTAAGTTCCTCCCGAAGGTAGTCTCCTCTTTCCACCTCAATCAGGAGGTGGTTCTTCCAACATTCTTCCCTAGGCCCCATACCAGCCGGGCTGAGGAAGTTCTACATATCCTGGACTGTAGAAGGGCCTTGTCTTTCTACATTGAGCATACTAAGGGTCATAGAAGGGCTACTCAGCTCTTCTTCTCCTTTGACCCAAACAACTTGGGGTTGCCTGTCTCCAAGCGTACCTTGTCCATATGGGTGGTGGACTGTATCACTTGGGCTTACAGGGCAGGAGACCTTCCCTTGCAGGGTAGAGTCACAGTCCACCGTGTCCGGGCAATGGCTGCATCAGTAGCTCATCTCCGTTCTGTACCGTTGGCAGACATCTGCAGGGCTGCAACTTGGCCCTCAAGCCAGACTTTTGCAGGCCATTACTGCCTGGAGAGGGAGTCCCGTAGGGACAGTGCTTTTGGTTAGGCAGTACTCCGGAATCTCTTTGAGGTTTAGGCAACTCCTGCCCTCCAACCCTCTTGTTGGGCTACCGGTGGGGTCTCTTCTCAGTAAAGTTCTTTCCCTGATGCTGAGGCTTCACAGAGGGAGCTCTATTTTTCAGCCTGGGTTCTTGGTAGCCCAGAGCTAGGGAGTCACCCATATGTGAGGACTGACTTCCTGCTTGGTCCTGGAGAAAGAGTAGTTACTCACCTGTAACAGGTGTTCTCCAGGAGCAGCAGGAATCAGTCCTCACAACCCTCCCTCCTCCCTTGGGAGTTGCAGTTGTACATAGTTCATTTTCTTTTGTGCTGTCTTTTAGCTATGTCATCTGACAGAGCAAGATGGCACCTTTGGGCGGGAAGGGGACCGCACATGCGCGGGTGTATTCCCAAAGGCTTTCTTAGAAAGCTGGGGAAATGCTCCGCATGGGGGCTCCATTGACATCGATGTCACCCATATGTGAGGACTGATTCCTGCTGCTCCTGGAGAACACCTGTTACAGGTGAGTAACTACTCTTTCCGCTTGGAGAATGAGGTAATTTTGTGGCTGATCCACCATATACAAGGTTCTATAAGAACAGGGTAGTGCTCTGCACACATTCCAAATTCCTCCCCAAGGTAGTATCCCCCTTGCACCTCAACCAGGAGGTGGTCCTCCCGACCTTTTTCCCATGGCCCCACGCCGGCAGGGAGGAACTCATCTTGCATACGCTAGACTGCAAGCGAGCCCTGTCCTTCTACCTGCAGAGGACTCGGGCCCATCGTGAAGCTCCTCAGCTCTTTGTATCATACGACTACAATAGACTGGGACTCCCGGTAATGAAGCAGACTCTGTAGGCAGACTGCATTCCCCTCACCTATGAGTGAGCGGGTCTCCCCCTTGAACACTGGATCACTGCACATTGCGTGTGGGCCATGGCTGCATCAGTAGCCAACCTCTGCTCAGTGCCAGTGCCAGAAATCTGCAGGGCTGCTACATGGTCTTTGATTCATACATTTGTAGCTCATTACTGCCTGGAGAGCGAGTCCCGCAGGGACAGTGCCTTAAGGCAGGCAGTACTCCGGAATATTTTTGGGGTGTAGGCAACTCCTGCCCTCCGACCCTTCTGTGTTCAGGCTACTGGAGTGATAGTATCGCTGGACACTAGGGTCTTGCAGAGTCTCTCAGTGGGGATTCATCTTCTGCAACTTACGGCTTCCCGATGGGTCACCGGTGGTACTGTCGTGCCTCAGTCCTCGGCAGCCTGGAGCTAGGGAGTCCCATATGTGAGGACTGACTTCCTGCTTGTTCCTGGAGAAAGTATAGGTGTTCTCCAGGGACAGCAGGAATAAGTCCTCACAATCCTCCCTCCTCCACTGGGAGTTGCCTCTCTACATTGTTTAAGTCCTTTTTTGCTATGTCATCTGACTGCGCAAGATGGCACCCTTGGGTGGGAAGGCGACCACACGTATGGTAGGATTCCCAATGGCTTTCTATGAAAGCTGGGGAATTGCTCCGCGTGGGCTCCGTCAGCGCCAGTGTCGCACATATGTGAGGACTGATTCATGCTGTCCCTGGAGAACACCTGTTACAGGTGAGTAACTACACTTTTTCTAACCTCTGATTCTCTGCCATAAGTGTATTTTAGTTTTGGCCTTGTTTGGTTCAGTTTTGTTTATTTGGAATTGTCAGCGCAGGCTTTTTTTGTGAGCTAACTAATCTGGATGTTGTGTTGGTGTTTTGTTTTTAGCTTACATTGCAAAACGCTGCCAGCATTGGGGCATTTGCTTGAAGCGAGGAAGCTTTAATGTTTTTGAAGATAAATGCATTTTGTATGTTATGGAATTGGAAGTGTGGGGTACTTGATGTTTTACATCAGTGATTCTCAACCCAGTCCTCTGGGACCCCGAGGCCAGTCAGGTTTTCAGGATATCCACAATGAGTATGCTTGAGAAAGATATACATACATATGGAAGCAGTGCATGCAGATCTATCTCATAAGAACATAAGACATGCCATACTGGGTCAGACCGAGGTCCATCAAGCCCAGTATCCTGTTTCCAACAGTGGCCAATCTAGGTTATACGTACCTAGCAATATCCCCAAAAGACACAGGTTCCACAATGCTTGTACTGGGTCAAGCATTGATATCCTGGGTCCCTTTTTAATAGTGGTTTATGGACCTTTCCTCCAGGAACTTGTCCAAACCTTTTTCAAACCCAGCTATACTAACAGCCCTTACTACATCCTCCGGTAACAGATTCCAGAGTTTGATTACACGTTGAGTGAAAAAATATTTTCTCTTATTTGTCTTAAATAGTTTACCCTGTAGCTTCATTACATGTCCCCTAGTCTTTCTATACTCTGATAGCGTAAACAATTGATCCACGTTTATCCGTTCCACTCCATTCATTAATTTATAGACCTCTATCATATCTCCCCTCAGCCGTCTCTTCTCCAGGCTAAAGAGCCCTAACCTTCTTAGCCTCTCTTCATAGGAGTAGCCTTCCATCTCCTTCACCAATTTGGTGGCTCTTCTCTGTACTTTTTCTAATAACGCTATGTCCTTTTTAAGATACGGTGACCAGAATTGCACACAATATTCAAGGTGCGGTCGTACCATGGAGCGATACAGAGGCATTATAATATCCTTTGTTTTGTTCTCCATCCCTTTCCTTATGATACCTAGCATTCTATTTGCTTTCTTGGCCGCCGCTGCACACTGGGCGGAGGGTATTAACATGTTATCCACAATGACTCCTAAATCTTTTTCCTGGGTAGTGGTTTCTAATGTGGAGCCTTGCATCGTGTAACTATAGTGTGGGTTGTTCTTTCCTAGGTGCATAACTTTGCACTTGTCCACATTAAATTTCATCTGCCATTTGGATGCCCAGTCTTCCAATTTATCCAGATCCTCCTGCAGTTTTCCACAATCCTCTTGGGTTTTAACAACTTTAAACAGTTTTGTGTCATCTGCAAATTTGATAACCTCACTAGTTATTCCCTTTTCCAGGTCATTTATGAATATGTCAAAAAGCAGCGGACCCAGTACAGATGCCTGGGATACTCCACTATTCACCTTTTTCCATTGGGAATATTGGCCATTTAGCCCTACCCTCTGCTTTCTATCTTTTAACCAGTTCCCGATCCACAATAGTACACTGCCTCCTATCCCATGACTTTTTAGCTTCGCCAAAAGTCTCCGATGGGGGACTTTGTCAAAAGCTTTCTGAAAGTCCAGATACACTATATCAACCGACTCACCTTTGTCTACCTGTTTATGCACACCTTCAAAAAAACATATCAGATTAGTAAGACAAGATCTTCCTTGTCTAAAGCCATGTTGGCTGTCTCCCATTAGGCCATGACTATCTACATGCTGTGTAATTTTGTTCTTTATGATGGTTTCTACCATTTTCCCTGGTACTGACGTCAGGCTCACTGGTCTGTAATTTCCTGGGTCACCCCTGGAACCCTTTTTAAAAATTGGTGTTACGTTGGCGACCCTCCAATCTTCAGGTATTACAGATGATTTTAATGAAAGTTCACAGATTACCAATAGCAGGTCTGCAATCTCATATTTCAGTTCTTTCAACACTCTGGGATGTATACCATCCGGTCCAGGTGATTTGCTACTATTCAGTTTATCAAATAGTTGTAATATATCTTCCCGGTGTAGCGATATTTCTCTCAATTCCTCTGCAGTATCACCTTTAAATACCACTTCAGTCTTGGGTAAAATCTTCCTCAGTAAAGACCGAAGCAAAGAATTCATTCAGTCTCTCTGCTATAGCCTTGTTTCCTCTTACTGCCCCTTTTACCCCTCTATCATCTAATGGTCCAATTGACTCTCTCACAGGCCTTTTGCTACGAATGTACTTGAAAAAGTCTTTATTTCGTGTTTTTGCTTCCGTAGCAAGTTTCTTCTCAAATTCCCGCTTTGCCTGCCTTATCAATGCTTTGCATTTAACTTGCCAGTGCTTGTGCTGTTTCCAGTTTTCATCATTTGGCTCTTTTTTCCATTTCCTGAAGGTTGTTTTTTTTTGGCAGCAACAGCCTCTCTGACCTCACCTTTAAACCATGCTGGCAGTTTTTTGGACTTTCTTCCACTTTTCTTAATGCGTGGAATACAGGTGGTCTGGGCTTCGAGGATAGTATTTTTAAATAACACCCAAGCTTGCTGTAAGTCTTTAACCTTTGGAACCGCTCCTTTTAGTTTTTTCCTAACTATATTCCTCATTCTATCATAGTCTCCCTTTTGAAAGTTAAAAGGTAGTACTGTGGATGCCTTTACTACCTGTCCTCCACTAATTAAATCAAACATCATCATACTATGATCACTATTGCCAAGTGGTCCCAACACCCTTATTTCTTGCACCAGATCTGGCGTTCCACTAAGGACTAGGTCCAGTATGGCTTCCCCTCTGGTCGGTTCATGAACTAGCTGCTCCAAGAAGCAGTCATTTATTCCATCTAGAAACTTTATCTCTTTAGCTTGTCCTGCTGTGACACTGACCCAGTCGATACCGGGGTAATTGAAATCACCCATTATTACTACTCTGTTGTGACTTTTGTTAGCTTCCTTGATTTCTTTGAGCATTTCATCATCCATTTGTTCATTCTGGCCAGGTGGTCGATAGTATACTCCCACTGCCATCACCTTCCCCTTCATAAATGGAATTTCAATCCATAGAGATTCTATAGCAAATTTTGTTCCCTGCAAAACTTTAATCCTTTCTAACTCAATGCCCTCTCTAACATAGAGCGCAACCCCTCCACCAATTTGATCAGCTCTATCGTTACGATATAGTTTGTATCCATTTTGGGTATCCACAATCTCATGCATATTCATTGTGGATACCCTGAAAACCTGATTGGACTAGGGTCCCAGAGGACTGGGTTGAGAACCAATGTTTTACATGGTTCAGTATATCCACATAAAACTTGTATAGCATTTCTTACTGATGCCCACTGCCTTTGTATTTCTATAATTGGATTAGAGGTCATTTTCTGATAGCATTTTCAGATTTTTTCCTGGGGTTTTCTTGGCATTGTGACCAGAAGTAGATTGCTCGTTCTTTCTTCCAAGGCAATGGAAAGTTAAGTGACTTGCCCAAGGCCAGAAGCAGTGTTAGTGGAAATCAAACCCTGGTCTTTTGGTTACTAAGCTAGTGTTCTAACCATTAGGCTACTTGTCCTCCATGTAATTTTGTAAATCATTTTCCACACTATTGTGTGGAATTTTGGTCTCTGCATTTCAAAAAAAGCATTATAAAAGGTACAGAAAAGGGTAACCAAAATGATAAAGGGGATGCAACAACTCTCCTCTGAGGAAAGGCAAAAGAGGTTAGGGCATTTCAGTTTGGAGAAGGCTGAGAGGAGATATGATAGAGTTCTATAAGATCCTGAATAGAGTGGAATGGTAGATGTGAATCACTTGTTTATTCTTTCAAAAAATACAAGGACTAGGTGAACACACCATGAGGCTACAGAGCAGCATATTTAAATCAGAAGAAAAGGTTTTTTTCTCTCAACATTTAATTAGCCTTTGGAACTCAATGTCGTTTGAAAACTGTTATTGTAGTAGGGTTCTAAAAGATTTGGACAAATACTCGGAGGAAAAGTCCATAAACCATTATTAAAGTAGTCCAAGAGAAAACCACTGCTTATCCCTGGGAATAAGTAGCATGGAACTGGCTACGTTTCAGATATGTCAGGCAGGGTCAACCTATCCACTAGGCATGCAGGCAGCTGCCTAGGCATCAGAACTCAGTGGGTGGCATGGTACATTTGACCCCGCTCCGACAGGAAGTTGTCAAAGCACATGGCCTGCTGCGGGCACCAAAGTGGCGGCACAAAGCCAAGCTGAGCCACACCTCCCCCTTCTCAAAAGACGGAATCGGTGGCGGTGGGGGGGGGGGGGGGTTGAGGGTGCAGCACAGCTGGAGCGTCTGCCTAATTCAGGCAGAAACCCTTGGAGCAGTCCTGATGTCAGGTACTTATGACCTGGATTGGCCACTGTTGGAAACAGGACACTGGGCTTGATGGACCCTGGGTCTGACCCAGTATGGCTTTTCTTTTGCAGGTGACTAAATATGTACAAGTATGCCTGCTGACATGAGCATATGTACTTTTACATGAACTGCAGAGTTGCCAGTGCACGTGTGTTTTATTAAATACTAGTGTGCATGCAGATAGTTGCTCTGCTTTGAAGAAGGTATACGTTTCTGCAGGGGCATTTGTGTGCTATTGGGAATAGCCTATTTTATAAAAATGCATAGGCTCCTGTGTTGCCTTTATGAAAATTGCCATGCACAATACCCTTAGCCTTTAAACTTAATGCATTATATTTAAAGGGACCTCAAACTTCTTAGGAGAGATTAGTCTTTAATACTCTCATCATTATCATCAATGGTTCACCAAGCAGAAAACAAACCATCATTCCAATCTGATCAACAGATAAATTAATTTACTCAGTTTGAATGGATTAAGAGAGTTAAATGAACTGATTGTGAACAAATATGAAGACTTTTTTTGGTCATATATTGATGAGATTGGAATGATGTTTTGTTTTCTGCTTGATGAACCACTGATGATAATGATGAGAGTATTAAAGATTAATCTCTCCTAAGAAGTTTGAGGTCCCTTTAAATATAATATATTAAGTTTAAGGGCTAAGGTTACTGTGTATGGTTTGTATTACCTTACCCTCCTCTGAAAGTCTTTCTGAAACATGCATAATTTACACACATTTCTGAGAATTTTTATAGGCAGCATGTTATAAAATTCTCTCTCAAGTGCACAGGTTCCCTTTGAAAATAGCCCAGGGGGAGGAAAACCCCACTGACTGCAGCTGCTTTTTCTGCATGCAGATATTTACTGAGAAACAATGGACGATTCAATCCGTACCCTTCCTTCAGTCTGGTTAAAAGTATCTGGGTCAGTTTTCAAAAGGACTTACGCATTTAGCAGTGGCTGGTGAACATGAATCTCCGCTATTGGTGGGTTTTCAGATGCTATATGGCTAGAAGGTAATTATTATTTTTTTTAAGTTTATTTAATATTTTCCAACCACAACAGTCCACACTCCAACATTAATATCATATAACAGCAACCAAAACTACCACCCTCACCCCCCCTCCTCTCCTCTACATCAACAACAACCCCAGCCACCCCCCTCCCCCAACCTTCTCCCACCCTCCCCGTCTCCTCAGGGGTTCCACATAACCACATCTAATACACAGTACAATCCTGTCCTCTTATCAACATATCTCTTTAACATACCTTTGCCCTTGCAGCAAACTCATCTAGATTCTTCCATTTTTTATCCTTCCCCTTACTACCACCGATGCTCCAACCTAGAACTCTTCGTAGCTCTTCTGGCAACCTTTGCCTATTTCTTTTCTCCTATTCTTTCTCATACCCCGCATATAAGCATACTAAATTCCACCACTGATTCACACACAGTTTTGTTGAGTCCTTCCAACAGTTCAATATCAATTTAATAGCAATGGCCATCATGAAATCAAACAAAAAAACTTTGTCTTTGGTTATCATTATGCTATCGCCCTGGGATCGCAATATTATTGTCTTCCAGGACATCCGTGTCTGAATATCGAGAACTTTCTGCATCCTGTCCCATATTTCCTGCCAAAACATCTGAACATGAGGGCAATCAAACAGCATGTGCTTTAAATTCCCTGGGGTAAGACCACAGGACCAACTCTTGTTGCCTTGACTTTTGTCCCATTTGCTGAGCCTTGCCGGTGTTATAAAAGCTCTATGCATTAAGAAAAAGAGAGTCTGCATTATTGAGGCTCCTTTTGCTACCCTATTTGCAGATCCCCAAATTTCCTCCCAAGCCTGTTGGGATACAGAAGCCTCCAAGTCATGTTCCCATGTTTTTTCTAGGCCCTCTAGTCCCTGGAAGGTCCCATCCCTCAGCGCTGCATATAAACTGGAAGATGCACCCCTCATTCCCGCATGCTGCTCCACCATTCCTCAAAGCTTCCAGTCTGACTCAATTTTCCCCACCACTATCCCGGCCCGGGTTAAACAGGGCTTTAGCTGCATCCAGCGATAGTACTGGCTTGCGTGCAACGCATATTCTTGCTGCAGCTCAGCAAAACTCTTCCATCTCTGAGGCATCACCAATTGTCCGATTGACCAGATGCCTTTCTCCTGCCATTCCTTCCAGCTTACTACTTTGTGTCCGATTTTAAATCGTGGATTGTACCAAATAGGCAACATACCCGGCAAAGAACCTGCCTCCTTAATCGCCCAGGCTAACTCGTAAAAGGACTCCTGCGTGTCACGCACTATCCTACCGGCTGGATAGAATTCCGAAAGCTTCATACCTATCAACCCTTCTATTGGAATAGGGGCAACTAGTCGTTCCTCAACTGCCAGCCAAAGCCAGCCAAGGCTTTTCCCCTTTACTATCCGGCACTACCCACAACGCCCCCTGCTTGATTCGAAAAGCGTGGTGATATTTTTGGAAGTCAGGGAACTGAACCCCACCCCTACATTTTTTTGCTTTCAGTTTCCTAGTAACTATCCTAGGCATCTTATTCTGCCACAGAAACCTTATTAACTGGCGCTCAATCGAATGATAAAATTTCACCGGGAATTGCATCGGAAGCATTTCAAACAAATAATTTATCTTTGGCCCCAGTACTGTCTTAATTGACTCTAATCTATCCCACCAGAACAGGTGTAGGGGGGACCATCGCTCCGTAAATGTTTTTACCAAATCCTCTATAACCTTGATATTAAGATGGATAGTCTCCTCCAACTCACTGCTAAACCTCACCCCCAAGTATTTGACATTCTTTGGCACCCAGACAAAAGAGTAGGGTTCAATTAACGCTTTGCATGTTCTCCTATTCATGGGAAAAGCCACTGACTTCGTCCAATTGATTTTGTACCCCGACAGACTAGAATATCTTTCAATTATGTCCAATATTCCCCCTATTGACTGAGGTTGAGCGAAGAGGAGGAGATCATCCGTGAAAGCTGACACTTTGACTTCCAAGTCCCTTATCTGAACCCCCTGGTTTCCTGTGACTGCCGGATCAGCAAGAGCAATGGCTCTAAAGCTATGTTGAAAAGCAGTGGGGAAAGTGAGCACCCCTGCCTTGACCCCCGGACACCCCATTAACCAAAATTCACGCAGTGGGGTTGGAGTAAAGTATCCGAATATACCGGATAAATTTCTCTCCAAATCCGTACCATTGTAACGTTAATGCCAAGAAACTCCACTCCAGCCGGTCAAAAGCCTTTTCTGCATCGAGCGAAAGGCCCACTACCGGCTCCTCCCTAGATTCCATCACCGAGAATAAATTTAACAGCAAGTGCGCATTATCAGAGGTTGCTCGTCCGGTGACGAATCCACATTGTTCCATGTGAATCAACTTGGGCACAACGTTTGCCATTCTGCGAGCCAGAATAGTCAAAAAAACCTTATCAGCATTTAACAGCGATATAGGTCTCTAGTTCCCTACCTTTGTTACATCTCTCCCTGGTTTACTTAAAACAACTATCACCGCCTTGCTGAAGGAGCCTGTGTCTGGCATTTGAGCCTCCAGGCACGCGAAAAACTCTAACATATACGGGGCTATATCTAGCATAAAAGCCTGGTAGAACTCCATAGGGATCCCGTCTGGGCCAGCAGCTTTTCCTTTGGGCGCAGATTTCAACACATCCAGTATCTCCTTAGTCGAAATATCCCTAACTAAATTGTCTTTCTGCTGCTCTGGTACGGAAGGGTGTTCCACTCGCTCTAGTAATGCCGCAAAGGCTTCCTTACTTGCCTGCCTCTCAGAAGCATACAACAGCTCATAAAATCTCCGAAATTCTTCTACAATTTCTGTATTCCCTACAACCGCCTCTTGGTCATCTCTGACTATAACCTGTACATTGGTTTTCCTCGCTCGAGGCTTCAAGGTGTTTGCTAGCAAACTACCTGCCTTGTTGCTTTCTAAGTAGCATCCTGCCCTTTGATGGGACAGAATTTGCAGCGCCTCCTCGCTTAATATTTGATTATACTGATATCTGAGGCATTGAAGTCGAAGCAAAATTTCTGCCTCTGCTCTACGAACCAACAATCTTTTCCCCGCCTTGATTTGCATGTCCAGCGCATTTAACCTTGCTTTCTTCTCTCTTTTTAACTTAATACTATAACTCGTTATTTTAGCTCTACAAAAGGCTTTAAACCCCTCCCACCACGCCCACCCCTTTGTGTCCTTTGAAAAATTTGCCCTAAAATACTCCTGAATTCCCTGCCTCATGTATTCTCGAAACTCTTTGTCTTCTAGTAAGGTTCTTCTGAAGACAAAGCCAGGCGTTGGCGGCTGTTCTACCTCAATACTAAGAGTGAGCAATACCGCCGCATGTTCCGAGATGTGTGTGGCAGTTATATCAACCCTTTCCACCACTTCTGATAACGTCTGAGATATCAAATAGAAATCAATACGAGAGTGGGACTTCTGGGGTAGGGAGAAAAAGGAATACTCTCTCTCCTTAGGGTGCTTCAACCTCCAGATATCAACCAGGCCTGCCTCTTTCATAATCGCAAGGAGAACAGAGGAAGCCCGTTGATACCTATGCCGTCGAAAGGGTGCACAATCCAGCAATGGATCCAATACCAAGTTAAAGTCTCCCCCCACTATTAATTCATGACCGGAGAGCTCCTGTATTTCAAAAGCCAGCCTCTGGAAGAAGGAAACATCGTCAACATTGGGGGCATAAACATTGATGACAGCCAATTTTTTCCCCTGCACTTGCACCAGCCCCGCTGCCCATCTACCCTCTAGGTCCGCATGCTTCATTTCAATGCCCAAGGCTAGCCCTCTTCTGGTCAGGATTACCACCCCATTCTTCCCTTGACGAGCTTCTGAGTGTGCTACAACTGAGTAATTTCCCAGGCCTAGCTTCTTAGTTTCAGTATCTGACAAACGCGTTTCTTGCAGCATCACCAAATCGGCGTGCTCCTTCTTACAATATAACAGTATTTTTTTTCTTTTGATGGGGTTGTTTATGCCCTTCACGTTCAGGGTTAACGCTTTAAGCGTCGCCATGGGACAAGATGCAGTGCCCAACTAACCAAATATGATAACCAAGCATCTTATTGCCTACCTGACCAGTATCAACCCTATCTCTTCGCTTATCCCAAATAAGAAAAAAAACAGACAGCAATGACCATACTCATGAACCCATGAGGAGACATAACAACACTCCGCAAGCGGAAACCTAATGGGTGAGCCAGCATTGCCAGATGCCCCCCCAGAACCTCACCCTCAACCCCTCTTAACGTTAATACGCAAACTTAATTACTTGTTTCTCCCCCTTATACGAATTAAACCCCCTTTATGAATTCCATGGCAACCCCACAAATCATTCACTCCATCCTTACACCTCTCTCTCCTGCTTTGACCCTTGCAGCCACCCTCCACACTCATTACGCATCGTACTCTCTATCACTTTTACATTATATTGTGTTGCACTATCAGTCCTGATCTTCAAGTAAACACCATCCCGCAGTCTTCCACAGCTTCTCATCGCATCACCGAGGCCTCTTGATCGTCCAGAAAGGCCCGCAGTGCTGCCGGATCCTCAAACATCCTCGTTTGATTGTGCAGGGTCACTCTTAACCTCGCCGGCGCCAGAAGACCGTATCTTGCCTGCAAAGCCTGCAACTGCGGTCTGAAGGACAGCAGCTGTTTCCTGCGCTTGACTGTCGCCTTGTGGAAATCCGGATAGAATGCTATATTCTGCCCTTCGTATTTGATGCTTGAAAGCGCTCTTGCCGCCGACAAAATTTGAGTTGCATGTGAGTGCCTCAGCACACACATAATTATTGGTCTCGGCCTCTTAACATTGGGCCCCGGATGCGTCGGAATACGGTGAGCTCTCTCCAGCGGGTATTCAAACTCTGTCTTGAGGATCTTCGGGATCATCGCACCAAGGAAAGCCTTCACGTCTGTTCCCTCGGCTCCCTCCAGGATGCCGATAGTACGCACATTGTTCCTGCGCGTTCTGTTATTTAGATCTTCCAGGCTGCGTTCCAAAATGGTTATTCTTTTGGCGTTTGTTCCAACTTGCTTGAAGCGCTCCTCGTGCGCCGCTACCGTGCACTCCAACCTCTGCAGCTGTTCCGTCATTGAATTTATCTGCTCTCGCATCTCCTTTAATTCAGCAATGTCCGCCTGAACCCCACATAGCTCTTTTAGCTCCCGCACCTGTCGTCACATTGTAATCCAGTCTTGTGGGTTTGCTCCCCTCCATTGCGCCCTCTTTACTCTGCGCAGCAAAGGGTTCAGAGCTCTTTTTTCCAACTGCTGGGGGACAGGATTCCGATCTGAGTTGAGGAGCTCGAGGATCAAGCAGCAATCTTAGCCCCTGCTGGCTCCGCCTCCCCGGCTAGAAGGTAATTCTAAAAGGGTCGCTTAGTTCAATGTGTGTTGTCATGCACATATTTGCCACCTATTCTATAAGATAGAGTATGCCCCTTTATAAAATAGATGCCTAAGTGATGATATACGTGCACCAAATCTAGGTGCAACCACTTACACCAATCCTAGACTTGGTGTAAATGCCTGCAGCTAAATTTGTAGGAAACACGTGTAATTACAGTATTCTGTAACTTACACATGTAAAATTGCATGCCACTTATGCTCTGCCCAAGCTCCATACGTGTGCTCACTTACACATCATTATTCTGACATGCAGACTTATAGAATAACAACCACCTACACTCCACACATAAGTGCCCATTCCACACATAAGACATTTAAAATAGGTGACCTGCTTGGGTCGATGATGTGCAAATGTCTGTAGCTTGTTAAAGGATTACCCTTCTAGAGTCTGGCTATAGAGTCCCTCGAACTGGCATGAAACTAACTGAAGGGACAGAGAGAGTGTACCGCAAAGGTGGAGCAGCAATGTTATATAGATATTAGTGATTTTCAGCCACTATCTGGATAATCAATATATTCAGTTTAGGTCTGCTGAATAGTGGCAGTCAGCGACTGGTGTGTATATTCAGGGCTTCTAACTATACATTTGCAAGGCTGAATGTGCATCTTAATTTAAATGCCAGCACTAGCATACAAAATAAGACATTCGCCACCAGCACTGAAAATTATTCCCAGGCACATTGTGGAGCTCCACATATATTTTTAGTTGGATTGAGCGAGGACAATTTTCAGTCAACCAGTTTTCCAGGGTAATCGGCTTGGAACATTGTCTTCTAATTTCACTGCAACATCATAATACAGTTGTTGTTAACAGAGGAACCAAGTCTGCACAGTTCTTCTGATCCAAATGAAAGAACATTTTTGAAAGGATATGTGGGTGAAATCTGTGATGTCCAAGTCAAAACATCTAAATCCAGTGAGAATGGTAGCAGAGAAGGTGGGCACGTGTAAGTCCTGTGTAAAATCGGCTCATTTCCATCCTGAAAGATACAAGTGTCCACAGGATAAAAGGGAAAATGGGGACATGCAGAGTAATGGGCAGACACGTGCAGGTGTTCCCCGATTTTAGGAACCTGCATGTGTCAGAGATGGACATTTGCCATTCCAGGAATATAGACGTGCTCGCAGCCCTATTTCAAAATTTACCTATTATGTCTCACTGCATACACATCCCAGCCCACCATCTTGAAAACAAAAACATGCAGTGGCACGGGAGCTAGCACATTTTTTGGAAGTAACGAAAAATATCAGGGGAATGAGGCGGCATTGTCCTCTTCTCCTTACATTTGTTGGTTTGCTGAAACAAGCACGTTTCAGATTCCTGTTTGTGTCCTGAAGCAGATAGAGACATGGACGCCTCCGCCTGCAAATTGAGACATGTAGCACTTTTCTAAACTTGGCTGCACATGTGTATCTCTTTTGTTCTGCCTTGGACATGCCTCCAGCACATCCCTATGTGACATAGACATGGACACATCTCTATTTGGGACATTCTATAATGGTTCTTGAGATGTCTATGTGAGAGGTACATCTGAATGGACATTTTCAGACATTCAAATCATGAATAGGGCTTCTAAAATGACCTCCTAGTTCTCTGCAGACACTAGTCGGGCTATAGTCTTCCTTTCTCCAGGAACAAGCAGGAAGTCAGTCCTCACTTATGGGTGACGTCGGCACCGATGGAGTCTGCACGGAGCAATTCCCCAGCTTTCAAAGAAAGCCTTTGGGATTGCTACCACACATGCGTTGTCCTCTTCCCGCCCAAAGGTGCCATCTTGCTCTGTCTCCCTTTTTCCGTGGAGCCCTTCGGACGCACGTCCTCATCCCTCGGAAAAAGCTTCATTTTCCTCGCCTTAACAGGCTCTCTTTTTTCCGGTTGCACCGGTTCTCTATCCGTCCTTTCCCCTACTCCAGAGCTCTCGGGGATATACATTTTTTCCTAAATTTTTTGTTTTTGGACTTCGCGCCCTTTTTTCTCTGCAACCGCTGGCCGCGTGGGTCTTCGACCTCGCAGGGGCCATTTTTGCCCCCATGGTCACCGGATTTAAAAAATGTGATATATGTTCTAGGAACATGTCGCTTACGGACACTCATGACTGTTGTCTGTGGTGCCTGGGAGCCGACCATGACCCAGAGCTCTGCTTGCTCTTTAAGAAAGTGTCCTCTAACGCCCTGCTCAGTCGTAAGCAGAAGTCCGAAGACATTTTCTAGAAGGCTGCCTCGGAGTCACCGGTGGCACCCTCGGTCGTCTCTCCTCCAGCGGGTTTTCCTCCTTCGGTCCCGCATTCTCGGTGGCACTCCGACCAGGGGTCCCCTGAGGTGGAATGACACAAAAAGAAGAAGGCCTTGAAGTCGCTGTCCGGGACTCCTGACAAGCGTGAGTGTTCCCGTGCCCGGTCGCTTAGTCTCCTTCAGCGTTCCCGAGAGTCGGACAAGGAGCGGCCCTACAAGGTATCTCGCAGGGAAATGGAGGCCTCCTTCGAAGATGCCCAGTCTCCTGAGAGTGGTCCCGGTGAGGACCACCTCTCCTCCTTGACGCCCGATCCGCTGACCCCGGTATTGGCGTCCCAGGGCCCCACTCCCGCATGGGAGTCCCATATGCTGGTGCTCGAATACAGTGTTTCTGCGTTCATTGCTTCCCAATAGGCGCTCACGGCCAGCTTCGCTGACTTGCGCCCAGAGACCGCGGGTCCCTCGCGTGGGACACCCAAATCCGTCCAGGAAACCCCCAAGAGCCGTGGGCCTCATGATGGTCCTCGACGTCAGTCTTGCTCACTCTCCCATTCCTTGGAGGCGAGATCATTCAGGCCTCCAGCTCCAGACTGCCAGCCATCAGACAGGGCAAACTGCCTGGCTTGGATCCCTCGACCAATTTTTCGGACTGGGAGTCCGATGGTTACACCTCCCCGGAAACCCATACCCACTGGGATCTTCCGTTGAACCCCTCGCCACCTGCATTCCAGCGGCACTCACCACCCGAAGACACCTCCTTCTTGGTGTTTATTCGGAACATGGCTTGGGACCTCAGCCTGCTCACCCAGGCCGAGGAGGACCCTCGTGCTGAAGAACTCGATATTCTTCAGTACGAGTCCCTACCCAGGGAATCCCTCACTGTACCTGTACCGCCAATTCTATCTCGGCTGATGCTCCACATGTGGGAGGCCCCAGCCTCGGTCCCCATTGTGAACAAGCGCCTTGACACAATGTACAAGGTGCAGTGTGGGCCCACCTTCCGAAAGTCCCAACTCCCACACACCTCATCATGATGGAATCAGCCATGAGGAAGCAGAAGAGCCCGATATCATACTCCTCGATACCACCGGGCTGAGAGTCGAGAGCCCTTGATGCCCTGGGCCACAAGGCCTATCAAGGCTCCATGCTCTCTTGTCGCATCCAGGCATATCAATTGTACATTGGTATGTTCCTACGCGACTTGGCAAAGGAACTTGGAAGTTTCTCCGCGGGCCTCAAGGGGAAGCCCCTTGACAAATTCCACGCCCTTTTAAAATCAGTGGCCAACTGCTCCAAGTACATCTCTTGAGCCTGTTATGATGGTTTTGAGACATCGGCTCAGGTGGCAGCCTCAGACATTGGAGCCCGCCGCCAGGCATGGCTCCAATCTTCGGATTTGGAACAGTGGGTGCAGGAGAAGCTCCTGGATGTGCCCTGCCTCGGTGAACAACATTTTGGTAAGCCGATGGAGGAGAAGGCTGTGGAGATTGAGACGGAGTTCGTCACTAGGACTCGTTTCTCCTACAAGACCTCTACACTGCCTCGGAAGAAGCAGCCACCAAGAAGCCCTTCTTCTCCAGAAAATACCTCCAGTATCACGGCTACCCACCGTACCCAGCTACCCCCATGCCAGCTGCCCCGGTGGAGGGAAAGCCCTTCCTGGGGCACTGTAAACCAAAGGGCCCAAAGAGTCCGAAGACCCAAAGGGTTTGAAGGCCCAGACGCCGGCTCCTCCGCAACCCACTCGGGTTTTGATGCCAACGGCATGATCCCTCGCCCTCTGGCGACACAGCAGCCAGTGGGGGGACGCCTGTCCTGCTTCGCCCATCGTGGGCACTCATCACCTTGGACACTTGGGTTCTTCAGGTTGTCCTAGAAGGCTATTGCCTCCATTTCAACAAGCTCCCACTCCCTTTCTCCCCGGCGGAGCCTCCTCAACACCTCGCATACCAGCTTCTGCTGCAGAGGGAATTGCACTCCCTCCTTGCCCAATGGGCAGTCGAGAAGGTCCCTCCCCACCTTCAAGGTCGGGGCTTTTATTCCCGGTACTTCCTCGTCCCGAAAAACACGGGAGGTATACAGCCCATCCTCGATCTCCGCAGGCTAAACAAGTTCCTGGTGTGGGAGAAATTCAAGATGTTATCACATGATGTGTTGCTGCCCTTCCTCCGGCAGGGCGACTGGATATGCTCCTTGGATCTAAAGAACGCTTACGCCCATATCTACCCCAACACAGGCAGTACCTGCGTTTCAGGGTGCTCCCCTTCAGCCTTGCGTCCACCCCACGGGTCTTCACAAAGTGCCTCGTCGTGGCCGCCGCTCACCTTCGGCGCCGGGGCGTGCCGGTTTTTCCCTACCTCGACGACTGGCTCATTACGGGCTCCTCCATCGAGGAGGCCCAGCAAGTGATGTCGTACACTGTCCTCCTGGAGAGCTTGGGGTTCTTGGTCAACTGCCCAAAGTCTCACCTCGAGCCAGTGCAGGCTCTAGAGTTCATCGGGGCATGCCTCGATACTCAGCTGGCCATTGTCTTCTTGCCGGTGGATTGCTCCACTCACCTCCAAGCTCTGGCAGCTCACATCGAAAGCGCCCACCAGGTCACCACTCGGCCCATGCTACGTCTCCTGTGCCATATGGCCTCGACCGTGCATGTGGTTCCTCACTCCCGCCTGCACATGCGGACGGTTCAGTGGTGTCTCAGTACACAATGGAGCCAATCCCTCGGACACCTCAGGCACCCCGTCAGGGTTCTTCCTGACCACCGCTTGTCCCTGAACTGGTGGCAAAACCCCCGCAATCTCCTGCAGGATCGCCCTTTCGGGCCCCACAACACGACGTGGTGCTGACTACAGACGTTTCCCTGTTAGGGTGGGGAGCCCATTGCGGGTCTCTCTGCATGCAGGGGCAATGGTCACCCACGGAGGCTCAACAACAGATAAATCTGCTCGAACTCCGGGCCATCCGGTGGGCCCTGAGGGCCTTCGAGGATCTTCTCAGTGGGAAGTCGATTCTGCTACAGACCGACAACCATGTAGCGATGTTCTACATCAATAAGGAGGGGGGCACGGGGTCGCTCTCCCTCTGCAAGGAAGCGGTCCTCATCTGCTCCTTCGCCGCCCGACAGAGGATGTCCCTCAGGGCGACGTAGCTCCTGGGTCAGGAGTATGGCCTGGCAGACAGACTCATCAGAATCCTTTTCCCCCACGAGTGGCGGCTGGATCCCAGAGTAGCAGGCTGGCTGTTTCTATGCTGGGGCACTCCAGTGATGGACCTCTTCGCCAGCCCCCAGAACACGCAGCTCCCTCGCTTTTGTGGCCCGGTAACGCATGCATTTCTCCTGGACTGGTCCTCCAGTCTTCTATATGCATTCCCTCCTTTCCCCCTCATTGTGTTCAAGGCTCAGAGGGACAGGCCATCATTGATTCTCGTGGCCCCCTCGTGGCCTTGGCAACCTTGGTTCCTGCTCCTGCTTCAGCTGTCGACGGAGCCTCCGGTTCCCCTGGGCTCTGCCAGGGACTTGCTAATGCAGGAGGAGGGTTGGGTACTACAACCGAACCTAACCTCCCTGGCGGCTGAATGGGTCTCTCTAGAGCCTCTCTGGCCCTTCCGGTGGAGGTCGAAGAAATCCTCCTTACCTCGAAGAAGGACACCACTAGGCAGGCTGACACATTTAAATGGAAACGCTTCTCCATCTTGTGCTCAGAACACCAGATCGACCCCTTCGCATGCCCCCTTTAGCATGCCCAGTTTTTGGGTTCTCCAGTACCTCCTCCACCTCTTTTGAAGGATTACAAAAGGGGACTGCTACTTCTAGAGAGAGATCTGCAATAGTGAGTATATACTTCTGGGAATTTTTCTGAAGGGAATTGTTTGGATTAAAGCTGATTAATCTGTGAACCCAGTGTATTTGTTAAATCAGTCAGGGCCTAGTAGCAGCAGTTTAAGTTTAAATTTAAAACACAGAAGAGAGCTTTCTGGTTAAATTTAGAATCCAGCAGAGAGCTTGTAGTTTAAATGTAATACTCACTCAGGGCCTAGTAGCAGCAAAGTGCTTTAATATAAATCAAATCAGACTATAACTTAGCATAAAAGGCAAAACAGGGTCAGTATTCTTTGAGCAATAAATTCTTATAGAGACCTTTACAAAGAGACCTTCTACCTAGGGGGCAAGAGACCTGTGAAACCTTTTAAATAGGTTAAAGCTAGGTGGCAGGTCAAAAGGCCATTTTGAAAGACTCCTATCCAAGCAAGGACTGTTAATCACCCAGGAAGTTGGTCACAGCTTACCTAAGAAGCACAGTACAGGGTACTGTGTAGCAGCCCTCTTTTAATAAGTCTTATTTCCCACCTCTGGGATAATCGTAGCTTTATAGGTACTCACACAACTTCAAGTAAAGGAGCTGTTCTCAGATGCAGCTCTTTATCCAAATCAGTCATACATTAAGGACCTGAGATTAATTAAACTTCAGGTGAACAAGGTATATTAAACGTATTAGATACACTTTTATTAGTATAAGCATCCACAACAACCCTTAGTAAGTAAAGAATTTAAAGATCTAAACACAAGCTTAAAACTAAGATACAGACAGCAGTCCAGCAGCGAGATGGGGGCTTTCCAGTCTTTTGCATTGAGTGTCACATGTATGATTTTCTCCCAGTTGGTGAGAGGTCTTACGTGTGCACTAGGTGCAAGGACCTCTTTGCTCTCAAGGAACGAGTCCATTCTCTAGAGGCTAAAGTAGCAGACTTGAAAGACATAAGAAAGACAGAGAGGTACATAGATGAGACCTACAGGGATATAGTCCTGAAGTCCCACCTCCAGTCTGGCAGCATCCCTGTTGCCATGGAGGAGAGAGGTCACGTGAAAGGAGAGCATCACCCAGGAAGTGATCCTGTAACTAGGACCTGTCCTCTAGGTGATGTAAAACCCTCTCGCACCGAGGAAGTTTCTCCAGGGATATGTGCCCATGAGGGAAGGGTTAGGACAGCCGTTATAGTTGGTGATTCGATCATTAGGCATGTAGATAGCTGGGTGGCTGGTGGATATGAGGATCGCCGGGTAACATGCCTGCCTGGTGTGAAGGTAGCAGACCTAGATAAGGTCTTAGATAGTGCTGGGGAGGAGTCTGCTGTCTTGGTACATGTCGGTACCAATGACAGAGGAAAATGTGGTAGGGAGGTTCTGGAGGCTAAATTTAGGCTTTTAGGTAGGAAGTTGAAATCCAGAACTTCCAGGGTAGCATTCTCCGAAATGCTTCCTGTTCCACGCGCAGGACCCAAAAGGCAGGCAGAGCTCCGGAGTCTCAATGCGTGGATGAGACAATGGTGCAGAGATGAGGGTTTTGGATTTGATAGGAACTGGGGAACATTCTGGGGAAAGGAGGGGCTCTTCCAAAGGGATGGGCTTCACCTTAACCGGAATGGAACCAGGCTGCTGGCATTAACCTTTAAAAAGGAGACAGAGCAGCTTTTAAACTAGATAACAGGGGAAAACCGACAGTCGCCCAAGAGCGAATAGTTTGGAAGAATGTATCCTTGAAGGATACTACCAAAAGCAGAGAGGTTCCAAAAAACAGTAAAGTAGTCCCAATGCCCTGGAGTATGGTGCAGACAGAGCTTAAAGATTCCAAATTACCCATGCCTACCAATAGCCAGATTAATATGAATAAAATGCAGTCTCTAAAATGCTTGTATGCAAATGCTAGAAGTCTAAAAAATAAGACGGGAGAGCTAGACTATATAGCACTAAATGAGAGGTTAGATATGATTGGTATCTCAGAGACATGGTGGAAGGAGGACAACCAGTGGGACACTATGATACCTAGATACAAACTATATCGTAATAATAGCCAGATTAATATGAATAAAATGCAGTCTCTAAAATGCTTGTATGCAAATGCTAGAAGTCTAAAAAATAAGACGTGAGAGTTAGACTATATAGCACTAAATGAGAGGTTAGATATGACTGGTATCTCAGAGACCTCGTGGAAGGAGGACAACCAGTGGGACACTGTGATACCTGGATACAAATTATATCACAATGATAGAGGGAATCAAATTGGTGGAGGGGTTGTGCTCTATGTTAGAGAGGGCATTGAGTCAGAAAGGATTAAAGTTTTGCAAGAAACAAAATTTACTGTAGAATCTCTATAGATTGAAATTCCATGTAAGAAGGGGAAAGCGAAGGCAGTGGGGGTGTGCTATCAACCGCCTGGCCAGAATGAACAAATGGATGATGAAATGCTCAAAGAAATCAAGGAAACTAACAAAAGTTACAGCACAGTAATAATAATTGTTGATTTCAATTACCACGGTATCAACTGGGTCAGTGTCATGGCAGGACATGCTAGGGAGATAAAGTTCCTAGATGAATTAAATGACTGCTTCTTGGAGCAGCTGGTTCATGAACCGACCAGAGGGGAAGCCATATTGGACCTAGTCCTTAGTGGAACACCAGATCTGGTGCAAGACATAAAGGTGTTGGGGCCACTTGGCAATAGTGATCATAGCATGATCACATTTGATTTAATTAGCGGAGGAGGGATGGTAAGGAAATCCACAGTACTACCTTTTAACTTTTGAAAGGGAGGCTGTGATAAAATGAGGAAAATAGTTAAAAAGAAACTAAAAGGAGCAGTTGCAGAGGTTAAAGACTTACATCAAGCTTAGGTGTTGTTTAAAAATACTATCTTGGAAGCCCAGACCAGCTGTATTCCATGCTTTAAGAAAAGTGGAAGGAAGTCCAAAAACCAGCCAGCATGGTTTAAAGGTGTGGTCAGAGAGGCTGCTGTTGCCAAAAAAGCATCTTTCAGGAAATGGAAAAAAAGAGACAAATGACGAAAACTGGAAGCAGCTCAAGCACTGGCAAGTTAAATGCAAGGCATTGATAAGGCAGGCAAAGAGAGAATTTGAGAAGAAACTTGCTGTGGAAGCAAAAACACATAATAAAGACTTTTTCAAGTACATTCATAGCAAAAAACCTGTGAGAGAGTCTGTTGGACCATTAGATGATAGGGGGTAAAATGGGCAGTAAGAGGGGACACGACTGTAGCGGAAAGAGTGAATGAATTCTTTGCTTCGGTCTTTACTGAGGAAGATGTAGGGATTTTACCCATGACTGAAGTGGTATTTAAAGATGATACTGTAGAAGAATTGAAAGAAATATCGCTACACCGGGAAGGTATATTACAACTATTTGATAAACTGAAGATTAGCAAATCACCTGGACCGGATGGTATACATCCAAGGGTGTTGAAAGAACTGAAATATCAGATTGCAGACCTGCTGTTAGTAATCTGTGAACTATCATTAAAATCATCTGTAATACCTGAAGAGTGGAGGATCGCCAATGTAATGCCAATTTTTAAAAAGGGTTCCAGGGGTGATCCGATAAACTACAGACTGGTGAGCCTGATGTCAGTACTAGGAAAGATGTAGAAACTATCATAAAGAACAAAATTACGTATAATTGACCCTTGGCGGGTACTACACCCCTCCGAAAAGGACTATACCCATCAATCTCGAGCACACGGTACTAGTGCCCGTATTGATTACGTAATGATCTCGGGGACGTTGTTTACGCACACTGAGGATGCACAGATTGGTCCCTCCGAAATTTCTGACCATGCGATGGTGTGGCTTGACTTACACTGGGGGCGAGACACGAATCAGACACGCCTGTGGAGATTTCCCCTAGAGCTTTATTCGGATGAGCAATTTCGCCATTTTTTACGTCAGCGATGGGGGGAATTTCTTGGCAATCACCAAGTCCATTCAGACGACCCCGAATTAGTCTGGGAAACGGCAAAGGTGGTTCTTCGCGGGGACATCATAGGATACGCCGCGAGGAGACGCCGGCTGATGACGGAACGTATTGTACTACTTGAGCGTCGAGTTACTACTCTACGGCGGAGATGTGCTCACACGCCAACGCTGCCTAATAAGAAATTGTTATGGGAAACCCAGACTGAGCTTAACGAGCTTTTACATCAACGCGCAAAGAAATCGGTTCTGTTTTATCGGTTTCGATTGCACTGCTATGGGGACAAACCGGGCAAGTTGCTGGCATGATGTCTGCGGGCCCGACGGAGTCCTGCTCACGTAGCGGCACTGACAGAGGGCCAGGGACGTGTGCATAAGGAAAGCAAAGAAATCGCAGAGATATTTCGTACCTTCTTCCAAAACTTATATAGAACCACAGCTGGTTCCCCTGAGGAGCTGCAGGACTACTTCAAGGACTTGGAGTTGCCTCAGCTCACTTCAGCCCAGTGGGAGGTTCTGGATTTACCTATTTCCATACAGGAAATACAATCCGCAATAACTTCGGCCCAGTGTTACAGAACACCAGGGCCAGACTGATTCGGAGCCGAAGTTTACAAGATCTTAGGGGATGGGGTGAGTCCTTTACTACGAGAGGTCTTTATCACTAGAACAGAGCAAAAGGCGTTCCGCTGGGGGCGTAATCACGCATATATCACCCTGATCCCGAAGCCGGGTAAAGACCCGCTTCAGGCAGCTTCATACAGACCTATCTCCCTACTAAACTTCGATCTTAAACTCTTGGCGAAAGTTCTTGCCGACCGCCTGGCAGGGGTGTTAGACTACTTAATTCATGATGCACAAGTGGGCTTTGTGAAAGGCCGCCACGCCGTACGCAATCTTAGGAAGATTCTGGCCTCCTTGGAGTGGGTGCATGCTCACAATATCTCGTCGTTATTGATCAGCTTCGATGCAGAGAAGGCCTTTGATAGGGTGGACTGGCACTATCTTTGGAGTCTGCTACCGCGCTATGGCATAGGGGAAGAATTTTGTAAGATGGTGCAAGGTTTGTATGTTTCGCCAACAGCCGGCATATTGTGCAATGGCCTCATCTCAGACGACTTCCCGTTGGGAAGAGGTACGAGGCAGGGCTGTCCTTTGTCGCCTTTACTTTTTGTTCTTTCTTTGGACCCGTTGATTCGCTTCATCGTGGACTCGGGGAGGATACAGGGAGTGCGGCTACGGTCGCAAACTTTCCTGATCTCGGCCTTTGCCGATGACCTGCTAGTCCATCTGACGACTCCGACCACCTCTCTACCAATGTTGTTAGACGAGTTTCAACGGTTTGGAGCAATTGCCGGCTTACGAATTAACAAAGATAAGTCCAAAGTAGTAGATGTGTTGGGGCACGTCCGCAGTTCCTGGAGGGGACCCTTCCCTTTACGGTGGGCAGACAAAGAATTCCTCTATTTGGGCATAATACTGACTGGAAATCCCCAGGATTTATACCGGCGTAACCTAGACCGGATACTGAGACATCTGGCAGCACAGCTGGGTGCATGGGGGCCTCTCCCGTTGTCTCTGGCAGGGAGGATAGCGGCAGTACAGATGATAGTCTTACCTAGAATATTGTATTGGCTGCAGACTCTTCCAGTCTGGTTGCTTCGACAAGACCTGAGTAGAATGGAGGCTTTGCTTAAGCGGTTTCTTTGGCGGGGGCAGCGGGCGCGGATCCCGTGGGACCGACTCCTTGGAAAATGGCGAGAGGGAGGTATGGGCTTACCCGATTTGAGGACCTACGCATTGGCCTGCCAGGCTAGACACCTGGGAGATTGGCTGGGGGGGACGGAAGTGTATACACCTAGGTCTTTAGAGGAGTGTTTGGTGGCTCCGGTGACTCTCCTGGGGGCTTTGCACGGCACACATAAGGTCTACATAGACTCCAACCGACGGAGTCCATTAGTGGACTCGGCCCGACGCACATGGCAACAACTTAATAAATATTGGCAGGAATCGTGGAAGGTGTCTTGTTGGTTGCCATTGCAGGGCAATGCCCAATTTACTCCAGGGACCGAGACTGCGGTGTTCCGGGACTGGGTGACACGTGGCATCCGGATGGTAGGGCATTTAGTGGACCAAACAGGCAGCTGTAAATCCTTTCGAATGCTTAGTCGAGAATATGACCTCCCCGATACGCATTGTTTTGCCTATATGGCTGCGTGGATGGTGTCATCGAGAGTGTTTTGGTTTCCTAGATCATGGGATGCTGTTCCAAGGGTTGCAGAGCAGAGATGGCATCCATCTGTCCAAGAAAGGTCAACGCGTCTTCAGTAGTAGACTGGCTAATCTACTGAAGAGGGCTTTAAACTAGATTCGTTGGGGATGGGTGAAAAAAGCCCCCAGGTAAGTGAAAGCCCCCAGGTAAGTGATGCATTAAATACCTTTATGGAAATGGGTAACAAGGGGTAACATATGGAAAACAGTGTGTATAAATGCCCGTAGCATGGGGAATAATATCCCTGATGTTGAAGCTTTGGTGGGAGTGACCGACTTGGATTTAGTGGCAATTACAGAAACATGGTTCACAGAAATCCAAGACAGGGATGTAACTATACTTGCCTATACTTTATTCAGAAAGGACAGGGTAGGAAGAAGGGGAGGAGGAGTGGCACTATATGTAAAAAATACTATTAAAACTTTGGAATTACAGAGTTTAAAAGGGAGAGAGGAGGCATTGTGGGTTAAACTAGACAGAGGGAAAGAGAAATTTATTTTCATTAGCATGATATACAGACCTCCCTCACAAGAGGAAGAGGTGGACAGAAAGTTAATTGAAGACATACACAGCATTACTACGAAAGGGGAAGTGCTACTGATAGGGGATTTCAATATGCCAGATGTTGACTGGCACATTCCGGCTGCAGTATCATCTAGAAGTAAAGAGATCCTAGATTCTCTACAGGGAGAACTATTCAAGCAATTGGTAACAGACCCCACATGTGAAGGGGCCATACTGGACTTGGTGCTTACCAATGGTGCAAGCGTTTCTGATGTTATAGTGGGAGATCATTTTGCATCCAGTGATCACCAGATGGTGTGGTTCAGTATTGGGACTAGGGCTGTTAGAATCCATTCAGAGGTGAGGGTCTTAGACTTTAGGAAGACTAACTTTGAAAAGATGGGTCAATACCTCAGGGAGTCGTTAGCGGGATGGGAACAGCTGGGGGATGTAGAAAAACAGTGGGCAAAACTGAAAGGAGATATTTTAAGGGCAACCAACCTTTTTGTTAAAATGGTAAATAAAGGTAAAAGGAAAAGGAGACCGCTCTGTCTTTCGAAAGAGGTAGCTGAAAAAGTGAAGAAAAAGAGGGAGGCCTTCATGAAATACAAGAGATCACAGAGAGAGGAAGACAGGCCATCTATATTTGGAAAAACTTAGAGAAGCTAGCAAAGTAGTCAGGAAAGCAAAGATTCAAACAGAGGAGGAAATAGCCAATGCAATAAAATGGGGGGATAAGACATTTCTCAGATATGTTAGTGAGAAGAGGAAGGGCAAAAGTGGTATTGTCAGACTCAAGGGTAAAGGGGAGGAATATGTAGAAGCTGATGAGGATAAAGCGTAATTGCTTAACAAATATTTCTGTTCTGTGTTCACAGATGAAGAACCAGGGAACAGGACCTCAGAAAACAACCACAAACAGGAACAGAAGCGAGGGACATCTTGAACAATTTTCAGAAGACTGTGTTCATGAGAAACTTGCTCAACTTAAAGTAGACAAAGCGATGGGACCTGATGGGATACACCCTAGAATACTGAGGGAACTTGGGGACGTTCTAGCAGCTCCACTGACTGAACTTTTCAATGCCTCGTTGGAGTCGGGAGTGGTGCCAAAGGACTGGAGAGATGCTCATGTGGTGCCTTTACACAAAAGCGTAAGTAAGGATGTGGTTGAAAACTACAGCCCGGCTGGTTTAACTTTGGTGGTGAGTAAATTATTGGAAACGCTGCTGAAAGAGAAAATAGTGAGGTTTCTGGAGTCCAGCGGATTGCAGGATCCGAGGCAGCATGGATTCACCAGAGGCATGTCTTGTCAGAGAAATCTGATTGATTTCTTTGACTGGGTGACCAGGGAGTTGGACCGAGGGAGAGCCCTAGATGTGGTATATTTAGATTTCAGTAAAGCCTTTGACACTGTTCCTCACAGGTGACTTACAAACACACTGAGCACCCTAGGGATGGATCCTAAAGTTACTGCTTGGGTTAGAAATTGGTTGGGTGGGAGGCGACAAAGAGTACAAGTAAATGGAGCTCACTCTGACGAGAAGGATGTTACTAGTGGTGTGCCCCAGGGATCTGTCCTTGGTCCGATTCTTTTTAACATCTTAGTTAGTGATATAGCGGAAGGGCTGTTGGGTAAGGTTTGCCTTTTTGCAGATGATACCAAAATCTGCAATAGACACCCAGGAAGGTGTAGATAACATGAGGAGGGATCTAGCTAAGCTTGAAGAATGGTCTAGAATCTGGCAGCTGGGATTAATGTTAAAAAATGTAAGGTCATGCATTTGGGCTGCAGCAATCCAAGGGAGCAATATAGGGGGTGAAGTCCTTTTGTCCACTAAAGAAGAGCGGGACCTGGGTGTGGTTGTGTCTGATGATCTTAAAGTAGCTAACCAGGTAGAAAAGGCAACAGCAAAAGCTAGAAGGATGCTGGGGTGCATATGGAGAGGAATGGCTAGCAGAAAAAAGGAGGTGATAGTGCCCCTGTATAAGTCTTTGGTGCGACCTCATTTGGAGTATAGTGTGCAATTCTGGAGACCGCATCTTCAAAAGGATGTGAACAGGATGGAATCGGTGCAGAGGGTGGCTACTAACATGGTTAGTGGTCTTTATTATAAAGCATATGAACACAGACTTAAGGATCTTAATATGTACGCCTTAGAGGAAAGGCGGGACAGAGGTGATATGATTGAGATGTTTAAATGCCTCCATGGCATAAATGTGCAGGGGGAGAGCTTCTTTCAATTGAAAGCAAGTCTGCTACGAGGGGACATGGGATGAGGGTGAAGGGGGATAGATTCAGCAGTGATTTTCGGAAATATTTCTTTATGGAAAGAGTGGTGGATCCGTGGAATGGTCTCCCAAGTGGAGGTAATAGAGATGAGGACAGTAACTGAATTCAAAAAAGCATGGGACAAACACAGAGGATCTCTAATGGAAAAAAGGGGACTGTTGTAGCTGTTGATATGGAAGGACAGACTAGACAGGCCATGTAGTCTTTTTCTGTCATCATATTTCTATGTTTCTAGCATTCTATTTGCTCTCTTGGCTGCCACTGCACACTGGGCGGAGGGTTTTAACATATTATCCACGATGATGCCTAAATCTTTTCCTGGGTAGTGGTTCCCAATGTGGAACCTTGCATCGTGTAACCATAGTTTGGGTTGTTCTTTCCTAGGTGCATAACTTTGCACTTGTCCAAATTAAATTTCATCTGTCATTTGGATGCCTAGTCTTCCAATTTATCAAGATTCACAATCCTCTTGGGTTTTAACAACTTTATACAGTTTTATGACATCTGTAAATTTGATAAACTCACTCGTTATTATTCCCTTTTCCAGGTCATTTATGAATATGTCAAAAAGCAGCAGACCCAGCACAGATCCCTGGGGTACTCCACTATTCACCTTTTTCCATTGGGAAAATTGGCCATTTAGCCCTACTCTCTACTTTCTATCTTTTAACCAGTTCCTGAACCACAAAAGTACACTGCCTCCTATCGGGGAAGGCGATGGCAGTGGGGGTGTACTATCGAGCACCTGGCCAGAATGACCAAATGGATGATGAAATGCTCAAACAAATCAAGGAAGCTAACAAATGTTACAGCGCAGTAATAATAATGGGTGATTTCAATTACTCCGGTATCGACTGGGTCAGTGTCACGTCAGGACATGTTAGGGGGATAAAGTTCCTAGATGAAATAAATGACTGCTTCTTGGAGCAGCTGGTTCATGAACCGACCAGAGGGGAAGCCATATTAGACCTAGTCCTTAGTGGAACACCAGATCTAGTGCAAGAGATAAGGGTGTTGGGGCCACTTGGCAATAGTGATCATAGCATGATCGCCTTTGATTTAATTAGTGGAGGAGGGATAGTAAGAAAATCCACAGTACTACCTTTTAACTTTCGAAAGGGAGACTATGATAAAATGAGGAAAACAGTTAAGAAAAAACTAAAAGGAGCAGTTGCAAAGGTTAAAGACGTACATCAAGCTTGGGTGTTGTTGAAAAATACTATCTTGGAAGCCCAGACCAGCTGTATTCCACGCTTTAAGAAAAGTGGAAGGAAGTCCAAAAAACTGGCAGCATGGTTTAAAGGTGAGGTCAGAGAGGCTGTTGTTGCCAAAAAAGCATCTTTCAGGAAATGGAAAAAAGAGCCAAACGACGAAACCTGGAAACAGCACAAGCACTGGCAAGTCAAATGCAAGGCATTGATAAGGCAGGCAAAGAGAGAATTTGAGAAGAAGCTTGCTGCGGAAGCAAAAACGCGAAATAAAGACCTTTTCAAGTACATTCGTAGCAAAAACCTGTGAGAGAGTCAGTTGGTCCATTAGATGATAAAGGGGTTAAAGGAGCACTAAGAGGCGACAAGGCGATAGCGGAGAGACTGAATGAATTCTTTGCTTCAGTCTTTACTAAGGAAGATGTAGGGATGTTACCCATGACTGAAGTGGTATTTAAAGGTGCGGAAGAATTGAAGGAAATATCGATACATCAGGAAGACGTCTTACAACTATTAGATAAACTCAAGAGTAGCAAATCACCTGGGCCAGATGGTATACATCCAAGGGTGTTGAAAGAACTGAAATATGAGATTGCAGAACTGCTATCAGTAATCTGTGAACTATCATTAAAATCATCTCTAATACCTGAAGATTGGAGGATCGCCAATGTAACACCAATTTTTAAAAAGGGTTCCAGGGGTGATCCAGGAAACTACAGACCGGTGAGCCTAACGTCAGTACTGGGAAAAATGGTAGAAACCATCATAAAGAATAAAATTACTCAGCATGTAGATAGTCACAACCTAATGGGAGACAGCCAACATGGCTTTAGACAAGGAAGATCTTGTCTTACTAATCTGTTATGTTTTTTTGAAGGAGTGAATAAACAGGTGGACAAAGGTGAGTCGGTTGATATTGTGTATCAAAACTTTCAGAAAGCCTTTGACAAGGTCCCTCATCAAAGACTTTTGGCAAAACTAAAGAGTCATGGGATAGGAGGCAGTGTACTATTGTGGATCAGGAACTGGCTAAAAGATGGAAAGCAGAGGGTAGGGCTAAATGGCCAATTTTCCCAATGGAGAAAGGTGAATAGTGGTGTACCCCAGGGATCTGTGCTGGGTCCGCTGCTTTTTGACATATTCATAAATGACCTGGAAAGTGGAATAACGAGTGAGGTTATCAAATTTGCAGATGACACAAAACTATTTAAATTGTTAAAACCCAAGAGGATTGTGAAAAATTGCAAGAGGATCTTGATAAATTGGAAGACTGGGCATCAAAATGGCAGATGAAATTTAATGTGGACAAGTGCAAGGTTGTGCACCTAGGGAAGAACAACCCAAACTATGGTTACACGATTCAAGGTTCCACATTAGGAACCACCACCCAGGAAAAAGATTTAGGCGTCATTGTGGATACCATGTTAAAACCCTCGGCCCAGTGTGCAGCGGCGGCCAAGAGAGCAAATAGAATGCTAGGTATGATAAGGAAAGGAATGGAAAATAAAACATAAGATATTATAATGCCTCTATATCGTTCCATGGTGAGAACGCACCTTGAATATTGTGTGCAATTCTGGTCGCCGTATCTTAAAAAGGATATAGCGATTTTAGAAAAGGTACAGAGAAGAGCCACCAAAATGGTAAAGGGGATGGAAGGATACTCCTATGAAGAAAGGTTAAAAAGGTTAGGGCTCTTTAACCTGGAAAAGAGACGGCTGAGGGGAGATATGATAGAAGTCTATAAATTAATGAAGGGAGTGGAACGGGTAAACATAGATTGATTGTTTATGTTGTCAGAATATAGAAAGACTAGGGGACATACAATGAAACTACAGGGTAAACTATTTAAGACAAATAAGAGAAAATATTTTTTCACTCAACGTGTAATCAAACTCTGGAATTTGTTACCGGAGGATGTAGGAAAGGCTGTTAGTGTAGCTGGTTTTAAAAAAGGTTTGGACAAGTTCCTGGAGGAAAGGTCCATAAACCATTATTAAAAAGGGACCCAGGATATCAGTGCTTGACCCAGTACAAGTATTATGGAACCTGTGTCTTTTGGGGAAACTGCTAGGTATGTATGACCTAGATTGGCCACTGCTGGAAACAGGATACTGGGCTTAATGGACTTTCGTCTGACCCAGTATGGCATATCTTATGATCTTTTGTTCTTAGGTTCTCGATGGAAGGGCTGAAGTTGAACTCTGTTAGAATGCATTTGAGCGCTGTATCGGCTAATCACCTCTCTATTGAGGGAAAACCTCTCTCAGGACAGCCACTGGTCTCCCGTTTCATGCAGGGCCTTCTGCTATCCAAGCCGCCCATCCGCCCCCCTCCTGCAGAATGGGATTTTAACGTGGTACTCATGCAGCTCACCCGTCCACCCTTCAAGCTAATGGCAACGTGTTCGCTCTGGCATTTATCCTGGAAGTTGGCCTTCCTGGTGGTGCTGACCTTGGCTCGCCGAGTCAGTGAGTTCCATGCACTTATGGCTGGCACCCCTTACACCAGGCTTTATTGGAACAGGGTGGTCCTCCGTACCCACCCTAAATTCCTACCCAAGGTCATTTCGTACTTCCATCTCAACCAAGACATAATGCTGCTGACTTTCTTCCCGAGGCCCCATGCCAACCAGCTGTCAGCAGTTCTCCACACCCTTGACTGCAAACGGGTCCTCGCCTTCTATTTGCAGCGTACCCAGACTCATCGCAGGTCTGACAGACTTTTCGTGACCTACAATCCCAATAGACAAGGACAAGCAGTCACCAAGCGCACCCTCTCTATTTGGGTGACGGACTGCATCGCGTTCACCCATGCGATGTTCGGCATCCCTCTGGATCATCGAGTCACTGCACACAGGGTACGAGCTAAAGCGGCCTCTGTGGCTTCGCTGCGCTCCGTGCCCCTGATGGACATCTGCCGGGCGGTGACCTGGTCTTCCGTGAATACCTTCACTGCCCACTACTACCTGGAGAGGGAGTCCTGCTGGGACAGTGCCTTCGGACAGGCTGTATTCCGTAATCTGTTTGGGGTATAAGCAACTCCTGCCCTCCGAACCTTCTTCATGGCTACCGAGGGCTTCAACCCGAGGACCCGATGACTCGGGCTCCTTCGGGCTTCTGCTTATGGTCTTGACAGAGGTGTTTTTTGGTTACAGGTTCTGTAGCCTGTAGCTAGGGAGTCCCATAAGTGAGGACTGTCTTCCTTCTTGTTCCTGGAGAAAGCGTTGTTACTCACCTGTAACAAGTGTTCTCTAGGGACAGCAGAATCAGTCCTCACTACCCTCCCGCCTCCCCTGATGAGTTGCTGTATTTTTGTCCTTCCCTTGCCATCTGCTTGGTAGAGCTCGAGCTATGGGACCTGAGTGAACAAGATGACACCCTTGGGCAGAAAGAGGACCACGCATGCGTGGTAGCAATCTCAAAGACTTTCTTTGAAAGCTGGGGAATTGCTCCGCAGGGACTCCGTTGGTGCCGACGTCACCCATAAGTGAGGACTGATTCCTGCTGTCCCTGGAGAACACCTGTTACAGGTGAGTAACTACGCTTTCTTCTCATCACCACTGCCCTCTTTATTTCAGCTGGTAGAGATCCTTGAGTATTTCCTAATCAGTTGGATTTTCAAGCTATACATAATAAATATACAAAAACATATACTGTGGCTATAGAAAGTCCACACCCCCTTGTACACACCCCCTTGGTCTTGAAGGACTGGAAAGGGGGGCTGTTACTTCTGGAGAGAAATCTGAAATTGTGAGTATATACTTCTGGGAATTTTTCTGAAAGGAATTTTTTTTCTTTTAAAGCTAATTAATCTGTGAACCCACTATTTTTTTTGTTAAATCAGTCAGGGCCTAGTAGCAACAGTTTAAGATTCAATTTAAAAACACAGAAGAGAACTTTCTGGTTACCTTTCATACCCAGTAGACAGCTGTAGTTTAAATTTCATAGTCACTCAGGGCCTAGCATCAGCAAAGTACTTTTAGTTTCAAATTAAAACACAGAAGAGAGCTTTCTGGTTAAATTTAGAATCCAGCAGAGAGCTTGTAGTTTAAATTTCATAATAGGTTAGAGCCTAGTAGCAGCAAAGAGCTATAATTTAAATCAAATCAGAATATAGTTTTCCTCAGCAGCACAGGACAAGGTACTGTGTAGCAGCCCTTTTTTAATAAGTGTTATATCCCTCCCTCCCTCCCCACACCCACCCTCCCCTGGGAAAATCACAGCTTTATAGGTACTTGCACAACTTAAAAGACAGGAGGTGCTCTCAGGTGAAGCTCATTACCCAAAGCAGTCATACACCAAGGACCTGAGATTAATTAAGCTTCAGGTGAACAAGGTATATTAAACTTCTTAGGTACAGTTTTAGTGGTATAAATATCCATTGCACCCTTTAGTACATATAGAACTTAAAGATCTAAACACAAACTTAAAACTAAGATGCAGACAGCAGTCCAGCAGCGGGATGTGGGCTTTCCAGTCTTTTGCATTGAGTGTCACATGTATGATTTTCTCCCAGCTGGTGAGAGGTCTTACGTGTGCACTAGGTGCAAGGAGCTCTCTGCTCTCAGGGAACAAGTCCGTTCTCTAGAGGCTAGAGTAGCAGACTTGGAAAACATAAGACAGACAGAGAGGTACATAGACGAGACCTACAGGGATATAGTCCTGAAGTCCCACCTCCAGTCTGGCAGCATCCCTGTTGCCATGGAGGAGAGAGGTCACGTGACAGGAGAGCATCACCCTGGTGTGGCAGGAAGTGATCCTGTAACTAGGACCTGTCCTCCAGGTGATGTAAACCCCTCTCGCACCGAGGAGGTTTCTCCAGGGCCAAGTGCCCATGCGGGAAGGGTTAGGACAGCAGTTATAGTTGGTGATTCGATCATTAGGCATGTAGATAGCTGGGTGGCTGGTGGACGTGAGGATCGCCTGGTAACATGCCTGCCTGGTGCGAAGGTAGCGGACCTCACACGCCACCTAGATAAGGTCTTAGATAGTGCTGGGGAGGAGTCTGCTGTCTTGGTACATGTTGGTACCAATGACATAGGAAAATGTGGTAGGGAGGTTCTGGAAGCTAAATTTAGGCTTTTAGGTAGGAAGTTGAAATCCAGAACTTCCAGGGTAGCGTTCTCCGAAATGCTTCCCGTTCCACGCGCAGGACCCAATAGGCAGGCAGAGCTCCGGAGTCTCAATGCGTGGATGAGACAATGGTGCAGAGATGAGGGGTTCAGATTTGTTAGGAACTGGGGAACATTCTGGGGAAAGGAGGGGCTCTTCCGAAGGGATGGGCTTCACCTTAACCGGGATGGAACCAGGCTGCTGGCATTAACCTTTAAAAAGGAGATAGAGCAGCTTTTAAACTAGATAATAGGGGAAAGCCGACAGTCGCCCAAGAGCGCATGGTTCGGAAGAATGTATCCTTGAAGGATACTACAAAAAGCAGAGAGGTTCCAAAAAAGAGTAAAGTAGCCCAAATGCCCTCGGGTATGGAGCAGACAGAACTTAAAGATCCCAAATTACCCATGTCTACCAATAGCCAAATTAATATGAATAAAATACAGTCTCTAAAATGCTTGTATGCAAATGCTAGAAGTCTACAAAACAAGATGGGAGAGTTAGAATATATAGCACTAAACGAGAGGTTAGATATGATTGGAATATCAGAGACATGGTGGAAGGAGGACAACCAGTGGGACACTGTGATACCTGGGTACAAACTATATCGAAATGATAGAGTTGATCAAATTGGTGGAGGGGTTGCGCTCTATGTTAGAGAGGGCATTGAGTCAGAAAGGATTAAAGTTTTGCAAGAAACAAAATTTGCTGTAGAATCTCTATGGATTGAAATTCCATGTAAAAAGGGGAAGGCGATGGCAGTGGGGGTGTACTATCGTCCGCCTGGCCAGAATGAACAAATGGATGATGAAATGCTCAAATAAATCAAGGAAGCTAGCAAAAGTTACAGTGCAGTAATAATAATGGGTGATTTCAATTACCCCGGCATCGACTGGGTCAGTGTCACAACAGGACATGCTAGGGAGATAAAGTTCCTAGATGAAATAAATGACTGCTTCTTGGAGCAGCTGGTTCATGAACCGACCAGAGGGGAAGCAATATTAGACCTAGTCCTTAGTGGAACACCAGATGTAGTGCAAGAGATAAGGGTGTTGGGGCCACTTGGCAATAGTGATCATAGCATGATCGCCTTTGATTTAATTAGTGGAGGAGGGATAGTAAGGAAATCCACAGTACTACCCTTTAACTTTCGAAAGGGAGACTATGATAGAATGAGGAAAACAGTTAAGAAAAAACTAAAAGGAGCAGTTGCAAAGGTTAAAGACGTACATCAAGCTTGGGTGTTGTTGAAAAATACTATCTTGGAAGCCCAGACCAGCTGTATTCCACGCTTTAAGAAAAGTGGAAGGAAGTCCAAAAAATTGCCAGCATGGTTTAAAGCTGAGGTCAGAGAGGCTGTTGTTGCCAAAAAAGCATCTTTCAAGAAATGGAAAAAAGAGCCAAATGATGAAACCTGGAAACAGCACAAGCACTGGCAAGTCAAATGCAAGGCATTGATAAGGCAGGCAAAGAGAGAATTTGAGAAGAAGCAAAAACGCGAAATAAAGACCTTTTCAAGTACATTCGTAGCAAAAAACCCGTGAGAGAGTCAGTTGGTCCATTAGATGATAAAGGGGTTAAAGGAGCACTAAGAGGCGACAAGGCGATAGCGGAGAGACTGAATGAATTCTTTGCTTCGGTCTTTACTGAGGAAGATGTAGGGATGTTACCCACGACTGAAGTGGTATTTAAAGGTGTGGAAGAATTGAAGGAAATATCGATACATCGGGAAGATGTCCTACAACTATTAGATAAACTGAAGAGTAGCAAATCACCTGGGCCGGATGGTATACATCCAAGGGTGTTGAAAGAACTGAAATTTGAGATTGCAGACGTGCTATCAGTAATCTGTGAACTATCATTAAAATCATCTCTAATACCTGAGGATTGGAGGATCGCCAATGTAACACCAATTTTTAAAAAGGGTTCGAGGGGTGATCCGGGAAACTACAGACCGGTGAGCCTGACATCAGTACCGGGAAAAATGGTAGAAACCATCATAAAGAATAAAATTACTCAGCATATAGATAGTCATGACCTAATGGGAGACAGCCAACATGGCTTTAGACAAGGAAGATCTTGTCTTACTAATCTGTTATGTTTTTTTGAAGGAGTGAATAAACAGGTGGACAAAGGTGAGTCGGTTGATATTGTGTATCTGGACTTTCAGAAAGCCCTTGACAAGGTCCCTCATGAGAGACTTTTGGCAAAACTAAAGAGTCATGGGATAGGAGGCAGTGTACTACTGTGGATCAGGAACTGGTTAAAAGATAGAAAGCAGAGGGTAGGGCTAAATGGCCAAAATTGCAAGAGGATCTTGATAAATTGGAAGACTGGGCATCAAAATGGCAGATGAAATTTAATGTGGAGAAGTGCAAGGTTATGCACCTAGGGAAGAACAACCCAAACTATGGTTACACGATGCAAGGTTCCACATTAGGAACCACCACCCAAGAAAAAGATTTAGGCGTCCTTGTGGATACCATGTTAAAACCCTCGGCCCAGTGTGCAGCGGCGGCCAAGAGAGCAAATAGAATGCTAGGTATGATAAGGAAAGGAATGGAAAATAAAACTGCTAGGTACGTATGACCTAGATTGGCCACTGTTGGAAACAGAATACTGGGCTTGATGGACCTTGGTCTGACCCAGTATGGCATATCTTATGTTCTTATGTTCTTATGTACATTTTCCATATTTTCATGTTATAGTACATCAGAATTACATGAATTTGAATGATGTGTTTTTTCCAGTCATCAACATAACATGCTGCACACTTTTCAGGGGAAAATGTTTTACTAGTGGATAAACACATAGCCAAAAAATACAAAACTGAAATGCAAGGGTTGGATAAGGCTCCACCTTCCTGAGTCAATACGGTTAGCTCTTTAGATCAGGAACTCAATAGTGTCTTCCACAGATGAGACAGGATACTGGTATTCTATTTACATGTTTTATTTACAATTTTAAGTGGATGCTTCACCATAGGCTTCCAATCAGCAACGTTTACAACTACCATACAACCTCCTTGTACTACTTGAGCCAAAGCACAATTACAAGCAGGCAATACAATTCCCTGATGAAAGCAACAACCTTAATGTGCCATCTCACTTCTGTAGCCAACTTACAGCCCCTTGTACAACTTAATCTCAAGTGCATTTCTCACACAGACATTAAACTTTCCTTCTTTCTGCTTGTCTGCCTCTCTGTTGTACAGACTACAGCCTAAAGGCTTTACTATGCCAACTAACTTCCCTTGTGGGCTCCTCAATTGCAGTTCGTCTATCTCTACATAACACAGACATAAATCTCTCGGTGTTAATCTATTGGGAGGATATTTCCCCCTGATTCTCTGGTAGGGTTGCTGACTGACTGGTTTTAGGTCAACCCAGCCAGTTTTATATGTTGGAGACCAGTAGCCAGTAGAACAGTAAAACCGGCCAATGAAGAACTGGTTTTCTGCTGATCACTCCTATGTCTGCCCTCTTGGATCCAAACCTCCACTGTCAGATGTGCTGAAACAGCCATGATCGTGGCCAGGAGAGCTGGTGACTGCCCGTGGGGGTTGGGATCTCCGCAGGCAATCACCAGCTCTCCCGGCTGTGATCAGTGACTGCACAGCCTGGCAAAAAAAGAAAATGTTACCCGGTTTGCTGCACAGACGGCTGAATAAATTAAAGGGTCAGTAAACCTACTGTCCTCTTAATCTATTCAGCTGTAACTTTTTTTTTTTGACAGGCTATGCAGTTGCTTCTATCCATGCCCTTCTCTTCTATTGCCAACTCCATACCTTGCTCCTTTCACCTTGTTGCTCCTTATGCTTGAAACAAACTTCCTGAGTCTGTACGTCAGGCGCCTTCTCTGACCCTTTTCAAATCCAGGCTGAAAACTCATCTCTTTGCTGCCGCTTTTGGATCTTGACTCACCTGATGTCCTTTGTGTTTCTTTACTTTCTCCAGGACCAAGCAGGAAGTCAGTCCTCACATATGGGTGACATCGACATCGATGGAGCCCTTGTGGAGCATTTCCCCAGCTTTCCATGAAAGCCTTTGGGAATGCAGGCACGCATGCGCAGTTCCTTTCCCGCCTAAAGGTGCCATGTTGCTTCAGTCTCTCTTTTTCCGTGAAGCCCACCGGATGTGTGTCCTAGTCCTCCCGGAAAATTGTTAGATTTTTTCGCGATTCCTTCGCTATTTTTTCTCCGGTTCGACGCCGGTTCCACTCCCGCCGGGTTCGGTACACCGGTATCGAGCCCGATCTTCTTTTTTCGGTTTTTGTCCTTAGTGGCTGGCGTTCGCGCCCTTTTTTTCTTTTTCCCTGGAAGGCCGGTCCTTTGACCTCGCGGGGACTCTTTTTTTCCCCGATGGCTTCCAGTGGGTTCAAAAAGTGTGATCGGTGTAAGAAGCTAATGTCTCTCACTGACACACACGACTGCTGCCTTCGGTGCCTCGGTCCTGACCACGATCCTAAGACGTGTGGACCATGTGGAAAAATGTCTTCCAAGGTGCTTCGAAGTCGTCAGCACCAAAAGGAAATGCTTTTCTCTGACTCGGCCTCCGGCCAGGCCCGGACCTCGTCTGAGGCCTCGACATCTCGGGAATCGGATCCCGAGCACCGTCGGGGCTCCTCGGACAGGGGGTCCCCCGACCGGGAACGAAAGAGGAAGAAGCGGCTTGCGAGGGCGTCGTCGGAAGAGGTCCCTGGCTCCTCGAGAGCTAGGTCTCAGACCCCCGATCGTCGCCCCGGGCCCGTGGAACAGGAGAAGCCTCCCAAAGTACCTCGAGTGGAGCCGGAGTCTGCTGGACACGTAAGTCCTGTAGTCCTTGTGGACTCTCTTCCCAGAGAGCCGACGTCAGGCACGGCGCCACCAGGGCCTGAGTCGGGGGCTGTTGAGTCTCCTGAGCTGGGTCTCAGGCTGACAGCCTTGGAGAGCAGACTGTCTGCCTTCAAGGAACAGCAGTGGACACTGATGGCCAGCCTGTCTGGCGCATATGCCCCCACCACCGGGACATCTACGTTGAAGTCGACCCTGGAGACCGAGCCGATACTCGAGACCATGAAGGCTCGAGGTCGACCTCAGTCACGGTCTCCCTCGACCTCCCGTTCGGGACCGAGGGCGTCGACGCCAGTGCCTGTGGCGTCGGGGCGGGTGCTTACAGGCCCTGCGCGGTCGGACCCCGATTCCTCATCGGATGAGTCCGCCTGGGAGACGGAGGACGAGGAGTCCCCCGACACCTTCTGGACTCGGTGCATCCCATCGGACTCACTGCAGTCTGAGCCCCGGAGTAGATCCCCCCGGAGGATACCCGGTTCTCGGAGTTTGTCCGGGATATGGCCACTGCGTTGGCTATCCCTGCGGACCCCGAGGAGGAGCCTCGAGCCTATGAGCTCGAGGCCGTACTGTATGACTCTCCTCCGAAGGAGGCCTTTACTGTTCCGGTTCCTCCAATGCTGGAACGGCTCCTCTTCCGAATGTAGGAGGCACCGGCCTCGGCGCCGGTTCTAAGCAAGCGGGTCGATTCGATCTATCGACTCCGGAAGAGCCCTGGCTTTCAGAAGGCACAGCTACCACACCATTCCATGGTGGTGGAATCGACCATGCATCGCCTGAAAAGTCAGAAGATGCACTCCGCAGTGCCCCCTGGCAGGGAGGCCCGGAACCTCGATGGTTTTGGTAGAAAGTGCTTCCAGGGCTCGATGCTTGCTTGCCGTGTCCAGTCTTACCAGCTGTATATGGGCATGTACTTGCGAGACCTGGCCAAGGAGTTGGCCGGGTTCTCTGCTGGTCTCTCCGGGGAACCCTTGCAGAGGTTCAAGTCCTTGTCCTCGGGGATCCGGGAATGCTCCAAGTTTATGTCCCGCGCTGCCTACGATGGCTTCGAGGCTTCGGCCCGTGTTGCGGCTGCCAGGCATGGCTGCAGTCATCGGACCTCAAGCCATGGGTTCAGGACAAGTTGGTCGATGTCCCTTGCCGGGGTGAGAACCTTTTTGGCAAGCCCATGACCGAGAAGGCCGCACAGCTCGAAACCGAGCACCTCACGAGGACAAGGCTGTCTAGGAAGACTTCTGCCCCTTCTCATAAAAAGAAGGGCTCGGGTAAAAAGCCCTTTTACCCGAGGAAGGGCACTGCCTACAAACAGTACCCACAGTACCAGGCTGCCCAAGCTCCCCCTCAGGGTCAGCAAGCCAAGGAGCAGGGTAATGGGCACCGTAGGCAGAGGACTCCCAAGCCTCCGGCCCCTGCCCCCACTCAGCAGGGTGGGGGGTTTTGACTCCTTAGGCATAGCCTCTCTCTGTCCCTGCTCTCCCAACCCTGCACAGGAGGTCGCCTCGCCCTGTTTGCCCACGTGGCCACTCATCACTGGAGACACTTGTGTGTTAAACATAGTCCACATGTGCTATCTGCTATACTTCCAACAACTGCCTCCCCTATTCTTTCCAGGGGAGCCTCCAAGGCCTCCCCTGCACACAGATCTTCTCCTTCAGGAGCTCCAGGGTCTGTTGGTGGACAGGGCGGTGGAGCCTGTGCCTCCCCACTTGCAAGGTCAAGGGTTCTACTCCAGGTATTTCCTGGTACCCAAAAGAACCTGTGGCCTTTGGCCTATTCTAGACCTCTGAAACCTCAACAGATTCCTAGAGAAGGAAAAGTTCAAGATGCTAACTCTTGGAACACGTCTGCCCTACCTCCAGCAGGGAGATTGTCTATGCTCTTTAGATCTAAAGGATGCGTACACTCACATCGTCATTCATCCAGACCACAGAAAGTTCCTCAGGTTCATTGTGGGAGGAAACCATTATCAGTACAGAGTACTGCCTTTTGGCCTCACCTCCGCTCCCAGGGTCTTTACCAAATGCCTGGCAGTGGTGGCGGCCTACCTAAGAAATCAGGGGATCTTTGTCTTCCCCTATCTGGACGACTGGCTCATAAGAGGTCAGACGTGCCAGGAGGCCCGACAGGCCACCCTCAGAACTATTGCTCTTCTTCAAAGCTTGGGGTTTGTAATAAACTTTGCAAAGTCCACTTTGCTCCCCTCCCAGAACTTGGAGTTCATAGGGGCAAGGTTGGACTCTCTGCTGGCAAGGGCATTCTTGCCAGAAGACAGAGCCCAAAGACTGATAAACTTAGCAAACCAGTTTCTCAGCAGGTCACTGGTCTCCGCCAGACTCTGCCTGAGGCTTCTTGGCCACATGGCTTCGACAGTACATGTGACCCCCAATGCCAGGCTCCATATGCGGCCTGCACAGTGGTGCCTTCGGACTCAGTGGTCACAGGCCACAGGCAGCCTCAGAGACAGGATAAGGGTGTCCAGACAATTTCTGAACTCCCTCAGCTGGTGGCTGCACCCACCCAATCTGCTGCAGGGGGTACCTTTTCAAATTCCTGGGTTCAGAGTGGTGTTGACCACAGATGCCTCCCTGCAGGGCTGGGGAGCTCATTGTCTGGGCAAGTGCACCCAGGGCCTGTGGTCTCCCTGGGAAGCCGCACAGCAAATCAATCTGCTGGAACTCAGGGCTATTCGATTAGCCCTCAAGACTTTCTCTCTGACCCTGGCTCATCAGTCTGTCCTAGTTCAAACAGACAACCAGGTAGCCATGTTTTATGTGAACAAGCAGGGCGGAACTGGGTCCAGGCTCCTTTGTCAGGAAGCACAGGACCTTTGCTTGTTTGCCCTCAGGCACAACATGCTCCTCAAGGCTGTGTACCTCCCTGGCCAGGAAAACTATCTGGCCGACAGGTTGAGCAGGATTCTGCAGCCCCACGAGTGGCAGCTCCATCCTTTGGTGGTTCAGAGGATTTTCCTGAAATGGGGACTTCCATCCATAGATCTGTTTGCCAGTCCGTTGAACAAACAGCTGCCAAAGTTCTGCTCCAGACAGCCGCATCCTCTGCGGATAGCGGCAGATGCTTTTCTGATCCCATGGTCTCAGGGCCTCCTGTATGTGTTTCCTACCACGCCTTGGTGGCCTGAACCCTGTTCAAGATTCTTCACACAAGGCCTTGGTCCTGCTGGTAGCTCCCAGGTGGCCGAGACAGCCTTTTGGTTTCCACTTCTGCTTCAGCTGGCAGTGGATCCCCCACTGCCTCTGGGGTTGCAACCCGACCTTCTCTCTCAGGATCAGGGTTCCCTTCTGCACCCCAAACTCAAAGCTCTCAATTTGATGGCCTGGAGGCTGCAAGGGTAGTTTTAGCTCCCTGGGGCCTACCTCAGGAAGTTGAAGAGGTTGTCCTAGCCTCTAGGAAACCGTCCACTAGGAAAACCTATGCTCTCAAATGGAAAAGGTTTTCTGTGTGGTGTCAGCTACGTACAGAGGCTCCCTTCTCCTGTACTGTACCAGTAGTGCTTCAGTACTTACTGCACTTATCAAATCAGGGACTTAAGTCCAATTCTGTTCGGGTCCACCTCTCAGCTCTAGCAGCTCACCACTCACTAGTGGAAGGTCATTCTCTGTCGGTTCACCCCTTGGTGTCCCGCTTTCTCAGAGGCTTGCTTTTGCTCAAGCCTCCAGTCCGTCCTCCTGCTCCTGAGTGGGAGTTGAATGTGGTCTTGCAGCAACTTACTTGCCCTCTACGCTTCCTGTCCTGGAAGACACTCTTCTTGATAGCCCTAACCTTGGCCAGGCGAGTGAGTGAGCTTCAGGCCCTGGTCTGTGACAGGCCTTACACCCTCTTCTATAGGAACAGGGTAGTCCTTAGGACTCATCCAAAGTTCCTCCCTAAAGTTGTTGTCTCCTTCCACCTTAACCAAGAGGTGGTTCTTCCGACATTCTTCCCTAGGCCTCATGCAAGCCAGGCTGAAGCATTTCTGCATACCCTGGATTGTAGGAGGGCCTTATCCTTCTACCTTGACCGTACGCAGGGGCATAGAAGGGCTACTCAGCTCTTCATATCTTTTGACCCTAATAATTTGGGGCTAGCTGTGTCCAAGCGTACCTTGTCCATCTGGGTAGCTGACTGTATCACCTGGGCTTACAGGGTGGCTGACCTTCCTTTGCAGGGTCGGATCACTGCCCATCGTGTCAGGGCAATGGCTGCCTCAGTGGCTCACCTCCACTCTGTACCGTTGGTGGACATCTGCAGGGCTGCAACTTGGTCCTCAAGCCAGACGTTTGCGGCCCATTACTGTCTGGAGAGGGAGTCCCGTAGGGACAGTGCTTTTGGCTAGGCAGTACTCCGGAATCTCTTTGAGGTTTAGGCAACTCCTGCCCTCCAGCCCTCCGTTGGGCTACCGGTGGAGGTTCTTTCAGTGAAAAGCCTTTCTTTGATGCTGGGACTAGAGGGAGTTCTCTTGTTCAGCCTGGGTTCCCTGGTAGCCCAGAGCTAGGGAGTCACCCATATGTGAGGACTGACTTCCTGCTTGGTCCTGGAGAAAGAGTAGTTACTCACCTGTAACAGGTGTTCTCCAGGAGCAGCAGGAATCAGTCCTCACAACCCTCCCTCCTCCCCTGGGAGTTGCAGTTGTACATAGTTTATTTTTACATTTTTGTGTGCTGTTTTTTTAGCTATGTCATTTGACTGAAGCAAGATGGCACCTTTAGGCGGGAAGGGAACCGCGCATGCATGCCTGCATTCCCAAAGGCTTTCATGGAAAGCTGGGGAAATGCTCCGCAAGGGCTCCATCGACGTCGATGTCACTCATATGTGAGGACTGATTCCTGCTGCTCCTGGAGAACACCTGTTACAGGTGAGTAACTACTCTATTCCCCCTAGATGTATCCCATGTCTGCAGCTATTGTGTTGTCTGTCTCGACTACATTGTAAGCTCTGATGAGCAGGGACCGTCTTTTACATGTGTCAGTGCAGCGCTGCAAACGCCTTGTAGTGCTATACAAATGTTCAGTAGTAGTAGTAAAGATGCTAGACATGGGAAAGGTACAGAGGGGGAATGCTGGACATGGAGGAAGGGATAGGAAAATATTGGATGGAGGAAGTGAAGCAGGATGGAGCGAGGAGTTGATACTGGACATGAGGGAAAGAAGGAGAGAATTGTTAATGAAAAACTAGGAAATAAGAGGGCTGGGGAAGGAGAGAAAGCTAGGAAATGAGAAGGTTGGGGTAAGGGAAAGAGATGGAAAGCTATAGCTAAATATAATAAAAAGAGAAAAATTGAGATGTGGTTGATAAGAAGGAGGAGTGAAATTTAAGTAGAGAAACAGAAAAATAAATGGAAGAAAGCTGAAAGGAAGAGATCAGTGTTCATACTGTTACAAGGGAGGAAGTGAAGACAGGAGGAGAGAGAAGAAATGGCAAATGGAGAGGAGACCACGAAAAGAGAGCTAAGAAAAGGCAGAGGAAAATAAAAACCAGAGACCAGGACCAACAGAACTAGAAAAATAAAATGACCCACCAACAAAGGTAGAAAAAATGTTTATTTTGTTGTGTAACTGGAAAATGTCGAGTTTTGGAAAGTGACACCAATCCTGACTCCTGGCAAATGTAGACTTGGATGGGACCTAGCCCTGGTTGCTTCTTTCCTAATGCCAATCCTGACATCCGCTGTCTTTTGTTTTGTACAATATTGGTGTTGCACTGCGTGCAGCATCTGACTTTCTGAGGTTTTAGTTTAATTTTTGTCTAGATAATTCTGTTTTCATTTTGTGGTCACTTATTGGCGAAGACCTATCTGTAATGTGTGTATATGGTCAAGACTTCTGTTAGCATGGAATTGCTGTTTAAGAATGTGTAGTAATCTGGCTTGTTCAGCTTTCCTAATAGGTTTATTGATGTTTTAGGGCCCACTGCAATATTATGGTGCTACCTTTTTCTAGGTAGGGTCCTTTTGTGAGTTTTGGAATTGGTACTGGCATGGTAGATTTGTTCTTGGTCCCGAATGACTTTGTTGTATTAATTCCAGGACCGACCCAACCATCAGGCAGCTTGGGCAATTTCTTCTGGAGGTCGTCAGAGAGTAGGGCATTCAAATTCTGACAGCCATACATATTATGAACATACAGTTAAATATAGTGGAGGTTCCATAATGTTGTGGGGCTGTTCTGCTGCCTCGGGAACTGGAGGCCTGGAATGTATTAAAGGAATCATGAAGTCAGAGGACTACCAAGATATTTTGGAGGGAAATGTGCTACCTAGTGTCAGAAAGCTAGATCTGGGACAAAGGTCATGGGTCCTCCAGCAGGACAATAACCCAAAACATACATCCAAAAGTACAAAAGAATGGTTAAAAAGGAATAAATGGACTGTTTTAAACTGTCCAGCAATGAGTCCTGATCTCAACCCAATCAAGAACCTTTGAAAGAGCTGAGATCTGGCATTGGTAAGAGGAATCCTGGACACATTCATGAGCTGAAACAAACTGGAGTTGAAGAGTAGGAGGAACTGCTAGCAGGGAGATCTATGAAATTTATAGATGGCTACAAGAAATGTTTGGAGGCTGTCATGGCTGTTTTTATATACCACCTTTCAAGATATCAAAGTGGTTTACAAGCAGCTATGTAACAACAATGTACATGGAACAATCAGTAAAACTAGCAGTAAGTGAACTAGTGTGTGTGTGTGCATATATATATACATACATATATATATATATTTATTTATTTATTTATTTTTTTTTTAGTGTGGTCAAGTCAGTGCTGACTCCTGGTGACCTAGTTGCCTCTGGGTTTTCTTGGTAGGCCTTCTCTTCTGAGGCAATGATGGGTATAGTGACTTGCCCAAGGTCACAAGGAGTGCCAGTGGGAATCAAACACTTAATCCTCTGGGTACTAGGCAGTTGCTCTAACCACTAGACAACTCCACTCCATAGTGTATATATTGTAGGCTATAAATCACAAATATTAGTGAAGGATGCCATTAATCCTGTCCAGAGACAGTTAATATGGTTAATATTTATTTATTTATTTAGTATACATTTGTATACCGCTACTTCCAGCGATCAATAGCGGTTTGATTACATGTTGAATGATGTCAATCATGACAGAAAATATGGGTTATAAACACATTGATTTGAAGGGAAAAGCACAGCACACAGGAAGATGGTTTAAAGGAGCGGATTCAGGATTTACATATCTACATTTTTACATTTCGTATCACAGTTCTCATTGTTTCGTAGCGAGGCAGCTTGGGGTCCCCTGGGAGTTACATCATATTGTATTGACACTGGAATAGATGTGTTTTGAGTTTTTTTCTGAAAACTATTAGGTCTTTTATTGCTCGTATCTCAGGTGGTAGTTGGAAAGGCAGACTAGATTGACTATATGGTCTTTTTCTGCCATCATGTTTCTGTGTTTCTCTCTATTTCTTTTCTCAAAAATTACTGCATCTAAGTTGCACAGACATCTTTTTTTTATTTTATACCTTTGAATATACTATTAAAATATTATGATTTATTTATTTATTTAACATTTCTTTTATACCGCACTCTTTATCATCAGTGCGGTTTACAGTTAATAGAACGACTCGAGGACCACAGGGCACTCCCAAGTTTACATCGAACAGGGAAAACAACTTGTAGAAAAAACAGGGAAGACTATGTACAATTTACATACTGCTGTGTCAATAATGCCACAAGGGTAGAACAGGGGATGATGTTACAAGGGTGGAGCAGGGAGTGAGAACCAATGTGGACCGTGTTCCATTTACGGGCCACTTCCTCTTATCAAACTTGTGTATGCTGTTAGGCTATCAGATTGAGGGATGGTATGCATGAGGGTGTGAGGCGTGAGGGGGATTGTTGTGTTGTAAAAAGTACGTAATGAACAAATGGTGCTTGAGGGCCTTTCTAAATTGAGTGATGTCCTTGATTGCTCTGATGTCATGTGGGAGGTTGTTCCATGATCTGGGTGCGTAGGACACAAATGCCCGATTGTTAGTTGATTGTGCCCACTTTGTGGATACTTTTGACGTAATAAGTGTATTGGAGGAGTGCAACATCTTGGCTCTGTTGTTGGGAGGTTGGGAAATGATCATGGAGATTGAGGGGGGCGCAATGTTGTTTATGGCCTTGAAAATGATTAGCAGGGCCTTGAAGGAGATCCTACAGCTTATCGGGAGCCAGTGTAGATTTCTTAGGACGGGGGACATGTGCTCTCGTCTTGAGGTCCCACACAATACACGGGCAGCAGCATTCATCGCTAATTGCAGAGGGTTAAGTGTGTTTTTGGGGAGGCCTTGCAGTATAACGTTTGCGTAGTCAAAATGAGGTATGACAAGAGCCTGGAATATTGTGCGGAAGCTGTCAGGATCTAGCATAGGTCTTAGGTGGCGAAGGGTCTTGATCTTGTAATAGACAGACTTTACTGTGTGGCTTATGTGCTCTTTGAAGTTTAGTTGCTGATCTAGTGTCACACCCAGGTAGCGTATGGCTGATTTGATTGGTAGTTCGGTATCTTTCACCGTTAGGGATGTTGGAGGAGAGAAGTTTTTGTTTCTGGTGATGGTTAGGACCTCGGTTTTTTTGAGATTTATCCTTAGGTTCTGGTTGAGGAGCCAGTCTGTTACTGAGTTGAAACAATCAACTAGAGTCGTGTAATCTGAAAGTGTGACGTTGAAAGGTGAAAACAACAGCACGTCGTCTGCATAGATAAGGCATGATATTCCAAAGGCTCAGGTGATTTCGCAGATTGGCTGCATGTATATGTTGAAGAGCATATGTATATGATGACTTGCAGTTGGAATATTTCCAATTATTTCTCAAGATATTGTACATAACATACCTAAAATGCAAGGGTGTCAATAATGTTAACCACCACTGTATGTGTGTTGGAGGGGACTGAGAAAGAGGACTGCGGCTGAAAAGGTCAATATCTTTGTCCCCTCCCCTTGATATAGCCTGCAGGCACTAAAGCCTGCACCGATGCCCTCTCTGCAATTATTTTTTATGTGTGGAGCATGGCTAGCCATAGGTGGTGGGGTTTTCTCTTTCAAAGAGTTGGCAACCCTATCCTGTGGTCAGTAACATTCCCAGCCAACATTCAGCCCTCCCCTATACAAATTTTAATCCAGGGTGTACTCTATATAGCAATGAAATTACTCTCTAATTTGTCTGTCTTTCTCTGCCTACCCGAGTACCTTAATCTGCTAGATGGATACTTTACTATAGTTTCTAACAAAGACCTTTTCATAGATAACACTGCCTTTCTGTCAGTCTCACAAACATTGGCAACTCTTTATGAATTTATGAATTCTATAAGAACATTCTTTCCATCAGCTTCTACCTCACTTGATTGTCTGAGGACTAAGCCCAGTGCATTTCACCTCTGTCTTCTTCCTGTCCATGCTGCTACCTCTCTCCGTTTTCACCTCCAAACAGTCTGGTTTTTCAGCAGCTTTCGCTTGCAGCCTTCCAGTTAGCTCCAGATGCTCAATTAGCTTCGCCTGTGTTCTCAATCCTTGCTGCTTCTCACTACCAGCTCAGGACTCATTACCATGAGCTCACTTCCTATGCTGTCTGAAGCCCCCTTGTAGCACCAAATTGATGTATACTGGTGACATGCTGCCCAGTGCACCACAGTATCTTTGGCAGCAATTGGAATAGTCTCCACCAAATTTACCCACCTAGATTTGTCAGTGGTATATGCATAGAATGGTCTCCCAGTGGAGGTGGTAGAGATGAGGATAGTATCTGAATTCAAAAAAGCATGAGACAAACACAGAGGATCTCTAAAGGAAAAAAGAGGATTACTGTAGTAGTTGATATGGAAGGGCAGACTAGATAGGCCATGTGGGCTTTTTCTGCTGTCATGTTTCTATATTTCTATTAATCTCCAGGAACAAGCAGGAATGAGTCTTCACATATGGGTACGTCGGTACCGACGGAGTCTGCGCGGGAACGCTTCCCAGCGTCCAATCAGAACGCTTTTGGAAGCATCCCAACACGCCTGTGTGCTGCCTTCTCGCCTTTCCCAACTGCCTCTCCTCAGTTTTCGTTTTTCCGTGGAGCCGGCAGGACGTCCTCCTGTCACCGCAGAAAATTCTTCTTTTATTTTTTGGTTTTCTTGTGGTCGTGGCTGCCTTCCCCGACGCCACCGGTACCGCCGGTGTTTCTTTTCTTTTTTCTTGTAAAATTTTTCCTTTTTTAGGAATATTTTTCCTTGTTAGTGCCTCACGGTTTTCTTAGGCCTGCTAGGCCTACTCACTTTCTTTCATGGAACCGCCAGCCACTATTCCCAAGAAATGTACAAACTGTGGCGGTACAAAATTAATTTTAGACACTCACAATTGGTGTCTAACCTGTTTGGGTCCTGAGCATTTTCCTCCAGAGTGTCCCTCCTGTAATAGTATTGTGGGAAGAAGTCTTCAGCATCGAGTTCCCCTCGATACGCGGTCCCCATCCAACTTCAGGGCACCGACCACCTCTTCTTCTACACGGGATCAGGTAACCCAAAAACAGTCTTTTAAGACTAGCCAGTCCTCGAGTGGTCAATCTCATGCACAGCATAGAGATGCCTCTGGCCTTGCCCTCGAGAACACACTGGCTTTATTGTTTATTGTTTACAGAACATTTGATATACCGCCCCCCATTACATCGGGGCGGTTTACAATAGGAATAAAACATTAGTAGGAAAAAGAAAAGAAATTACAACAAATCAGAGGAAAGGAGAGATGGAGGGAAGGTATAAAGATGGAAAGGAGAGTAAGGATTAGAGATGTCATAGAGGGTCATGAAAGGCGGAGGAGAAAAAATGGGTTTTGAGGAGAGAACGGAATTTAGGGTAGGATTCTTCTAGGCGTAGGGCCGTGGGTAGTGAATTCCAGAGGGAGGGACCGAGATAGAAAAAAGCTGATTTGCGGGTGGAATGGAGGTGTGCACGGGAGGGGGCTGGAAGGTGGAGGCGGTTGACATGAATAGACCGAAGGCTGCGAGTAGGGACATGGAAAGTGAGCAAATCAGAGAGGTATTGGGGCCTATGGAGGTAGATAGCACGGTGTACTAGAGTGAGTATTTTGAAGGGAATCCGGAACTGCAGTGGTAACCAGTGGAGATGTTGTAGCAGAGGGGTGATGTGGTCGCGTGGGGAGGCGTGAAGGATCATCCGGGCAGCTGTGTTCTGGATTAATTGTAGGCGATATAACTGATACTGGGGAATACCGGCATAGATGGAATTACAGAAGTCTAGCCGGGTTATGACCAAGGAAAGAAGGCGGGTGGTGAGAGCTTGAGAAGACAGAAAAGGCCGGATTGCACGAATCTGCCTAAGGCAGAAAAAGGAGCGCTGGGAAACATGGGAAATGTGATCATGAAAAGTGAGAGCGCTATTGAGAACGACACCGAGATAACAGAGTTTACAGACCGTGGAAATAGGGGTGCCGGAAAAGGAAGGAGTAAGAGATGGAGCGGGAGAGCCGTGAGTGAACCAGATAGCCGCCGTTTTAGACACATTGAGAACCAAACAGTTAGAAGAGAGCCAGGAGGAAACTAAGGACAGACAGGTCTCAAGGGGAGTGATATCAGGCTGGGATGAGGAAGTATGATGCAGAAGAAAGATGTCGTCGGCGTAATAGTAACCTGAGATCCCCAGCTGTTGGACAAGTAAGGACAAGGGGGCCAGAAAGATGTTAAACAACAGGGGGGCCAAAATTGAACCTTGTGGGACGCCACATGTGAGGGGGAAGTGGTCAGTGGTGGAAAGGGCAGAAGTAACCGCAAATGAACGAGAGGATAAGAAAGAGTGGAACCAGCGATAGACAGCACCACGAATACCCGTATCCCGCAGGCGAGAAAGAAGAAGGGTGTGATCTACCAGGTCGAAAGCGGCGGAGAGATCGAGGGAAACAGCCAACGTGATGTTACCTTGGTCTTGGGAAGTGCGTATCTCATTCATGACTGCTGTGATGGTGGTTTCAACACTATACCCGGGGCGGAATCCGGATTGCTGAGGGTGCAGAAAGTGTGTGGAGTCCAGGTGGTGAGAGAGTTGTGAGAAGACTACCTTTTCTAGAAGTTTAGAGGCAAAAGGTAGGTTGGATACTGGACGAAAATTGGCGGGGACAGAGGAGTCTAAAGATGGATGCTTCAGGAGAGGGCGAACCAGTGCATGCTTCCATGGACTGGGGAAAGTACCACATGACAAACTGGAGTTAATGATGGTGAGAAGAGATTGGAGGAGGATGGGAAAAGGCTCAGCGAACCAAGAGGAGGGAATGGGGTCTAAAGGACAAGAGGTCTTGTGAGTTGTAGACAGTAGCTGGAGGAGCTCCGGAGAGGTGACAGGGTAGAAGTTGGTCCAAGCATGTGATAGCGAGGGGGATGGCGGAGGTGAAATAGGGGGAGGTGAAGGCAAGGGCTGAGGACAAAGAGGAAGAGAGGAGCGGGGTGGGGTTTCAGGTTGTTCCTGAGGTTCACCCCTCACAGAACATACATGAGCCATGCTCGGTGGTGGCATCCGCTTCTAGCGGTACCGATACCCCGGCATCGGCAATGGTGTTGGATGAAACATTCCTCACCAAGGATCGTAGTCTGGCGTCCTCGGTACCTATGGGGCCGTTGGATACGCTGCAGACCAACCTTCCTGTATCGGTATCGATCCCGGTACCGATACTAGTACCGACGTCGGTACCCTCCAGATGTGCATCGATAGACTCGCTTCCTTTGATGCCGAGTCTGGAATCGATCTCCAGTCTGGAGGACTGGGTACCGACTCGCCTTGGTACCGACACCAGACAATACCGAAGGCACTGTTCCAATGATACATGTCCGGCACTCTCGGTTTCTTCGATACCGTTAGAGTTGTCACCGGCTGGCCTTCATCCACCGGTATCGGATACGGTACCGAAGTCGGTACCGGTATCCACATTACCATTGCTGTCGGTGCCTTCCATGCTTCTCTCATCAGGCTCGCTTCCCTCGGTACCGAGTTTGGAATTGATCCCTAGCATGGACGATGTGCTACCGACTGTTGCTGGTCCCGACCTCTTGCGGTACCGGTGACCATCCTCTAAGGATCCCATACTCCACCATTCAGGATCTTATATTCCTATAAAGTTGGATAGATCCCTCGGTGCCAATGCTAGTTCTTCAACAGATCTAGCCTATCCAAAGGAATTTCCCTCTGGGGATTGTTCTTTTCAGGCTTTTCTCCTGGATATGGCAAAATCACTTGCCATTTCTATACCTGGACAGGATCCTACACAAGGGAATACAGAATCCCTGTATATTCCTGGGAGAGCAAAGGAGAACATTATGCTTCCTTTGCATCACTCCTTGCAGGATCTCCTTCTACGAATGTGGGAAGCTCCTTTAAAGGTACCCCCACCTTCTAGAGCAACTGATCTTCTATATCAGGTGCCCCCCTCTCCAGGGTTTCAAAGGACTCAACTTCCTCATCATTCCATTGTTGTAGAATCAGCAATGAGGCGGGTGAAGAGTACTAAAAAGCATTCTTCTTATCCGCCAGGTCGTGAGTCTAAGACTTTAGATGCCTTTGGACGCCAGACCTTCCAGGCATCCATGCTTTCAGCAAGAATTCTCTCATATATTTTCTATATGGGTTTATCTCTTGAAGTCACAAAGAAATTACTGTGTTTGACTCCTTTTCTTCAAGAGCCCAAAAGTGCAGACTATTCCTTACTGGTTAGTCATGCTCAAAGTATCTCTACGTGCCTTACTCGTGCTTCCCTAGACTCCTTTGAGTCTGTTAACAGAACCTCTGCTATAGCTATAGGGGCACGACGTAAAGTCTGGCTCCAGGCTTCAGACTTGGACAAATGGGCACAAGAAAGACTGGGAAATACTCCTTGCACTGGAGAAAATCTCTTTAACAAGGAGTCCTTACTCCAGGTTGCTCAGTTAACCACTGACATTCCTGTTTCCAGAGGCTGTTCTACGCCTTCCTTTTTCCCAGTTGGTAGGAAATGTCCTACCAAAATTTCTTCCCCTAAGGGGAGAAAGTTTTATCCATCTTCTGCCCATTATACAGATGTTCCCAAACAGGGGAAACATCGCCCTGGTCTGAAGAAAACACAACCTCAACAGAGTCAGCAAACCCAGCAGTCGCAGGGTTTCAAATAGATTACACAGGTACACTACCAAAAAACTGCCTCCAGTTTTGCAACTGATTCCTATAGATTTTGGGGTGCTGAATCCAGGAAAAATAGCCAAAATGTTCCATCACGTCACGTTTTCTTGCAAAATTAGATTTCTTACCCATATAAGGAATATTCACATAATTTCTTTTTAGCCGACTGCAGTTTATTTTCTTGGCCCAAAATAGAGGTTGTAATGGTTAACTAACTAGAAACACTCCCTCATGATATTTTAGAGTGTTTTGTATTCATTTTATACATTAACAGGACAATTGGGAGGCGGGGGGCTAAATCCAGTACTCGCGCTGGCGCATGTTCTTTCCTGTTCGCCTCGCCTCGTTCGCTCGCTCAAACACGGTGGTTGCGACATGAACGTTCCTGTCAAATTTCAGTTTCTTGCAAGTTCATTATTACCTTTTGTTTGCTCAGTCGTAATCCAGCTTTATTCCGAAGTGGTTCACTACAGTTGTAGTTTGCAGTGCTGTGTATTTGTGATGGCTCACAGAGCCAGAGGTTGCGTCAACTCTCCGGACAGTTTTTGTTTTATTTGTGGGGAATATACCGTGAAAAAGCGGCAGAGGAACATTTCTGCATTTATTAAAAAAGTATATTTCGCCTATTTCGGTTTGAAGTTAGGCGATCAAGACAAACCGTGGGCTCCTCACAAAGTGTGCAAGACATGTGAGGAAGATCTACGCTTATGGATGAAAGGTAAAAAACAAGCATTTCGTTTCGGAATACCTATGATGTGGCGTGAACAAAGAGACCACAGCAGTGACTGCTATTTTTGCTCTTGCATTGTGAAGGGATACAACTTAAAAAATAAGAACGTAATAAGTTACCCCAACCTTCCCTCAGCAATTAGGCCTATGCCTCATAGCAACGAAGTACCTGTGCCTGAACCACCAAAATCTTTGGATCATATTTGTGTGGACGGTTCTGATCATGATGAGACTCATCAGATGGCTTTTCCCGATGAGTCCAGTACTTCCGAGTTTGAAACTGAACCAGATCCGAAACCTGAACTTTTCTCTCAAGCTGAATTGAATGATTTAGTCCGGGATTTAGGACTCCCAAAAGATCCTGCCCAACTGCTAGGTTCTCGGCTTAAACAGAAAAATCTATTGTCACCAGGAACAACTTTTTATTGGTACCGCAACCGCGAAACACAATTTTTGAAGTATTTCAGCAAAGAGGAAGATTTGGTATTTTGCAACGATATATACGGAGTGATGGAAAAGTTTAAACTCAAGTATGATCCTGCTGAATGGCGGCTGTTCATTGATTCATCAAAAGACAGCATAAAAGATGTTCTTCTTCATAATGGCAACACATTCGCTTCAGTTCCTATTGCTCACTCTGTTATTCTTCAAGAAAAATACGAGAATTTGGCCCTGATTCTTCAGAAGATTCGTTATGATGAGCATAAGTGGATGATTTGTGGAGACTTTAAAATTCTATCCATGCTATTAGGGCAGCAATCCGGTTTCACCAAATATCCCTGCTTCCTTTGCTTGTGGGATAGCCGGGCCCGCGACCTACACTGGGTGAAAAAAGACTGGCCAATTCGGGAGTATTTGAGACCCGGTGAGAAAAATGTTCTTCATGAGAGCTTGGTACCTCGTGATAAAATTCTATTACCACCTCTCCACATTAAGTTGGGTCTCATTAAGCAATTCATCAAGTCCCTTCCAAAAGATGGTGAGTGCTTTCGGTACCTTTGCTGAAAGTTCCCCCGACTTTCTGAAGCAAAGCTAAAGGAAGGAGTGTTTGTTGGCCCTGATATAAGGAAACTCATTTCAGATGGAGCATTCACTGAAACGATGTCTGAGAAGGAAAAAGAAGCCTGGGATTCCTTCAAGGATGTTGTTCTCAAATTCTTGGGGAACAGGCGGTTGCTGGTTGCTGCTGCGGGAAACCCCAGATGAAAAATACGCCAAGTAGCGCACCAAGAGAAGCATTCGGGGGAAGAAGAAACGGGCCCACCAGGAGATTGATTGACCCAAGAATGACTTTAAAATCTAAACTGTGTTGACAAATATCGTGTTTTTACTAAACTTTGAAATAAAAATTTGCTAGTTATTACCACAGTGTCGGATCTCATTTATTAGAATTTTATTTTCACACCATCGGGTGTCTGTCTTCATGTATTGCAATGGTGCGGTTTGCGTTTTCTATTCTTACATACATACCTATACAACATTTTTTGCACATTTCTTTGCTTTGCTTTGTGTCTAACCTCGCTCTTATATGCTCAATGTTTGTGCACATGTATGTGGCTGTTTTAAGTGCAGACAATTTTGCTACCATCACAGTGTGTTTTGTTGACATTACTCTATTCTTAGGTGCTGCCTTGTTACAATTTTCTTTATTCTTATTTGAATAACTACTAAACAATTAGTATAAAGAATTCATCCAAGAAACTTTTATCTCGATCGCACTCAATCTGAAACGTTCACCTCAAACTGCTAACCCTATGTAGCAAAAAATCTGTACGTGATGGAGCAAATTGGTTACCAGATTTGGATTCAGAGCACCAAAAAACGTAAAAATCAATCGAAACATTAGAGGCAGTTTAAAAAAAATTTTTTTTAGTGTACCTGTGTTATCATTACCCCTCTTGGTTGGTGGTTAGAGTGGCAGTCTGCTTCTTTTCACTTGAAGTATCTGCACTAATTTTATCCTAACCTTTTCTAGATATCTCTTCATGAGACATCTTTTCTTTAACTCTAAGAGTCTTTATGATGATCATGCCCATACTTAACAGGTTTTCTCTTCCTCTTTGGGGAAAAGAGAAGTGACAACTATCAATAAGACAGTTGTTTTCCCTGTACTGGCATGTATCATCTTACCTGTCAGAGACTTCCTGCATAGTCAGTCTCCTTCAACTCTGTCTTACCTCCCTCTTACTACAACATTCGGTTTGTAAGAGTGGCTCTTTTACACTGGTAAGCCCCTATGGTCCTCTACCTCTTCCACTGGGGGATTCTCCCTTCCAGAGTTGTCTCCCCATTTATTACCTTAGGGCAGCTCATCAGACAGTAGGAAGTCCTACTATGTCTGTTGTTTCTTTTTCCCAATCTAAAAAAGGGAGGGGAAAAGAAATTTTCTCCGCTGCGCTGGTAGTTGCTGCAGATACAGCAATTCCTAGTGGTTAAGCCACTGGTTCTGTTCACCTCATAACCAGGGGTTCCCCTCCACTAGCAATCCTTCTAGCCTCAGTGCTAAGCCCCAAACAGGTTATCAACCTCGTTTGGGAAACCCTATTATCACAGTCTGGTTGGTTAACTTCTATTCTTCGCCCCCTTGTCCTTGGCAGAATAGTTTGCTACCCACTGGCTTTAAACAGCCAGATTTTTCTTCTAACCGACCTGCAGCATGCTCTCTGCAACTCTACAGAGTAGCTTTGCACTATGGGCCCTTGCTAGAGAGCATCAGTATCTTGCCTAGCAGATAACCCCAGATGGTTAGGAGGGGTTCCCCCAGTCATGTTTTCATGATTGGTAGGTATTCCCTACCCTCACCATCTCATCTAAAATCTCTTTTGAGACATAAGACTCAGGCCTTTCATCACGTGAAAACCTAAAGAATGGCCAATTCCCTGGCTTGGCCCATATCTCCTTTGGTCTTTTCGCCAGAGATAGTTTTCTTTCAGTGGCAGCTCAAGGACGCCTGATACCCATCTTGCCCTTATAGGCGGGTCACTATGGTATCTTACTCCAGTGGCGTCCTCTATCCATTCTCCATACTGCAGTTCTGGAAAGATCTGGATTTGCTGCCTGCAGACTGAAGTTATCCTCTGCTTTTTTCACGTAGGCCATCCTGGGTTATTCAGGAGCTCAAATTCTGAAAGGAATCTAGACTCCTTCTTGTCAGGGAGACCATTCCTCTGACTCGGCCAGTCATAACCAGGGAAAGAAGATTCTCTATACATCTATTCAAGCAGGTATCAACCTTCTTGCTATTAGATGAATCTTTCTCTCTCCCCACATCCCTAGGGGGGATCTGGTTCTATAGACATCTCTCCATCCACATACCTGAAGACATGTGTCTATATACCTACATATTCATATATATATATATCTATAGATCTATATCTATCTGTGTATCTTCTGCCCATACATCTCTCTCTCTATATATATGCATATATACCCTATATGTGTATATATTTCGATATATATATATATATATATATATATTTATATTTATATCTAGTGAGATATATCTTTTAGGTAGATATGTATCCACATACTTATCTGTCTGTCTAGGTTCAGATATCCATACATTCCTATATGATCCTGACAGATGGGCACTACCCCTATCAATGCTGTACCAGCATACTTAGGGTTCTACACATATAACCACTTCCTGTGGTAGTTAACAAACGTTTTCCTTACCATAACCTTTTAGGGTTAGGTACTCCTGAAGCTCTCCATGTACCTTTTTCTTTCCTAATTGATCCCATTTAGGAAAGACATTGCAGAGCTTCAGTTAATCTAAAGCTTAGCACTTCCTAGTCTGTCTGTGGATCAGGAACTGGTTAAAAGATAGAAAGCAGAGGGTAGGGCTAAATGGTCAATTTTCCCAATGGAGAAAGGTGAATAGTGGTGTACCCCAGGGATCTGTGCTGGGTCCGCTGCTTTTTGACATATTCATAAATGACCTGGAAAGTGGAATAACGAGTGAGGTTATCAAATTTGCAGATGACACAAAACTATTTAAAGTTGTTAAAACCGAAGAGGATTGTGGAAAATTGCAAGAGGATCTTGATAAATTGGAAGACTGGGCATCAAAATGGCAGATGAAATTTAATGTGTACAAGTGCAAGGTTATGCACCTAGGGAAGAACAACCCAAACTATGGTTACACGATGCAAGGTTCCACATTAGGAACTACCACCCAAGAAAAAGATTTAGGCGTCATTGTGGATACCATGTTAAAACCCTCGGCCCAGTGTGCAGCAGCGGCCAAGAGAGCAAATAGAATGCTAGGTATGATAAGGAAAGGAATGGAAAATAAAACAAAAGATATTATAATGCCTCCATATCGTTCCATGGTGAGACCGCACCTTGACTATTGTGTGCAATTCTGGTCGCCGTATCTTAAAAAGGATATAGCGATTTTAGAAAAGGTTCAGAGAAGAGCCACCAAAATGGTAAAGGAGATGGAAGGATACTCCTATGAAGAAAGGCTAAAAAGGTTAGGGCTCTTTAACCTGGAAAAGAGACAACTGAGGGGAGATATGATAGAAGTCTATAAATTAATGAACGGAGTGGAACAGGTAAACGTAGATCGATTGTTTACCTTATCAGAATATAGAAAGACTAGGGGACATGCAATGAAGCTACAGGGTAAACTATTTAAGACTAATAAAAGAAAATATTTTTTCACTCAACGTGTAATCAAACTCTGGAATTTGTTACCGGAGGATGTAGTAAAGGCTGTTAGTGTAGCTGGGTTTAAAAAAGGTTTGGACAAGTTCCTGGAGGAAAGGTCCAGAAGCCATTATTAAGAAGGGACCCAGGATATCAATGCTTGAACCAATACAAGCATTGTGGAACCTGTGTCCCTTGGGGAAACTGCTAGGTACATATGACCTAGATTGGCCACTGTTGGAAACAGAATACATAGAAGCATAGAAATATAGAAACATGATGACAGAAAAAGACCACAAGGCCCATCTAGTCTGTCCTTCCATAACAACAACTACAACAGTCCACTTTCTACCTTTAGAGATCCTCTGTGTTGGTCCCATGCTTTTTTGAATTCAGTTACTGTCCTCATCTCTACCACCTCCACTGGGAGACTATTCCACGGATCCACTACTCTTTCCGTAAAGAAATATTTCCGCATATCACTCCTGAATCTATCTCCCTTCACCCTCATCCCATGTCCCCTCATAACAGAACTTGCTTTCAATTGAAAGAGGCTCTCTCCCTGAACACTTATGCCACGGAGGTGTTTAAACATCTCAATCATATCACCTCTATCCCGCATTTCCTCTAAGGTGTACATATTAAGATCCTTAAGTCTGTCCTCATATGCTTTATAATGAAGCCCATTAATCATTTTATTAGCAACCCTCTGCACCGACTCCATCCTGTTCACATCCTTTTGAAGGTGCGGTCTCCAGAATTGCGCACCATACTCCAAATGAGGTCGCACCAAAGACTTATACAGAGGTATTATCACCTCCTTTTTTCTGCTAGCCATTCCTCTCCGTATGCACCCAAGCATCCTCCTAGCTTTTGCCGTCGCCTTTTCTACCTGTTTAGCTACTTTAAGATCATCAGACACAACCACGCCTAGGTCCCGCTCTTCTTTAGTGGACAAAAGTACTTCACCTCCTATACTGTATTGCTCCCTTGGATTGCTGCAGCCCAAATGCATGACCTGTGCTTGATGGACCTTGGTCTGACCCAGTATGGCATATCTTATGTTCTTATGTCCTTACTTTCTTATCAGATACAAGGGTCTCCATACCCTTTCTCTCCTACATGGACTGATTCCATTGCCAGTCCAGTGGGTCAGACTTAGCTTTTCTTTTGGTCCTAGGTTTGTACTGTTCTTGAACCAAAACAGCTTAAGCTTTCTCTAGTAGTACCTTCTGCGTCTTCCGCTGAAGCTCTACCTCTTATACTACCCCAGTTTTTCCCCTGGGGCTATTTCTCACCCTGAAGGGTTCTGACCTCCACTTGTTTTTCTACTTTTATTACCTCTTCTTCTCAGTGAGGTACTCCTTGAGGTTCTTCACTGGCTCCTCTAACAGATCCATATGAACCTCAGTAGACTTTTGCAATGCCAACAAGGGAGGCCCATATTACAATTTTTTACTAATAAATGCCCTCTATACAGGGTCTTCCTCTTTATAAGCCCTGTTCTAGCCCAGCTGTTCCACAGCTCCTTTTCTGTATTCAACTCCTACCCTCCATCCCCAGAATGCCTGAGGTTCTGAGGAGTAGCATGGCTCTTCTAGATTTGCAACATGCTAGGACTCCCTCTGGGCATCTCAGCTTGGGAGTCCCCATATGTGAAGACTCATTCCTGCTTGTTCCTGGAGATAGCACAGTTACTTACCTGTAACAGGTGATCTCTGGGAACAGCAGGAATAAGTCTTCACAACCCACCCACCTCCCCTAGGAGTTGCATTTCTCTATCTCTATCTTTCCCTTCCTTGCTCTCTCTCTCTTTGTCTCAGCTTTAAAACTTAACTGAGGAGAGGCAGTTGGAAAAGGCGGGAAGGCAGCACGCAGGCGTGTTGGGATGCTTCCAAAAGCGTTCTGATTGGACACTGGGAAGCGTTCCCGCGCAGACTCCGTCGGTACCGACGTACCCATATGTGAAGACTTATTCCTGCTGTTCCCAGAGATCACCTGTTACAGGTAAGTAACTGTGCTTTCTTTACAAAACTGTTCAAACCCTGTCATGTTCTTTGGCAAGCGTTGGTGGACCGCAGATTTTTAATTGGATTGAGGTCAGGAATTCTACTGGACCACTCAAAAACATTTACCTTTTTATTCCTTAGCCACTTCACTTGTAGCTTTGTCTGTGTGTTTTGGGTCCTTGTCATGCTAAAAGATGAAACGTCTATTCCTGTGGGTCTCCATCATGTCCTCTGTAAGGCATTCGAGGTATTCACCACCCTTTCTATGAGGAAATATTTCCTGATATTGCTCCTAAGTGTATAGCCTTCCAGCTTCACATCATGCACCTTACTTCTACAGCTCCCTTTCTCTTGGAAAGAGTTTGGTTCTTTTGCTTCAACATCTTTCAAGTATTTAAATGTCTGTATCATATCTCCCCTGTCCCATCTCTTCTCTAGGGTATACATGTTTAGGTCATCAAATCTTATCTCGTATTTATTTATTTAACATCTTTTATATACCGCGCTATTTGTTGTCAGTGCGGTTTACATATAACAAAGGTTGCACATTCGGAGGACAATTGTGTGCTTACATTATAACAGGAAACTTAAACTTGGAACAACAGGGTAAAACTGTAACTATGTACAAAACATATTATACAAAAGACATACATATTATACAAAAGACATACATATTATATTATGTATGTCTTTTGGCCTGCACTTCACGCTATTTTGGTTGCTTTTCTTTGAACCACCTGTAGTCTGTTTATATCCTTACAGCTTCCAAAACTCAACCCAGTAATCTCCAGGAACAAACAGGAATGTAGTCTTCACATATGGATATCGTCGGTACCGACGGAGCCTGCGCAGGAACGCTCCCCAGCATCCAATAGGAAAGCTTTTGGGAGCATCCCACAGCGCCTGCGTGCTGCCTTCCCGCCATTCCAACTGTCCCTCTCCAGTTCTTCGTTTTCCACGAAGCCGACAGGTCACATACCCTGTCACCGCAGAAAAATTTTGTCTTTAATCTTTGTTTTTGTGGTCGCGTCTGCCTTCCTTAGATGCCATACTGGTACCACCGGTTCTTTCCTTTCTTTAAAAAAAAAATAAAAAAATTATAGTTTCTGAGTTTTTTTACTTTAGAAACTGTTTTCCTTGGTGCTAGGCGCCATTTTGGGCATTAGGCCCAATTTTTTCCTTAAAAATGGAAAAACCTACTTCACGTTTTAAGAAATGTTCTAAATATGGCGGTACCATTTCTGTCACTGACACCCATGATTGGTGTCTCAAATGTTTAGGTCCTTTCCACTCTATTTCAGAGTGCCTCTCTGTGGAATGATGTCAAAAAGGGGCCAGCAGAACCAAGCTGCTAAACTTAGCACCCTTTTTCCCTCAGACGCAGCATCTGTTGCATCGACGTCCTCTAGGGCCTCATCTTCCTCCCATGGATCTCAGATAACTAAACATAAATCTAGCCGGTCCTCAAAGGGTAGATCTCCTTCTAAGTATCGAGATGCCCCTGGCATTGTCCTTGAGGAATTTTAACCGGCAAAACTGCCCCGGCAGGAGGCTTCAGCTTCCAAAGCACTAACGGGGTTCCAGAATGTTCTCGAGGCTTCAACCTCAGCAGAACTACTGGCGCCATGCTCTGGGGCTCCAGCTGCTTCTACCAATACTGACACCCAAGCATCGGCAGCGTCGATAGACCAGAGATTCCTTGCTATCGAATGCAGTCTAGCGGCTCTTCTCACGGCTTCGGTACCATTGAAACCTCTTCAGACACCTCAACCGATACCGGTACCGGAACCGGTACCAACTGCATTAACATCAGCGGGTATGCCACCCATACCGAGTCATGCGTCCGTCTCCGGTATCGACAGAATGGTACCGGAACAACCCGATACCGACTTCAATCGATACCGGTACCGTGCTTTGCACGATCACTGAGATCAGAGGTATTTTGAATCCTCTAATGAGTCTGAAGACTCCGAAGACTCTGCCAATACAAGAGTACTTCTCCCCGAGGATTCCTTTTCTCCTCAGCGCAGAATGTCTCCACCAGAGGATATATCCTTTCAGGATTTTATCCGTGATGTGGCCTGAGGCCTTTCCATCACAATAGCTCCTGAAAAGGAGTTGGAAATTCTCCAGTACCCTAAGGCTCCCAAAGAGGCAGCTACTCTGCCTATTCATGAGATCTTACATGATCTTATGCTAAGGATGTGGGAAACACCTTTAACTACATCTCCTCATTCTCGAAGACTCAATACCATATATCGAGTTCCACCTTGTCCTGGCTTTTAAAAAACTCAATTACCACACCATTCAATGGTGGTGGAATCAGCCATGAGAAGGATGAAAAATGCAAAGTGACATGCATCCAATCCTTCAGGTTGTGAATGTAGGGGACTCGATGCAATTGGGCGTTGATGCTTCCATGCTCTCAGCTAGGATCAGTTCCTATATCTTGTTTATGGGAATGTTCCTTAAAGAGGTCACAGGAGACTTGGAGCTTATGAGCCCCCTCCTTCCTGATGACAAAAGGCAAGACTATCTTACTCTAGTCAAACATGCTCAGGATGTTTCCAAGTTTGTAAATCGTGCAGCCTTTGACTGTTTTGAGTGCATAAGCAGAACCTCTGCTCTTTGTTAGTGATATAGCGGAAAGGCTGTCGGGTAAGGTTTGCCTCTTTGCGGATGATACCAAAATCTGCACTAGAGTAGACACCCAGGAAGGTGTAGATAACATGAGGAGGGATCTAGCTAAGCTTGAAGAATGGTCTAGAATTTGGCAACTGGGATTTAATGTTAAAAAATGTAAGGTCATGCATTTGGGCTGCAGCAATCCAAGGGAGCAATATAGTATAGGGGGTGAAGTACTTTTGTCCACTAAAGAAGAGCGGGTCCTAGGCGTGGTTGTGTCTGATGATCTTAAAGTAGCTAAACAGGTAGAAAAGGCGACGGCAAAAGCTAGAAGGATGCTTGGGTGCATACGGAGAGGAATGGCTAGCAGAAAAAAGGAGGTGATAATGCCTCTGTATAAGTCTTTGGTGCGACCTCATTTGGAGTATAGTGTGCAATTCTGGAGACCGCACCCTCAAAAGGATGTGAACAGGATGCAGTCGGTGCAGAGGGTGGCTACTAAAATGATTAGTGGTCTTCATTATAAAGCATATGAGGACAGACTTAAGGATCTCAATATGTGCACCTTAGAGGAAAGGCGGGATAGAGGTGATATGATTGAGATGTTTAAATACCTCCGTGGCATAAATGTTCAGGGAGAGAGCCTCTTTCAATTGAAAGCAAGTTCTGCTACGAGGGGACATGGGATGAGGGTGAAAGGAGATAGCTTCATGAGTGATATGCGGAAATATTTCTTTACGGAAAGAGTACTGGATCCGTGGAATAGTCTCCCAGTGGAGGTGGTAGAGATGAGGACAGTAACTGAATTAAAAAAAGCATGGGACAAACACAGAGGATCTCTAAAGGTAAAAAGTGGACTGTTGTAGTTGTTGATATGGAAGGACAGACTAGATAGGCCATGTGGTCTTTTTCTGTCATCATATTTCTATGTTTCAATGTTTCTATGTTTTTATTGCCATTGGTGCAAGTAGGATTGCCTGGCTTCAGGCATCTGACTTGGAAATTTGGGTACAGGATAAATTAGGAAACATTCCTTGCACAGGAGAAAATCTCTTTGGCAAGAATTGGCAGGAGAAAGCTAATGAGATAGATGCTGACAATATCACTTTGGATAGATTGTCCAAATCTACAGCCGATCCTGCAAGGAAAAAATCCTCTAGGAAACCATTTTTCAATAAGAAAAAGAAGTTTTATCCTTCCTATACCCAACAGGAACACCGTCCAGGTCAGACTGCCCAAAAGGGACAACAGCAACAACCTAGACAGCAAAAGAAGCCAAAAGCTGCAAAACCTCAGCCAGCTCAGCCGGCTCAGCCTCCTGAGGGGCTTTGACTCCTTTCTAGAGAACTTTGTCTTCCTGCCCATGAACGGTCCAGAACCCTCGACCATCCCAGGCAGGTTATGTCATTTTGCCCACAGATGGTACCAAATAACAGCAGAAAATTGGACTCGGTCCATTGTATGAAAGGGGTACAAGCTTCATTTTCACAGCATGCCCCCTCCTACAATTGTAAGACAGTTCAATTCTCAGACCTCTCTCGACAGTCTCTTAGGTTAAGAAGTCACAATGCTCCTTGCTCAAGGAGCAATAGAGGAAGTACCAATTCCCCATCAGGATACAGGGTTCTACTCCCCCTATTTCCTTATTCCAAAGAAAGCAGGAGGACACAGACCCATTTTAGACCTCAGAGAATTGAACAAATATTTGTTCCGAGAGACGTTCAAAATGGTCTCTCTAGGAACTCTGCTGCCATACCTTCAAAGTCAGGATTGGCTTTGTTCTCTAGATCTCAAGGATGCGTGTACTCATTTTCTCATCCATCCAAATCATAGGAGATTCGTCCGATTCCTGTTTCAGGGAAAGCACTACCAATACAAGGTTCTTCCCTTTGGCCTGGCTTCTGTGTCAACAGTGTTCACAAAATGCATGGCTGTGATAGCAGCATTTCTCCGCACCTTTGGAATATTCATCTTCCCTTACTTAGACGACTGGCTCATTCGAGCCCCTACAGTGCCAGAAGCCAGCTCTGCTCTGTTTCGCACAATGCGAATCCTTCAGTATTTGGGATTAGTCATAAACCTCCCAAAATCCGATCTTGCTCCCACTCGGTCTCTAGAGTTCATAGGAGCTCATCTAGATATCAGACAGACAAGGGCTTTCCTTCCGCTGCCCCACTGTCTTCGCATAGTACTTCCCAAGCAGTGCTCAAACCTTGTCTCACTGCTCGGGAAATGCTACACTTGCTAGGCCACATGGCATCCACCGTGCATGTGGTTATGCTCGCCTCCATATGCGAGCAGCCCAGTGGACTTTATCCACTCAGTGGACACAGGCCTCAGGCTGCCTGTCGGACAAAATAACAAACTCAAACCATCTTATTTCATCCCTCCAATGGTGACAATCACCCAGAAACCTTCTGGTAGGGTCTCCTTTCCAGCAACCCCTATCCCAAGCCACCCTAACAACAGATGCATCACAGGTGGGATGGGGAGCCCACCTGCACGATCTCTCTACCTAGGGTACCTGGACTCCACAGGAGGCCTGTCTTCACATCAACATCCTGGAACTCAGAGCAATCTTCTTTGCTCTTCGAGTATTTCACGCCCAGCTCAGCTGCAAGACAGTCCTAGTTCAAACGGACAATCAGGTAGCTGTGTTCTATGTGAACAAGCAGGGCAGAACAGGCTCTCTGTCACTATGCAACGAAGCTTTGCGACTATGGGCCCTCGGCAGAGAGCATCATATTCATCTCCTTGCGGTGCATCTTATAAGAATGTAAGAACATAAGATATGCCATACTGGGTCAGACCAAGGTCCATCAAACCCAGTATTCTGTTTCCAACAGTGGCCAATCTAGGTCATATGTACCTAGCAGTTCTCCAAAAGACACAGGTTCCACAATGCTTTTACTGGGTCAAGCATTGATATCCTGGCTCCCTTCTTAATAATGGTTTATGGACCTTTTCTCCAGGAACTTGTCCAAACCTTTTTTAAACCCAGCTACACTAACAGCCTTTACTACATCCTCCGGTAACAAATTCCAGAGTTTGATTACACGTTGAGTGAAAAAATATTTTCTTTTATTAGTCTTAAATAGTTTACCCTGTAGCTTCATTGCATGTCCCCTAGTCTTTCTATATTCTGATAACGTAAACAATCAATCTACGTTTACCCGTTTCACTCCATTCATTGATTTATAGACTTCTATCATATCTCCCCTCAGCCGTCTCTTTTCCAGGTTAAAGAGCCCTAACCTTTTTAGCCTTTCTTCATAGGAGTATCCTTCCATCCCCTTTACCATTTTAGTGGCTCTTCTCTGAACCTTTTCTAAAATCGCTATATCCTTTTTAAGATATGGCAACCAGAATTGCACACAATATTCAAGGTGCGGTCTCACCATGGAACGATATAGAGGCATTATAATATCTTTTGTTTTATTTCCATTCCTTTCCTTATGATACGTAGCATTCTATTTGCTCTCTTGGCCGCCGCTGCACACTGGGCCGAGGGTTTTAATATGTTATCGACAATGACGCCTAAATCTTTTTCCTGGGTGGTGGTTCCTAATGTGGAACCTTGCATCGTGTAACCATAGTTTGGGTTGTTCTTCCCTAGGTGCATAACTTTGCACTTGTCCACATTAAATTTCATCTGCCATTTTGATGCCCAGTCTTCCAATTTATCAAGATCCTGTTGTAATTTTCCACAATCCTCTTGAGTTTTAACAACTTTAAATAGTGTTGTGTCATCTGAAAATTTGATAACCTCACTCGTTATTCCACTTTCCAGGTCATTTATGAATATGTCAAAAAGCAGCGGACCCAGCACAGATCCCTGGGGTACACCACTATTCACCTTTCTCCATTGGGAAAATTGGCCACTTAGCCCTACCCTCTGCTTTCTATCTTTTAACCAGTTCCTGATCCACAATAGTACACTGCCTCCTATCCCATGACTCTTTAGTTTTGCCAAAAGTCTCTGATGAGGGACCTTGTCAAAGGCTTTCTGAAAGTCCAGATACACTATATCAACAGACTCACCTTTTTCCACCTGTTTATTCACGCCTTCAAAAAAACATAACAGATTAGTAGGACAAGATCTTCCTTGTCTAAAGCCATGTTGGCTGTCTCCCATTAGGCCATTACTATATACATGCTGAGTAATTTTATTCTTTATGATGGTTTCTACCATTTTTCTCGGTACTGATGTCAGGCTCACCGGTCTCTAGTTTCCCGGATCACCCCTGGAACCCTTTTTAAAAATTGGTGTTACATTGGCGATCCTACAATCTTCAGGTATTAAAGATGATTTTAATGATAGTTTACAGATTACTAATAGCAGGTCTGCAATCTCATATTTCCGTTCTTTCATCACCCTTGGATGTATACCATCCGGCCCAGGTGAATTCCTTCTCTTCAGTTTATCTAATAGTTGTAATACATCTTCCCGATGTATCAATATTTCCTTTAATTCTTCTGCACCTTTAAATACCACTTCAGTCATGGGTAACATCCCTACATCTTCCTCAGTAAAGACCGAAGCAAAGAATTCATTCAGTCTCTCCACTATCGCCTTGTCCCCTCTTAGTGCCCCTTTAACCCCTCTATCATCTAATGGATCAACTGATTCTCTCACAGGTTTTTTGCTATGAATGTACTTGAAAAAGTCTTTATTTTGCGTTTTTGCTTCCGCAGCAAGCTTCTTCTCAAATTATCCCTTTGCCTGCCTTATCAATGCCTTGCATTTGACATGCCAGTGCTTGTGCTGTTTCCAGGTTTCGTGGTTTGGCTCTTTTTTCCATTTCCTGAAAGATGCTTTTTTGGCAACAACAGCCTCTCTGACCTCACCTTTAAACCATGCTGGCAGTTTTTTGGACTTCCTTCCACTCTTCTTAAAGTGTGGAATACAGCTGGTCTGGGCTTCCAAGATAGTATTTTTCAACAACAACCAAGCTTGATGTAAGTCCAGGCATTCAAAACTCTTGGGCAAACAAACTCGGTCGAGTTTGGCTTCCACACAAATGGTCTCTCCATGCAGACCAGTTTGCCCAAATATTTCAGATTTGGGGAATCCCGGACATAGACCTCTTTGCAAGTCCACTGAATGCCAAACTTCCACGGTTCTGTTCCAGAATTCCAGCTCGAAGTTGTCAGGCAAGGGACGCCTTCCTCCTTCACTGGGGTCAGGACTTCCTATATGCCTTCCCACCCATTCCCTCATCCCCAAAACCCTATTCAAGCTTCAGAGAGACAGAGGTCATATGATCCTCATAGCTCCACGTTGGCCACGGCAAACGTGGTTCCCTCTACTCCTACATCTCTCTCAAGCTCCACCTCTGGAGTTAGGATCCACTCCAGATCTTCTTTCCCAAGAGGATGGAATGCTCTGGCATCCGAATCCCCAGTCTCTGCATCTCAGGGCCTGGTTGCTGAAAGCCTGGCACTTCAGGATCTTAACCTTTTCCAACAGGTAAAGGATATCCTTCATGGTTCTGGGAAACCCTCCATAAGACGCTCGTATTCATTTAAGTGGGAAAAGTTTACCATATGGTGCTTGCAGAAGGCTCTTAACCCTCTTGCAATACCTCTGGAATCAATACTGGAGTATCTCCTTCATTTGTCAAATGCGGGTCTCAAGACAAATTCAGTAAGACTCCATCTTAGTGCTATTGCAGCTTCTTACAAGCTTCTAAGTAGACAACCTATTTCCTCTCATCCTCTCACAGCGAGATTTATGAGAGGCCTTCTTTTAACAAAGCCTCCCATTAAGCCACCACCGGTGGCATTGGACTTAAATCTGGTGCTCGGGCAGCTCATGAAACCACCCTTTGAACCATTAGCCACTACATCTTTGAAATTCCTTTCCTGGAAAGTCATCTTCCTCATTGCAATCACATCAGCACATCGCATCAGTGAATTGCAAGGGGTAGTGGCTGATCCTCCTTATACAAGGTTCCACCATGATAAGGTAGTTCTTAGGACTCATCCACATTTTATGCCAAAGGTGGTTTCGCCTTTCTATTTAAACCAAGCTGTTTACCTTCCTGTATTCTTTCCAAGGCCTCATGCCTCCAGTGCAGAAAGGAACCTTCGTACCTTGGACTGTAAAAAAGCTTTGACTTTTTACTTGCAATGGACACAGCAACATAGAAAATTTTCTCAACTCTTTGTTGCTTTTGATCCTAGTCATTTGGGACTTCCAGTTTCCAAAAGAACTCTATCTAACTGGATTGCTCAGTGTGCATATCCTTTGCCTATGAGAGTAAGAACCTTCCTCTTGAAGGCCATGTCACAGCTCACAATGTGAGAGCCATGGCAGTCTCATTGGCTCATCTTCACTCTTTGTCTATCGATGACATCTGTCAAGCAGCTACGTGGGCTTCGGTACATACCTTCACAGCCCACTACTGCTTAGACAAGGACTCCCGCCGGGATGCCTTGTTTGGCCAGGCTGTTCTTCAACACCTTTTTCAGACTTAATCAACTCCTACCCACCGTCCCTGGTAGGATGCCAGAGATTCATGGGGGGAAGTATGACACTTTCACAAGGGCTAACAACTTCCTGGGGCCATCTCCCTGGCATCTGTAGCTAGGGAGTCGCCATATGAGAAGATTACATTCCTGCTTATTCCTGGAGATAGCGTAGTTACTCACCCTGTAACAGGTGATCTCCGGGAACAGCAGGAATTTAGTCTTCACAACCCGCCCACCTCCCCTAGGAGAGGGACAGTTGGAAAGGCGGGAAGGCAGCACGCAGGCGCTGTGGGATGCTCCTAAAAGCTTTCCTATTGGACGCTGGGGAGCGTTCCCGTGCATGCTCCGTTGGTACCGACGATACCCATATGTGAAGACTAAATTCCTGCTGTTCCCAGAGATCATCTGTTACAGGTGAGTAACTATGTTTTCCAGGCAAAGGCTTACCAATTATCTCAATAGAGGCATTATCTTTTTTTTTCTGATTGTGCCTCTCTCTATGTAGCTAAGCATTGTTCTAGATTTGGCCACAATCTTATCATACTGTTCCACTGTCTTGAGATCATCAGACATCATTGCCTTGAGATCTTCTTCCTGATGTATTCAGATCAGCCTCTTCCCCATTTACTCCTCTATTGCATACAGGTTCTTTGTATTTCTACACCCTACAGGCGTCATGCTGCATGTATATGTCTGCACCACGGCACTATGCTCTGTTGCATGCAATTAAAAGGCAGTGCTTTCTCGGTGTTCTCCTACTAGAGTATTTCATGTTGCTTGTCTTTTTTCTTTCTTAGTTATTATGCATATCTCTTCTTGTCTGTGCATTCAGCTTTCCCATTATTTGCTAACATTTACCTTCTTCCATCTTACTTTCTGCTATATTTTCTCCTTGCTGCTGACTGTCCAGGGCTGTTGTCTTCTGGTTCCTCTTTAGTACTAACGAATGCCTATGCCTTTCCTGGGGTTTGCCTTGGAAGGGAAGACATGCTCTTCTGTTTTACATCTGCTACTCTCTGATGTTTGAAAGGCATCTTGGCTAACTGATCTTTTTTCTTGTTTCAGCTTTGCCCTCACGTGCTGCTGATCTGTCTCTGGAAACAGCAGTTAGAGTGAGAAAAGTCCCCTCCCTGCCTTTCAAAGCACAAGGCAAACCCCCTTCTCACTACAAAGATGTGCGTCCCTCCCCCCTCCCTCGTCTTTCCTCAGAAAGGCATTGAACATTTTAGAAATAATAATTTAGTTTAAAAAACAAAAATAATACTCTTTGGTTTTTGTCCCTTATGGTTTTTCCATGGCTTTAATGGTCTGAGTGCAAGAGTCTGAGTATATGGTTAGTCTGGATAGAGTGCATTTGGGAGAGTGATTGTGAGAAAGAGCTACGAATGAAGTGGGGCAAGGGGAAATAGGATATGTGTTGACATACTTGTGTCTGGAGTAGATTCACATCACATCACATCACAACAGACAAGTGCTCTAATTTTCAGTGACTCCACTTCTTGGCTTTCCAGATACCCTGTTCTCTGGTCGTAGGGTCATAACCAAGGGTGGACCTGGGTGGGCCATGGCCCCTCCCATTTGGCATCAGGCCCACCCAGTCAGGGACAGTAGAACAGTTGAATGAGAGGAGAAATGGTGGAAGTGTCAACATTCACACAACGTTGTGCCTGCCCACCCATGTTAATTCTAGGTCTCACCAAAAATCTGTCCTGGCTATGCCACTATATGGATGTGACAAATAATTTCTTGGCTCTTCCAAAATACCCCAAATACCTCTGACTGTTCCCTTTTCTGCAAGTTGATATCTGGGAAAGCCCACTATTTGGTTGCTATTCGGCTGAAGGCCCAAATCCCTGGGAATGAATAAATTCCAAATAATTTAAAAAAACCATTGAGAGAAGGAATTGCTTGTCAGAAAGTGAGGCATTCCAGTTGAGGTGCTGATTGATTTTGAACTGAGTTGCAATGTATTTGCCAGAAAATTATGGATGAAACTAAAACAAAAAGGCATGCCTGAGAAAAACAAGCAAAAGTTACATTCCAGTCAAATGAATCAAGCACTTGGATGCCTTGGGAAAATCCATGACAGACTTACATTCAAAGGAGACCAACAAAATCTGATCAGAATTTCTCCTGGTCATAGATGGGAAGATGCAATATCTACTAGCTTGAAAGTTGGTGATGGAGATAGGAACAATGAGATTCAGACCCCATATAACACACAGCAGCTGCGCACAATAACTTGGTTCAAAAATACAAGTGATGTTTCTTTAAGTGATTTGGGGGAAAGTAATGGTTTGATTTGTCTGATTCATGACTTTTCAACAGAAAAATATCAGGGCCAGATTTAACATTTTTGTGCCCATAAGCAAAAGCAGACTGCAAATCCCAGAGAACAGGGAGTGGGGGATGTCAGAGATCCCAAATACTGTATTGGAGAGCCAAAGGAGGAACAGAGGAAGGCCATAGAGCCACAGTGGTGACCCTCTGACGCAGCAAATGCACATGGCCCTGAAGTAAGCAGGAGCAAGCTCCTGTGTTGCTGAGATATTTGGTGCCTTTAAAATTTGGCAACCTGGACAACTGCCTAAATCCAGGCCTGATAAATATTTATCAATTTTGGCAAATAGAAATAATTGCATTCTAACTTTAAAACTCCCACAGCTATGAATCTTGGAGAGAAGTTGCATAAACACCTTTTACACACTGATTTAGAACAACCCATGATATATTTCTATTTCAGTGCTTTAGAGTCTTATTTCGTGTTATTTGAGTTACATGTAAGCCCCATTAGACATTTGATAAATGCCAAGTCCCCCTCATCAAATTTGCAACATGTGGAATTAGACGAAACAAATAGGTACGCTAAGGCACACTGAGAGTCTATTGTAGCACTAAGGGCAAAAAGTCAAAGGGGCCCTTTTACTAAAGTACACTGTGGTTTTGCATTTAATGTGCATTAAGTGCAAAGCCACTGCATAATTGTAAGGAGCATCAACGGCATATTCCCAGCAGTTAATGTGCGACGCTGTACCCTAATGCAGGCAGGGCCAGCCCAAGGGTTTTGTCACCCCAGATAGATGCCCCAATTGTGCCACCCTCCCTTCCGAGCTGTGCTGCACCGTGCCATGTCGCCCCCTCCCTCTTCTGAACTGCGCCACTGCCCTCCATTGCCACCAATTCCGTTGGTGGGGGGGGGGGGGCTCGGCTTAGTGTGGCAGTGGCTTGCAGCAGGCCATATGCTTCGGTATACATGGCCTGCTATTTCTGACCCCCCTCTGACACACATCTTCCTGTTGGAGGGAGGTCAGAAGCAGCAGGCCATGTGTGCCAATGCACATGGCCTGCTGCTGGCTCTATGCCTTGCCGCCCACAGAGGTCTGCTGCCTAATCCGCCAAGTGGATGGGCCGCAGGGCGCTGTTATCTGGGTGCACTTCCACCTGTTGAAGTGGAGGTAATTGTACTTGCGCTAATAGCAAGAATGACAGCATGCAGTGTTAACTTCAAGGTGCTCACCATGCCCACTTTCTCCCCCTAACCTGCCCATTTACCACCCCAACATGCGAGTTGCACTTAGCATAGAAATTGGTCCTCACTAACTGTCATGCACTTGAGTTAAAAGTTACCATGGGCCCCCGGTGTGAGAATTCTGCATTCTTAAACCCATGTTAACTTAAGTGAAAGCCCCCCCCCCAAAAAAAACATTTCTATATTAGTCGCTACATATCTTCAGTTGAATTTCTTCAAAAGTGCTTACATAGCTCATCTCCAAAGGAATCAGAGAAGAAGAAAAGAAAACTAGAATTCCTTATCGTAGCTCCAGTATAGTCCTGTACCATAGAGTTGTGTACCTCCTCCCGCAGCCAGGAGACTGAGCATGTCACTCTTTTAGTGACCCTAGTATAAGTAGTCCCGGGTCCGCCCCCTTGAACCAGTTTTGCTCAGTCTTCGCGCAGCGGAAGGAGGTTGTGAGCCCAGTGGTCCGGGAATCACTAGAGCAACGAATGAGAGCTTTCGTATTAGTTTGAAAAAAAAGAAAAAAGAGAAAGGGTTCAGCCCCTTTAAATTGGCGATAAAGGATTTTTACAGCAGAAAAAGAGAATGGATGTCAGAGGGACTAGATGCTCTGATTCAGGGCTGGCCGGAGGACGGTCTGCTGTATGTGTTTCCGCCGTGGGTGCTCATCGGCAGAGTTCTCCAGTGCATAGAGCGGCACAGGGGACTGGTCCTGCTGATAGCGCCGGACTGGCCAAGAAGATCGTGGTATGCCGACTTAATGCGTCTGCTGGTGGAACCACCGTGGAAGCTCCCGGACAGACGGGATCTGCTGGTGCAGGGGCCGTTGAACATGCCTCAGGTGCATCAGTTTTCACTTACAGCCTGGCTCTTGAGAGGGCAAGGTTGATGGCTAGAGGTTACTCGTTAGCGGTGATTGCTACTTTATTGAGGTTGAGGCGTCTGTCCACGTCTTTGGCATATATAAGAGTGTGGAGGTTGTTTGAAGTGTGGTGTGAGGAGCGACAGTTGCGAGCGTTGCGATCCACAGTAGCGCACATGTTGTCCTTTTTGCAGGATGGATTGGAAAAGGGCTTAGCAGCATCTTCCCTCCGGGTACAGTTGGCGGCGCTTGCCTGTTACCGAGGAAACGTGCAAGAGAAGACGCTGGGAGCGCATCGAGATGTGAAGAGATTTTTGAAGGCAGCTTCTTTGTTGAGACCTCCTTGTAGAAGAGTAGTTCCAGGGTGGGATCTCAATGTAGTTTTGGAGGCGCTGGTAAGGGAGCCTTTTGAGCCGTTGGCGCAGGCGACCTTGAAGGATCTCACGCTGAAGGTGGTGTTTTTGGTGGCTATTACTTCGGCAAGGCGAATCTCGGAGTTGCAGGCCTTGTCGTGTAGAGAGCCGTTCTTGTCCTTTTCTAAAGAAAAAGTGGTGCTTCGGACGGTGCCATCCTTTCTGCCTAAGGTAGTCTCCGCCTTCCATGTGAATCAGGTGGTAGCTTTGCCGGTCTTTCCCCAATTCACGGACAGAGGACCGGAGAGCAATTTGCATAGATTAGACGTCGGAAGAGCCCTAAAGGCATATTTGCAGCGGACAGAGTCGTTGCGCAGGTCTGATAGGATGTTTGTCCTATTTGGGCGCTCGCGTCAGGGAGAGCCAGCGTCGAAGGCTTCTGTTGCTAGATGGAATAAGGAAGCCATTGCATCTGCTTATCTGCTGAAGGGCAAGCCGGTGCCACAGGAGCTGAGAGCGCACTCTACGAGATCCCAGACAGCGTCCTGGGCGGAGTGTGGCTTGGTTCCTGTGGCAGAGATTTGCAGGGCGGCTACTTGGTCGTCGTTGCATTCCTTTGTCAAGCATTATCGGATTGATGTGCAGGCAGAGGGGGATGCGCGGTTTGGATCGGCAGTGCTTCAGGCTGGTCTGGCAGGTCCCTCCCGTTGACTATATTCACTGCTCTGCTACATCTCTATGGTACGGGACTAGACTGGAGCTATGATAAGGAAGGTTAAATTAGACTTACCTGCTAATTGTAGTTCCTGGAGTAGATCCAGTCTAGTCCCGCTTCCCACCCAAAGGACTACTGCCAGGTGATAGCCTGAGCACAGGGGGAGAGATGCGGACAGTTGTGGAAAGGAATTTGCATAGCATTTGGCAGGTTAGGTGCTGTTGGGTCGCCAGTTTCTCTGTCGGGTGTAAAGCCTCTCTAGGGGAGGGGGTTTGGGAGAACGGGCGGCCTCTGCTGTTCCAGCAAGGATTTATTATGGCATATCTTTAGAACGTTAAGGTTCCTTTGTTGGTTTCTTGTTTTTTGCTCTGGTGAGTCGGCTTTGACAATGGCATACTGGTTCAAGGGGGCGGACCCGGGACTACTTATACTAGGGTCACTAAAAGAGTGACATGCTCAGTCTCCTGGCTGCGGGAGAAGGTACACAACTCTATGGTACAGGACTAGACTGGATCTACTCCAGGAACTTCAATTAGCAGGCAAGTCTAATTTAACCTTACCATATATAAGTTTGGGAAAGATGACATATATATAGAGCTGTAAATAATTATAAAAAGCCATCTTATCCCAAATGTACACTTTGCTTTGCCTGAACTTGGCTCCCTTGTAAGCACAAGGGTCAAGGGTAGATTCTGTTACAAGGAGTCTGAAAATTTAACAGCAAAGTATCTCAAATTATGCAGCAATTATAATTATCAAGATAAATATCTAGCATAGTTGCATGCATTTGAATTGATTTGCATAATAAATTTGATTTGTATTTCACCTTACAATAATAAATTTGTTTTCTGGCTTTTCTTGCATATGTGATTAATTAATTTTATTCTTTTGGTGGAAGGAGAGCTTAGTAGTCGGTGCTGGAAAGAGAGGAGGAGGAGGTGAGAAAAAGGCAGATACAGAAGGGATCTTAGGGGAGAGAGAGAAAAAGAGTAGTGAGGTATAAAGGAAGTGATAGAAAGGAGGAAAGAGTGCACAAAGGAAGGCAGAAGCAAAATGAGGCGAGGAAAAATAAGGGAGAATCCTGGACAGAGAAAAGGGAGATACAGGATTCGGCGAAGGAGAGAGAGGATATGTTCTCACACATGTCTTTCAGATGCCTATTACTTCATTCATTCATACCTCAGTCTCACCCCTGAATCCCCTCTAATTCTATCATTCATATCCTCTCCTGTATCCTTGCACCTCTTCCACCCACTAGATTCCTTCATTTACTGTCTCTCTACCACCCTCCAAGTCCTTCATTCTTTGCTAATATTGTTCTCAATCGCCCTCACTCTCCACCCATTTGCTAGCTCACTTACTTATCTCCAGGAATAAGCAGGAATGTAGTCTTCACATATGGGGTATCGTCGGCACCGATAGAGCCCGCGCAGGAACGCTCCCCAGCGTCCAAAATGAAAGCTTTTGGGAGCATCCCACTGTGCCTGCGCTGCTGCCTTCCCACCTTTCTAACTCTCCCTCTTTAGTTCTTCATTTTCTGCAGAGCCAACAGGCAGCAAACCCTGTCACCGCAAAAAAATTTCTTTTTTGTGGTCCTGTCTGCCTTCCCGTTGACGCCTACACCGGTATCATCGGTGTCTTCTTTATTTTCTTCTTCTTTCTTTAAAATTAAAAAAAAAGTTCTTTTTTGAGGGTCCGTCCCCTCTTGGTGCTCAGTTGCCATTTTGTGCACTAGGCCCTATTTTCTTCCAAAATGGAGAACCAACTAGTGGTTTCAAAAAAATTTTCAAAATGTAGCAGTACCATTTCTGCTACCGACACCCATGATTGGTGTCTTATATGTTTGGGTCCTGACCATTTGCCATCAGAGTGTCTCCTTTGTAGAAAGATGACTAACAGAGGCTTGCAGAACAGAACTGCAAAACTCGGCACCCTCTTTGCCGCGGATGCAGTGTCTGTTGCATCAACATCGTCCAGGGCTTCATCTTCCTCCCATGGATCTCAGGTAACCAAACCCAGGTCTTCCAAGACCGGCTGGTCCTCAAAGGGTAGATCTCCTTCTAAACATTGAGATGCGACAAGGGTTGCCCTCGAGGAAAACACACTGGCCAAACAGCCCCGGCAGGAGGTCCTTGCCTCCAAAGCATTAATGGGATTTCAGGATGTTCCCAAGGCTTCCACCTCCGGAGAACTCTTGGTGCCATGTTCTGGGGTCATGGCCTGCTCTGCCGGTACCGACACCCAGATATCGGCAGGCTCCATGGATCAACGTATCCTGGCCATTGAGTGCAGTCTTGCAGCCTTGTTAGCAGCCTCGGTACCGCTAAAGCCGCTACAATTGATTCTGCAGTCAACCGTACCGATATCAGTACCGAATGCCAGTGCGCCTCTCTCTATGCTTCCTCCCATTTATTTATTTATTTATTTAACTTCTCTTCTATACCGCACTATTCATATCAGTGCGGTGTACATTAAACATAAGATTATACCATGCGATAGGGCCGCATAGTGTTTACAGAGAACAGGGATTAAAACTTGGATATAACTGGGGTAACATATCTACAGTTTATTTACAATGAGGCATGTGTTTTAGGCTATAGCCTATTCAGAGCTGGTTCCTGGGTAGTGTCTTATAAACAAATGATGTTTGAGTGCCTTCCTGAATTGGGTCAGGTTAGTAATGGCATCGAGGGTCCGGTATCGAGGCATTCCGATGCCCTTAGATACTTCGAGTCCTCCGATTCTGATGATTCTGTGGACTCTGTCGGTACTGGAGTGGTTCTTCCAGAGGATCCCTTTCCTTCACCACAGTGTCTGATGTCTCCTCCAGAGGACATGTCCTTTCAGGACTTTATACATGATATAGCCCGGGGACTCTCGATTACCGTGACCCCTGAGAAGGAACCGAAAGCTGAAAAATTAGAAATTCTTCAGTATCCTGCAGCAACCAAGGAAGCTGCTACCCTTCCTATACACCGAATTTTGCATGACCTCATGCTTAGGATGTGGGAAACACCTTTAATGGTGTCTCCACATTCTTGGAGACTCAATATATGTACCAAGTCCCGCAATGTCCCGGTTTCCAAAAATCACAATTACCACACAATTCCATGGTGGTGGAATCGGCAATGCGCAGAATCAAAAGTGCTAAGATGCATTCTTCCAATCCTCCAGGCCATGAGGTGAGGATGCTCAGTGCCTTTGAGCGTCGATGTTTTCAGTCCTCTGTGCTATCCGCCAGAATAATACTTTACATGAGTATGTTTCTTCGGGAGGTTGCAAAGGATTTGGAACTCATGGCTCCTCTCCTTCCCGATGACAAGAGGGCTGATTTCCTCACTTTGGTCAAACATGCCCAAAATGTTTCTAAGTTCATGAACCGGGCAACCTTTGATTGTTTTGAATGCATTAGCAGAACCTCTGCTATCTCCATCGGTGCACGTCGGATTGCTTGGTTACAAGCATCTGATTTGGAACAGCGGGTGCAAGACAAGCTGGGGAATATTCCTTGCACAGGAGAAAACCTCTTTGGCAAGGATTGGCAGGACAAAGCTTCTCAGCTTGAGTCCGAGGACAGTACCTTGAATAGACTATCAAGGACCACTGCCATCCCAGCTAAAATAAAGACAGCTAAGAAACCCTTTTTCAACAAGAAAAAGAAATTCTATCCATCTTACACCCAAACTGTCCACTGCCCAGTCCATGCTTCCCAAAAGGGGCAGCAGCAACCCAAACAACAGAGAAAGGCGCAAGTCCCCAGAGCTCAACCAGCTTAGCAGACACAGCCTCCTCAAGATCTTTGACTCCTTCCTATGGAACCTACTCATCTTACCTCTGAAGGGTCCAGAGCCTCTCAACATTCCAGGCAGACTCTGTCATTTTACCAAGAGGTGGCAACAGATAACATCAGAGCAATGGACTCCCTCCATTGTGACGCAGGGGTACAAACTCCACTTTCACAGTATGCTTCCTCCCTCCATTCCAAGAGAGTTCAATTCTCGGCGCCCCCCCCCCTCTCACCACTCTCTTGTGTCAAGAGGTCACCTCAATCCTTGCTCAGGGGAAATAGAAGAGGTACCTGTTTCTCAACAGGGCATGGGTTTTTACTCCCCCTACTTCCTCATACCGAAGACGACAGGGGGGTACAGGCTCATCCTGGACCTCAGGGAATTAAACAAGTATCTGTTCCGAGAGAAATTCAAGATGATCTCTCTCGGAACACTTCTCCCTTACATTCAGAGTCAGGACTGGCTATGTTCTCTAGATCTAAAGGACGCATATACACATTCATGCAGATCACAGAAGGTTTCTTCAATTCCTCTTTCAGGGAAGACATTACTAGTACAGGATTCTACCCTTTGGACTGGCTTCCACCCCATGAGTCTTCACAAAATGCTTGGCAGTAGTAGCAGCATTTCTGAGAACTCTAGGGATATTCGTCTTCCCCTACTTAGACGACTGGCTCATCCGAGCATCGACAGCTCTAGAAGCCAGCTCTTCTCTTTCTTGTACAGTGCAAATCCTGCAATACTTGGGACTGGTCATAAACCTCCCAAAATCCCATCTCGCCCCTTCTCAGCCCCTAGAATTCATAGGGGCCCTTCTAGATACAAGGCAGTCAAGGGCTTTCCTGCCACAACCCCGCTGTGCACGATTACTCCAACTGGCTTCTCATGCAGCTATGAAAACTGTCCTGACTGCTCGAGAAATGCTTCAGTTACTGGGGCATATGGTATCCACTGTTCATGTGGTCCCCTATGCTCGCCTACACATGTGGGCAGCCCAGTGGACCCTATCATCTTAGTGGACACAGGCGTCAGGTTGTCTGAGGGACAAAATCAAAAACTCTGCACGTCTCCTTATCCCTGCAGTGGTAGCAATCACCAGAAAACCTTCTCGTAGGGTCACCTTTTCAGCAGCCACTACACCAAGCTACCTTGATGATGGATGGGTCCAAGTCAGGTTGGGGGGCTGATATGGACAATCTCCACTCAAAGTCTCTGGACTGAACAGGAGGCTTGTCTTCACATAAATCTACTGGAACTCAGAGCCATTTTCTATGCTCTCTGAGTATTTCAGGACCACCTCAGCTACAAGACAGTTCTGGTCCAGATGGACAATCAGTTAGCAATGTTCTATGTGAACAAGCAGGGTGGAACAGGCTCCCAGGCATTGTGCAATGAAGCTCTATGCCTCTGGGCCTTGGCAAGAGGTCTTCAGATATACCTATTGGCGGTTTATCTTCCAGGCACACACAAGCTTCTGGCAGACAAACTCAGTCGAGTTCTGCTGCCACACGAGTGGTCTCTTCATCCAGAGCAGATTGCTCGAATCTTTCAGATCTGGGGAACTCCAGATATAGACCTCTTTGCAAGTCCTCAGAATGCCAAACTTCCCCTATTCTGTTCCAGAAGTCCGACTCAGGACAGTTGGGCAAGGGATGCCTTCCACCTTCACTGGGGTCAGGATTTCCTGTATGCCTACCCACCCATTCCCCCTCATTCCCAAGACTCTGTTCAAGCTTCAGATAGACAAGGGCCATATGATCCTCATAGCCCCACGCTGGCCACGACAGACGTGGTATCCATTGCTTCTACGTCTCTCTCAAGCCAGACCTCTAGAGTTGGGATGTGTTCCAGATCTTCTATCCCAGGAGAACGGGATGCTATTGCACCCGAATCCTCAGTCTTTACACCTGATGGGGTGGCTACTGAGAGCTTAGAGTTCCAGGATATCATCCTCTCTCAACAGGTTAAAGATATCCTTTTGGTCTCAAGGAAACCTTCCACAAGGCAGGCCTTTAAGTGGAGAAGGTTCTCTATCTGGTGTTCAAAAAAGGAACTTAATCCTTTTTCAGTTCCAGTGGAGGCATTACTGGAGTATCTCCTCCACCTATCATCCTCTGGTCTTGATCAATTCAGTAAGGGTCCACCTTAGTGCCATTGCGGCTTTCCACAAGCCCTTTGATGGACAACCTGTCTCCTTTCAACCGCTTGTGGCGCAGTTTATGAGAGGCCTACTCTTAACTAAGCCTCCCATTAGGCCACCATCCGTGGGATTTGAATCTTGTCCTCGGGCAGCTTATGAAACCGCCCTTCAAACCCTTACCAACTATGTCTCTAAAGTTTCTTTCATGAAAGGTAATTTTATTTATTTTTATTATTTATTTATTTTACATTCTCTTATATACCGCGCTATTCTGCATCAGTGCGGTTTACATTGAACAAACTGAAATTACATTGAACAGGGCATTATAACTTGGAGATAACTATTTTACAGGGAACATGGGCTATGGAGGGTAATCTTCCTAATTGCCCTCACTTCTGCAATGCGCATCAGTGAGCTACAAGCCTTAGTGGCTGATCCTCCCTATACAAAGTTCCACCATGATAAGGTAGTCCTTAGGACTCATCCTCACTTTATGCCAAAGTTGGTTTCACCTTTTCATCTAAACCAGTCGGTTTACCTTCCTGTCTTCTTCCCTAGGCCTCACGCCACTAGTGCAGAAAGGAATCTTCATACTCTGGATTGTAAAAGAGCTTTAGCTTTTTACCTTCAGAGGACTAAGCAACATAGAAAGGCTTCACAGCTTTTTGTTGCATTTGATTCCAGTCACTTGGGTTTGCCTGACTGAAGACCGAACACAATTTAGGATAGCTATCCAGAGGGTCGCCATGAGTCGACTCTGACTCGACGGCACTTAACAACAACAACACTTAGGTTTACCAGTTTCCAAGAGAACTCTTTCTAAGTGGATTGTAGACTGCTTAACCTTTATCTCTGAGAGTAAGGGACTTTCTCTTGAAGGTCATGTCACAGCTCAGAATGTGAGAGCAATGGCTGCCTCTATGGCCATCCTTTGCTCAGTGCCGATTGACGACATTTGCAAAGCAGCCACTTGGTCTTCGGTCCACACCTTTGCAGCCCATTACTACTTGGACAAGGATTCCCGTCAGGATGCCTCATTTGGCCAGGCTTTTCTCCAGCATCTCTTTCAGTCTTAGAACAACTCCTACCCACCGTCCCGAGTTTCGATGCCAGAGATCCTTGGGAGGAAACATGACCCACCCAAACCTGGGTTTCGCAGCTTCTGGGGTCATCTCCCTGGCATCTCTAAGCTTGGGAGTCCCCATATGTGAAGACTACATTCCTGCTTGTTCCTAGAGATAGCGTAGTTACTCACCTGTAATAGGTGATCTCCAGGAACAGCAGGAATTGAGTCTTCACAACCCAACCCACCTCCCCTGGGAGTTGTATCTCTATCTCTCTATTTCTCCTTCCTTCTCTCCTTTTGTCTCAGCTACAAACCCAACTGAAGAGGGAGAGTTGGAAAGGCAGGCAGGCACCAGCTCAGGCACAGTGGGATGCTCGCAAAAGCTTTCCTATTGGACGCTGTGGAGCGTTCCTGCGCAGGCTCCATTGGTGCCGACGATACCCCATATGTGAAGACTCAATTCCTGCTGTTCCCAGAGATCACCTGTTACAGGTGAGTAACTACGCTTTATCCCCACACTCTCCCGTTCCCTTACTGTTTCATACCTCTTCTGATCTTTGTGGTATCTTTCAGTCATTCGTCCTGCATCCTCTCCCCTTCTCCACCCTGAATGCTACCTCAGTCACTTTTTCCCTCCCACTGCTATGATCTCTTTACTCAACTTCCTATTTTGGGTTAGGGTTGGGTGAATGATAGCAGCAGCACAATGCCTCAGATCACACCATCTTCCTTTGCTGCCTGGGTGGTTTCATGCTTTGTACTGCACGATTTAAGCCATGATATTCTGGCCTTGGCAGCAGAGCAGCTCAAGTTCTGCATTGCAGAACACCCAAAATGACATGGGAAGATGAGTGATTGCAGAGAAGAGAGGAGAAGTATGCCATCATTATTGCCACCAAAGAAGTGTTTTCACTGCTTGGACCCAAGCCATTGTCTCCCATGTCTGTTGTTTAGGGACTGATCAATTCTGCAACAAAGGATAAATTTTGTGGCCCTTTCATTGCTGAAAAATCACAGGGAACCAAAGCACTTCTTATAAGGGGCATCCACATTTAACATTTTTGTAAATGACAGTGCAGAAGGACTGTCTGGTAAGATTTGCCTCTTTACAGATGCTACCAAAATCTGCAGTAGGGTAAACACCCAGGAAGACAAAGCTTGAAGAATGGTTGAGAATTTGGCAGCTGAGATTTAATGCAAAAAAATGTAGGGTCGTGCATTTGGGCTCCAAAAATCCAAGGGGAGCGGTAGAGTATAGGGGGTGAAGTAATTCTGTCCACGAAAAAAGAGCGAGATATGGGGGTGATTGTTTCTGATGATCTTAAGGCGGCTAAGTAGATAAAAAAGGCAACGGTGCAAGCCAGAAGGATGCTGGGGTGCATAAGGAGAGGAATGGCCAGCAAGAAGAAGGAGGTGATAGTACCTCTGAATAAGTGTCTGGTGAGACTTCATTTGGAGTACTGTATGCAGTTCTGGAGACTACACCTTCAAAAGGATATAAATAGGATGGAGTTGGTGCAGAGGTTGGCTGCCAAAATGGTCAGTGGTCTTCGTCATAAAGCATATAGGGACAGATCTTAAAGATCTCAAGATGTATGCTTTGGAAGAAAGGTGGGAGAGGGAGATAAAGAGATGTTTAAATACTTATGTCGCATAAATGCACAGGAGGAGAGTCTCTTTCAATTGAAAGAAAATGATGCAACGAGAAGGCATAGGATGATGGTGAAAGGGGATAGACTCAAATAATTTTGATGAAATATTTCTTTATGAAAAGGATGGAATAGTCTCCCACTGGAAATGGTAGAGACAAGGACTGTATCTGAATCGAATATAGCATGGGACAAACATATAGGATCTCTAAGGGAAAAAAGGGACTGCAAAACTTAGTAGTTGGTATGAAAGGGAAGACTAGATAGGCTGAATGGGCTTTATCTGCTGCCATTTTTATCTGGTTCTGTTTCTAAGAGACCACTCATTCCTTTCACTAAAAGTATATCAGATCTTTCTACAGTTAATTTTCTGCTATGGCCCTCCTAGGATAATATAAATTCATGCCCCTGCACTATACAATATAGAGCAAACCGTGGCAACATCTAAAGATTGACCATCTTGTTAAGGTACTACAGGCACATATCACATAAAAGAAGCGAGGTATCTCACAGAAGCCCATTAGTCTCAATGATATGCCACCATCTAGCTAAAACTCCTTACCTCTTTTATACAGGATTAGGGTTGTCTTTCAGGAAGAAATAATGACAAATGAGCGTTTATTCACAATGCAAAAAAGTAACAACCAAAGTAAAAATTCAAACCTAGCTATATGCTAACAGTAACAGTTCCCTCATTATTAGGAGCTAGGCTAAACCTATTAGCCCCTGTGGTTAACCAAACCTCTTCCTACTTTTTAAGATGCTGAAAGTTTGGTAAGATGTTCCAAAATTCCTTCTGTAATAACTTCCTTTACTAGCTAATACTTAAATATCCAACTTCTAGATCAAAATATTTTGGATTATTTGTTTGTCAGGCTCATATCCAGATCCTCATCCATGCACATGTTTCATTCTCTGGAATCTTCATACCTCTCTCCCCTTCCTCAAGAATATCCTCCTTCTCTAGGGACTTTTCTTATTTGAAAAGGGAGATGTGGAATGGGGCAGGGATTTGGGGTATGATTTTGGAAAAAGTAGTATTCCCTTCGCAACAGTTTCCTTTAAGCATACTGGGTCTATCAACCAGGCTGTAGTGCAGACTGCTTTGGTACACCTTTATTCATTCTAAGATCCTATTGACAAAGCCTTTGCCTGTTTTACAGAAAAGCAGTATATAAAGTCTTCAATAAACATAATGAAAATGTTCTACTAGGGGCACACTCCCCTTCACAATATATCTTGTTTCTCACACATAGTAGAGGCCTAAGGAATATACTGATGGAATATAGGCAATTCTGACATCCATACTGGAACTGATACATTTGCTGATAGAAGAGTGAGTGATTAACATGTAACTTGGCTTTATGTAGACATGCTGAAGATGAGGGACGATAATCAACATAAATAATAAAAATACAGTTCAATAATACATATTAAGTAGCATTTTTGAAAGGCCGTTCAGGTGCAATCTGGGACATCCAGTGCAAAACATCTGAGAAAACCAAATGATAAGTAGTAGTAGTAGTAGTAGTAGAAAACCTTGGGGATGTTTACATTTTGACTTGATTTTAGAACATGGACATCCCAGAGTAGAGGAGTAGCCTAGTGGTTAGAACAATGGCTTGGTAACGAAGAGACCAGGGTTTGATTCTCACTGGGAAGCCTTGTGACCTTGGTCTCTTTACCCTCCATTGCCTCAGAAGAAAGGTCTGGCAATCTATTTCTGGTCACACCAGGGGGTTTTGGTTCACCAGGATTCAGTATTGACTCAATGGCATGCATTGTTGGACGGCTGCAGAAATGGCTTCATGGACATACTGGTTAGTGTGTTCAGTGACATTGCAGACACTTGGATGTGCAGTGCTGGGTTAGGTCCATTTGGGGTTTGTATTTACTTGAAGATTTTTTTGTCCAGAAAATACTGACAGCGACAATGACAGTGCATTGCTGCCATGAATTGAGTACTTTTTTGCTCCTTATTCATGGTCAGGAGCAGATACAGACATGCATGCCTCAATAATCGGGGCCAGACGTGCTGGTGCTATTCTGGAATCGCACCACAATGTGCATCTTCTCTCAGCCAAGGCCACTCTTCTGGCACTCCCCTCCTCTACTTGGACATCATTATGCTAAGGGACACCCATATACATGATTTCTAAAATAGTTCCATTCACGCCTTTGTGAATTGGACATCTGTGTACCAGTTTCTAGAGGTTTTCATGGAGGAGTAGCCTAGTGGTTAGAGCAACAGCCTACAACCTAGGAGATCCAGGTGTATCAGCTGTATATGTTTGTTTCTTCGTGACCTCGCCAAAATGCTTGGTGGTTTCTCCGCAGGCCTCGGGGGCAAACACCTCCTCAGATTCCAGACCCTCCTGAGGTCGGTCCCAGACTGCTCGAAATACCTTTCCTGTGCCGCATATGACAGGTTCGAGTCCTCCGCCCGCGTGGCAGCAGCTGGCATCAGGGCGCGGCACCAAGCATGGCTCCAGTCTTCAGACCTGGAACAGTGGGTCCAGGAGAAGCTCCTGGATGTCCTCTGCCTCAGCGAGCAGCTGTTTGGCAAGCCCATGGAGGACAAGGCAGCAGAGATCAAAATGGAGTTTGTGGCTCGCACCCGTCTCTCTCGTAAAACCTCTTCTCTTCCACGGAAGAAGCAGCACAGCAAAAAGCCTTTCTTCCAGAGGAAGAGGCTTCTCTCCCGGGGTTACCCACCCCACCCGCCTACCCTTGCGTCAGTGACCAGCGCTCAGGGCAAAGTGTGAGCTCAGGGTCATCGAAAACTTAAAGGCCCCAAGACCCAGCCACCGGCGCCACCCTAGCCGGCTCCGAGGTTTTGATGCTGAATGCATAGCCTCTCACCCCCCGGCGGCACTTCCGCCCGTGGGAGGATTCCTGTCCCTTTTCGCCCCCGAGTGGGCGGCCATTACATTGGACACCTGGCTCCTCCAGGTGATCCGGGACGGTCATTGTTTCGTCAGGATAGACTCCCTCCTCCCTTTTCCCCAGTGGAGCCTACTTGACTTCCCGCGCACCAGGCTTGCTTGCAACAAGAGATTGACAACCTCCTCGGCTAGCAGGCAGTCGAAAGGGTCCCACCGCACCACCGAGGTCGGAGTTTCTACTCCTGGTTCTTCCTCGTCCCGAAGAGGATGGGGGGCCTGCGCCCTATCCTCGATCTCAGGAACCTAAATAAGTTTCTGGTGCGGGAGAAGTTCAAAACGCTATTGTTTGGCATCCTGATGCCCTTCCTACAGCAGGGCGATAGGCTATACTCCTTGGATCTCAGAGACACTTATGCCCATATCCTGGTCCACCCCAAGCACAGGCAAAAAATGCTTTTCAGGGTGCAAGGGGAGCATTATCACTACAGGGTGCTCCCCTTTGGGCTTGTGTCTGCCCCGTGAGTCTTCACAAAGTGCCTGTTAGCGGCCGCAGCTCACCTCTTGCTGCAGGGCATACCCGTTTACCCGTACTTAGACGACTGGCTCATCACAGGCACATCGGTGGAGGAGGCTCGCCTTTCGGCGTCACGCACAGCCCTCCTCCTCGAATGCCTCAGCTTCCTGATCAACTACTCCAAGTCCCATTTCGATCCTGTGCAGACCCTGGAGTTCATCGGTGCCTTTCTTGACACAGATCGGGTGACCGCCTTTCTCTCTCGTGCCCGCATGGATCAGCTCCGCACCCTGGTAGCCAAGGTCCAAGGCTGGACAAAGGTCTCGGCGTGGGCCATGCTGCGCCTCCTGGGGCACATGGCCTCAACCGTCCACGTCATCCCCCACGCCCGCATGCACATGCGGGCGGCACAATGGTGCCTCAGGGTGCAATGGGCCCAAGCCTCAGGATGCCTCCAGGACTCCATCCGGGTTTCCCGCAGCCTAGTCAGTTCCCTGCCTTGGTGGAAAAATCCCCAAAGCCTCCTTCGGGGCATGCCATTCCAGACTTGGCAGGAGCAGTGATTGCCTGAGGAGTCCCTGCATCAGATCAACCTGCTCAAGCTCTGAGTGGTCAGCTTGGCCCTAAAGGCCTTCAAGTACCACCTGAAGGGCAAGTCAGTGCTTCTGCAGACCAACAACAAAGTTTCAATGTTCTACATAAACAAGGAAGGGGGCCCGGGCTCCCGCCTTCTTTGTCGGGAGGCAGTCCTCCTCTGCTCTTTCGCACTATGCTGGGCCATGACCTTAAGGGCTGTCTCCCTCCCGTACCATGACAACTTCCAGCAGCCTCCTTCACCCCACAAGTGACGCCTGAGTCTAGAGGTGGCTCTCCACCTATTCCACCACTGGGGGACTCCATCCATAGACCTGTTTGCCAGTCCAGTGAACATGTAGCTTCCCCACTTTTGTGGGCCAATGTCGCACACCAGCAGGGTGGCCCTGGATGCGTTCCTCCTTGACTGGACCTCTGGGCTTCTGTATGTGTTCCCTCCCACTCCTCTCATTGTGAGGACCCTCCACAAGATTCAACGGGACCAAGGGTGATCCTCGTGGCCCCGGCAGCCCTGGTTCCTGCTTCTGCTCTGGCTCTCGGCAGAGCTTCCTGTTTCCCTGGGCAGTGCCCCGGGCCAGCTGACGCAGGAGGAGGGACGGGTGCTCCACCCAAACTTGGCCTCACTATCCCTGACGGCCTGGCAGCTGAACGGGTTTCCTTAGCCTCACTGCATCTCCTGGAGGAGATTGAAGAAGTCCTCCTTGCATCAAGGAAGGACTTGATGAGGCGGGCCTATGCACTGAAGAGGCAGGGCTTCTCAACCTGGTGCTCCAAGCTCCAGATCGACCCATTCTCCTGTGACACCCAGTGGGTTCTCCAGTATCTCCTCCACCACTCTTGGGTGGGGCTGAAATCCAACTCGGTCAGGGTTCACCTTAGTGCCATTTCGGCCAACCATTTCCCCGTCAGGGGTAAACCCCTCTCTGGCCAGCCTCTGGTTTCCCACTTCATGCGGGGGCCTCTTGCTTTCCAAACTCCCCGTCCTGCCCATGCTGGCAGAGTGGGACCTGAACATCATGCTCATGCAACTGACGCCTCTGCTTTTAGAGCTGATGGCGACGTGCTCGCTCTGGCATCTCTCCTGGAAGGTGGTCTTCTTGGTGGCACTGACCTCGGCGTGGCAAGTCAGCAGACTTCAAGCCATCATGGCAAAGGTTCTACAGGAATAGGGTGGTCCTTTGCTGCTACCCCAAGTTCCTTCTGAAAGTGGTCTTGGATTTCCATCTTATAGTCTTGCTGACTTTCTGTCTGAGACCTCATGCCGTCCAGGAATTGGTGGTCCTGCATTCTCTCGACAGCAAGAGGGCTCTCACCTTCTATCTGCAGCACACCCAGGATCATTGCAAGTCCGACCGGCTCTTCGTCGCCTATGATCCCAACCCCCTGGGGCTGGCAGTTACCAAGCACACCCTCTCCATCTGGGTGGTGGACTGCATCGCCTTTGCCCAAGCAAAGGCTGGGGCCCTGCTGGATTGATGGGTCACTGCGCATGGCGTCTGTGCCAAGGCGGTGTCAGTGGCCTCACTGAGCTCAGTGCCTCTGGCAGACATCTGCCGTGCTGCGACCTGGTCTTTAGCGAACAATTTCGCCTCACACAACTGCCTGGAGAGGGAGTCCCGCTGGGACCATGCCTTCAGCTAGGCTGTACTCCGTAATTTGTTCAGGGTATAAACAACTCCTGCTCCCCGACCCTTCTTCTGTGGCTACCGAGAGCTTAGCCCCGGGGACTCGAGGACTTGGGCTCCTTCGGGCATCGGCTTCTGCTCATGGCCTTGCGGAAATGTTTTCGGTTACTGGTCCAGTAGCCTTTAGTTAGGGAGTCCCATAAGTGAGGACTGACTTCCTGCTTGTTCCTGGAGAAAACGTAGTTACTCACCTGTAACAGGTGTTTTCCAGGGACAGCAGGAATCAGTCCTCACTATCCTCTCACCTCACCTAAAGAGTTGCTATCTTTTTATCCTTCCCTTGCCATCTGCTTAATAGGGCTCTAGCTGTGGGACCTGCCTGAGCAAGATGGCACCTTTGGGTGGGAAGAGGACCATGCATGCGTGGCAGCAATCCCAAAGGCTTTCTTTGAAAGCTGGGGAATTATTCCACGTGGGCTCCATCGGTGCCGACGTCAGCCATTAGTGAGGACTGATTCCTGCTGTCCCTGGAGAACACCTGTTACAGGTGAGTAACTACGCTTTTGGGTCATTGTCCTGCTGTGGAGGACCCATGACCTTTGACCCAGACCTAACTTTCTGATACTAGGTAGTACATCTCCCTCCAAAATACCTTGGTAGTCCTCTGACTTCATGATTCCTTTAAATATATTCCAGGCCTCCAGTTCCTGAGGCAGCAAAACAGCCTCACAACATTATAGAGCCTGCACCATAATTATCTGTAGGAAGGGTGTTTTTTTCCTTATTAACTTCATTTCTTTATCTGTAAATGATTTGGTCTGCATTGCCAAAAAGCTCAAGTTTGGTTTCATCCAGCTTGACCCGGAGAAAGTAGAGTCCTACCGGGCGATCTCCAGCATCCCGCTGCTAGCTAAAATACTAGAGAAAGCTGCTCTGAGGCAAATCCAACATCATATAGACACCTCATCCCCTCTAGACCCCTGCCAACATGGGTTTAGAGAAGCTCACGGTGTCGAAACACTCCTGACCTCACTAATTAACACTCTCATCTGTGGTTTAGACAACATCAAAGCGGGCTTTGTGCTGATCTTCCTGGACATCGCCGCAGCATTTGACTCCGTCGATCATGATCAACTACTAGTTCGTCTCCATGAGAAGGGGATCCAGGGTCTAGCCTGGGATTGGTGTAAATCTTATCTTGAAGACCGATGGCAGCAAGTTAGTATTGGCTCTAGTACATCAGAACCATTCCAACAAAAGCAGGGAGTACCCCAGGGTTCCTCCCTCTCCACACTGCTCTTCAACATATACATGCAGCCAATCTGCAAAATCACCCGCACCTTCGGAATATCTTGCCTTATCTACGCAGACAACGTGCTGATATATTCACCTTTCAACGTCACACTTCCAGATTACACGACACTAGTTGATTGCTTCAACGCAGTAACAGACTGGCTCCTCAACCAGAACCTAAGGATAAATTTCAAAAAAACTGAAGTCTTAACCATTACAAGAAACAAAAACTTCTCTCCTCCTACATCCCTTATAGTGAGAGATACGGAACTACCAATCAAGTCAGCCATACGCTACTTGGGTGTGACACTAGATCAGCAGCTAAACTTCAAAGAGCACATAAGCCGCACAGTAAAGTCTGTCTATTACAAGATCAAGACCCTTCGCCACCTGAGACCCATGCTAGATCCTGACAGCTTCCGCACAATATTCCAAACACTTGTCACACCCCACTTTGATTACGCAAACGATTATACTTCAAGGCCTCCCCAAAAACATACTTAATCCTCTTCCAATGGCGATGAATGCTGCTGCCCGTGTATTGTGTGGGACATCAAGAAGAGATCACATATTCCCTGTCCTAAGAGATCTTCACTGGCTCCCGATAAGCTGTAGGATCTCCTTCAAGGCCCTCTTAATCACTTTTAAGGCCATAAACAACATAGCGCCCCCCTCAATCTCCGTGCTCCTCTCCCAACCCCCCAACAACAGATCCAAGAGATTGCATTCCGCCAACATACTTATTATTCCAAAAGCTTCCACAAAATGGGCACAATCAACCAACAAACGTGCATTTGTGTCCTACGCACCCAGATCATGGAACAACCTCCCGCATGACATCAGAGCAATCAAGGACATCATTCAATCTAGAAAGACCCTCAAGCACCATTTGTTCATTACTCACTTTCCACAATACAATAATTCCTTCACGCCTCATACCCTCACACATACCATCCCACAACCTGATAGCTTATCAGCTAACACAACTTTGATAAGAGGAAGCGGTCTGTAAATGGAATACGGTCCACTCTGTATCACACTCCCCTGTTCTACCCTTGTAACATTACTTTATTGACACAGCAACATGTAAATTGTACATAGTTTCCCCTGTTCTTTCCAAGTTGTTTTCCCTGTTCGATGTAAACTCGGGAGTGCCCTGCGGTCCTCGAGTCGTTCTGTTAACTGTAAACCGCACTGATGATAAAGAGCGCGGTATAAAAGAAATGTTAAATAAATAAATAAATAAATAAAATCTGTCCACAAAACATTTTCCCAGAAGGATTGTGGTTTCGGGCAAAGATCAGGCATGCCTTTTTATGTCTGTCTTTGGGCAGTGGGGTACTCCTTGGCCTTAGCCCATGAAGTCCTTCTTTGTTTAGTGTGCAATGTTAGGTGTAGATTGAAATCACCACTCCAGATTGCTCCAGTTCAACCTTAAGCTCTTTGGATGTTGTACGTGGTGTTTTTCCAACAGTTTGCACTAACCTTCAAAGATGTTTTGGATTAATTTTCCTCCTTCCACCACGTTCTGGAAGGTTCTTGACAGTTTAATGAGCAGAAAGCTTCTTAACATTATGAGCTGTAGACACAGGAAATCCCAAGGTCTTTGGAGATGGCCTTGTATCCCTTTAAAGTTTGATGATGGCTTTTCTGATGGTCTCAGGAAGCTCTCTTGTCTTCACCATTGTGAAAATGGAACTGGGAGTGAATGTGGCCATTTTAAATATTAGAGTCATCATTCACTGGTTGATTTAAATCATGTGAGTACTGATAACACAGGTACACTAAAAAAATTTTTTTTTAAACTGCCTCTAATGTTTCGATTAATTTTTACGTTTTTTGGTGCGCTGAATCCAAATCTGGTAACCAATTTGCTCCATCACGTACAGATTTTTTGCTACATTGGGTTAGCAGTTTGAGGTGAACGTTTCAGATTGAGTGCGATCGAGATAAAAGTTTCTTGGATGAATTCTTTATACTAATTGTTTAGTAGTTATTCAAATAAGAATAAAGAAAATTGTAACAAGGCAGCACATAAGAATAGAGTAATGTCAACAAAACACACTGTGATGGTAGCAAAATTGTCTGCACTTAAAACAGCCACATACATGTGCACAAACATTGAGCATATAAGAGCGAGGTTAGACACAAAGCAAAGCAAAGAAATGTGCAAAAAATGTACAGGTATGTATGTAAGAATAGAAAACGCAAACCGCACCATTGCAATACATGAAGACAAACACCCGATGGTGTGAAAATAAAATTCTAATAAATGAGATCCGACACTGTGGTAATAACTAGCAAATTTTTATTTCAAAGTTTAGTAAAAACACGATATTTGTCAACACAGTTTAGATTTTAAAGTCATTCTTGGGTCAATCAATCTCCTGGTGGGCCCGTTTCTTCCCCCGAATGCTTCTCTTGGTGCGCTGCTTGGTGTATTTTTCATCTGGGGTTTCCCGCAGCAGCAATCAGCAGAAATCAGCCATCATAGTGGTGTTCCATCTTCCTTGGTACCTTCTCTCTGCGTCCTTGATGTCCTGGTGAAACCTTTCACCTTGTTCCTCACTGTACGCCCCCAAGTTTTCGGGAAAGTAGTTCACATGGGAGTGCAAGAAATGGACTTTCAGGCTCATGTTACAGCCTTGTTCTTTGAAGGCATTGAGCATCCTGGCAACAATATCCTTATAGTTCTCATCCCGCCTGTTCCCCAAGAAATTGAGAACAACATCCTTGAAGGAATCCCAGGCTTCTTTTTCCTTCTCAGACATCGTTTCAGACATGTATTAATGCCTGTAGCATGGGAAATAAGATCTCTGAAGTTGAAGCTTTGGTGGGAGTGGCTGACTTGGATTTAGTGGCAGTTACAGAAACATGGTTCACAGAAAACCATGACTGGGATGTAACTATACCTGGCTATACTTTATTCAGAAAGGACAGGGTAGGAAGAAGGGGAGGAGGAGTGGCACTATATGTAAAAACTACTATTAAAGCTTTGGAATTACAGAGCTTAAAAGGGAGAGAGGAGGCATTGTGGGTTAAACTAGAAAGAGGGAAAGAGAAATCTATTTACATTGGTGTGCTATACAGACCTCCCTCACAGAGGAAGAGGTGGACAGAGAGTTAATTGAAGACATACGCAGCATTGCTAGGAAAGGGGAAGTGCTGCTGCTAGGAGATTTCAATATGCCAGATGTTGATTGGCACATTCCTGCTGCAGTATCATCTAGGAGTAAGGAGATCCTGGATTCTCTACAGGGAGAACTATTCAGGCAATTGGTAACAGACCCCACACGTGAAGGGGCCATACTGGACTTGGTGCTTACCAATGGTGAAAGTGTTTCTGATGTTGTAGTGGGAGATCATTTTGCATCCAGTGATCACCAGATGGTGTGGTTCAGTATTAGGACTAGGGCTGTTAAAATCCATTCCAAGGTGAAGATCTTAGACTTTAGGAAGACTAACTTTGCAAAGATGGGCCAATACCTCAGGGAGTTGTTAGTGGGATGGGAACAATTGGGGGATGTAGAAAAACAGTGGGCAAAACTGAAAGGGGGTATTTTAAAGGCAACCAACCTTTTTGTTAAAAAGGTAAATAAAGGCAAAAGGAACAGGAGACCGCTATGGTTTTCGAAGGAAGTAGCTGAAAAAGTGAAGAAAAAGAGGGAGGCCTTCATGAAATACAAGAGATAACAAAGAGAGGAAGACAGGCATCTGTAATTGGAAAAACTTAGAGAAGCTAGCAAAGTAGTCAAGAAGGCAAAGATTCAAAAGGAGGAGGAAATAGCCAATGCAATAAAATGGGGGGATAAGACATTTTTCAGATATATTAGTGAGAAGAGGAAGGGCAAAAGTGATATTGTCAGACTCAAGGGTGCAGGGGGGGAATATGTAGAAGCTGATAAGGATAAAGCGGAATTGCTTAACAAATATTTTTGTTCTGTGTTCACAGATGAAGAACCAGGAGCAGGACCTCAGAAAACACCCACAAATAAGAACAGCAGCGAGGGACATCTTGAACAATTTTCAGAAGACTGTGTTCGTGAGAAACTAGCTCAACTTAAAGTAGACAAAGCGATGGGACCGGATGGGATACACCCTAGAATACTGAGGGAACTTGGGGACGTTCTAGCATCTCCACTGACTGACCTTTTCAATGCCTCGTTGGAGTCGGGAGTGGTGCCAAAGGACTGGAGAGAGGCTCATGTGGTGCCTTTACACAAAAGTGGTAGTAAGGATGTGGTTGAAAACTACAGGCCGGTTAGTTTAACTTCAGTGGTAAGTAAATTAATGGAAACGCTGTTGAAAGAGAAAATAGTGAGGTTTCTGGAGTCCAGCGGATTACAGGATCCGAGGCAGCATGGATTCACCAGAGGCAGGTCTTGTCAGACAAATCTGATTCATTTCTTTGACTGGGTGACTAGGGAGTTGGACCACGGGAGAGCTCTAGATGTGGAGTATTTAGATTTCAGTAAAGCCTTTGACACTGTTCCTCACAGGCGACTTATAAACAAACTGAGCACCCTAGGGATGGACCCTAAAGTTACTGCTTGGGTTAGAAATTGGTTGGGTGGGAGGCGACAAAGAGTACAAGTAAATGGAGCTCACTCTGAGGAGAAGGATGTTACCAGTAGTGTGCCCCAGGGATCTGTCCTTGGTCCGATTCTTTTTAACATCTTTGTTAGTGATATAGCGGAAGGGCTGTCGGGTAAGGTTTGCCTCTTTGCGGATGATACCAAAATCTGCAATAGAGTAGACACCCAAGGAAGGTGTAGATAACATGAGGAGGGATCTAGCTAAGCTTGAAGAATGGTCTAGAATTTGGCAACTGGGATTTAATGTTAAAAAATGTAAGGTCATGCATTTGGGCTGCAGCAATCCAAGGGAGCAATACAGTATAGGAGGTAAAGTACTTTTGTCCACTAAAGAAGAGCGGGACCTAGGCGTAGTTGTGTCCGATGATCTTAAAGTAGCTAAACAGGTAGAAAAGGCGACAGCAAAAGCTAGAAGGATGCTCGGGTGCATATGGAGAGGAATGGCTAGCAGAAAAAAGGAGGTGATAATGCCTCTGTATAAGTCTTTGGTGCGACCTCATTTGGAGTATGGTGTGCAATTCTGGAGACCGCACCTTCAAAAGGATGTGAACAGGATGGAGTCGGTGCAGAGGGTTGCTACTAAGATGATTAGTGGTCTTCATTATAAAGCATATGAGGACAGACTTAAGGATCTTAATATGTACACCTTAGAGGAAAGGCGGGATAGAGGTGATATGATTGAGATGTTTAAATACCTCCGTGGCATAAATGTTCAGGGAGAGAGCCTCTTTCAATTGAAAGCAAGTTCTGCGACGAGGGGACATGGGATGAGGGTGAAGGGAGATAGATTCAGGAGTGATATGCGGAAATATTTCTTTACGGAAAGAGTAGTAGATCCGTGGAATAGTCTCCCAGTGGAGGTGGTAGAGATGAGGACAGTAACTGAATTCAAAAAAGCATGGGACCAACACAGAGGATCTCTAAAGGTAAAAAGTGGACTGTTGTAGTTGTTGTTATGGAAGGACAGACTAGATGGGCCTTGTGGTCTTTTTCTGTCATCATGTTTCTATGTTTCTATGTTTCAGCGAATGCTCCATCTGAAATGAGTTTCCTTATATCAGGGCCAACAAACACTCCTTCCTTTAGCTTTGCTTCAGAAAGTCGGGGGAACTTTGAGCAAAGGTACCGAAAGCACTCACCATATTTTGGAAGGGACTTGATGAATTGCTTAATGAGACCCAACTTAATGTGGAGAGGTGGTAATAGAATTTTATCACGAGGTACCAAGCTCTCATGAAGAACATTTTTCTCACCGGGTCTCAAATACTCCCGAATTGGCCAGTCTTTTTTCCCCCAGTGTAGGTCGCGGGCCCGGCTATCCCACAAGCAAAGGAAGCAGGGATATTTGGTGAAACCGGATTGCTGCCCTAATAGCATGGATAGAATCTTAAAGTCTCCACAAATCATCCACTTATGCTCATCATAACGAATCTTCTGAAGAATCAGGGCCAAATTCTCGTATTTTTCTTGGAGAAGAACAGAGTGAGCAATAGGAACTGAAGCGAATGTGTTGCCATTATGAAGAAGAACACCTTTTATGCTGTCTTTTGACGAATCAATGAACAGCCGCCATTCAGCAGGATCATACTTGAGTTTAAACTTTTCCATCACTCCGTATATATCGTTGCAAAATACCAAATCTTCCTCTTTGCTGAAATACTTCAAAAATTGTGTCTCGCGGTTGCGGTACCAATAAAAAGTTGTTCCTGGTGACAATAGATTTTTCTGTTTAAGCCGAGAACCTAGCAGTTGGGCAGCATCTTTTGGGAGTCCTAAATCCCGGACTAAATCATTCAATTCAGCTTGAGAGAAAAGTTCAGGTTTCGGATCTGGTTCAGTTTCAAACTCGGAAGTACTGGACTCATCGGGAAAAGCCATCTGATGAGCAGGGCCGGCCCGTCCATTGAGCGAGAATGTTTTTTGCACAGGGCCCCGCATTTCAGGGGGCCCCGCGCAAAAAACATTCTTAACCTTAAAGTAAAATTAAAAGAAAAAAAAAGCTGTCTTCTCCGGCTGCCGGGGCCGCCGCGGGAGAATCGAGTGTGCCGCGGGGCCCCCCCTGCCTTGCCTTGCCTAGCCTAGCAGAGCCTCCCCTCCCCTCCCCTGTATCACCTCTCTCTCGTTGTAGGTTCTGTCACACGCGCCGGCTTTCAGAGCGCGAGAGAGTTTCTCCCTCGCGGCTCTGTTAAGCCCACGGGGGCTGATGGGAAGTTCCCATCAGCCCCCGCGGGCTTAACAGAGCCGCGAAAGGGAAACTAATCCTTTCGCGCTCTGAAAGCCGGCGCGTGTGGCTGAACCTACAACGAGAGAGAGAGGTGATACAGGGGAGGGGAGGGCAGGCTCTGCTAGGCAAGGCAGGGGGGCCCCGCGGCACACTTGATTCTGCCGCGGCGGCCCCGGCAGCCGGAGAAGACAGTGTTTTTGTTTTTAAATTTTCCCTGGGCTGGGGGGTTAGAAGTGGTGATGGGCTGGGGGGGTTAGAAGTGGTGATGGGCTATGGGGGGGCTGGGGGGGGGGTTAGAAGTGGTGATGGGCTATGGGGGGGCTGGGGGGGGTTAGAAGTGGTGATGGGCTATGGGGGGGCTATAGGGGGGGCTGGGGGGGTTAGTAGTGGTGATGGGCTATGGGGGGGTTAGAAGTGGTGATGGGCTATGGGGTGGTTAGGAGTGGTGATGTGCTATGGGGGGATGGGGGGGTTAGGAGTGGTGATGGGCTATGGGGGGGGTTAGGAGTGGTGATGGGCTATGTGGGGCTGGGGGGTTAGGAGTGGTGATGGGCTATGGGGGGGTTAGAAGTGGTGATGGGCTATGGGGGAGCTGGGGGGGTTAGAAGTGGTGATGGGCTATGGGGGGCTGGGGCTGGGGCTGGGGGGGGTTTAGAAGTGGTGATGGGCTATGGGGGGGATAGAAGTGGAGATGGTCTATGGGGGGGCTGGGGGGGTTAGGAGTGTTGATGGGCTATGGGGGGTTAGGAGTGGTGATGGGCTATGTGGGGCTGGGGGGGTTAGAAGTGGTGATGGGCTATGGGGGGGTTAGAAGTGGTGATGGGCTATGGGGGGGCTGGGGGTGTTAGGAGTGGTTATGGGCTATGGGGGGGTTAGAAGTGGTGATGGGCTATGGGGGGGCTGGGGGGGTAAGAAGTGTTGATGGGCTATGTGGGGGATAGGAGTGGTGATGGGCTATGGGGGGGCTTAAACTGAAAATTGGGTGATGGGGATTAGGACTGGAAATGGGCTGGTGGGATTAGGACGGGGAGTGGGCTTTGGGGGGCTAGGAGTAATGGGTTGGGGGGTTGCTAGGACTGGAAATGGGCTGGGGGGGATTAAGACTGGAGGTGGGCTGATGGGGTTAGGACTGGTAATGGGCTGTGGGCTGTTGAGGGGGGTTAGGACTGGTAATGGGCTATGGGGGGGCTAGGACTGGAAATAGGCTGATGGGGGGTTAACACTGGAGGTGGGCTGATGGGGTTAGTACTGGTAATGGGCTGTGGGCTGATGGGGGGTTAGGACTGGAAATGGGCTATGGGGGGGGATAGGACTGATAATGGGCTATGGGGGGTGGGCTAGGACAGGAAATGGGCTGATGGGGAGGGGTGAGGACTTGAGGTGGACTGATGGGGTTAGGACTGGTAATGGGCTGTGGGCTGTTGGGGGGGTTAGAATTGATAATGGGCTATGGGGGGGTTAAGACTGGTAATGGGCTGTTGGCTGATGGGGGCTGTCTGGTAATGGGCTATGGGGGGTTAGGACTGATAATGGGCTATGGGGGGGCTAGGACAGGAAATGGGCTGATGGGGAGGGGTTAGGACTTGAGGTGGGCTGATGGGGTTAGGACTGATAATGGGCTGTGGGCTGATGGGGGGGTTAGGACTGGCAGTGGGCTATGGGGGGCTGACTGGAAATGGGTTGATGAGGTTAGGACTGGAAGTGGGTTGATGGGGGGGCTAGGACTGGTATTGGGTTGGGGGGTTGCTAGGACTGGAAATGGGCTGATGTGGGGCTAGGACTGAAAATGGGCTGATGCAGGGACTAGAAGGGAATGGATGCTGGGTGAGGCTGGAACTAGAAGGGAGCTGATGTTGGGGGAGGATTAGAATGGGATGGGGCTGGGAGAGTAAAATGGAGAGGGGAAAAATATTTTGTGTGGGAGGGATAAAAAATCTACAATTGGCCGGGTATTGGGAGAGTAAGTGGGGATTGAGGATGGAGAGGTAAAATTTGAGTGGATGAAATAGGAATGAGGAAAGAGCAAAAGGAGAAAGATTAGTATGTTAAAGCAGATGTAGAGAGAGAGAATGGAAAAAAAAACTAGAAGAGAGAAGAAAGGACAAATGGACAGCAGATGATGGAGAGTTAGCAGAAAACATGAAGAAACCAGAAGAAAGTGGCTGGAGCAATTGCAACTGAAAAAAAAATGCACAAAAGGTAGAAAGATATCATTTTATTTTGAATTTATTAACTGGAATATGAAAGCTCTGGGAAATGTGCAACATTAACGTCTGCGCTTTGTTTGGTACAAGAGGAAATTAATTTATAGTTTTATTTCTACAGTGTTGTTGTACATTCCAAGTTTGGCTTTTGGGGTTCCCAGTTTAATTATTGCCTTCCTGTTTCTAAATTGTGCTTCCTTGTTTGGTGATGGTCTATGTTCTGCATGTGTAACTGAGCTGAGGTATTCTGTTTATGTAATTCCTATTTGACATTGCCACTTGTTCTCTTTCCCCATTAGGTCATGTATTGTTGTTCTCTGAAATGTATTGGTTTAATATTTGCAGTGTTGCCTTTTGATAGGTAGGGTATGGTGCTTTGTGAGTCCTGGTAGTGCTGTTAGGATACGGCGGGTTTGCTATGGGTTCTAAATGGGCAGTGTTTGTAGTAGTTCCTAATGTGCCTGGCGGTTGGCACTGGATTATAGTAATGTAGAAATCTTTTAGTCTGTCTTTATCCATACACTCATTAAGAGACATGTTTACTAAAAGATAGTGTATGTTAGCATTATGCAAATATTTATGCAAATAAGGCCACTTATGCAAATGAGGCCCCGCACCGAGTCTCCGCACATGGCACCGCACCCCCCCTTGGGCCGCCCCTGCTGATGAGTCTCATCATGATCAGAACCGTCCACACAAATATGATCCAAAGATTTTGGTGGTTCAGGCACAGGTACTTCGTTGCTATGAGGCATAGGCCTAATTGCTGAGGGAAGGTTGGGGTAACTTATTACGTTCTTATTTTTTAAGTTGTATCCCTTCACAATGCAAGAGCAAAAATAGCAGTCACTGCTGTGGTCTCTTTGTTCACGCCACATCATAGGTATTCCGAAACGAAATGCTTGTTTTTTACCTTTCATCCATAAGCGTAGATCTTCCTCACATGTCTTGCACACTTTGTGAGGAGCCCACGGTTTGTCTTGATCGCCTAACTTCAAACCGAAATAGGCGAAATATACTTTTTTAATAAATGCAGAAATGTTCCTCTGCCGCTTTTTCACGGTATATTCCCCACAAATAAAACAAAAACTGTCCGGAGAGTTGACGCAACCTCTGGCTCTGTGAGCCATCACAAATACACAGCACTGCAAACTACAACTGTAGTGAACCACTTCGGAATAAAGCTGGATTACGACTGAGCAAACAAAAGGTAATAATGAACTTGCAAGAAACTGAAATTTGACAGGAACGTTCATGTCGCAACCACCGTGTTTGAGCGAGCGAACGAGGCGAGGCGAACAGGAAAGAACATGCGCCAGCGCGAGTACTGGATTTAGCCCCCGCCTCCCAATTGTCCTGTTAATGTATAAAATGAATACAAAACACTCTAAAATATCATGAGGGAGTGTTTCTAGTTAGTTAACCATTACAACCTCTATTTTGGGCCAAGAAAATAAACTGCAGTCGGCTAAAAAGAAATTATGTGAACATTCCTTATATGGGTAAGAAATCTAATTTTGCAAGAAAACGTGACGTGATGGAACATTTTGGCTATTTTTCCTGGATTCAGCACCCCAAAATCTATAGGAATCAGTTGCAAAACTGGAGGCAGTTTTTTGGTAGTGTACCTGTGTAATTGATCACAGGTGCATCTATGAAGTGCTATCAAAACGTTCCCAAACTCGTGCCACTGCACGGCAACAGAACACAGTATAGCAGTTTGCTGCTGTGTGGCACTGCCCAGCAGCCTTATGAGTCAGTGTGCTAAGTGGCACGTTGCTGTGTGGATGTGTGACTACACTGCGTTTCTTTTTTTACCACGTGTTTCATGACTTTCCCACCGCCAAAAATGAATGAGAAAGTCGCGCCACATGTGTGCCAAGAGCTCAAGGACACTGTGAATGCCGACAATGACTTTTTGAAATGTGTCATTACTGTGGATGAAAGCTGGGTTTATGGGTATGACCCAGAAGTGAAATAGTTCTCGCAATGGAAAAATCCATTGTCATCATGCCCCGAGAAACACGACAAGTGAAGAGCAATGTGAAGTCGATGATGATTGTTTGTTTTTGTCGACCACGAAAAGGAATTCTTCTGCAGAAATTTGTTCCTCAAGGACAAACAGTCAGTGCAGACTACTACATTGGTGTGCTTAAGTGTCTGCAGGACCGTGTGAGTCTAAAGAAACGGCAAGACTGCTGTGACCACTGCATCAGCTCCCAACAGGACTACTTAGAAGAGGATGGTGGCCACTAAAATCTCAGGTTAGTGTAGCATTTTTTATGGGGTCACTTTGGGAACGTTTTGATAGCACCTCGTAATTTTATTGCAGTGGAAATGTGGTTCTTCTGTTCAAACTTATTTGAATTATTCATAGGGGTGCCAATAATCATGTTCTGGCAATGTCTCAATTTTTGTACCGTCTTGTTTTATTTGATTACTTTGTGTGTCAACTGTGTGCATATATAGTCTGAGGCCATTTCACTGGCCACATTTTTTTTTATTTTTTTTAGCAAATATTGGACATTAAGGGGCTGAACTGCAAGACCACAGCTGTAAGCAGACGTAGTAAAGTAAACTCTTAAGCTGCTTGGTTTCTTTTTAATTTCTTTTTAAAATTATTTATTTTATTTTATTATTTTTTCATTTTATCCCAGCCTCCCTCTTTAAAATGAAATGCTAGGGCAGTAGATTCTTAATGTCCTCTCTCCAGGGTTTATGATCACTGTTACCAAATGGTCAACATAGTTCTCTCAGCTCTCTTTGGCATAATGCAAGTACTGTGGCAAACGTTAACAGTGCATTTGAGATACTGAGCTCATACTCCACATACTCTGGCTTAAGAGTGAGGTTGATGGCTGTCATGGTATGCGCAAAACTAAGCTGTTTTTCAGAAATTGCCTTGCGAGAGATCCTGTGTTCCACTAAGGACTAGGTCTAAAATAGCACCTCCTTGTCAGTTCTTGAACCAGCAGCTCCACAATGCACTCATTGCAGCACTCATTGGATAAACTACCCAGTCATTAATTGCCTCTCTAGCATGACCTGATGTGACATCCACTTCTGTTGATATAAGAAATGCATTACTGGATCAGACCTAGGTCCATCAAGCTAGGTCCATCTTGTTTCTAACAGTGGCCAATCCAAGCCACAAGTATCTGACAGGTTCCACAATGCTTGTCCCAGGGAAAGCAGTGGATTTCCCTGGTCCTCTTTAATAATGGTTTATGGGCCTTTCCTCTAGGAACTTGTCCAAACCTTTTTTTAAACCCAGCAACACTAACAGCTTTAACTACATCCTCTGGTAGATTTTCTCTTATTAGTCTTAAATGGGTTGCATTCTAGCTTCATTGTGTGTCCTTTAGTCTTTCTACTTTTTGGTGGTATAAACAACTGATCTACGTTTGCCTGTTCCACTCCATTCATTAATTTATAGACCTCAATCATATTCCCCCTCAGCCATCTCTTTTCCAAGTTGAAGAGCCCCAACCTTTTAAGCCCCTCTTCATAGGGGTATCCTTCCGTTCCCTTTACCATTTTTGTTGCTGTTCTTTGTACCTTTTCTAATTCAGCTATATCCTTTTTAAGATATGGCAACCAGAATTGCACACAATATTCAAGGTGCGGTCACACCATGGAACAATACAGAGGCATTATAATATCCTTTGTTTTATTTTCCATTCCTTTCCTTATGATTCCTAGCATTCTATTTGCTTTCTTGGCTGCCGCTGCAGACTGTGCAGTGGGTTTCAATTATCCATGATGACACCTAACTCATTTTTCCTGGGTGATGGTTTCTAAGGTGGCACCTTGCATCATGTCACCATAGTTTGGGTTCTTCTTTCCTAGGTGCATAACTTTCTACTTGTCCACATTAAATTTCATCTGCCATTTGGATGTCCAGTCTTTCAATTTTTCAAGGTCCTCTTGCTATTTAACAACTTTGAATAATTTTGTGTCATCTGTAAATTTGATCACTTCACTTGTTGTTCCTATTTCCAGGTCATTTATGAATATGTTAAAAAGCAGCAGGCCAAGCACAGATCCCTGGGGTACTCTTTCTCCAGTGATAAAATTGGCCATTTAGCCCTACTCTCTGCTTTCTATCTTTTAACCATTTCCTGATCGACAATAGCACACTGCCTCCAATCCCATGACTTTTTAATTTCGCCGAGTCTCTCATGAGGGACCTTGTCAAAGGCTTTCTGAAAATCTAGATGCACTATATCAACCGGCTCACCTTTGTCTGTTTATTCACATCCTCAAAAAATATAACAGATTAGTAAGACAAGACTTTCCTTGGCTAAATCCATGTTGGCTTTCTCCCATTAAACCATGGTTATCTATATGAGTGTTCAGTAATTTTATTCTTTATAATGATTTCTACCATTTTACCTGGTACCTATGTCAGGCTTACTGGTCTGTAGTTTCCCAGATCACCCCTGGAACCCTTTTTAAAAATTGAAGTTACATTGGACACTCTCCAGTCCTCAGGTACTACAGATGATTTTAATATTAGCTCATAGATTACTAATAGTAGGTCTGCAGTCTCATATTTCAGTTCTGTCAACATCCTTGGACCTTTTAAACGTTCGCGCCATCGGGCGCGTGGTCCCTTTAGACCCGCCGCCGTCATCAGCTCTCCCCAGTCGGGGGATCGAGCCTCAGGCGGCAGGAGGAGCACCGGAACATCTTTGCCCAATCGGGGCCTGCAGCAGACCTTTTAAAAGTTCTCGCCATCGGGCGCGCCCGCGCCTGGCGAGCCCGCGCCTGAGGGCCCCGCCAGAGGGCCCTTTGGCACGGCCCTTAGGAAAAGGCCCTCTCAAAGGCCCACAAAACATCCAAGAATCTACAGATCCATTCCAATCCTACAACAGGACCACTCCTCATCCACCTACAAGTCCACCGTCAAAAATGCACAGCAAGTATACACTATCCGTTTGACCAGACTAAGCTCTGCACTATCTTCAATATAATCTCATATATTATCATTGATAGTATTCTCTCTGGCAGCCCTGTGCCTGTGGGATAGCCACTAATAATCCTCAAATTGCCACTATCTGTTAACTAACAATCATACATACTCTCTGTCTATACTGTTGTCAATAATCATTCAATAATCACCAGACTACTTGCATCACCTATTCTCTATACAAATGCCCGCGTTCACCATACAGCTGACACATACTTTCGTACTGTTGCCTATATTGTGCTATAACTCCATTGCTACAGTTGCCTGTATTGTGCCATAACTCCATTGCTACAGTTGCCTGTATTGTGCCATAACTCCATTGCTACAGTTGCCTGTATTGTGCCATAACTCCTTTGCTACAGTTGCCTGTATTGTGCTATAACTTCTTTTAACCACACAATAATTCAGTATTACCTCTACCTGATATTATATACAAATAACAGCAGCGCACATCCTTTTAGCCATTGTGACCCCTATACAGCCCGCACCAATTTTCACCACAACTAGTAATCAGACACACAAGCCTAGGAATACCTCAATAAGGATCCAAATGTCTCTTCACCTCATCACTCTTCTTAGTTTTTATCTTCTCACAGATTGGCTCGGTATCTCCTCTGCCTACTCTCCCTCCATCAATCACATCCCTATCCACAAAAACCACGGAAAAAATGGTCAAGCAACTCTCACCATTATCCAGCTAAGGAAGCTCGCATACAGCACTCCCACTTGATTCACATTGCGATACAACAAACCAGTAACCCCAAGCAACAAGGTTCCCCAACTTCCCAAAGCTTAAAATGTGCCCTCATAAATGCCCGCTCTATTCGGAAAAAGTGGCCTGTAATCCAAGATTTAGTTACCCATCACAATCTTGACGCACTATTGATCACTGAAACTTGGCTATCAAAAGAAGATAATGTCCTCATTAACCAACTCATTCCACCAAATTCCTCTATACATACAACACACAGAGAAAACAAGAAGGGAGGAGGATCACTCATTCTCACCAAGTCTGAACTCCTTTTCAATACGACTAACTCCCACAGCTCAAACAATCTGGATATAATCACCATAGCTAACAAGCAATGCTCCATAAACCTGGTTTACAGAGCTCCCTCAAGCTCTCCGGATGACCTTCCCACCATTCTAGACTTAGCTGCCAATACCACTAATCTCAACACTCCTAATTGGATAATGGGAGATCTCAATCTCCCATCTCTGCAGCAACATCAATCCTCTTCACTCCTCAATGCCATTGAAAATCTTGGGTATCAACAATTAATCATGGAACCCACACATATCAAAGGAAACATTCTTGATATGGTCTTCGCTCCACAATCTGCTTCTGCACAAAGCAGCAACATTATAAAGTCTATCACAGATGTACCTTGGTCAGACCACAAACTCATAAACCTACAAATTCCCTTGGGTAACACTCATCCCACAAACTACAAAAACCTTGACAACACACCAAGAGCCCCAACAAGAAGCTTTCGGCCCTTCAACAAGGATTTTATACTGACAAATACTCAACCACTCCTCAACAATACAACGCTCAATCTTGACGAGTCAATTGAAGCCTGGAACAACAGCCTCAAGTCCATTTCTCATTTACCACACAAGAAAAACATATCAAGGAAAAGAAACTCCGCACCATGGTTCTCTCCTGAGCTGCGGTCTTCACTTATGCATTTAAGGAGACTTGAAAAACGCTGGAGACGAACACTGGCCAGTGATGACCACACAGTCTACAATCTCTACTTAGCAACTCACCGCGAAGCAATCACAAACAAGAAGAAGCAATATCACACGGATACGCTTAAAAGATCATTGAACAAACCTCGTGATCTTTTCAACCTGGTAAAATCACTATCAAAGGAACCATCTTCAGAACAAAAGGAGGATATCCACCCTCAAGATTTTGCTGATTACTTGCAATCTAAACTTATACAGACGGATGAGCTACTGAAAACAGAGGTACAAGAAACAACCTGACAAAACTCCTTGTCTACACTTATCACTCCTTCAGCTAAATTCATTGAAGACACAATCACCTCACTCAATACCACCACCGCTCAAACCGATCCTTGCCCAGCCTTCTGGATAAAGGACCTGCGAAGTACATTTAGCCCGTTCATTGCAAGAATCATGAACCTTTCATTTACAACCGGCTCCTTCCCATCTGCTCTAAAGCTCACATCCATTAGACCACTGCTAAAAAACCCCAAACTAGACCCAAAAAAGGCTGACTCTTACAGACCTATTGCCAGCATTCCCCTCCTAGCAAAAATCTTTGAGAAAGAGGTGCAACGTCAAATTCAAGACCACATAGATTCCGCAGCCCCTCTGGACTATTTTCAACATGGCTTCAGAGAATATCATGGCGTTGAAACACTTATCACCACCCTCTTCAATAACATACTCACCAGTATAGACAACATCCGTCAAGGCGTTGTGCTAATCTTCTTAGATATAGCAGCTGCGTTTGATTCGGTAAATCATGAGATACTCATTACACGGCTGAAGGAAAAAGGCATCAGTAGTTCAGCACTTGAATGGTGTAAATCTTACCTGAACACCAGAATGCAATATGTAAAAACTGCAACAGGAGAATCAAATCTCTTCCATCAGAAACAAGGCGTCCCACAAGGTTCATCTCTTTCATCTCTCATGTTTAACATATACATGCAGCCTATCTGCAATATCATCAGATCATTCAATGTTAAATGTATGATATACGCAGATGATATCCTACTTTATTTACCTTTTTCCACAATACAAATGGATTTACTGCCCATAATAAAGTGCTTTGATGCAGTCTCAGAGTGGCTTCTCTCACAAAACCTCCGCATCCAGCACAAGAAAACTGAGGTTCTCTTTGTTACAAGAGACCCCAACTTCATTCCACCATCACATATAAGTGTTAAGGGAGCTGATCTATCCACCAAAGAAACAATAAGATATCTCGGAGTCACGCTGGACCACCGTCTAGATATGAAATCACACGTAAACAATATTGTATGAGCTGTATACTTCAAGATACGCACACTTAGGCATTTACGCTCATTACTGGACCCAGAGGATTTCAGAACCATCTTCCAAGCACTCATCTTGCCGCATTTTGATTTCGCCAATTCAATTCTACAAGGTCTCCCACAATCCACCCTAAGTTCTCTACAACTTGCTATGAATTCTACTGCAAGGGTTCTACAAGGAGCGTCCAGGAATGATCATGTGACACCAATCCTCAAGCAGCTTCACTGGCTCCCAATACAAGCCAGGCTCATATTCAAAACACTGATTCTCACGTACAAGGCCATCTATGGCTTGTCAGCCAATTCACTAACTGACCTCATACAAACTGTACCACCAATAAGATCCAGAAGACAATCATCACTAAACACTCTAACAATGCCAAAGGCCATAACAACTTGCAGCCGATCAACAGCGAATAGAGCCTTCATGTTTTGCGCCCCAAAACTCTGGAACTCCCTACCACCTGACATACGTGCTTTAACCGATCTACCCAGTTCAGAAGAGCCCTAAAATTTAACCTATTTATCAAATTTTACCCTACATAAAGTTCAAAAGAATAGCCTTACCACAAACTTAAACACAATCTCCTCCTGACCCTTGCACTACTGCTATTTTATGTAAATGGTTTTTTCATGCTATAGAACTAATTGAATATTTATTCTATGTATATAGTTCTCCCATGTTATCCAAGTTTATACTCCTGTTATATGTAATACCGAACAGCCTGTTGTTCTGGTCTTTGTGTTCATCTGTAAACCGCGCTGATTATAAATAGTGCGGTATATAAAAAACTGAAATAAATAAATAAAATAAATAAATAAATAAATATACCATCCAGTCCAGGTGATTTGCTACTCTTCAGTTTATCAAACAGTTTTAATACATCCTCTGGCTTATCGATATTTCTTTAAATTCTTCAACTGCATCATCTTTATGTACCATTTAAGGGATGGTTATCTTCCCTACATCTTCTTTAGTAAAGACTGAAGTAAAGAATTAGAACATAAGAACATAAGATATGCCATACTGGGTTAGACCAAGGTCCATCAAGCCCAGTATCCTGTTTCCAACAGTGGCCAATCTAGGTCATACGTACCTAGCAGTTTCCCCAAAAGAGACAGGTTCCACAATGCTTGTATTGGGTCAAACATTGATATCCTGGGTCCCTTTTTAATAATGGTTTATGGACCTTTCCTCCAGGAACTTGTCCAAATCTTCTTTAAACTCAGCTACACTAACAGCCTTTACTACATCCTCCGGTAACAAATTCCAGAGTTTGGTTACACGTTGAGTGAAAAAATATTTTCTCTTATTTTCTCAAATAGTTTACCCTGTAGCTTCATTGCATATCCCCTAGTCTTTCTATATTCTGATAACTTAAACAATCGATCTACGTTTACCCGTTCCACTCCGTTCATTAATTTATAGACTTCTATCATATCTCCCCTCAGCTGTCTCTTTTCCAGGTTAAAGAGCCCTAACCTTTTTAGCCTTTCTTCATAGGAGTATCCTTCCACCCCCTTTACCATTTTGGTGGCTCTTCTCTGAACCTTTTCTAATAATTCCAGTCTCTCCACTATGGCATTGTCCTCCCTTAATGCCCCTTTTATCCCTCTATCATCCAGTGGTTCAATTGACTCTTAGGTTTTTTGCTACAAATGTACTTGAAAGTTATTATGCGTTTTTACTTCCATGGCAAACCTTCTTTTCAAATTCTCTCTTTGCGTGCCTTATCAATGCCTTGCATCTAACTTGCTAACGCTTATGTTGTTTCCTGTATTAATCATTAGGCTTCATTTTCCATTTCCTGAAGGATGCTTTTTTGGCAACAACAGTCTCTCTGACCTCACCTTTAAACCATGCTGGCAATTTTTAGGCCTTCCTTCCACTTTTCTTAAAGTGTGGAATGCAGCTGGTCTAGGCTTCCAAGATAGTACTTTTAAACAATGCCCTTGCTTAATGTAAATCTTTAACTTTTGCAGTTGCTCCTTTTAGTTTTTTCTTAACTATTTTCCTCATTTTATCATAGTCTCCTTTTTGAAAATTAAAAGGTAGTACTGTGGATTTCCTTGCCATCATTCTTCCATTTATTAAATCAAACACGATCATGCTATGATCACTTTTGCTAAGTGACCCCAAAGCCCTTATCTCTTGTACCAGATCCTGTGTTCCACTAAGGTCTAGGGCCAGAATAGCTTCCCCTCTTGTCGGTTCATGAATCAGCTGTTCCAAGAAGCAGTCATTCACCTTCAACCATGAACTTCCATCACTGTCCCAGAACTCAACGCAGAGGCGGAGGAACCCTCATCCTCTACAACAAGCAACTAAACCTGAAGATCACAGACTACTTGTCAGCTCCAACTCTAAACTCTATAACCCTTGAAAACAAGAACATAATGATAACCCTAATTTATAGATCCACAACCTCTGATCCTGATGACCTCTCTCATATAACCGAACTTGCTGCAAGATACTCTAACAAAGCGAAGCAACTAATAATACTAGGAGATTTCATTTTGAACTCCCTAGCATCTACACAAGCTACATCATTCCTCAACGCCTTAAGCTCCTTGGATTTCACACAAATCATCGATATCCAAACACATGATAGCGGAAACACCCTTGACTTAGTGTTCGTCCCATCCAATCTCCGTTCTCATATCAACTACAATGTATTCCCAGTACCCTGGTCTGACCATCATATGATCACCTTCAAGTTACCTATCAACCCAACTGAGCCAAGACACAACTACTCAAATATCCCCCGATGCTTCAAAGAATTCATTAAAGACACCCTCCTCAAACAAATCCTTCCAACTCTAGACAACGAATCTACAGATCTCCCATATCTAACTGGATTGACACTATCTCACCTGCAGCCCTTGCATCACCTAAGAATAACACATCTCATAGAGACCATAAAGCCCCTTGCTACTCCTCCAATATAAGAAGAGCAAAATTCACTTTAAGAAGACTGGAACATAAATGGAGAAGAACTGAAGATCAAACGGATAGACGAGTACAGAGTAAAGCAACAAGAATACAAGAAACTGATACTGGACTATAAAAGACAACACCATACAAACATCATACTGAAGTCATTCAACCGCCTAGCGAACGTTTTGCAGTAGTCAAAGACCTAACCAGAACACCCCATAACAACAATGCAGACTTACTAACCCCCGAGACATATGCAACTTATCTACAGAGCAAGCTCAATTGCCCCCATACTTCAACAAACCTGCCTTCACTTCCTGCACAACCATTATCAAAACAGGATACCTCGACGAATTGGACAGCATTCTACTCAATCTCCAAAGAAAAGTGCACCAACTTATTAAAAGCTCTGAACACAATAACATCACTTCTCGACCCCTGCCCCACCATCTGGATAAAAGCTATGTCTCAAGAACTAGCATCAATGCTATGCAGAGTAGTAAACCTTTCCCTCGCACAAGGAATTATGCCACCACAGCTCAAAATCTCTTCAATAAGACCTTTCATAAAAAGCACAGCCTCTGACCCAAGCTCACCATCTTCATACTGTCCAATATCAAGCATAACACTCCTAGCCAAGATAATCGAAAAAACAGTACAGCGTCAATTACAGGACCATGTGGATTCAAACTACCCCCTCAACGCACAGTAGCACGGATTCCGAGAATCCCATGGAGTTGAAACTGTATTCAAATCACTGATGAACACAGTCCTTAAAGGGACTGAAAATGTAAAACATGGCTTCTTACTTATTTTCATTTATATTTTTGCTGCATTCAACTCAATATTACACTCCTCACTCCTGGATAGACTGGCAGAGATTGTAATAAGTGACACCCCACTGACCTGGTTTTGCTCCTATTTAACTGACAGAACAACAGAAGTGAATATAAAGAATAGCAAATCAAGACCATTTACTCTACATCAAGGTCTACCTCAAGGTTCAGCCTTATCTGCCTTGCTCTTCAACATATACATTCAACCAGTCTGCAAGATCATACAAAAACACAACATACACTACCATCTATACACAGACGTTATGTTATACTTTTCTATTGACACCACAAACCAAGACTTCTCATCCATCACCGCATGTATGATAGAAGCAACCGAATGGCTAGTACAACGCAATTTAACCATCAACCACAAGAAATCTGAAGCCCTCGTAATCACTTCATTCAACCCCACCATACAACATACTAATTGGAAATTGCCCATTCCTAATTAAGAATAAGGTAAAATATCTGGGAATACACCTAGACCAGAGGCTCAACTTCCAAGCCCATATCAACAAAACCACCTCCAAAGTCTACTACAAAATTAAGATCCTACAGAACCTACGACCCATATTAGAACAGAACCACTTCAGAACTGTCTGCCACAGCTAAACTTCAGCAATATGATACTCCACGGCCTACCTAAGAACACAACACACACCCTGCAACTGGCACAAAATAGTGCTGCTAGATTAATTACTGGATCAAAGAAACATGAACATATCACCTCCGCCTTAAAAGACCTCCACTGGCTACCCATCAGATCCAGAACAGAATATAAAGCCATAATGATGACATACAAGATATTAAATAACCATTTTTCTCAATGTTTAAACAAAATCATCAAAAGAGTACCAAACACACATTCAAGGAGGAAGTTCCACCAAAACACCATCCATACCATCCAACTCTTCACAAAGACTGCTTCACAGAGCATTTGAATACTATACACCTCCACTATGGAACTCACTCCCACACCACCTAAGAGATATAACAGACATTGTCGACTTCAGAACATATCTAAAAGTCTATCTTTTCAACAAGCACTACAACAGCATATGAAGCACACAACCACCAGATTGAAATCTGTACACAACTGCACCATAACAAGAAGTCGTCTAGCTTAGTATCTTTATATTGTAAATAGTTATAGTGTTGTTAAAAGTTAAATGTAAATAGTTCTTATACCGTTCCATGTAAGAATTGTTCTGTTTCACTGTAAACCGCTTTGATAAATGAAAATTGATATATAAGAAATGTTAAATAAATAAATACATCTAAAAACTTTATCTCTCTAGCATGTCCTGCTGTGACATTGACTCATTCGATACTGGGGTAATTGAAATCACTCATTATTACTGTATTGTAACTTTTGTTAGCTTCTCTGATTTCTTTCATCATTTCATCATCCATTCTGGCCGGGCGGTCGGTATACATCCCTAGTTCCATCCCCTTCCCCTTTCTCTTTTTACATGGAATTTGTATCCATAAAGATTCTACAGTGTATTTCGTTTCCTGCAAAACTTTGATCCTGTCTGACTCAATGCCCTCTCTAACATAGATCGCAACCTCTCCACCAGGCATTTTAGAGGTTATATTTTATTTATATTAATCTGGTTATCAGTTGATGAGGTGTAATTTGGAATCTTTCGGCTCTGTACTGAAGGACATCTGGGTTACTTTTATCTTTGTTTGAATCTTTCTGTTGGGTTGCCCTAACCTCCCTATCTTGCTAGTATCCTTCATGAGTACATCCTTCTGAACCATGCTCTCCTGGACGACTGTCGGCTTTCCCCTATTATCTAGTTTAAAAGCTGCTCTATCTCCTTTTTAAAGGTTAATGCCAGCAGCCTGGTTCCATCCCGGTTAAGGTGGAGCTCACCCCCTCAGAAGAGCCCCTCTCTTCCCCAGAATGTTGCTTCGTTCTTGACAGATCCCAAGCCCTCTTTTTTGCACCATCGTCTCATCCACGCATTGAGACTCCGGAGCTCTGCCTGCCTTTTGGGTCCTGCGAGTGGAACTGAAAGCATTTCAGAGAATGCTACCCTGGAAGTTCTGAATTTCAAATTCCTACCTAAAAGCCTAAATGTGGCCTTTAGAACTTGCCTCCTACACGTTCCTCTGTCATTGGTGCCAACATATACCAAGACAGAAGACTCTTCCCCAGCACTATTTAAAACCTTGCCTAAGTGGCACGTGAAGCTCGCTCTTTTGCACCAGGCAGGCAGGCATGTTATCAGGCGATCCTCACGTCCATCAGCCACCCAGCTATCGACCTGCCTAATGATCGAATTGCCAACTATAACTGCTGTCCTAACCCTTCCATCATAGGCACGTGGCCTTGGAGAAACTTCCTTGGTGCGAGAGGGTTTTACATTTTCTGGCGAACAGGTCCTAGCTACAGGATCACTTCCTGCCACACCAAGGTGATGCTCTCCTTTCAAGTGACCTCTTTCTTCCATGGCAGCTGAGAGGCTACCAGATTGGAGGCTGGACTTTCTTACTATGTCCCTGTAGATATCGTCGATGTACCTCTCTGTCTTCCTTGTATCCTCCAAATCTAGCCTCCAGAGATCGGACTCGTTCCCTGAGGGCAAAGAGCTCCTTGCACCTAGTGCACACATAAGACACCTCACCAACTGGGAGAAAATCGTACATGTGACACTCAATGCAAAAGACTGAATAGCTGCCATCTCACTGCTGTCTGCATCTTAGTTTTAAAGTTTTGTTTAGCTATTTAAGTTGTTTGCTTACAATTGCTAGGGATGCTTGTACTGATACAACTATACCTCCAAGGGACTTTGTTCACTTCAAAATTAATTATTTTCAGGGCTTTAATCTATTCCTGGTGGTGATAACCAGCTGAACCTGAAAGTGACTTTGATGACCCTTCCCCCTTTAATAGGTTTAAGAGCCTTGTCAGGCGGCTGCCTAGGGTGAGAACTTACACAATCTTGATGATGCATATATTCATATGATTCTTGCAAGGTATTGTGGGTAATGTAGTTCATTCACTTCCAAACACAGCTGAAGACAATAATTGAGTTGTGAAACCAGTGGTAAGGCCAATAAAATACTTCTTTTATTGATGGGGTTTAATTCACCCAGCACAAATATGCTTGGTAGCAATATAAATGAGGTTACTTGCTTGCAGTGTTTAAATGGATAACAAAGTCACAAAGCAAATCAGAAAACAACCTTCAGCTTGTCAGGCAATTAGCTAATGTTTTCTTAGCAAATAATTACCAAATAAAAAGGCACAAAGAAATGAATAAACTTTGCTTGTTAGGTTAACTTCTGCTTATTTTCCACGCAGATCCCAGCAGTGATTCTCCCTTGCTCACACACACAATCAGGTGCAGCTTTAATTACTATCAATTGACCAGCTGAAACCCTTTAGCTGGCTGGCTGCTACTGTGTGAACCCAAATCCTGCTTTAAGAGCTGTTTGCATTGGAAATAAAGAACAAAGTTAGGTTTCTTTGTGATGGCTGAGGTGTTTGCTCACAGAAAGCTAGCAATAGCATTTAGATAGAGAACAGTCCATGTAATGAATAGTTTCATCTGCTGTATCTCCCCCTTCATCAATCAGCATAGGGTCACTATCATACATTGGCACAGACGAGTCTTTCCATAAGGCACTATCATGAGAATGCTTATTCCCTTGCTGCCATTCTCTATTATAGATAGGGTCTGGATCAGTGTTCATACCTGAGCCTCTCCTGCTATCATAATTCCTCTCTGTATAGCCTGGCCAGTATGTAATCCAGTTCTGATGTCCAGCCTTCCAATCTTGATCCCTGGACACTGGATCTCCTCTCACATACCTTCTGGCCTTGGTCTGAAAGTCCTTTCCACGTGCAGTCTTCTCTCTTCCAGGTAGCCACTGGTGATTCCTATCTCTGCCATTCCATTCCTCTGGCTGACTCCAGTCCAATGGACTCTGCTGGCATTTGGAATACCTCCCAGTATAGGTACTGCCTTGGACTCTCCCAGACCGTCCAATGGGCTTTCTTCTCTTCCTTCCAGAGAGTTTCCTTCTTTCTCTATCCGCTTGGCTTGGCTTCTGTTTCTCCAGGTGATGCTTAAACCTGTAGCTGGGCTGGAGCTTGTAGCCGTTGCTGAAGCTCTCCCTGAAGCTGTTTCTGTAGCTGTTATCTGTAGAATAAGCTCTATTCTTATTCTGTCCTAATGTGTGCTCCTCCCTAACACAGCGCAGCTGTGTTGAATCAGGCCCTGCCCTTTGAGATGAGTGCTTAGGGATTACCTCATAGCTCTCTTGATTGCCCACACATTTTCTCACTTCAGCCCCTCTCATGGCTGCTGGAAACCTGGTGCATTCTGGGACTGGTAGTCTTTTATGTGAAAACTCTGTTTTCTTACTTCTACCAGAACTGACAGGTTGCTTGTTCAGAGTCACATCATCTTTTCTATAGCTCCTACCTGAGCTATGATAAGCTTCCTTATCTCAGCCTATAAAGCTAAGACTATGCCTGGGGTCTGTGGGGGTCTTGTTTAGGGTTGCCAACTGGCTCCAGATGCGTCCCACAGGCTTTATCCAGTCCTTGATTTACCCCATTGCATGCAGGACATGTAGTCTTGCTTTAGTTATGAAGTGCAATGGAGAAATCAGAACTACATTTCCCCTGCATGCAATGGGGTAAACCCAGGACTGGATCAAGCTTGTCTGGTGCATTTGGAGCTAGTTGGTAACCCTAGTCGGGGTGGGTGGGAGGAAACTAGCACTTAGAAAAGGCTGGCTTGCCACACAGGTCCCAGACCTGTGCTTCTAATGTAATCTGTTAACAATTTCCTGGATGATTTATGCAGCCCTTAGTTTGATAGAGTGAGCCTTTCAAATTTCCCCTTTGACCTTTCACTTGGTTTTAACACTTATTTAGAAAACATTCCCAGATCTCTTGCTTCCTAAGTGGAAGGACTCTTCCTAAGTGGAAGGACTCTCTGATCAGCATCGCCACCAGCAACATCGGAGGTGAGTCTGCTTGCTCCAGATCATCCCCTCTCTCCTCCCTCCGTGATCACTGAACACGTGGTCTGCCTGCTCCGCCTACAGCATCATCACTGGCAGGGCAATCAGACATAAAAGCTGCACGCTGCAGAAGAGCCCTCCTGTCTGATCAGCATCTCCACCAGCCAAGCCAGCTAGCAACAGCCTAGGAGAGCCACCAGCAGCATCGGAGGTGAGTCTGCTTGCTCCGGATCATCTCCTCTCTCCTCCCTCCGTAATCGCTGAACACACGGTCTGCCTGCTCCGCCTACAGCATCACCACCGGCTGGATGATCAGACAAAAAAGCTGCACGCAACAGACGTGCCTGCGCCTGAGGGTCCTTTGGCGTGGCCCTTAGGCTTGGAACTGAGGCGCAAACCCCTGCACGCCTACTAAAGCTCTGAATTCCACTAAACAACACAACAAAAGACTGTCTCTCCAACAATTCATCGGCTATAAGAACTCAGGTAAATCAAAGTAAATACAACTGTATACATTTATTGTGTACAACTACTTCAATGTCTTATTGATTGCTCCACAGTTACCATACCAACGAATATCCACCACTGTATCTGCTCTTATATCAGTGTCCTGTAGCAATATTGAGCCTTCTCTCAACCATACCTATTGTTTAACTGACTACACGATAATCTCTCTCACCTCAAACATGGAGATAAAAGCCATATGGGTTTACCTCTTCCTAGTCACACTACTCTGTACTGCCATACTCAATCATGCACTCACTATCCAGCACACCAAACACATACCTAATCTGCTCAGACCACAGACAACTAACATACTACTATTATAATTCTAAACAACATACGAAGACTAGCAACGCAAGATTAATCAACATAAAGCTATACCCTTACCAAATACCACCTCTTAAGCAAGATACCCCCAACCATAGACACCTCAACTGCATGCTCATAAATGTGAGCTCCATGAGAAATACAATTCCTTTAATACAGGATATCATCTCAGAAAATAAACCTGACCTACTATGCATTACAGAAACCTGGTTATCCGACACAGATCAAGTAATTAATCAACTCAACCTACCAAATCTACCACACTCACCGTACCTCCAAAAAAGGAGGTGGTGTCCTAACAATCATAAAAAAAAGAACTAAAAGCTACCCGGTTATCATCTATCAATACTCATAACCTTGAAATTCTAAACTAAAGAACAAAAAACTTGCATATCTGTCTGACTTACAGATCACCAGATGCCCCTGCAGATACCCTTGAAATTTTAACTGAAACACTTACAGCAGCCAATGATAAACTCCCACTAATATTACTAGGAGATCTCAATCTAGCATCCTTACCCCACAGCCAAAGAACAACTTTTCTAACCAATACCATCAACTTGAATTTCTACCAAATAAACCCACTGTAAAGGCAACACGCTAGATCTAATATTCTTTACCAGTATAATACATCGTAACTATGTTCCCACATCCCTCATGGTCTCACCAATACCCTGGTCCAACCACTACCTCATAAAATTTCAAATCCCTATTTCCGATACCACAAATTCTCAACAGTCAAAACCTACACAAACACACAAATTCAAAGCATTTGACAGAGAAACCTTCATAAAACAAACTATACAACATTTGGCCAACCTCGCAACCAACCTAGATGATACCATTAACAAATGGAATGACACGATTTCCAAGACTACCACCCAAAACGCTTACTCCCCCGACCATAAAAAAACACAGCAATCCATGGTTTAAACCCAAAATAAAACTACTCAGAAAAGATTTACGTAAAACTGAACGCAAATGGCGTCAGTCTAAGTCCCCCACGCAACAAACAATATACATGGCTAAGCTAAAACTCTATAGAGACACAATAAATGATGCAAAAAAAGAACATTGCTCCTCCACCCTTGCAAAATCAATGAACCAACCACTAGAGCTCTTCCAAATTATAAAATCTCTCGCTAACAATAACAGTAACAACAATACTGAAACCCCCATACACCCCCAAACCCTTGCCAATTTCTATAAAACCAAAATATCTCAACAGCATACTTATTACAAATCTGACTCCCCCCATCCAAGACACAGCATCTATGGTCAACCTTTTCTATGACCTCAAAGAAAATACTCAAAAATATTATCACAAAAGTAAACACTACCACCTCTTACCTAGACCCTTGTCCTATGCAATGGATTAAAGCCACAAAAGCAGAATTCACACCCATAATCCTCCACATCATCAACACATCTCAACAGCTTGGTTACATGCCTCCTGCCCTGAAACACGCTATCATATGCCCAATCCTTAAAAACAATACAATAGATAAAAACAACCCAAGCTCATATAGACCAATCTCCAGCCTATCTCTACTGACCAAACTTATTGAAAAAGCTATACTCATACAATTACAAGACCATATTGATACCCATGCCCCATTGGATAAGCAACAATATGGCTTTAGACCAAGGGTCTCAAACTCCAGTCCTGGAGGGCCGCAAACCAGTCAGATTTTCAGGGTGTCCCTAATGAATATGCATGAGATATATTTGCATACAATGGGGGCAGTGCATCCAAATATATCTCATGCATATTCATTAGGGATACACTGAAAACCTGACTGGTTTGCGGCCCTCCAGGACTGGAGTTTGAGACCCCTGCTTTAGACCATACCATGGCGTTGAAACACTCCTCACTATACTCTTTGATCGTATACTTCGGAGTATCGACAACACTGACACCGTATTTTTCCTCATATTTCTTGACATCTCCGCAGCCTTTGATAGTGTAAACCACCAAATCATGCTATCCAGGTTACAACACATATGTATCAACAACACTGTGCTACAGTGGTTCAATTCATACTTTTCAGAGAGAACCCAGCAAGTTAAAATAGGAAACACAACTTCTAATATATTGAAACAAGAACAAGGTCTCCCACAGGGTTCTGCTCTCTCCACGCTCTTATTTAATATCTACTTGCAACCCATTTGCTCCATCCTTAAAAGATTCAAACTCTTGTATCACATATACATGGACGATATAATGATATATCTTCCATTCAAAATTAACAACCTCCCAATTCAATAAATCAATGAGTGCTTCACTGAATTACTCAACTGGTTCACCAACAACAATCTGAAAATCAACTTCAACAAGACAGAAGCCCTATACATAACACGTAATCTAAACTTCACACCCCCACCCAAAATCATATTGCAAGACACAATCATTATGGTAAAAGAACAGATAAAATGAGGTCACGTGATGCGGACAGGGTAGTGGTCGCATCCTGAGTGTGCTCTGATACCCTAAGCCCAGGCCGGCGAAATAGTACCGTGTAACACCGCGGCAACCAGACGAAAGTGTGTCCAAGGTGTGTCAGAGTGCCTGCAGAATCCCACAGTGCGGTTTGTGCTGACGAACGGCATGGCGGCAGTGGTCAAAACGACAAGGAGAGACCGAGAGCGGGTGGCCGGCTCGAGCAAGATGGCGGAGTCAGCCCCAATGCCCAAATTCCCCTGCTTCTCTGGATGAGATGTCGGCGGCCGTAGCAGTGGCCCCGTCACCCCAGTTTGAAGCCTTACATGAAAAGATGGATGGGCTGTGCTCTTCTGTGGATACCCTGGGGAGTAGACTCCGTGAGGCCGAGGATCGCTTGGGTCTGGCAGAGGAAAAAGTGGAGGTGCTGGCGACGGAGGTGGCAGGCCTAAAGACCCAACTCGGCCTGCAAGAGGCCAAGCTTGATGACCTGGAGAATAGGTCACGACGAAATAACCTCCGATTTATGGGGATTCCAGAGACCGTCTCGGATAAGGACTTGAGCTATTTGGAGGCGCTAACCATGCAAATCTTGGGCGACGCTGAGCTTGGAGACAAGCTGCGAATCGAGAGAGTGCGCCATGTAGGTAACAAGCAAGCACGAGATATCCGCCCCAGAATCGTGCTCGCAAAGTTTTTATACTTTCCGCAGAAAGAACTGATCCTACGGGCGGCTTGGCAAAAGGGGGGAAGTCATATATAATAACAGTAAAATCCGCGTTGCACAAGATTATTCCGTAGTGCTGAGTCGGAAACGTCGGGAGTATGCCCCCCTATGTGAAAAGCTTATCGGTGCTGGAATCCGGTTCTCCGTCCAATACCCTGCCAAACTACATGTGATGCACGAAGAAGCTCATCGTGCCTTTGCAACGGCTGCAGAGGCTGAAGGCTATGTGAATCAGCTCCTTGCTCAAGAGAAGGCAGCGTCGGCATCTCCACCGTGAAACTCAACGGGGCTAGCTGGTTTGTGACCCTCAGGCTCCCTTCTGGGAGTGTAGACTGTGGCAGCATGGTGTAGCGACGGGCATAGGATCTGCCAGGCCCTTGTGTTCGGAATAGGGACATTGTAACCAAGTTACTTTGTGTCCCTTACACCTCCCCACTAGCTACAAACTTGCCACACTATGAACCTTTAACATTGTCTCAAGCTACGCAGACCCCACTACTAACATCTATTACTGACATTGCCTTTGAATCCAGGCTGGGGTTTTTTTTCCCCTTTTGCTTTCCCTCTGAGTGCTGTTCTGTTGGTGTGCGGGGGGGCCTTAGAATTAGGGAGCCCTCCGGGCACTTTATTTTATTTCATTGTTTTTTGTTTTTCAGCCCTCACCAGCGGACACTTGGAACGGTTGTGCTAGTTTTAGTAGCTATAGCTTGACCGGTACCTGCGGTCCTTCTGTTTTTGTCTCTCTTGTCTTTTCTTTTAAGTTATAGCTATGCCGCCGGGAAGCAGTTTTTTTTTTCTTTCTCTAGGGGCGCTTGGGCCAAAAGACTCCAGGCAGACAACGCGGAATGGGGGAGTGCTTGAGACCTGATGGGGCCTCTAAATAATGGGTGGGGCATGGCCCTGTGCCAGAGCAATTTTTTACGCCTGGATGTTTCTAGTTATCGGTGGGTGAGGGGATCTTCTAGTGGTCAACGCATCCATGCCCTGCTCTTCCGCGTTGCCTGACTGTGAGTCTCTCCCCAACAGTTGGGGCCAGGGGGAAGCCCCTGATGTTCTTTGTGCAGAATATTATTGTTACATGTGGGTGCAATGTTGCGATGCCTCCTGGGTACACAAGATCCAGGGGTACCTCCCCCCCTTTTTTCTTACGTTTGCAGTGATGCTCGGAGAGGAAGTTGGAAGGAGATTAGCAGGAGGACGTGGAAAGATAGGCGCTGGCATGGCCTACATAAGACCTACTGTGCCTTAGCGGAAGACCCTGGGACTTGATCTCTGGTAGGCTAACATCCTCATAACCCCAGAGTGATTGGAGAAATAACGAAGTCGAATGCTAGTGCCACGGGCCGTGAACCCAGGAGGCAACCTATAAACCTATAACCCTAATTTGTACAGGATTTATTTACTGGATTAATTAGCTGTTAGGGTAACTGAATGCCCTCACGATGCAGGTATTTGTGTTAAATGTTGTCAGGACATTGATTGGTAGCGATTGTGTTATAGTTTGGGTTGTGTTTGTTCATAATTGTGGGAGGAAGTCTTTCCTGTCAGGGCATTTGACACACCTTGAGGGAATGGATTTGGGTGGGGCTTGGCTGACTGCCGTTGGCTTGCCTCTGCGCAGGGGGGTTTGATGAGGTCCTGGGCCTTATGTGAGCGGTGTTAGCTGGGTAACTAGGGGAGGGCACAGCGTACAATAGCGGGCAAAGGAGGTAGGGTGCCGGGTTGCTCGCGGGATTGAAAATTGATTCTTGTGGGTGAGAGGGGGTTGGCCGCGCTCAGAGGGGCCTCGGGAGGGCTTAGAGGGCGGGAGGGGCTGGGGGTGGAATGGGACCCCTGGGCTATAGGGGCTGGGGAGGTCGAGAATATTGTAGCGAATAGGGGTGGACCTCAGGCTGGGGGGGTTCATCTAGAGGATATCTGGAATATTGGACTACTTGCTGTGATGTACTACACTTCAAGCTGAAAATCGTTTCTTGGAATGTGTGTGGGATAGGTAACCCTGTTAAACGTTATAAGGTGCTGCAGGCTTTGGGGAGGTTGCAGTGCAATTTTGCCATCTTGCAGGAAACCCACCAGACTGCTGAAGAACATGCAAAATTGCAGAGAGCATGGGTGGGGCAGCTTTGGGGTGCCCCGACGGCGGGGAAAAAAGGTGGAGTGGTCCTATTGATTCATAAAAGGCTGCGCTTTGAACTTGTACAGCAATATGTGGACCCTAAGGGCAGATACATCTTGCTACATGGTAACTTGTAGGGGAGACCAGTGGTGTTGGGTAACCTGTATGCTCCGAATGTCCTGGATAAATCCTTATATGCCCGCTTGGCCTCTAGGGTTGAACAAATGCCGGAGGTTCCTTTGATTTTGGCGGAAGATTACAATGGGATGTTGGATGTCGAATTGGATACATCTGGAGGTAGGCGGGATGGTTGGCAAGCCCCGGCTACCAGGGCACTTCAAGACCTACGGAGCCAGCTAGGGTTGGTGGACCCGTGGCGCTTGCTCCATCCTTTAGAGCGAGACTTTACCCATCAGTCGCGAGCCCATGACTCGAGCGCACGAATTGATTATGTACTGGTCTCCGAGCGGCTGTTTGCGCAAGTTGGAGAAGCGGAGATTGGCCCAACAGCGGTGTCGGACCATGCACGGGTCTGGATAGACCTACAGTGGGGGAGCCCTAGTACCTCGCAGAGAATTTGGCGGTTTCCCCTGGGGCTCTACACAGATACCGAATTCCGTACTTATCTTGGACAGCGATGGGGGGAGTTTATGGACGTCCGTGAACAGTACAGAGATGAGCCAGAGCTGCTGTGGGAAACAGCGAAGGTGGTTTTACGCGGCGATATTATTGCATACGGAGTGCGGAAGTGAAAAATGTTGGCGTCGCGAATAGTTCAAATGGAAAAACAGGTCGTAAAGGCCCGGCGGCGGTACGCAGGGAATCCCACAGGGGTTAACAAATGACTACTTTGGGAGATGCAGTCGGCCCTTAATGAGCTGCTTCATCAGAGAGCAAAGAAGTCTTTGATGTACTACAGGTATCAGCTTCACCGTTTTGGAGACAAGCCAGGGAAGCTTTTAGCTCGCTGTCTTCGGGGCAGTAGAGGGGCTCGCTCCATAGTGGCATTGCATGACGAACAGGGCCATTTGCATAAAAACAGCCAGGCGATAGCCCATGTCTTTCGCTCCTTTTTTCAGAAGTTATATAAGGGAAGTAAATGGTCCACGATATTAATGGAAAGTTATCTTCAGGGGCTGCGGTTACCCAGGCTAACCATGGAACAGCGGTCAACGTTGGATGCACCAGTAAAAGAAGAGGAAATCCATAAAGTTATACTAGGGGCTAGCTGCTATAAATCACCGGGTCCGGACGGTTTTGGGGCAGAGTTTTATAAACTACTAGTTGACCAGGTGGCCCCAGTTTTGACCGCGGTGTATCACCGGAGGGTGGAGCAGGGGAGATTCAGTTGGGGAACGAACCATGCAGTTATTACTTTAATACCTAAGCCCGGTAAAGACCCTACGCAGGCGGCCTCCTATCGACCCATTTCGTTACTGAATTTTGATCTAAAAGTGTTGGCGAAGGTTCTGGCTGACCGACTGGCCTCCGTATTAGGGGGCCTGTTGCATGAGTCACAGGTGGGTTTTGTACAGGGGCGGTATGCTGTGCGTAATTTGCAGAAGATCTTAGCCTCAATAGAATGGGTGCGCGCATGGGAGGAGCAGTCATTGTTGATCAGCTTTGATGCGGAAAAGGCGTTCGACCAGGTCAACTGGGATTACATGAAGTTTCTTTTACCTCAATATGGACTGGGCGACTCCATTAATAAGATGGTGGAGTTGTTGTATGCAAATCCTACGGCTGGCATTTTGTGTAACGGGGTGCTGTCTGACAACTTTAACCTTGAGAGGGGCACTCGCCAGGGCTGCCCCTTTCTCGCCGTTGCTTTTTGTGCTGACATTGGATCCGCTGTTGCGGAGTATAGAGGAGTCCAACGATATCCGTGGTGTTCGTATTGGGTCCTATGGTTTCAAGGTGGCCGCTTTCGCGGATGATATCCTCGTCTACTTGCGCAGCCTTCAGCAGTCGTTGCCGTATTTGCTTGCCGAATTCTCCCGTTATGGTGAATTTGCAGGATTACGTATCAACAGAGACAAATCGGAAGCCCTGGATATTGGGGGGCGGCTTCAGGGGCATTGGGGAGAGAGCTTCTCTCTGAGATGGGCAGGTGACTCCTTTATTTACTTGGGTATTGAGTTAACCAAAGATATGACAGTACTGTATAAAAGGAACTTTGAACGAATCCTTTCTAAGGTCCGCTCACAATTACAAGCTTGGGGCCCCCTTCCGTTGTCTTTGTTGGGCAGGGCGGCAGCATTGGGGATGGTGATTTTGCCACGGGTCCTCTATTGGCTGTAAACCCTGCCGGTGTGGTTACTATGCCGTGATCTTTCGCGTATTGAACGTGAGTTCCGTGGGTTTCTTTGGAAGGGGGCCAGAGCACGCATACCGATAAGCCGCTTGCGAGGGGGATGGAGATCTGGGGGCATTGGTGTGCCAGATCTCTGGAACTATGCCCTGGCTTGCCAGGCTAGGCACCTGGGGGATTGGCTCGGCAGTACCGATGTGTATACACCGAGGGAACTCGAGGAGGCTCTTGTGGCACCGCATTCCTTGCTGGCGGTCTTACACTTGCAGCGGGTGGTTTTGCCGGGTCGAGTGACGAAAAGTGTGTTGGTTCAGGCAGCGCGGTGTACATGGCAGCAGTTGAACAAATTGTGGGGGAGTTCTCCGGAGGTTTCGAGTTGGTTGCCGCTGCAGGGGAATGCCCAGTTTCCCCCGGGGTCGGACTCGGCCCCCTTCCGTCACTGGGAGCAGGTGGGGATACGGTCTTTGGGACATGTAGTCGACTTGGAGGGGCGGTGTAAGACTTTGGCAGTGTTATGTCGGGAATTTGATTTATGCCCCAGAGCTTCCCTGCTTGCGTACTTGCAGCTTTCTCATTATGTGGGTTCTGTTTCGGGAAGGGAACTAATGATTGAACACGCCACACGGATTTTAGAATTTTTTGCCCTGGGGGTGGGGTCCCCACCCACCATAACAATGTTAAAAAAAGCATTGGAGCCCTATGTGATGCCACCAAATTATTTGGCAGAAGAAGCTTCCTGGGCGCAGGAACTGGGCTGCGAGGTGGCTCCAAGCTCTGTTCGTGCTGCACTAGGCCGGGTCGCCCGGATAGCGGAAGGGGCTAGATGGCGGGAAATGCAATTCAAATGTATTATTCGGGCCCACTTTTCCCCGAGACGTGCATTGCGTAGTTGCCTTACCGCCTATGGTGGTTGTCCAAAATGTGATTGTACGTTGGCGGATTTGGGTCATATGTGGTGGGGTTGTCCCCATATACGTCGCTATTGGCTTAGGATAGGGAATTATCTCAGCGGCTTATTGCAGCAGCAGCTCTGCTGGACAGGGCGGCTAGTGGTGCTGGATCAGTTAGGACCACTCCACCCGAAGGGTAGATGGCAGAGAATGTTGGTACGGAAGGCATGTCTGGTGGGGAAGAGTCCTGTACTCCGGCGATGGCGAGAGCCGAAGGCCCCCTTCTTTTGGGAATGGCGTAATGGGTTCCACCAGTTTATGCTTTTGGAACGGAGGAGTGCGAAGAGACACCCCCAGAGCTGGGCCTCCTTCCTTTTGGTCTGGATGCCTCATATTCAAACGCTGGGGCCTAAAGCCCGCAGTGAAATTTTGTGCTTGGGGTAGTGCTGGGCGAGGTACTGATGGGTTCCTAGAAGATATATGTTGGAAGGTTAGGATAGGTCCCTAAGGTCCTGGGTGGGCGGGGAGGGTGGGGGGGGGAGGGAGGGTTTAGGTGAGTTTCAGGTAGTATATGGACAAATTCATCTTTCCCAGTATCGTTGTAAAACCCTAGGGTGGTGGACAAGACACAGCCCTGCCCGGGGTACGTTGGATTTCTCTTGACTGTATAATGGAAAAATGATGCAGTTCTTGTAGTTATGTATTGTACCGTGTGATTCTAATAAATAAATCTTTGAAAAAAAAAGAACAGATAAAATATCTCGGGGTGATACTTGATCGCTCCCTAAATATGAACTCTTTCATAAAAAATAGCACAATAAAAATCTACTACAAACTGAAATTATTAAAACTGCACCCACTACTGCACTCTAACGACTTCAAATCTGTACTTAAGGCTCTCGTAACCCCACATTTTGACTATGCAAATGCCCTTCTCCAAGTCCTACCTAAGCATACTATTCGTCCCCTACAAATTGCACAACACATCGCTGCAAGAATAACAACACGTGCCAGCCCACTGGATCATATCACCCCTTTACTAAGCAACCTTCGCTGGCTCCCCATACACTCCCGCACCCAATACAAAATAATTATAACGTCATTCAAACTAATCAATGACATTGCTCCATCTTACCTATCTTCACTTATATCCATTGATAAGACTACTGTAACCAAAGGAACTGTAACAAAAGCAAACTGCTAACAGCTCCAGACTATATCAAAGCCAAAAAGATCACAAATAATAGAGCATTTTCACACTGTGCACTCACCCTCTGGAACACACTTCCTGAAAATCAAAGAGAGACAAAAGACCTTGCCACATTTAAGAAAAACTTAAAACACACCTCTTCACACAACACTTTGGCTCCTTAACTTAACCCAACACCCATCTAAGTACCTCACACACCTACACTCATTCCTTATAAATACTCTCTAGATAGACAATGACACACAATTCTGTATAAAGTTCAGTATTTACGGTTTTGTTCGGTTGTATTGTTTTTAACTACATACGTAGTTTGTTTGCTACACAATTTCTGTACATAGCTAACCATGTAGGAACACAAAGGGAGAAAGGCCCTCGCAGAAGCAGCAAAGAAACACAATGGGCGAAAGCCAGTAGAGGTCACAGGTGCTGAATTTATTAGTAAAAATCTCCTACGCTTTTCAGCATGGAGCCTTCATCGGGGGGTACGCATACAGTGCACCATGTGGAAAACACATATGAGTAGAAGTCTTGAAAAAGACCTTTTTCAATTAATAACTCACTTATGAATTGCCAAAGTTATGCTCACAGTAAGTGAGTACAAGAATCCTTGAGTGACTCAGCACTTGTGACCTCTACTGGCTTTTGCCCATTGTGTTTCTTCATAGTTAACCATGTTCCATGTTCCCTGTAAAATGAATTTGCAACTGTTGAAAATTCTTTGTTGTACAAATGTAAACCGCAAGTGATCTTCTGGAATTTGCAGTATAGAAATTTAAATAAAATAAATACAGTGGTGTGCAAAAGTCTGGAATCACTTGTGAGTTTTTTGTATTTTCTAACGTTTCTTTTTTAAATTTTGCGTTAGCCCAGCATATTCATCTTTCTACCATGTTAAAAAGGATACATTTGGCTATTAGAGTTGACTTTTTTGCATTCCTTGCTTACAATTTAAATACTTTACAGACACTTGGAGATAGCTACTGCGATTTTTGTGGATCCTGCATCAAAACTGGATCGAGATTATCCAATATGCCCACGTTATTTCTGACCAATCAGGAGGCTGGTTTCACTAACCAATCACAATGCAGATATCTAGCCAACAGTGAAGCTATAAAAACGCACGGAATTTTTGAATTTCATATGCTTTCTGGATTGACCATGAAGATGACTCGGACCCTGACGTTGGAGGAGCATGTTCATGTGTCCTTTATGAGCAAGGAAGGATTTTCAAGCTGTCAGCCAGGAAAGCTGGCTGCAGTCAGAGCGCTGTTGCTAAGATTGTACAGAAGAAGAAAGAAATGGGTTCAGTGGTAGACAAGCCTCGTTCAGGTCGTCCACGTGCATCAACATCACGCAAGGACCGCGCATTATGACGCATTTCACTGACTAATCGCAAGTTGACCTCTCCTCAGCTACTTCGAGAGTGGTCAGACAAGAGTGAGGTCAGTGTCAGCTCATCAACAGTTCGTCACCGGTGCCTGCAGTTTGGTCTCCGGAGCTGCAAAGCACAGAATAAGCCACTGATGACTGACATACAAAGGCGCAACCGGATCGTGTGGGCAAGAAAGCACTCAACCTGGTCGACTGAAATGCGGGAAAAGGTACTATTCAGCGATGAAAGCACCTTCTGCCTGTTTGGTAACCAGGCCCACACCTAAGTGAGGAGATTTCCTGGAGAGGAATTCAAGCCTGAGTGTCTCAACCTCACTGTGAAGCATCCTTTGAAGGTCATGGTCTGGAGCTGCATGGCTGCCAGTGGCATTGGACGTCTTCACATCGTTGATGGAATGGTCTGTGGGGCAAAGTACATCACCATACTGCAAAAGTGCATGGTGCCATCAGCACACCAGCTGTTTCCTGGCCAGTTCCTGTTCCAAGATGACAATGCACCCTGCCATCGCTCCAGACAGGTGATCAGCTGGAAGCAGCGGAACAACATCAAGTCAATGGACTGGCCTGCCCAGTCTCCAGATCTGAATCCAATCCAGAACCTGTGGCACAAGGTGGCCTTGGAAATATCCAAGAGACATCCGACATCAAATTGTGAGCTGCTTGAGTCACTCATTGCAGCTTGGAACCGCGTTGTCACCAACGATCACCTTGTCAGACTGGTTCATTCAATGCCGACAAGGTGCAGTCAGGTGATCAAGAACAAAAAGGGTGGCTCATCAAATACTAAGCCATGTCAGACGGCTGCCTGGATGAGAATCTTCACAGTCTTGGCAAGTGCATATATCTATATGATTTGCAAGGGATTGTGGGCAATGCAGTTCATTCACACCAGACACAGCTGCTCACAATAATTTAGTTGTGCTCAAGTGTTAAAACCAATAAGATATTCATTTATGGGGTTATTTCTCCAAACACAGATATGCTTGGTAGCACATAAATCAGGTTACTTGCTTCCAGTGTTTAACTTGGAAAAACAAAATCAAAATCAGGAAAACAACATTCAAACTTGTCAGGCATTAGCTAATGTTTTCTTAGCATATATCAAACAACAAACGAAAAGCCACAAAGAAAGAAAAAAACTGTTCTTTTCAGGTTAACTTCTGATAACTTCCCACATAGATTCAGAAGTGATTCTCTCCTAGCTCACAAGCAATTAGGTAAGGCTCAATTGCTAGCAGTTATCCAGCTGAAACCCCTTAGCTGGCTTGCTTTCTACTGTGTGGGTCAAATCCTGCTTCAGGAGCTTTTCTGAGTAGATTAAAGAACAAGTTTGTATTTCTTTGTGATGGTTGCTGTACTTTATAACAGAAAATCACCAAAGGAGTTTGGACAGAGAGCAGTCCATATAAACACATTCTTCATCTGCAATCATTCCCCCTTCTTCAACAAGCATGGGTTCAATATCATGGATTGGCACAGATGAATCTCTCAATGGAGCACTTTCAGGAGAATACTTGTTTCCCTGCTGTCTTTCAAGGTTATAGCTAGGGCATAGATCAGTTTTCATACCTGAGCTTCCATTGCTGTTAGAGTTCCTCTCTATATAACCTGGCCAGTATGTAGTCCAGTTCTTATGTCCAGCCTTCCAATCCAGATCCCTGGACACTGGATCTCTCTTCACATACCTTCTGGCACGGGTCTTAGGGTCCTTTCCACGTGCAGCCGTCTCTCTCACAGGTACCGTCTGGAGATTCCTAGCTCTGCAGCACCATTCCTCTGGCTTTCCCCAGTCCAATGGTGTATGCTGGCCCTTGGAATGCCTCCCAGTATACGTACTGCTCTGGACTCTTCTAGACCTCTCAAAGGCTTTTCTCCTCTTTCTTCCAAAGGGTTTCTTTCCCTCTCTGTCCATCCGGTTTGGCTTCTGCTTCTGATGATCCTTCAGATGAAACTGATGAAGCTCAAGCTGATTCTCAGGATAATGAGGATGATTCTCTGTAGAATAAACTCTACCTTTATTCTGCCTAGATGAGTGCTCCTCCCTAACACAGCGCAGCTGTGCTGAATCAGGCCCTGCCCTTTGAGATGAGTGCTTAGGGATTACCTCATAGCCCTCCTGATTGAACACACGTTTCCCCACTTCAGCTCCTCTAATGGCTGTTGGAAACCTGGTGCATTCTGGGACTGGTAGTCTTTTATGGGAAAATTCTGTTTTCTTATTTCTACCAGAACTGACAGGTTGCTTGTTCAGAGACACTTCACCTTTTCTATAGCTCCTTCCTGAGCTATGATAAGCTTCCTTATCACAGCCATCACTGACACATAAAAATGGACTTTTTCAAGGCCACATACATTAATTTGAAGGAAACCTGGCATGCGTCCATAATATTTTAAAGCATACTTACAATGATGTATCGTTGGCCAACGATGTACATTACGCGATTTTCACAGAAAATCTATCAACAGGACAACTATAGGGAACAAACTCAGAAATTAAGGGCCAAACCAATACTAAATATTGGCCCTAATAGCCAAATCTATCACTTATCATGAGATACACAAAAAAAGCCACTGGGAGGAAAAAAGAAATTAAGATATAAGGTCATGAAGTTGAAAAAACGTCAAATTTACAAGTGATTCCAGATTTTTGCACACCACTGTAAATAAATCAATAAAATAAAGGTAACTAGAAACAATGCACTTCTTTCAAATCAAGGAATATTTTACCCCGTTCTTCCTTCTGTGCTAAAGTATACTCTGATTTGATTTCAATTAAAACCTCTCTGATTTTTTATTTATTTATTTATTTATTTATTTACATTCTCTTATATACCGCGCTATTCTGCATCAGTGCGGTTTACATTGAACAAACTGAGATTACATTGAACAGGGCATTATAACTTGGAGATAATTATTTTACAGGGAACATGGACTATGGAGGGTTAAGTGGCTTGCCCAAGACCACAAGGAGCAGGGTGATACTAGGCCCTGATTGAGATTTAAATTTAAACTAAAAGGTGTCTGCTGACTCTAGGCCGTGACTGAGTTTTAAATTTAAACTAAAAGCTCTCTGCTGGTTTTAAAAGTAAACTAAAAGCTCTCTGTTGATTTTAAATTTAAACTAAAAGCTCCCTGCTGGGTTTTAAATTTAATCTAAGAGCTCTTAGCTTTTAGTTTAAATTTAAAACCAGCAGTTTGTTGATACTAGGCCCTGACTGCATTAACAAATACATTGGATTCTAAAATACAAAGATTTATCAGTTTTAACCCAAAAAAAATCCCTTTTCCCCAAGATTTAAAGAATTTCCCAGAAGTTAATACAAGTCTTTCTAGCAGAAGCATTCCCTTTTGGTAGTCCTTCAAGTCTAATGCAGTTCCTTATAAAATTAACTCCTAAAAAGATGGCAGTGCTCTGGCCGCATTATTTATTTATTTATTTATTTAAGAAATGTATATTCTTCTCTAGCACCTAGGTGGATGATAAAAAATGTACATAAAATTTACACCTAAAAACAATAACCAGACATAACATAACATGAACATGCCTCAAAAACATGTAAACCTGCTAGCTTGTTAACACACAGCAAATAACCTGACATCATCTATGTGAAGATATGTTTATGCAAAAGGCTGAAAAGACCTGCCGAAATAAATGTACCTTCAATTTTTTCTGAAACACCAGAATATCTGATATGCAACGCAATTCTGCTGGCAAAGCATTCCAAATTTGTGGGACGGCCTTAGAAAATGTCCTGTTATGAAACACTTGAAAAAGAATCTGCCAAAATAACAGAATATCTAGCAGTAAAATCTCCTGTGAGCATAACACAAATGAGGAGGACAGCAAACAGACAAGCTAAGTAGTGTTCTATGATTGAGAGACTTAAATACCAACATGATGACTTTATATAAGATTTGAAAATTAATTGGTTTCCATCGCAACTTATATAGATCAGTAGAGATGTGCACAGACCTTCTGCTATTAGTGATAAAACATGCTGCCACATTCTGTATCGACTGCAAAGGCCGAATAGCATATAAGGAAAGCCCGAGAAATAGACTACAATGATAGTCAAATGGTAGCAAAACCAGAGCTTGAACCACAATACGCAGATTCTCATAAGACAAAAACGGCTTAAGTCTGTGGATTAAATGAAGCTTACAAAGGCAGCCTTAGTAACTCTCTGTATATGAGCTTACATATTCAGTTGGCGTGGCCCTTAGGCGTAGGACCGTGCAGGGCTGTTTAAAATGCTGCTACATTGGTTCTGCTTGCTGTGGAGATCGGAGCGGTGGAGGGGTGATATCGACAGCGGAGGTTGTGAGTGGGAGCTTAAACACCTGGTGGTATGATATCTACCTCTTCAGATGCTATATGGAGCATTTCTTCTTGTCTCTTCTATTCCTTTAACTATCACTGTATCTCTTATTCTGTCCTATCTAATTAATGGCGTTCTTTTCATATTTTCTGTAACTTTTATGTAATATTGTAAACCGCTCTGATGCTTTGGCCTGAGCGGTATATCAAATGTAATAAACATAAACAATCACCGGCTTGCATGATAATAGATACTGGGACAGGAAGTACCCTGGACAAGAACAAAATGTCCGTTTTATTCACATTCAACGCCAGTCTGTTGTATGTCATCCAGGATTTTTTTTTTATTTTTAAACTTTTATTTTCATTTTGGAACATCGAAACAAAAGGACATACAGAATAGAAGACATGAACAAATAATATTATACAATCACGGACAGTAAACCCCCACCACCCCCCTCCCCCCCTGCTTCTTCTCTGGGATACGTAACAATCCAGTATCGGGTGTATATACACATTACTATCTTTCGAGATAATATAATTATCTGCAACATGATGAGTGTAGCTATACGGCTATATTGGAGCATCTGGCAATCTGAACATAGTCATTAAGCATCTGCCACTTAGACAAGTGAGAGCAGTCCTGAACCTGGAATGCCATCCGACGAGGTATCTGCTCATATGTACTATATAAGCAGACAGAATTCCACCATTCGGTAAAAGTTAGGCGGGAGCCATTCTTCCAATTTTTCATGACTAAGCATACAGCCATACCCAACATAAAATCCAGGAGGAAGCGGCCTGTCTTGGGAAGAGAGGGGATCCCCGCCACAGAGCGGAGTCCCACAATCTTCCAAGAAAGTGGCTCCCGGAAGTGTAGGATACTTTGTATCCGGTCCCAAACCCGCCCCCAATATTGCTGTAGTGCTGGACATTCATAGATAACATGGGCGAAGGTACCCACCGCTGTATGGCATGACCAACATCGATAGCTTGTATTAACATTCCATTTGGCCATCTTCTCAGGAGTATGAAAGCATCTGTGGGCAAAATAGAAGAGCGTTTGAGTGACGGAGGCGGATCTAGAGACCCGCACCACTTTGCTCCAGACTATCTTCCATTGCTGGGGAGTTAAAGTGATGTGCAATTCGCGCTCCCATGCCTGCTGGGCCCTAGGGGTGTCCCTGCCTGGACTATGAGTGAGTATTTTATAAAAGTTAGATGCCACCCCTGGTAGACTCCCGATACAACGAATCACCTCTGACAGCCCTTCCACGCTAGTATCAGAGCGCGGAATGACCCGAGCGCCTTTAAGGCAATGTTGGAGCTGCACCCATTGAAAGTAATATTTCGCTGGTAGACCAAATTCCGTTTTTAAAGCATTAAAGGTTTTCCAGCGATCCCCAGCAAACAGCTGCTTAGGTGTCCAAATCCCCCTGGAGTACCAGGGTCTCCATGCTATCGTTTTTTTGTTAATTTGAAATCGAGAGTTATGCCATATCGGGAGATGGTCCAGGGGCACGCCTGCGGACCCAGAGATTGAATGAGGGCATTAAAGGCCACTAGAGTGTCTACAACCATTGGTGAATGGCGGGAGTCTGAATGATGGCACATTCCGGGGAAGTAGGCCAGCGGAACTGGTCCACTAAGCTCTTCTTCAATATCTAGCCACACCGGGCGGCCTGCTGCCGGGGTATCCAACCAACGGGCACCTTGCTTTAAGAGGAAGGCTTTATGATATTTGAGAAAATCTGGAAATCTAGCTCCTCCTCTCGCTTTATCAGATTGCAAGTGTTGTTTAGCTATCCTGGGTGTTTTACCCTGCCATAAATAACGGATAAGAAGGCCTTCTATATCTTTGTAGATGTGTCGGGGCAGTAAACATGGTAGCATTTCGAGAATGTAGTTCACTTTAGGAACTATCATCATTTTCACTGTTTCCAAGCGGCCCCACCATGTAAGGGTTAGTGGAGACCACCGATTGGTAAGTTCACGGACTTTGGAGATTATCGCCTTGGCGTTGAAACTAATAGTGTCCTCTAAAGGATAGCAATAATAGACCCCGAGATATTTCACCATACTATGCTGCCAGAGAAAGGGAAAGGCTTGCATGTCGGCCGCATGTACCCGGTGGTTAAGTGGGAAAGCAACCGATTTGGTCCAGTTGATCTTATAGCCCGAGAGCTGCGAATACCTGTCTAGTAATTCTAAGACTACTGGGACCGAGTCCAAAGTTATAAAAAGCATAAGATCATCTGCATAAGCGGAGAGTTTGATCTCTCTGTGTCTAAAGGGGGCACCTCGGATGTCTGCGGACTGCCTAAGTAACAGGGCTAGAGGTTCGAGCGCTAAGTCAAAGAGCAGAGGAGATAGGGGGCATCCTTGGCGTGTACCTCTTTGAAGGCTGAATGGCTGAGATTTGATAGCATTCACACATATACTGGCTGTGGGTTCGGCATACATGACTTGAAGAAACCGGAGAAAGCCCTCCCCAAAGCCGTACCAACGGAGAACAGCAAATAAGAAGGGCCATTCTAGACGGTCGAAGGCTTTCTCGGCGTCTAGGGAGAGGCCAACTAGTGGTAGATCTAGGCTTGCAGCATTAGTCAAAACATGACATAAAGTCCTAGCGTTGTCGGCAGTGGATCTTCCGGGTATAAAACCACATTGATCAGGGTGGATTAGTGTAGACATTTGGTCAGATAGTCGAGAGGCTAAGATAGTCGCAAAAATTTTATAGTCTGCGTTAAGAAAGGAGATTGGGCGGTAGTAGTTAGCTGTTAACAGCGGATCCCTCCCTTCTTTTTCAAATACTACCACATTCGCCGCCGAAAAGGATCCCAAGCAAGATGTGTCTTCAGCCAGAGCAGTGAAATAAAGTTTTAGGTGGGGGGCTAGATCAGCACTGAACGTTTTATAAAATTCGGCCGAAAGACCGTCAGGGCCTGTGGCGCGTCCCGAGGCCACACGTTTAAGGGCAGAGTGAATTTCATTAGTAGAGAAGGGTTTATCCATCGCAACCCTATCCTCTTCAGAGAGGGTCGGCCGTTGGATTCCGGATAATAATCGCTCAAAAGCCTCTGACGTGAAGTCACATTCTGAGTTATAAAGACGAGTATAAAAATCCCGGAAAAGCTCTACTATCTCTGTATTATTTGTCACTATGTCCCCTCCTACCGGGTTTCGGAGAGCCGCTACCCGTTTGGCTTCTTTTTGACCTTTCAAGGCATTAGCTAAGAGTCTACCAGCACGGTTGCTTTCCCGATAGTACATCCCTTGCTGCGATGCGATATTTTTAGAAGCTGCAGCAGACAGGATTGAGTTATATTGAAAGCGTAGGCGTTGCAATCGTAACAACACACAAGGATCAGTGCGGGAAGTAAGAACCCGTTCCCCAGTTTTAATTTGTTGCTCTAATATTAATAACTGTTGCTTACGCTGTTTCCCCAAGCGAATTTGATAGCTAGTAATGGTTGCACGAATGGCAGCTTTAAAGCCCTCCCACCAAGCCCAGCCCATGGTATCATGTGGTAAGTTAAAATGGAAATAGTCCTGAATGGCGGCCCGAATGTCTAACTGAAACTCTTGTTGCTCTAGCAGGGTCCTATCAAAAAACCAATTTCCCGGATTCCCACTGGGCAGGTTAGCGTGCAACTGGAAGGAAATGGCAGCATGGTCTGAGATATGTAATGGGTGAATCATCGCTGTGTCTACCTGAGATACCAGCACTTTAGATATTAGGAAAAAATCTATTCTGGACTGTGATAGATGGGGGGGAGAATAGAAAGTAAATTCCAGTTCAGCAGGATGCAACAATCTCCAAAGATCCACTAAAGCGAGATCTTTGATCAAGGAGGTGAGTGTGAGGGAGCTCTTGGGCAGGCCACTCGTTCTAGGCGGTTGCCTGTCTATCAGAGGATCGACGACTTGATTAAAGTCGCCACCTATTATCAGTGAGGTGCTAGCAGAGGCCTGCGCAACCTGAGCAATGGTAGCAAAAAAGGCAGGATTATCCACATTGGGGGCATATATACATATACATGTTAGTTCAAGGTGTCCAATTTTAAGATGGACGCGGGACCATCTGCCCTCCGTGTCAGAGCTAGTGGCAATAATGGTGACAGGCAAGGATTTCCTCACCAGAATAGCTACCCCACATTTCTTAGAAACAGCCGGAGAGTAGGCAGCTACCATGTAAGGTTTAATATTGAGTTTCAGAGTTTCGGTAGAATTTAAGTGCGTTTCCTGAAGAAAATCCAGATCCGCCTTTTCATGACTCAAATAACTAAGGATTTTCTTTCTTTTAATCAGGTTGTTGATTCCCTTTACGTTCAATGAAAAAACCTTACATAGGGCCATAAGACATTGTCATACATTTGAAGTAAAAGCGCAGGCGAGTATGGAATATATACCACACCTGTACATCTATATCATACACATCAATTAAGATACCAGATACACCCCATATGAGAAAACAAGCACCGAAGTGCCCCAGAGAAGAAGCATAACCCCAAATATAAATGGCGACCATATGTCTGCGGGAGGAGGCCCAAGAGAGTGCGATTGTAATATTTGAACCCTTCTGTTATTATAGTCTCCGATCTCCACCGAAGTAGCTGTGGGCATGATAGAGCAGGGCCATCAAGGCTAGTGAAAGCCAAGGCTGTGAATTGCCAAGGCAGTCTCTAAGGTAGAGAGCGTCCGAAAACAATATGGCGGGTTTTACCAATATAAGGTCAATTAGCTAAGTGTTCCTTGGATCAACGCATCTGATCTGCCTCTTTGGACTCCAAAAATTCCGCAAGTAATTCAGGATCATCAAATGTTCTGGTCTGGTTGTGCAGCGTTACCCTGAGTTTAGCCGGGTACATCAGGCCATAGCGAGCTTGCAGTTGTTGTAGCCTCGGTCGAAATTCCAGGAATCGCTTTCTACGATCAACCGTGGGCTTAGCCAAATCAGGAAAGAAGGATATCCGGTGGCCCTCAAACTCGATGGGGCCTTTTGCGCGAGCGGCATTCAGAATTTGCTCAACATGTTGGTATCTTAAGAGCCGAAAGACAATAGGCCGCGGGGTCTTCCGATTGAGCGCCATATTTGAGGGCACTCGATGAGCCCGGTCAATCTCCAGGTCTTTAGCAAATGTGATCCGAAGTAGGGAAGGAAGCGCCTTACAAAGAAACTCCTTCATGTCTCCAGACTCAGCTCCCTCCGGTATGCCCACGAGCCGTATGTTATTGCGGCGGGCCCGATTGTTGCCATCTTCCACTTCTTTCTGAAGGGCCCGTATCTGGCGCTCTACTTTGTCAAGTTTCGCCAACTGGACCGTGTGTGAGTCCAGTATGCCTTCCATTTTGTCTTGTCTTGTAGGGAAAGCCCTTCAAGTTTGCTTTGCAGTATGCCGAAATCTTCACGCAGCGCTCGGAGTGACTCCCCGTTGGATTGCACAAGGTCTTTTACCCCTCGTATTTCAGTGAGGATCTCCTGCTGCATCTCGGGACCTTCCCGAGGTGCGGGCTGCTTCTGCGGAGACGGGGGCTCGGTTTTGGAGCGTTTACCATGGGAATTCGTTGGGGTCCCGAAATCTAGACGTGCTGGTTTGGTCCCCGCCATCACCCCAAGGTACCCCGGTAGAGTCAAAGCAATATTCAGAATTAAAACGGTTCAAAATTCAGGAGTCTTGGTAGGCCTCTCGGGAGCCTCAGCGCTATGCGACTATCCCGCTGGACATCAGGCTCCGCCCCTCGTCATCCAGGATTTTATAGTAGCGGACACCGGAGTGTGAGAGCAGGAGCTCCTCCCTCACTCCCCGCAGCCTCCAATCACTCGCGGCAGCACCAATTCAAAAGAAAGCCTCATCGGAGGCAGAAAGAAGTGGGAGAGCAGCAGCGGACACCGGAGGGTGAGAGCAGGAGCTCCTCCCTCACTCCCCGCAGCCAACAATCACCTGCAGCTGCACCAATTCAAAAGAAAGCCTCATCTGAGGCACGCCCACACCTTGTTGGCCCGCGCCTGAAGGCCCTTTGGCGTGGCCCTTAGGTGAGGACCTGTTACTGAGACCTAGAGCACTAAAATTACTTTCTCCTACTGCAGAGAACAGCCACCGGAACAACAATAGCAATTCTATTACATTGGCAAACCTACAGTCAAAGTTTTACAAATTCCATAATTCTCCTACCACCAAACTATGTCTGGTACCTCCCCCTATGGCAACCTCCTAACATCAGAACCAACAGATGAGCTAACCACCTCATAAACATAAAACCCACCGCTTTCAAAAAATCACCACATGCTAACCCCATTCTAGAAGCTCCTATTACATGCTCTCTTTTCAATGCAAGATCCATAAGAAATAAAACCTACACTATCAGTGACTACCTAGAGACACACGACACAGATATTCTGTGGATCACTGAATCATGGCTAACCGATACAGATCAGGTCATTCTCAACCAAATCACCCCTGCATCCTTCAACTGCCATAGAAATCTTAAAAGAGGAGTGTGTGGTCTTATTCTAGCAAAAACACAATTTAAATTTAAAGCACTCATAGCAAACAGTTCAGATGATTCAAACATAACCACAATAGCCAATAACTTTATCACACTCACTCTTACCAACAGAGCTCCCACAGCCAAGAATGATGAACTATCAAAAGTTCTTGAAAGTGTATGTGCTTACAGTACCCCTCAGAAAAACTCACATAGCTCTGGGAGACTTCAACCTTCACCTAACAAGGCTTCATCAAAGCCATGGAAGCCTTACAGTATCAGCAAATGTATTGTGGTGATAATCTTGTATTTTGTTCTCAGAGCTATCGGTAACCAGTGGAGGTTCTTAAGGGTGATTTGTTCAAATCGGTAGGTACCGGAGATTATTCTGGCCTCAGTGTGTTGTGCCATTTACAGTTGGTACAATGTGTATTTTGGTAGGCTTTGATAAAGGATGTTGCCATAGTCCAGGTGAGGTGTGATTATGGACTGAAATACTGTCCTAAAGTCACTGGGCTCAAGTAGAGGGCATAGGTTTTGTAATGATTTCATCTTGAAGTAGGCTGAGTTAGCTGTTTTCTCTATATGAGATAGTACGTTTAGGTTCTGGTCTTAGGTTATACCTAGGTGTTTGACTTCATTTGTAACTGTTAATTCTGTGTGGTGGATCTTTATCTTTGGTGGGGGGGGGGATGTGGAATGAAGGATCCTATGTTACTAGGAGCACTTCAGATTTATTATGGTTTACTACCAAGTTCAGGCTTGTGAGGCATTGTGTGATGGCTGAGAAGCAGTTTAAGATGGTTGAAAAATCCATGGATCTTGTGTAGAAGGGGGTGCAGAACATAATATTGTCAGCATATACATGGAATTGGACTTTAAATTTCCTGAGGATAGCACATATAGGCTGGATGCATATGTTGAAGAGCAGAGCAGATAGTGCTGAGTTCTGCAGAATACCTTGTCATTTTTTGAAAGTGTTTGATATATGTGTACCAGTTTTAACTTGCTGTTGATGATTGGTTAGATAAGATGTGAACCAGTCTAGTGGTGTTTTGCAGAGACCTATTTTCTGCAGTCCTGTTATCAGTGTGTGGTGGTATATGGAATCAAAAGTGGCGGTGATATCTAAGAATATCATTATGAAGTCTTGCTGTAATTTTTTGATACCCTTGATGAGCATATCACAGAGAGACATGAGAAGTGTATCAACATTATGATGAGGACAGAAGCTGTGCTGTTGGGAGTTCAGAGGTGAATAAGTGTCTGTGATCTTGGAGCTGGTATTGCACAACTTTTTCTATGATCTTGGAGATAAAAGGTATGTTTGAAATGGGTCTAAAGGAATTCAGAGACGGCTTCTTTTAAAATAGGTCTGATAGATGCTTTTTTAGGATGGATGGCATGTATCCTTGTGAGAGGGAGATGTTGAATGATTCTCTGGATCATTGTGGATAATCTGGCTTTGAGGATCTTAATCCATGAAACTGGGCATGGGTCTAGTTGATGGTGCACCAGAAAATTTGGCAATTTGTCCACAAATCTTGACTGGACACCCATCAGAAAGTGCGGGAGGGCATGGTGGAAATAACGTAACATATAAAGAAAATATACCACTATACAATATATAATTTCTTCAGTTAATTTTTCAACTTTATATTTATAACAGGCCTTGTAGCAAATCTCAAAAGTCTGCTACAACAGTGAATTAATCAAAACTATACATATAGGAATAACAACAAGAAAATTAATACAAATGATAAATTTTTCTTCCTTCCACAAACAAACAAATAAATATAAATCTAGTCATATACAAAGTATTAAAAGGACATGAGTAGGGAAGGGATTTTGGATTTAACTCGCATCTTTTTTAGGAGTAGCTCAAGGCGCATTACATTCAAGTACAGTAGTTTTTTTTTCTATCCCCTAGAAGGCTTACATTTTAAGTTTGTACTTGAGGCAAGTGGAGGGTTAAGTTACTTGCCCAAAAGCACAAAGAGCAGCAATGGGATTTGAACAGCTCTAACCATTAAGCAACTCCAAGTGAGTCCCTGCTACACACTCTCCCTTCTAGTCACCTTCATTCACTGACCCTCCCTTCCCAACCAGTGCCCATTACACACACTCCAAGCCATTCCCATCACGCCCTCTCTCCTTCCATTCAGGGTTGGCCCAAGGGCTTATACCATCCTAGGCAGTCTTGCTGTGTTGCTCTCCCCCACCACAATCTCATCTGGGAGAGGGGATGAAATGGCAATACCTTGATGCTTGCTTTTTTTCTAAAAGAGGTGCTTTCTGCCGGTGCTTCAGTGCCACATTGTGGCGGGTCTTAAAGCAAGCATGTGCGTGCACCCTCATGGCCTATTGCTCCTGCTTCAACCTTTTGCCCCCTCCAACAGGAAATTGTGTCAGAAGGAGCAGGCGTGGCAGGCTGTAAGTGTACTCATGTGCATGGGCACTTTAAGGCCTTCCATGGCACTGAAGCGGTGGCAGAAAGTCACCAATTTTAAAAATCATGGAGGGACTGGGGGGCCATGTGCCGCCCACTGGGACCTACTGCCCTAGGCAGCTGCCTAGATCATCTAGTGGACGGGACTTGGGTGCGATTTTGTCTGATGATCTTAAAGTAGCTAAAAAGATAGTAAAGGCAATAGCGAAAGCTAGAAGGATGCTTGGGTGCATAGGGAGAGGAATGGCCAGCAGAAGAACGGAGGTGATAGTGCCTCTGTGTAAGTCTTTAGTGCAACCTCATTTGGAGTATTGTGTGCAGTTCTGGAGGCCACACCTTCAAAAGGATATAAACAGGTTGGAGTCAGTACAGAGGGGGGCTACTAAAATGGTTAGTGGTCTTCGTTATAAAGCATATGAGAACAGACTTAAGGATCTTAATATACATATGTTAGAGGAAAGGTGGGATAGAGGTGATATGATTGAGACGTTTAAATACCTGCGTGGCATAAATTTTATTTATTTTTATTTATTTATTTGTTTTTCTTATATACCGCGCTATTAAGATCAGTGCGGTTTACATTACAACTGAACAATGCAACAATGTTTTTACATAACACAATGTGCTTACATAGAACAGGGGTACAGTCATAAGGGGAGAATAACAGGGAAACTATTTATAAGATATATACACATAAAATTTACATAGAGTTATATACAACTGTTACATAAGCTCTTCATATGATCATAACTAGGTCGGCTGGGGGACAGGATACAGCCAATAGGGGGAGGGGTGGCTAACCATTTTCATGTTGGGTTAGGGCATTGGGATAGTTAGAGCAGGGGGTGAATGCCTGCGACTTGTGTTTTTCAGGAGTGGTTTCAGGATAGTAGATTTGAAACAGATGGTGTTTTATTTCTTTTCTGAATGTGGTGAGGCTTGGTATGGATCGAATCCAGGTGGGAAGTTCATTCCAGGCTGTCGGAGCATAGATCGAGAAAGCTCTGTTAGTAGTTGTCTTTGTGCACCTTGTGGTAAATTTGGGTACTATTAACATGTTGAGTAGTGCAGGCCGTCTTATTCTGTTTTCAGGGATATTTTTAATCAGATTACTGATAGGTGTGGGAGATTGGTTGTTCAGTGCCTTGAAGGTCATGACTAGTGCCTTGTATTGGATTCGGGCTTGTAGCGGTAGCCAGTGTAATGCTTTCATTACTGGTGTTATATGTTCCAATTTTGATACACCTGTTAGAACCCTAGCAGCTGAGTTCATGGCTAGCCGAAGCGGGCTGAGAGTTGCCTGTGGGAGGCCATGGAGGATGATGTTTGCGAAATCAAGATGCGGGATTACTAGGGCCTGAAATATCGTTCGATAGTCTGAAAAATCGAGTAGTGGGCGGAGGTGGCGGAGGGTTCGTATCTTGTGGTAGACTGATCTTGTAACGGTCTTTACGTGGGTTGTCATGTCCAGACGCCGATCTAGAGTAATTCCTAGATATCGGATTGTGTCTCTTGTTTTGAGTTCAGCATTTTTAACTTGTAGGTAGGGAGGTGTGTAAATGCACAGGAGAGCCTCTTTCGATTGAAAGCAAGCTCTGCTACGAGGGGACATAGGATGAAAGTGAAAGGGGATAGACTCAGGAGTAATATGAAGAAATATTTCTTTTTGGAAAGAGAGGTAGATGCATGGAATAGTCTCCCAGTGGAGGTGGTAGAGATGAGGGCAGTATCTGAATTCAAATAGGCATGGGACAAACAAGAGTATCTCTAAAGGAAAAAAGGTGACTGTTGTAGTGGTTGATATGGAAGGGCAGACTAGATAGGCCAGGTGGTCTTTTTCTGCCGTCATGTTTCTATGTTTCTAGCCAGTCTGCTGCTGAAGATACTTCGACCCTTTTTGGACAGATGGACACCATCTCTGCTCTGCAGCCCTTGGAACTTTATCCCATGGTCCAGAAAACCAAAACGCTCTCGATGACAGCATCCACGCAGCAATGCATTCATCTCCAGGATGCAAGCTTCTCTACTTCGGCCTTTATCCTCAAAAGGGATGATTGAAGAGGACACCACCTGCGGACCTATCTGTTTCACCCTCTGTCCCAGAACCATGAAGTCACTTTTGATATGCTCAGAGGGATACCTAGCAGTATCAATTGTGCCGACATGGATGAGCAACATTGAATAATAGTCAATAGCCTTGATGAGTCTTGGCAAACTCTGTGTAACATCTCTGATTTTGGCACCTGGCAGACAGCACACCTCTTTGGACATCAAATCTGGTCGGCAGATGGATGCCTCAGTACCCCTCAAAGAGACTTACCAACCACCTCTACCTTCGCTTCTTTGTGGTGACTGATTCTGCAGTTTTGGGGTGCTCGAGCTGTGGTTCTTCCCTTTCCTCAGATGTTTCCACCTTTCTCCACTTTCGGGGCTGCATACTGGTTCTTCAATTCAAGGGCTGGAGGAGTTGGAGTGTTGATACTGCAGGCTCTGGTGACTTGTCTGACCTTCTTCCTTCTGTAGCCTTCCATCTTCACCTCTGTCGAAGAGCTTGGATGTTTCAAGAAGCATCTCATCAATGTACTTCCCACTGTCTGGAATGCTTCTGAGCCTAGCCACCTCTTCCCTGAGCTCCTCCATTTCTTTCCTGAGAGCCTCAGCTTGCAGGTATCCTGCACATGGAATTGGTTCTTCAATTGACATGGGGATCTCTGTCTGGACAGAGGCAGAAGTTGTAATGGGCGTAAAAGCTTTAGCAATATGATTTTTCCCAGCAATTGTTTAGTTGATGGAGCTTTGGTGCCTGTTGAAGTAAAAGAGAAAGACCTACCAAGTCCCTACCTGTTCCTTTAAGAGAAAAAGCAGTTAACTTCTTTTAAGTGTGTTCTAACAGTGTTTGTCGATGTTCATGTGTGTAGCTAATTGAGGAGTTGACCTATAAAGCAAGAATGCTCACATGGGGGGGTTGGGTGGGTGTTGGGGTAGGTAGGAAGGGACCTTATATCTGATGGGATCAGTGGCTTCAAAGAGTTGTGAATGGGTAGCTAGAACAAAGAGAATGAACTCTAACTGACAGAGCCTTGCCCACCACCACAAACAAACAAAAAAAAATCCCCCCTTGGCAGTACAGAAAAAAGGTTTAGCTTTTAAAAATGAACACCAATACCCATTTAAGAATTAGCTTTTAAAAATGAACAGTAAAACCCTTTTAAGAATTAGCTTTAAAAATGAATAACGAAACCCCCTTAAGAGATTAGCTTTTAAAAATGAACAACAAAACCCTTTTGAGAGCTTTCAGGCAGAGTATTAACCTTGCTTTGCAATGAAGTCTGTCAGGAATGTCATATGTCATGCTTTGTGTCTCACAGGGAGTTTGGAGCATGACAACAGCTGGAGGCATTAAAAGAAAAATTCTATATGCTGAGGCGCTAGAGGCCAGACCTGGTGCAGTGCCTCAGAAGAGATAGTTGCAGAGAGAGGTAAGGTTCTCTCTGGAATGATGATATGACTGTCTCTCCATTCTATATTCCTGAGGTGCCAACTGTATATGCCAGTATTGTCCTTAAAAGTGATAATTAAGTGGTACTTTATGTGTAGGTTGCAAACCTAATCAGCCACATGTACAATCATTAGAAGTGTCATGGGTGTTCATCTACCATTGATATATTACCCTGTTGGGGAAGCTGTTCAGAAGCAATCAGTTTACTGGTCTACCTTCCACCCAGATACATAAGCGTAATGAACTATGCCAAGTACAGTGCTATGAGAGTGTGGCCCACAGTGTTGCAGGGTCTGACCTAGTTAGTGCTCTCAAGATGTGAAATCCTACACGTCAATGTCTCTTGTGTAAAAAACAAACAAGCAAAAAACCCCAGAAATGCTGCTACCTGACATGTCATCCAACAGCACTAATGGTAGCTTATAGGGCTCCTGTTATGTTGGAGCACAAAGGTTATGTGTATTGCAGTGCCCAGCAATGCACACGGTACCCTCTGACACTGTCATTGCAGGTATGTCTGAGAGAGCAATATGTAGCTGTCACAATTGAATCTACCACACATGACATTACCTCTACCACCAATCAGCACTGTCTGCATTGTTTGTGGGAGAGGCGCCATTTACAGCTGCCCCTATCTTTATCAGAAGCAGCTGGGAGCAGAGAGGCAGCTTCTCCCTCTCACCACCTCTACCACCAATCAACTGTCTGCATTGTTTGAGGAAGAGGCGCCCTTTGGTGGGCCTGCGCCTGAGGGCCTAACCAGAGGACCCTTAGGTGGGGACCGAATCTAGTCCCCTACTGAAAGCACAGTCATCGTTCCATATAGTCATCCTGCTCCAATCTACCCTACCCGCAAGGCCTTCCCAGCTAACTGCTGTGTCTACGCCATTAAGAAAGTTGATAAATGGCTGCTCCAGTTGGCCAATAGCCTAACAGGTTACTTACTACTCGCTGTTGTGTTGGATGTCTATTGTACACCGTCATTTAGGCTAACCAATTACAGTCCAGTACCATGATGATCCCTTACTGCTTCTACTTCTACCTGATAATAATAGGCCATATGACAACTGCCTCTATAGTTATGTCTGACTTACCCCCACTCATACCAGCTGCTCCTTGCTTCCAACAAACTCAGCAGTTTATACCCAGACGAATATACAGGAGGAACCAAAAGCTCATACAAATCAAATCTGATTCACATGCACACAAAAATCATCCCACCTTTGGTCCAATAAACATAGAGCTCTTCAATGCAAGGTCTGTCAGAAACAAAGTTAATACCCTCATAGATCACTTCCAACTTTACCATACTGACATCTGCTATATCACTGAATCTTGGCTAACTGACCCAGACCAAATCATCCTGAACCAACTAACACTACATTTAACTGTCCACGCACAAATAGGAGAGGAGGGTGTGTACTAATACTAGGAAACAACAAACTCAGATTTAAAACTCTAGTAACAAAGATCACAGATCACTGCAAGATAATAATCATTGAGAACAGGAACCTGGCCTTATGCCTCATTTATAATGCACCCAATAGCATCTCAGATGAACTCTATAATTCTTGAATTGGTATGTGCTGCCAAATCACACCATAAACCTCTGTTTGTCCTCGAGGATTTCAACCTTGACTCGTTATTCCACAAAGATGTGGACACCTTTGTCAAAGCTATGGAAGCCCTACAATATACCCAGCTCCTCACTGAACCAACTCACCGCCTAGGCTCCACCACAGATAAGATATTTGCCCCAAAAGCAAAAATGGAAGTAAATAAGGTAACACCTCCCTCAATTGCCCCAATATTGTGGCCTGACCACTATTGTGTAAGAATAAGCCTGCTTCACACTTGTCTGACTACGCACATTCAGGACAAAGATTTAAAAGCTTTGACAAGGACCAGTTCTTGTTGCAAATTGGGTCAACTCTTAATCTGGACAATACAAGCCTTGAAGAAGCTATAGAACATTGGAATAGCACAATTAACATAGTTGCCTGAGTACCTGAAAAAAAGAAGCATTAGACGCATCATTACAACTAGAAGGTCAGTACCATGGTATTTGGAAGAAATGAGAGTAGCAAAGTGGCATCTTCACAAAATAGAGAAGAACTGGAGAAGAAATAAAACCCAAATTACACAATAACTATAGAAGAATATGCAACAGGATTACAACAACCTAATTAACCACTGCAGACGTGAATGCCACACAAACCTAATCCTACGATAACCCAACAGACCCAGAGAATTATTTGAAATAGTACGGTCCCTCACGAAAGAGCCCACTCTTCATGGAACTGAAACTATCAGCCCTCAAGCCTATGCAAACTTCCTGATCATTAGACACCTTTCACTACAAAATCACTGCATTCCTGCCTTTGCTCCATTCTCTGAAAGCAGATTTCCATTGCACACTTGGGGGAGAATTTAGCATACCTACCATTGAACAGCTCATACGCACTATAGCTAACTTAAGTACTTGCACCTACCAGCTGACCCATGCCCAGTCCCATGGATACAATCTACAAAGGATGTGCTCTCTATTCACATCCACATTCTCCAAGTCAGGGTTACGTGCCTCAGTCTCTTAAATGTGCAACCATCTGCCCAGTACCCAAAATCGCTACTCCCATTAAAGATGACCCTTTAGCATACTGCCAAATCTCAAGCCTCCCATTCCTTACAAAGATACTTGAGAAAACAGTCTACCATTAGATTCAGGACCACATTGACTCTCATGCCTCTCTGGACCCCCACCAATATGGGTTCTGTTGCAATCACAGTGTGGAATCATTGTTAACAGTTCTTCTTGACAACCTAATAAGAGGGATTGATGGTATGAAAATATGATTTCTACTGATCTTTATTGATGTATCTGCAGCCTTTGACACTGTTTCCCACAGCATTCTTCTGCAGAGGCTCAGAAACATCATTCTAAAAAAAATATGATTCTGAAATGGTTTAACTCATACTGTACTAACAGACAACAGGTCAGAGCTGGCCCAGCCTCCTCATCCGTCTTCCCCTCCACACAAGGAGTATCACAAGGTACATCTCCATCTGCCCTATACTTCAACCTCTACATAAGTCCCATCTGCGATGTCATCAAGAAATACAACATCCTATATGCTATATATGCTGATGACATCATGATTTATATAACGATCAATTACATGACAATAGTTACTTGCCTCCAAGATACGACTATCTGGCTCTCTCATAACAGCCTAACCATCAACTATAATAAAATGGAAACCCTCATTATTATACGCAACACCTCCTTTACCCCTCCCCCCAATCAATCTACCAAATTGTACTATATCCATTAGGAAAGAAGTAAAATATCTTGGTGTCACTTTAGACTGCAACCTTAGCTTCCAATCCCACATCAAGACCACCAGAAAAGCATTCTATAAATTAGCCATAATATGAAGACTCAAACCCCTCCTCGGCTATGATCACTTCTGGATTGTCTGCCAAGCTGTCATAACACCTGTATTGGTCTACTGTAGCTCCATATATCTCGGCCTTCCCAAGCAAACTATCCAACTTCTGTAGATGGTTCAAAACATTGCGGCTCGCATCATTATCTCATCTCTTCTCCAGCTTTCCTCTGCCTCCATCTGTCCTGTCAACTGAATGGCGTTCCTTTCCTTTCCTAACTATGCTGTATTTTATTGTAATTGTGCACCGCTCTGATGCCTCACTGCCACGCGCGGTATATTAAGAAATAATAAAGTTAAAAGAAAGATTATAGTCTCCACCAAGTACCACCACGTTACATCTGATCCAACTCCACTGGCTTCCAATCATATCTCATATTTGCTTTAAAACCATACTAAATATATTTTAAATCAAACATAACTTCTCCAGGAACAAGCAGGAAGTCAGTCCTCACATATGGGTGACGTCAGCGCTGATGGAGCCCTCATGCGGAGCAATCCCCAGCTTTCGAAGAAAGCGTTTGGGATTGCATCATGCATGCGCGGTCCTTTCCCGCCCAAGGAGTAGCCTAGTGGTTGGGGCAAGGTACTTCAGGCCGGAAGGTCGGGGGTTCAAATCCCACTAGAGGACAGCAACCTTGGGCCGGAAGGACTGGGGTTTCTAGTCCCACAGATGCTCCTTGTGGTCTTGGGCAAGCCACTTAACCCACCATTGCCCATGTTCCCTGTAAGTATTAGTGTGTGTGTCTCATATCCCCACGTGTTAAATGTATCCCCCAATTGTGTTGTGACCGCTTTGATTGAAGGATAAGGCGGTATACAAAACTGTCTAAATAAATCTTGCTCAGTCTCCTTTTTTCCGAGGAGCCCAACGGACGTCGTCCAAGTTCCCTCATGAAAAAAGTGTTTAAAAAGCCAGAAAATTACTTTTCTGCGTAGCTGGTTCGATGCCGGTTCCCCTTCCCACCTCGGGTCGATACACCGGTATCGAGCCTGGTCCAAATTTTCGTTTTTTGTCCTTAGAGACTAGTGTTCGCGCTCTTTTTCTTTTTAGCTGGCAGTCTGGTCCTTTGACCTCTCAGGGCCCTTTTTCCCTCGATGGCTGCCAGTGGGTTTATAAAGTGTGATCGGTGCACGAGGTTAATGTCTCACACATGACTGCTGCCTCTGTTACTTCGGGCCCGACCACGATCTGAAGGTCTGTGGCCCATGTAAGAAATGTCTTCCAAGGCCTTGAGGAGCAGGCAGCAGCAACATGATAGGAATTTTCCCGAGTCCGCACCCGCCCAGGCCCGGACCTCATCAGAGGCCTCGACGTCTCGGAAGCTCTCTGACCCTGAGCAGTGTCGAGTGTCTTCTGAAAGGGGGTCTCCCTCATGGGAACACCGGAGGAAGAAAAAATCCACGAGGGCGCTGTTCTCAGATGGCTCCGAATGGCCTGGTCCCTCGCAGGATAGGTCGCAGAGCCCGACCCGCTGCCCCGGATCCTCAGATTCAGAGAGGCCTGCAAAATTCCCTTGTAAGGAAACGGAGTCACCGAGGAAGGTAAGCACTGTCCTCGTTGTGGACTCTCCTCCGGGAGAGCCGGCGTCGGGTCCCGACCCAGGGGCTGCGGAGCCTCCTGAGCTTGGTCTCAGGATGATGGCCTTGGAGCGCAGCATGGCTGCCTTCATGGACCAGCAGCAGGCACTGATAGCTGGTCTCACTGGTCCATCTGCCCCGACCACTGGGACATCGGTGTCGAAGTCGACCCTGGAGGCCGAGCCAATCCTTGAGTCACTAAGGTCTCGAGTTGATCCTCGGCCGAGGTCCCTCTCGACCTCCCGTTCGGGACCAAGGTAGTCAACGCAGATTCCACCGGCGTCGGGGCGGTTGAGACCGAAGCCCTCGGGGCCATAGCCGCTCGATTCCCCCTTGGAGGGGTCCGGTTGGAAAACGGAGGACGAGGAGTCACTAGACACCCACCGGACCAAGTACATTCCCTCGGATTCCCTGGGTTCTGAACCTCGGAGAAGGTCCCCCCCCCCCCCCGAAGACACCCGGTTCTTGGACTTCGTCCGGGACATGGCAAAGGCTTTGTCATTCCCGGCAGAGGCCGAGGAGGAGCCTCGAGTTGAAGAGCTCGAGATCCTCCAGTATGAGTTTTCCCCCTTGGGAAGCCCTTACTGTACCGGTGTCTCCCATTCTGGAAAGGCTGATGCTCTGCATGTGGGAGACACCGGTCTCGATGGCGGTGCTCAGCAGGTGAATCGATTCCATCTATCGAGTTCGCAAGAGCCCTGGGTTCCAAAAAGCACAACTGCCGCAGAACTCCATTGTTGTGGAATCGGCCATGCGTCGGCCCAAGAGCCAGAAGACGCACTCCTCAGTGCCTCCTGGCTGGGAGGCCCACAACATGGATGCCCTCGGCAGAAAGTGCTACCAGGGTTTGATGCTGTCATGCCGAATCCAGACATACCAGCTGTACATGGGCATATACCTACGAGACCTGGCAAAGGAGATTGCCGGGTTCTCAGCTGCTCTCTGCGAGGGACCTTTGCAGCACTTCAAGGTCTTGTCCACTGGAATCCGTGAGTGCTTGAAGATTATGACTCGAGCAGCCTATGACAGCTTCGAGGCGTCGGCCCGAGTATCCGCGGCCGGCATCGGTGCACACCGCCAGGCATGGCTACAGTTGTCGGACCTGGAGCCATGGGTGCAGGACAAGTTGGTCGATGTCCCTTGCCGGGGTGAAAACCTCTTCGGCAAACCCATGACAGAGAAGGCTGCTGAGATCGAGTCTGAGTACCTGACCCGGACAAGACTTGAGAAGAAGACTTCTGCCCCTTCTAAGAAGAAGGGCTCTGGTAAGAAGCCCTTTTTCCCTGAGAAAAGGTACTGCTTACCCCAACTACCCCACTTATCAGGCCTCCTCCAGCTCCCCAAAAGGGGTAGCAGGCCAAGAGACAGGGGCATGGCCCACGTAAGCAAAAAGCCACCAAGCCCCAGGCACTGGCTCCGGCCCAGCCTGGAGGGGATTTTGACTCTCATAGCATAGTCCCTCTTTCCAAGGAAGCAAGGCCATGCACGGGAGGAAGGCTGACCCTGTATGCCCACAGGTGGCCAGCCATCGCAACAGATACCTGGGTTCTCCAGATAATCCAGGTGGGCTATCGGCTACATCTCACCCAGGCACCTCCCTCTTACTTTCCAGGGGAGCCTCTCAGACCCCTTCTTCACAGGGACCTCCTCTTGAAGAAGTTAGCAGATCTTCTCGAGGATCAGGCGGTAGAACTGGTGCCCCACCACCTGTAGGGGAAGGGCTTCTACTCTAGGTATTTCCTGATACCAAAGAGAACTGGAGGCTTAAGACCCATCCTCGACCTGCACAACTTAAACAAGTTCCTGGTGAGGGAAAAGTTCAAGATGCTTTCCCTTGGAATATTGCTGCCTTACCTCCGCCAGGGAGACTGGCTATGCTCCTTAGACCTAAAGGATGCTTATACACACATCCTTATTCATCCAGACCACAGACGATATCTACAATTTGTGGTGGGAGGAAGCCACTTCCAGTACAAGGTGCTTCCATTTGGCCTAGCCTTGGCACCCAGGGTGTTCACAAAGTGCCTAGTGGTGGTGGCGGCCTTCCTAAGAAATCAGGGAGTATTTGTCTTCCCCTTCTTGTACGACTGACTCATCAGAGCACAGTCATCCCTAGAGGCCCAACAGGCCATGTCTCGCACTATTCAGTTGCTACAGCACCTAGGGTTTGTGATCAATTACACAAAATCCACTCTGGTTCCCACTCAAGGGCTGGAGTTCATAGGGGCAAGGCTGGACACCCTTCAAGCAAGGGCTTATCTACCTGAAGACAGGGCACAGAGACTTTTGGCCCTAGTGCAGCAAGTGAGTCGTAGATCCCAGATCTCAGCAAGACACTTTCTGCACCTCCTTGGTCACATAGCCTCCACGGTACATGTGACACCCAATGCCCGCCTCCACATGAGAACAGCTTAGTGGTGCCTCAGGGACAAGTGGACACAGGCCACAAGCTGGCTCAGAGACACCATAAAGGTGTCCAAATGACTGGTGTGGTCATTGACATGGTGGCTTCAACCTCGCAAACTACTGGAGGGCGTGCCTTTCCAGCTTTCCCCGCACACGAGAGTGCTGACCACAGATACATCCTTGCTGGGCTGGGGAGCCAATTTCCAGGAATTGTGCACTCAGGGCATGTGGTCTCCCCAGGAGAGCACACAACAAATCAATCTCCTAGAGCTTCGGGCTATCCGCCTAGCTCTACGGACCTTCTGTCAAACCCTGGCTCATCAGCCTGTCCTAATTCAGATAGACAATCAAGTGGCAATGTTCTATGTGAAAAAGCAGGGGGCACAGGGTCTCACATCCTCTGCCAAGAGACCCTGGACCTATGCTCGTTTGCAGTCAGCCAAGGTATGTACCTCAAAGCAGTTTACTTGCCAAGTCAGGAAAACTTCTTAGCCGACAAGCTAAGCAGAATCCTGCAGCCGCACGAGTGGAAACTGGATCCCAGTGTAGTCCAGCAGCTGTTCCAGTGCTGGGGGCATCCATCCATAGATCTGTTTGCGAGCCCACAGAATCGCCAGTTACCCCGCTTCTGCTCCAGACAGCTACACCCAAGCAGGGTGGCTGCGGATGCTTTCCTAGTAACGTGGTCAGTGGGCCTCCTGTATGCGTTTCCTCCCACGCCTCTGGTGGCTCGGACTCTATTCAAAGTCCTTCAGGACCTCGGTCATCCTGGTAGCTCCCAGGTGGCTGAGGTAGCCATGGTTTCCTCTGCTGCTTCAATTGGCGGCAGATACCCCAATTCCTCTGGGATTGCACCCCAACCTCCTTTCGCAGGAGGGGGGCACTCTGCTGCATCCCAACCTCAGGTCTCTCAACCTGATGGCATGGCTGCTGAAAGGGTAGTTCTCGCACCACTTCTCCTCCCTAAGAATGTAGAGAATATACTGCTCGCCTCAAGGAGGCAATCGACTAGGAAGACCTATGCGTTCAAGTGGCATAGGTTTGAGGTGTGGTGTAATAAACAGGCAGACAACCCTTTCTCCTGCCAAGTGTCGGTGGTATTGTAGTATCTGCTTCACCTCTCAGATTTAGGCCTTAAGTCAAACTCTGTCCGAGTCCACCTTAGTGCCTTATCAGCACATCACTCTCCAGTGGAAGGACAACCTCTATCTGTGCACCCTTTGGTGTCCAGATTCCTGAGGGGTTTACTTCTGCTGAAACCCCCGGTTTGCCCTCTGGCGACCGAATGGGATTTGAATGTGGTCTTAGAGCTGCTTACTCGCCCACCTTTTGAGCTGATGACTATCTGCCATCTCTGCTTCCTCTCTTGGAAGGCGCTTTTCTTGGTGGCTCTCACGTCGGCCAGACGAGTGAGTGAGCTGCAGGCTCTGGCGTCTGATAGACCATACACATGGTTCTATAGGAACAGGGTGGTGCTTCGCACTCACCCCAAGTTCCTTCCAAAAGTAGTCTTCTTGTTCCACCTCAACCAGGAGGTAGTTCTTCCGACCTTCTTTCCCAGGCTGCATGCCAGTCAGGCAGAAGCAGTCCTGCACACCCTGGACTGTAAGAGGGCTTTGGCCTTCTACATGGAGCGTAGCGGGGACATCGAAGGACTTCTCAGCTCTTTGTCTCTTATGACCCCAGTAAGCTGGGGATGCCTTCTCCAAGTGTACGTTGTCCATTTGAGTGGTGAATTGTATCGCCTGGGCATACAGGGCGGTTGATCTCCCATTGCAGGGTCAAGTCACGGCCCACCGGGTCAGGGCTAAGGCGGCATCAGTGGCTCACTTCCGCTCTGTTCCGCTGGCAGACATCTGCCGGGCCATCACCAGGTCTTCAAGCCAGACTTTTGCAGCCCATTACTGCCTGGATAGGGAGTCCCAAAGGGACAGTGCTTTTATCCAGGCTGTACTCCGTAACCTGTTTGAGGTTTAGGCAACTCCTACCCTCCCACCCTTTGGTATCAGGCTATCGGAGTGTTACATTCTCGGTTAAACTCCTATATTGACTGCTGCGGCTCTTCTAGAGGGAGCCTATTTTTTTAGTTATGGGTTCTCGGTAGCCTATAGCTAGGGAGTCCCATATGTGAGAACTGACTTCCTGCTTCTTCCTGGAGAAAGCGTAGTTACTCACCTGTAACAGGTGTTCTCCAGGGACAGCAAGAATCAGTCCTCACAACCCTCCCTTCTCCCCTGGAATTGCAGTCCTATCATTAATTTTATCCTTTTGCCCTTAGCTATGTCATTTGACTGAGCAAGATGGCACCCTTGGGCGGGAAGGGGACTGCGCATGCGTGATGCAATCCCAAAGGCTTTCTTCGAAAGCTGGGGATTGCTCTGCATGAGGGCTCCGTCGGCGCTGATATCACCCATATGTGAGGACTGATTCCTGCTGTCCCTGGAGAACACCTGTTACAGGTGAGTAACTACGCTTTACCTTCTGACAGTCTCAAGATCCTCATCATTCCTGATTCCAGCACCAGACCTAGGAGACACAGCACAATTGATACTATAAAGACACCCTCATCATACTCCAAAATCATTCACTCTACATCAGCAAGGGCTCTTTCCCTTGTAGCACCTACCCTGTGGAACAGCCTCCCAGATGCCCTGAGAGCCATTACAAACATCAAAGACTTTCGGAAGCAGCTAAAGATGTTACTCTACAGAGATCACTTAGAGTCTGTCTCCTAGGACATCCTATCCACTACAAATAACAATCTTTTCACCTGCTGTACATTCTGTATATAACTAATAATGTAAAGTAGCTTTAGTGAACAAATCCTGCATGCCTCTCCCCCTTTTTTGTTTGCTCTGTAATTCTTCTGTTGTTGCTAAGTAAACCGCTTTGATTGTAGGAGAAGGCAGTATAGAAAACCTGTTAAATAAATAAATAAATATCTTACTATGGTCTGTGAATTTAGGCAATGTTGGACATCACAACCCAACTTCCATACCTTAGCTGCCCATCCTGTGTTTCAAAATCTGGCAGAGTAATAGACTGTTCTAGCAAGTGCTGCAGACATGCCCACTATTTTATAGGTAGGGTTTACCTATATGCCATCTCCCTGCAAACCAGCAATGGGCCCTGAGTGCCCTCAAGAGACAGGTGCGCAGTTCATCAATGGCTATCTCGGGGATCTCATGGCACAACATATCTGCACCACTGACATAGGAAAGTGAGTACCAAACAATATTTGTTTGCACATATGTTGATCCCTATACATATATTACCTATTGGCAGTGTGACAGAGAGTGCTATCACTTGTGAGGATGGTAACCTGTGGCCCCAATATTTCTCCAGGAACAAGAAGGAAGTCAGTCCTCATATATGGGTGATGTCAGCGCTGATGGAGCCCTCGCAGAAGCATCTCCCCAGATTTCAAAGAAAAACTTTGGGAGATGCCACCACGCATGCGTGGTACCTTTCCTGCCCAAGGGTACCAGCTTGCTCAGTTAACTTTTTTCCATGGAGCCTTTCAGACGTCTGCTTTCCCCTGGAAAAAGTAGATGGTTTTTTTTTGCTTGCATTTCATACTTTCCTCTCCGGTTCTGCACCAGTACTCTTCCTGCCACCCAAGCCCGCTGCCCCAGCATCGTGTCTTGGGTCTGTATATTTTTCCTCTTGGTGCCTTTGCGCCTTTTTTCCACTGGCAGCACAGTGGGTCTTCAACCTTGTTGGGGTACTTTCTTCCCCCATGGCTAACAGTGGCTTCAAGAAGTGTGATCAGTGTGCAAAAATCATGTCCCTTACCAATAACATAAGAACATATAAGAACATAAGATATGCCATACTGGGTCAGACCAAGGTCCATCAAGCCCAGTATCCTGTTTCCATCAGTGGCCAATCCAGGTCACAAGTACCTAGCAGTTTCCCCAAAAGACACAGGTTCCACAATGCTTGTACTGGGTCAAGCATTGATATCCTGGGTCCCTTCTTAATAATGGTTTATGGACCTTTCCTCCAGGAACTTGTCCAAACCTTTTTTAAACCCAGCTACACTAACAGCCTTTACTATATCCTCCGGTAACAAATTCCAGAGTTTGATTACACGTTGAGTGAAAAAATATTTTCTTTTATTAGTCTTAAATAGTTTACCCTGTAGCTTCATTGCATGTCTCCTAGTCTTTCTATATTCTGATAAGGTAAACAATCGATCTACGTTTACCCGTTCCACTCCGTTCATTAATTTATAGACTTCTATCATATCTCCCCTCAGCCGTCTCTTTTCCAGGTTAAAGAGTCCTAACCTTTTTAGCCTTTCTTCATAGGAGTATCCTTCCATCCCCTTTACCATTTTGGTGGCTCTTCTCTGAACCTTTTCTAAAATCGCTATATCCTTTTTAAGATACGGCGACCAGAATTGCACACAATATTCAAGGTGCGGTCTCACCATGGAACGATATAGAGGCATTATAATATCTTTTGTTTTATTTTCCATTCCTTTCCTTATCATGCCTAGCATTCTATTTGCTCTCTTGGCCGCCGCTGCACACTGGGCCGAGGGTTTTAACATGGTATCCACAATAACGCCTAAATCTTTATCTCCAGGAACAAGCAGGAATGAATCTTCACATATGGGTACGTCGGTACCGACGGAGCCTGCGTGGGAACGCTCTCCAGCGTCCAATCAGAAAGCTTTTGGGAGCATCCCTCAGCGCCTGTGTGCTGCCTTCCCGCCTTTCCAACTGTTTCTCCTCAGTTTTTGTTTTTCCGCGGAGCCGGCAGGACGTCCTCCTGTCACCGCAGAAAATTTTTTCTTTAATTCTTTGTTTTCTTGTGATCGCGGCTGTCTCCCCGACTCCACCGGTACCGCCGGTATTTTTTCTTTTTCTTTTTCTTAAATTCAGGGAATTTTTTCCCTCAGTTTCTGTCTTAAATTTTTGGGCCTTCTAGGCCTCTCCATCATGGAGCCACCACCTTCTTTTCCTAAGAAGTGTCTAAGCTGTGGCGGTACAGTTTTGTTTTTAGACTCCAAGAACTGGTGTCTAACCTGTTTGGGTCCTGACCATTTTCCTACGGAGCCGTTAGGCTACAATATTGTGAGAAGAGATTTTCCGTTTTGAGTTTCCCTCGATACCGAGTTCCCTTCCAGTGTCAGGGCACCGACCATTTCTTCTTCTCCAAAAGATCAGGTAACCCACAAACAGTCTGTTAAGACTAGCCAACCCTTGAGTGGTATGTCTCATGCACAGCATGATGACGGCTCCGGCCTTGCCCTCAAGGGTCCTTTGGCTTCAAAACCCCGGCGGGAGTCTTCGGCCTCCAAAGCCTATCAGGGGTTTCAGGTTGTTCCTGGGGCTCACCCCTCACAGAACATACCTGAGCCATGCTCGGTGGTGGCATCCGCTTTGAGCGGTACCGATACCCCGTCATCGGCACTGGTGTTGAGCGATTCACTCCTCACCAGGGATCGTCATCTGCCTTTCTCGGTACCTTCGGGACCGGTCGATACGCCCCAGATTGACTTTCCAGTATCGGCATCAATGCCGATACTACCACCGACGTCGGTACCCTCTAGACATGCATCGATAGACTCGCTTCCTTCGATGCCGAGTCTGGAATCGATCTCTAGTCTGGAAGACTGGGTACTGACACGTCTCGGTACCGACGCTTACCGGTTCCGGATGCTCAGTACCGAGGGTGATTACCAAAGGCCTTCGGTTACCTCGGTACCGATTGAGCAGCCACCGATGACTGCTTCGATGTCGGTGTCGCATTCGGTACCCGCAGTAACATCGGGGCCAGCTCCTGGAAAGGCGGGAAGGCAGCACGCAGGCGCCGAAGGATGCTCCCAAAAGCTTTCTGATTGGATGCTGGTGAGTGTTCCCACGCAGGCTCCGTCGGTACCGACGTACCCACATGTGAAGACTTGTTCCTGCTGTTCCCAGAGATCACCTGTTACAGGTAAGTAACTGTGCTTTCCTGGGTGGTGGTTCCTAATGTGGAACCTTGCATCGTGTAACCATAGTTTGGGTTGTTCTTTCCTAGGTGCATAACCTTGCACTTGTCCACATTAAATTTCATCTGCCATTTTGATGCCCAGTCTTCCAATTTATCAAGATCCTCTTGCAATTTTCCACAATCCTCTTGGGTTCTAACAACTTTAAATAGTTTTGTGTCATCTGCAAATTTGATAACCTCACTCGTTATTCCACTTTCCAGGTCATTTATGAATATGTCAAAAAGCAGTGGACCCAGCACAGATCCCTGAGGTACACCACTATTCACCTTTCTCCATTGGGAAAATTGGACATTTAGCCCTACCCTCTGCTTTCTATCTTTTAACCAGTTCCTGATCCACAATAGTACACTGCCTCCTATCCCATGACTCTTTAGTTTTGCCAAAAGTCTCTGATGAGGGACCTTGTCAAAGGCTTTCTGAAAGTCCAGATACACAATATCAACCGACTCACCTTTGTCCACCTGTTTATTCACTCCTTCAAAAAAACATAACAGATTAGTAAGACAAGATTTTCCTTGTCTAAAGCCATGTTGTCTGTCTCCCATTAGGTCATGACTATCTACATGCTGAGTAATTTTATTCTTTATAATGGTTTCTACCATTTTTCCCGGTACTGATGTCAGGCTCACCGGTCTGTAGTTTCCCGGATCACCCCTGGAACCCTTTTTAAAAATTGGTGTTACATTGGCGATCCTCCAATCTTCAGGTATTAGAGATGATTTTAATGATAGTTCACAGATTACTAATAGCAGGTCTGCAATCTCATATTTCAGTTCTTTCAACACTCTTGGATGTATACCATCCGGCCCAGGTGATTTGCTACTCTTCAGTTTATCTAATAGTTGTAATACATCTTCCCGATGTATCGATATTTCCTTCAATTCTTCCGCACCTTTAAATACCACTTCAGTCATGGGTAACATCCCTACATCTTCCTCAGTAAAGACCGAAGCAAAGAATTCATTCAGTTTCTCCGCTATTGCCTTGTCGCCTCTCAGTGCTCCTTTAACCCCTTTATCATCTAATGGACCAACTGACTCTCTCACAGGTTTTTTGCTATGAATGTACTTGATAAGGTCTTTATTTCGTGTTTTTGCTTCCGCAGCAAGCTTCCTCTCAGATTCTCCCTTTGCCTGCCTTATCAATACCTTGCATTTGACTTGCCAGTGCTTGTGCTGTTTCCAGGTTTCGTCGTTTGGCTCTTTTTTCCATTTCCTGAAAGATGCTTTTTTGGCAACAACAGCCTCTCTGACCTCACCTTCAAACCATGCTGGCAGTTTTTTGGACTTCCTTCCACTTTTTTTAAAGCATGGAATACAGCTGGTCTGGGCTTCCAAGATAGTATTTTTCAACAACACCCAAGCTTGATGTACATCTTTAACCTTTGCAACTGCTCCTTTTAGTTTTTTCTTAACTGTTTTCCTCATTTTATCATAGTCTCCCTTTCGAAAGTTAAAAGGTAGTACTGTGGATTTCCTTACTATCCCTCATCCACTAATTAAATCAAAGGCGATCATGCTATGATCACTATTGCCAAGTGGCCCCAACACCCTTATCTCTTGCACTAGATCTGGTGTTCCACTAAGGACTAGGTCTAATATGGCTTCCCCTCTGGTCGGTTCATGAACCAGCTGCTCCAAGAAGCAGTCATTTATTTCATCTAGGAACTTTATCTCCCTAGCATGTCCTTACGTGACACTAACCCAGTCGATACCGGGGTAATTGAAATCACCCATTATTGTTACTGCGCTGTAACTTTTGTTAGCTTCCTTGATTTCTTTGACACGACTGCTGCCTATGCTGCCTAGGGCCCGACCACAATCCTGTGGCTTGTGGTCTTTGTAAAAAGATGTCTTCCCAAGGCTCTTAAGAGCCGCCAGCAGCAGCATGATAAATTTTTCCTGGAGTCCCCGGTGCCTCCAAAGGCTAAGGCCCCTTTTGAAGCCACGGACTCCCGTAGTGCTCATATGGACCCTGGTCGATGCCGTAGATCTTCAGAAAGAGGGTCCCCCTCAAAGAATCATAAGAAGAAGAAGAAACCCTCAAAGGCAGTGTCCCTGAATGGTTCCGGTAGGTTGGGTAAGCCCCAAGCCAGGTCCTGCAGTCCACGATGCTCTTCCTTGGACTCTGAGAGGGAGTGGCCCACCAAGGTTGTCCAGAAGGAATCGCCCGAAGATTGGCCTCAGACACACGAGGCCATCCTCATTGAGGACTCCCCCTCGGGGGAACTAGCGCCAAGCCTGAGTTCCTTGATACCTGCGCCGATGACTGCGGAGCCTTCTGGACTTTAAACCAGAATGGTAGCCCTAGAGCGCAGCTTTTCTGCCCTCATGGACCAGCAGTGGCATTGCTGTCTGGCACAGCCAGTTCCTCTGCCCAGGCCATAGACATCGAGGATGTCCCCAGAGGCCGAGCCAATCCTCAAGACCATACGGCCTTGAGTTGAGCCTTGGCCGAGGTCTAGATCTGAAGTCGCGGGGCCTCCAAGGGACGTGGGCAGGGCTTGGCTACAGTTCTCCGACCTCAAGCAATGGGTTCAGGACAAACTAGTTGATGTCCCATTTCAAGAGGAGAGCCTCTTTGGCAAACCCATGATGGAATGACGGAAAAGGCTGCTGAGTTGGAGACCGAGTTTGTTAAGAGGACCAGGCTCTTCAAAAAGACGGCTGGTCTTCTGCGACAGAAGGGCTCGGGCAAAATATCCTTTTACCTGAGGAAGGGAGCTGTTTACAAAAACTACCCACAATTTCAGGCCTCCACAGCTCCCCTTCAGGGGTCAGCAGGCCAAAGGATGAGGGCAAGGCCCTCGTAAGCAGAAGGCTCCCAAGCCCCAGGCATCGGCTCTGGCCCAACCTGGGGGGAGTTTTTGACTCTTTGGGCATAGCCTCTCTACCCCAAGGAGGACAGCAGCCCACAGGGGGACATCTGATTCACTATCTCCTTAGGTGGCCAGCCATCACCACCGATTCCTGGGCACTTCACGTAGTCAGGGAGAGCTACCTCCTCCACCTAGTACAGACACCTCCCCCTTTCTTTCCAGGAGTGCACCCCGGGTCTCCCCTTTACCGAGACCTTCTACTGCAGGAGCTTACAGGCCATCTTGAGGACAAGGTGGTGGAAGCAGTACCCCAACATCTCGGAGGCAAAGGGTTCTACTCCAGGTATTTCCTCATGCTAAAAAGAACAGGGGGCCTAAGGCCCATCCTGGACCTGCGCAACCTAAACAAGTTCCTGGTGAGGGAGAAGTTCAAGATGCTCGCCCTTGGAACATTGCTGCCTTACCTCCAGCAGGGAGATTGTCTATGCTCCTTGGATCTGAAGGATGCTTATACCCACATCCTCATTCACCCCAACCATAGGCAATATCTTTGCTTTATGGTGGGGGGAGGCCACTACCAGTACAGGGTGCTACCTATTGGCTTGGCGTCCGCCCCCAGGGTCTTCACCAGATGCTTAGCAGTAGTGACCACCTACCTCCGTCTCCAAGGGGTATTTGTCTTCCCCTATCTGGGTGACTGGCTTATAAAAGGAGGCATGGCCTCTGAGGTGCAGAAAGCTACAGCATGCACCATCCATGTCCTGCAACATCTGGGGTTCGTGATAAACTACCCCAAGTCCCACCTCCTTCCAACACAATGTCTGGAGTTCATAGGGACAAAGCTGGACACCGTTCAGGCAAAGCCCTTCCTTCCCCTGGATCGGGCCGACCATCTCAGGGAATTGGCTGCAGACATGCCACACCGTCCCTTGGTGTCGGCTTGCCTTCTGTTATGCCTATTCGGTGACATGGCCTCCACAGTCCATGTCACCGCAGATGCCCATCTGCACATGAAGGTTGCCCAGTGGTGCCTTCAAGACCAGTGGACACAAGCCACTGGCCACTTCCAAGACAGAGTCTCAGTGACCCACAGTTGGTGGAGTCTCTGACTTGGTGGCCAAACCCGCAACACCTTCAAGCAGAGATGCCCTTCCAAACTCCAAGTCCCTTAAGGGTCCTCACATCGGACGTGTCTCTGCTGGGATGGGGAGCCCACTGTGAGGAACTTCACACCCAGGGCAGCTGGTCACAAGCTGATGGCAACCAGCAGATCAACTTCTTGGAGCTTCAGGCAGTATATCTAGCCCTCAGAGTATTTTGCCACTGCCTGAGGCACCAGTCTGTGCTGATCCAAACGAACAAACAAGTTGCAGTGTTCTATGTGAACAAGCAGCATGCTCTGCTGCAAAGTGATGACACACTGCTCCTATGCAGTTCATCAGGAAATACTCCTATGGGCTGTATACCTATCAGGCCAGGACAACATCCTGGCAGACAAACTGAGCAGGGTCCTCCAGCCTCATGAGTGGCAGCTGGACCCCAGAGTGGCCACCCGGCTCTTCTGACTCTGGGGGACTCCAAGGGTGGACCTTTTCACCAAACCGGACAATTACCAGTTAACCCCACTTCTGCTCCCGTCAGCCCCAACCATACCGGGTAGCGGCAGATGCGTTCCTCATTCCATGGTCGGAGGGCTTCATGTACGCCTTCCTGCCCATGCCGTTGATTACCAAGACCCTCTTCAAGGCTCTTCGTGACAAAGCATCACTGATCCTGATGGTTCCACGGTGGCCCAGACAGCCATGGTTCCTGCTGCTCTTCCGATTGTCAGTAGAAGCTCCGATCCCCCTGGGGAATTCCCCGGTGTCTCAGGAGGAGGGCTGTCTCCTGCTCCCCAACCTGGGGTCTCTATCACTAACAGCATGACTGCTGAAAGAGTAAGCTTAGTCCCTTTCAACCTCTCAGAAGTGAACGAGCTCCTGCTGACCTCCTGTAAGACCTCAACAAGGAGGGCTTATGTCTTCAAATGGTGCAGATTCTTGGTGTGGTACATAGAGCAATGGGTAAACCCATTCTCCTGCCTGGTGCAGATGGTGCTGCTGTGCCGCTTTCACTCTCAAAATCCGGGCTAACATAAGATATGCCATACTGGGTCAGACCAAGGTCCATCAAGCCCAGTATCCTGTTTCCAACAGTGGCCAATCTAGGTCATACGTACCTAGCAGTTTCCCAAAAAGACACAGGTTCCGCAATGCTTGTACTGGGTCAAGCATTGATATCCTGGGTCCCTTCTTAATAATGGTTTATGGACCTTTCCTCCAGGAACTTGTCCAAAGCTTTTTTAAACCCAGCTACACTAACAGCCTTTACTACATCCTCCGGTAGCAAATTCCAGAGTTTGATTACACGTTGAGTGAAAAAATATTTTCTTTTATTAGCCTTAAATAGTTTACCCTGTGGTGAGAGATGAAAGCGGCACAGCAGCACCATCTGCACCAGGCAGGAGAATGGGTTTACCCGTTGCTCTATGTACCACACCAAGAATCTGCACCATTTAAAGGCATAAGCCCTCCTTGTTGAGGTCTTACAGGAGGCCAGCAGGAGCTCGTTCACTTCTGAGAGGTTGAAAGGGGCTAAGCTTACTCTTTCAGCAGTCATGCTGTTAGTGATAGAGATAGATACAAAAGACAGAGCTCCGGAAGAGTTATGGAATGACATCAAGAAGGCTGTGTTGGAAGAAAGCGAGAAGTCTCTACAAAAGGTGAAAAAGCAAAAACGGCCAAAATGGATGACAGAAGAAACTCTGAAAATTGCCCAGAAACGCAGAGAAGCTAAAGCCAGAGAAGAAAGAAAGACAATCGCAGAACTCAACAGAGATTTCCAACGTGCAGCAAGACAGGACAAGGAAAAGTACTACAACGACGCATGCAAGGAAATAGAAGCAGAAACTATTAGAGGAAGAACAAGATCGGCTTTCCTAAAGCTACGAGAGTTAAAGAAAAAGTTCTAGCCTCGAATTGGAATGTTACAAGATGCTCAAGGTTCTATGTTGAATGATGCTGAGAAGATCAAGAAAAGGTGGAAGGAATATACAGAGTTTTTATATGATAAAGATCAAGTGGACCAACAGCCGTTTCAACCTGTACCTTATGATCGGGAACCATTGGTGATGAAAGAAGAAGTTGAAGCAGCATTGAAAGCCTTATCAAAGAACAAAGCACCAGGCATTGATGGCATTCCCATAGAAGTATTGCAGCAATCTGATGCAGCTGTTACCATACTTACAAGGCTCTGCCAAGAAATATGGAAGACAACATCATGGCCAACTGACTGGAAAAGATCTGTGTTTATACCAATACTAAAGAAAGGTGATCCAACTGACTGTGGAAATTATCGAAAAATTGCTCTGATCCCACATGCCAGCAAGATTCTACTGAAGATTATTCAAAAGAGACTACAACCATACCTGGAAGAAGAACTACCTGAAGTGCAAGCAGGGTTCAGGAAAGGGCGAGGAACGAGAGACATCATTGCGGATGTGAGATGGATCCTTGAAAAGACTAAAGAATACCAAAAGGATATCTATTTGTGCTTTATCGACTATAGCAAGGCTTTTGACTGTGTAAACCATGAGAAATTCTGGGCCACATTAAGAAGCATGGGTATACCAGAACACCTGATCGTTCTCTTGCGCAATCTGTACATTGTTCAAGAAGCAACAGTTCGAACGGAACAAGGAGAAACAGAATGGTTTAAAATAAGCAAAGGTGTAAGACAAGGCTGCATACTTCCCCCTACCTGTTTAATTTATATGCAGAACAAATCATCAGAGAAGCAGGATTTTATGAAGACAACAGAGGTGTGAAGATTGGTGGAAGACTCATCAACAACCTTCGCTATGCTGATGATACCACATTACTGGCTGAAAGTGAAGATGATCTGAAACATTTGCTTCTCACAATCAAAGAACATAGTCTCAAAATGGGCCTGCACCTTAATGTAAAGATCATGACAACTGGCATAATCAACAGGTTCATCGTTGAAGGAGAAGAAATTGACATTGTGAACAACTTTAACCTACTTGGATCAATTATCAATAAAGAAGCAACAAGCAGTCAAGAAATCAAACGACGCATTGCTCTTGGCAGAACGGCTATGAAAGACCTAGATACGATTCTCAAGAGCAGAGATGTCTCTCTCCATACAAAGATTCGACTTGTTCAAGCCATGGTATTTCAATAACATCATATGGATGTGAAAGCTGGACAGTGAAAAAGACAGACAGGAAGAAAATTGATGCCTTTGAATTATGGTGCTGGCGGCGAATACTGTGTATACCATGGACTGCCCGAAGAACAAACCAGTCGGTACTAGAGGAGATCAAACCTAAGGTTTCTTTAGAAGCTCAGATGACAAGACTTCGACTTTCATACTTTGGACACATCATGCAAAGAGAGAGATCATTAGAGAAAGACATCATGCTTGGCAAGATAGAAGGTCAACGCAAAAGAGGAAGGCCAGCAATGAGATGGATCGATACAATAACAGCAGCTACGGGTACCAGTCTGTCAACAATGAGCCGCCTGACTGAAGACCGAACACAATTTAGGATAGCTATCCAGAGGGTCGCCATGAGTCGACTCCGACTCGACGGCACTTAACAACAACAACAGTTTACCCTGTAGCTTCATTGCATGTCCCCTAGTCTTTCTAAATCAAACTCTGTCAGGGTACACCTCAGTGCCCTAGTGGCGCACCACCACCTACTGAATGCAAGTCCCTCTTGGTCCAGCCTCTGATGACCCGCTTCCTGAGGTGACTCCTACTGTCCAAACTCCCCGTCTGCCCTCCGGTGACAGAGTGGGACCTGAGTGTAGTGTTGGCACAGGTCACCCGCCTGCCATTTGAGCCCCTGACTACTTGTTACCTGAGGTATCTCTTGTGGGAGGTCATGTTGCTGGTGGCACTCACCTCCACTCGCAGGGTCAGCGAGCTCCAAGCCCTAGTGGCAGAGGCACCATATACCAAATTCTACAAGAACAGGGTCATGCTACGCACACATCCCAAATTCCTTGCGAAGGTGGTATCTTCCTTTCACCTCAACCAGGAGGTGGTACTACCCACCTTCTTCTGAAGACCTCAGTCCAGCAGGGCAAAGACTGTCATTCACACCTTGAACTGTAAGAGGGCCCTATCCTTCTACATTCAATGTACCCAGGACCACCGCAAAGCTTCTCAGCTTTTTCTTTTCTACAACCCCAGTCAGCTGGGGGAAGCAGTGACCAAGCGAATACTGTCCACCTGGGTGGCAGACTGCATCACCCTCACTTATGAGCAAGCTGGGCTCATGCTGGATGGCCGGGTCATGGCACACAGTGTCAGGGCCATGGCCGCCTCTGTGGCAAACCTGTGCTCTGTCCTGATGTTGGACATCTGCCAGGCCACCACCTGGTCTTCAGTCCATAGCTTTGCAGCTCACTACTGCCTGGAAAGGGAGTCCAAACAGGACAGTGCCTTCGGCCAGGCTGTGCTCTGTAATCTCTTTGGGGTCTAGGCAACTCCTACCCTCTGACCCTTCTGAGTTCAGGCTACCGAAGCATTGGTTCCCATCGGACACATGGGTCCTACTGGAGTCTGTCCTATGGACTTAATTGCTACTGCTCACGGCTCCCATTGAGGATGACCATGTTTTTCTCTACAGGCTTTCGGTAGCCTGTAGCTAGGGACTCCCATATGTGAGGACTGACTTCCTGCTTGTTCCCAGAGTAAACATAGTTACTCATCTGTAACAGGTGTTCTCTCGGTACAGCAGGAATCAGTTCTCTCAACCCTTCCTCCTCCCCTTGGCGTTTCTTCTTTACCATTTCTTTTTTGCTGTTTTTTAGCTATGTTATCTGACTGAGCAAGATGGGCACCCTTTGGTGGGAAGGGCACCACACATGCATGGTGGCATCTCCCAAAGGCTTTCTTTGAAAGCTGGGAAGATGCTTCCGTGAGGGCTCTATCGGCATCAATGTCACCCATATGTGAGGACTGATTTCTGCTATCTCAGGAGAACATAAGAACATAAGATATGCCGTACTGGGTCAGACCATGGTCCATCAAGCCCAGTATCCTCTTTCCAACAATGGCCAATCTAGGTCATAAGTACCTAGCAGTCTCCCCAAAAGACACAGGTCCCTCAATGCTTGTATTGTGTCAAGCAGTGATATCCTGGGTCCCTTTTAATAATGGTTTATGGACCTCCAGGAGCTTGTCCAAACCTTTTTTAAACCCAGCTACACTAACAGCTTTTACTACATCCTCTGGTAGCAAATTCCAGAGTTTGATTACACGTTGAGTGAAAAAATATTTTCTCTTATTAGTCTTAAATAGTTTTCCCTGTAGCTTTATTGCATGTCCCCTAGTTTTTGTATATTCTGACGACATAAACAATCGATCTACATTTACCCGTTCCATTCATTAATTTATAGACCTCTATCATATCTCCCCTCAGCCGTCTCTTTTCCAGGTTGAAGAGCCCTAACCTTTATAGCCTCTCTTCATAGGAGTATCCTTCCATCCCCTTTACCATTTTGGTGGCTCTTCTATGTACCTTTTCTAATAACGCTATATCTTTTTTAAGATACTTTGACCAGAATTGCACACAATATTCAAGGTGTGGTCGCACCATAGAACGATACAGAGGCATTATAATATCCTTTGTTTTATTTTCCATTCCTTTCCTTATGATACCTAGCATTCTGTTTGCTCTCTTGGCCGCCGCTGCATACTGGGCGGATGGTTTTAACATGTTATCCACGATGACGCCTAAATCTTTTTCCTGGGTGGTGGTTCCCAATGTGGAACCTTGCATCATGTAACCATAGTTTGGGTTGTTCTTTTCCTTGGTGCATAATTTTGCACTTGTCCATATTAAATGTTATCTGCCATTTTGATGCCCAGTCTTCCAATTTATCAAGATCCTCTTGAAATTTTCCACAATTCTCTTGGGTTTTTAACAACTTTAAATAGTTTTGTGTCATCTGCAAATTTGATAACCTCACTCCTTATTTCCTTTTCTAGGTCATTTATGAATATGTCAAAAAGCAGCGGACCCAGCACAGATTCCTGGGGTACGCCACTATTCAACTTTTTCCCTTGGAAAAATTAGTCATTTAGCCCTACCCTCTGCTTTCCATCTTTTAACCAGTTCCTGATCCACAGTAGTACACTGCCTCCTATCCCATGACTTTTTAGTTTTGCCAAATGTCTCTGATGAGGGACCTTGTCAAAGGCTTTCTGAAAGTCCAGATACACTAAATCAACTGACTCACCTTTGTCCACCTGTTTATTCACACCTTCAAAAAAACATAACAGATTAGTAAGACAAGATCTTCCTTGTCTAAAGCCATGTTGGCTGTCTCCCATGACTATCTATATGTTGAGTAATTTTGTTCTTTCTGATGGTTTCTATCATTTTTCCCGGTACTGACGTCAGGCTCACCGGTCTGTAGTTTCCCGGATCACCCCTGGAACCCTTTTTAAAAATTGGTGTTACATTGGCGATCCTCCATTCTTCAGGTATTACAGATGATTTTAATGATAGTTCACAGATTACTAATAGCAGGTTTGAAATCTCATATTTCAGTTCTTTCAACACTCTTGGATGTATACCATCCGGTCCAGGTGATTTGCTACTCTTCAGTTTATCAAATACTGTAGGCGAGTAACTATGCTTGAGGCACAGTGCACCCTTTTGTTCCCACATGCATGTCTCAAAAACCGTCGGTACTCCTCATGTGTGCGTGTTTCATGTGCAAGGTATCTGGACATAGGGAAGCGAGGGGGACTTACTGGAACAATTGGGTAATGTGCATGTCTTGTTTAAAAAGGAAATTGTTACCCATTTGCACAGCTCACTCATAGGCCAGGATATTTGTGTGTCTGCCCATGGGGCCAGCCACCGATATGTTATGTAATTATTTTTACACAGATAAAGGGCACACATAACTACCAAGATTGGGTAACTATTATTCATTGGTCCTGTGAAACAGCTTCTAGACTATCAATAACCTCATGTCTGTGTCTTAACATTTCATCATATCATTGCCATAGACATATATTACATGCTGATGTAATGTGCTGCTTCAGGTGTCCTTTTCTTATCTATGGCTGTGAACCACCAAGAAAGACAAATGGTTACCCTAGGAGCTGGTGTACACAGGCCATTGTTAGTGCCATTTCATATGTGCAGGTGGGTGGGTGAGGGATGGGGATAGTTGACTGTGCTATCAGTAAAGTGAACGCAGACATGCCTGGGAGAGCAGTGCACAGGACAGCCACACTATTTTCCCCATGGGTGCCTGATATGGCTTCTTGCCATGCAGGTGAGGTAGTTTCAGTATAGTTAAATGATAGCATACAAGCTTGACAACTACATATATCCTGTGCTTGTATTAACCATTGCATCATGGGCCACAGTGCAGGACTGGAAATATTTGGGAGCACAGCTGAACAGTTGACCCCTCTTGGCTTATGGATGTATAGATGATTATTTTTATTTTTATTTTATTTATTTTATTTTTTTATTTATTTCTCTTATATACCGCGCTCTTAATTCAGTGCGGTTTACATATGAACAAATATAAACACAATGGTACAAGCAGCATTGGTTTTTTACATAGAACAAGGTACATAAACTTGGTGAAAATCAGGGTAACTATAGACAAAAAACTATATACATGGCTACTATATACATGGTTATTTGGTTAATTAGATGTGAACAAGAATATCTATAATGCCGTGGGTAAGAAATTAATTAAAGAGCAGAATAAAAATGCCAGAATAAAAATGCCAAATATCGTGATAATAAATACGGCATAGTATAATGAGCATGTTATACAGCTTAGAAGTATTAGAGTATGGTGGTGTACAGTTAGGGTATGGTGGTGTACAGCAGTGAACTGTACGAGCCAGATCACTGTCGTCGTCATCTGTACCCACAATGCTTAAATACAGCAGGTCATTGAGTGAGTGAGTGAGAAACTAGCTCAACTTAAAGTAGACAAAGCGATGGGACCGGATGGGATATACCCTAGAATACTGAGGGAACTTGGGGACGTTCTAGCAACTCCACTGACTGACCTTTTCAATGCCTCGTTGGAGTCGGGAGTGGTGCCAAAGGACTGGAGAGAGGCTCATGTGGTGCCTTTACACAAAAGCGGAAGTAAGGATGTGGTTGAAAACTACAGGCCGGTTAGTTTAACTTTGGTGGTGAGTAAATTATTGGAAACGCTGCTGAAAGAGAAAATAGTGAGGTTTCTGGAGTCCAGCGGATTACAGGATCCAAGGCAACATGGATTCACCAGAGGCAGGTCTTGTCAGACAAATCTGATTGATTTCTTTGACTGGGTGACCAGGGAGTTGGACCGAGAGAAAGCTCTAGATGTGGTGTATTTAGATTTCAGTAAAGCCTTTGATACTGTTCCTCACAGGCAACCTATAAACAAACTGAGCACCCTAGGGATGGACCCTAAAGTTACTGCTTGGGTTAGAAATTGGTTGGGTGGGAGGCGACAAAGAGTACAAGTAAATGGAGTTCACTCTGAGGAGAAGGATGTTACCAGTGGTGTGCCCCAGGGATCTGACCTTGGTCTGATTCTTTTTAACATCTTTGTTAGTGATATAGCGGAAGGGCTGTTGGGTAAGGTTTGCCTCTTTGCAGATGATACCAAAATCTGCCATAGAGTAGACACCCAGGAAGGTGTAGATAACATGAGGAGGGATCTAGCTAAGCTTGAAGAATGGTCTAGAATTTGGCAGCTGGGATTTAATGTTAAAAAATGTAAGGTCATGCATTTGGGCTGCAGCAATCCAAGGGAGCAATACAGTATAGGAGGTGAAGTTCTTTTGTCCACTAAAGAAGAGCGGGACCTAGGCGTGGTTGTGTCTGATGATCTTAAAGTAGCTAAACAGGTAGAAAAGGCGACGGCAACAGCTAGAAGGATGCTTGGGTGCATACGGAGAGGAATGGCTAGCCGAAAAAAGGAGGTGATAATGCCTCTGTATAAGTCTTTGGTGCGACCTCATTTGGAGTATAGTGTGCAATTCTGGAGACCGCACCTTCAAAAGGATGTGAACAGGATGGAGTCGGTGCAGAGGGTGGCTACTAAAATGATTAGTGGGCTTCATTCTAAAGCATATGAGGACAGACTTAAGGATCTTAATATGTACAGTCACCTTAGAGGAAAGGCGGGATAGAGGTGATATGATTGAGATGTTTAAATACCTCCGTGGCATAAATGTTCAGGGAGAGAGCCTCTTTCAATTGAAAGCAAGTTCTGCTACGAGGGGATATAGGATGAGGGTGAAGGGAGATAGATTCAGGAGTAATATGCGGAAATATTTCTTTACGGAAAGAGTAGTGGATCCATGGAATAGTCTCCCAGTGGAGGTGGTAGAGATGAGGACAGTAACTGAATTCAAAAAAGCATGGGACCAACACAGAGGATCTCTAAAGATAAAAAGTGGACTGTTGTAGTTGTTATGGAGGGACAGACTAGATAGGCCATGTGGTCTTTTTCTGTCATCATGTTTCTATGTTTCTATGAGTGTTCTGCCCATATGAGTATCTGATTATGCCACGCTGTTCTCTGCAGACTAACCATGTCCTGGGACCTCAGGGCAGTACGTGGAGGCAAGATCTTCAGGGCCTCGGGAGGAAGAACCCTAAGAGGAACAACAAGAGCCATCACTGATACAGCAGAAGGAAGCAGCAGATGTTATGCAAAAGTCACAGCTACCCCCAAAGCAGCCACAGCAGACTGGACCTAAATTGCGCCATATGCTATTGCCCATATTTCCAGTCCAGGAGATTCAGAGGTGGAAGAGGAAGAGATAAGGCTGAAGAGGAAGCAGGTGGAGATATCACCCTGACCCTGCCAGATAGCCAATGAGATGTGAACAAATCAGGAACAACCGGTGTGGTAGACACAAATCCAAGAGGACACACTAAACTGCTGCAGGAGCAGATCCAGCAGCAGTTGGAGCAGCTCCAACTACAGCAGAAGCTCGAAGTCCATCAGGCTAGCATTGCTGCTTCTCTCTGGGACATTGCACATTAGAGGATTGGCGTGGCAGCTGCCATTGCCCTACCTCCAGGTAGCCCTGGCCCACTGGTTGTCCCAAAAACCTGGGACTATGCCTGCACATGCTGAGGGAGTGTGAATGAAGAGGAGAACATCATCTCAGATATTGCACCATTATTCAGGAGTGCACAGGTGGGAAAATGCATACACTTGGGTGAGGGGAATGGTTGTGGGGGGTAAGAGGACAAATTAGATTTTTAACATTGTATGAAGACAGCCACATTCACACTTGTAAACATATATACCTTTGCACCCACGAAATGTTCTGTTGTATGAGTCTATTTCTTATAGCCACAACTGCTGTAATGGATAATTGTCTCTGGCTTAGTACCACATCCTCTGCTGAGTCAAAATCTCTGTCTGAATTTTCATTTGCATCCATCTTTGGTAGATCTATGCTTCTCTGGTTGCCAATGCTGTGCAGTATGCAACAGGTTGTAAAGATGTAACATGCTTTCTGTTGACTGTACTGCAGTTCCCCTCCACTGCTATTGAGGTACCTGAACCTTCTTTTGAGAGCCTCAAAGGTTTGCTTTATGACAGACTTGGTTCACTGGTGTGCCCTATTGTATCGCTCTTCCTGGGGCATATGTGGCTGCCTCACTGGTCATAAGAGCCAGGTCCTCAGGGGATATCCCTAATCACCTTTGGAAGAGAGAGAGGATAAGGGGGCATTGCTCAGTGACGTAGGTAAATGACACACAGTGGTGTATAATATATAGCATACACTTCATAGGGTATAGGCAATATAGACAGACTACTATGGACCATGGGCAGCACATATAGACACCTGTCCTAGTGTTCTTGGCTATTTGTTGAGCTAGTGTTTGCTCATATGCACTTCCAAGGCCTACAGTGGTGGAGAAGGGATTGGAGATTCACCCTTGCAGTTGTACAGTGACTTATAGGCTTTGGGGCATTCATCCTGTGGAGCAGGATGGTGCATTAAAGAAACCATTGGCCCAACTCAGCACATGGCACATCTTATATTTTTATGGCTTACCTAGTGATCAGATTTAGGTTGCATATGTACCAGGATTCAGTAGGACTTGTTGCATGTGCAGAAGGTGCTGATTGTGGAGTTAGAAGGGGTGGGGTTAAAATATGGGGAAAATGCTCAGGCAGATGTAAATGAAGACTCTTGGCTGTAGTAGTTCAATAGAGGTCAACTCAAATCACTTTTAATGCCAAGAGGAGTAAGAAGACACAAATAAAAAGAAAGCTGTATTATATGACAGTATTGTAAGTGTCATATGAAATCCATATGGTTCTGTGGATTCATAATCCCATGGTTTGGTGCAGTTTCTATTTGGCTATCAAAGCATCTAAAACTGAATCCTTCTAACTGCAAGTTCTTTGGATCATGGGAAGGTCATCTTGCCCTTCGATTTTTCTGCTTTTATCAAGATCGCCAGTACATCTGGTAAACTCCTTCACACATGTAGAAGTTCTTTTCTCTCTTATTTGTTTTAATTTGTAAATCACTTTGCTGCTTTATTAGTGGACGGCGGTATATAAAGTTTTAATAAACATAAACATTTGTTGAAAGGCTGACATGTGATAAAGACTTGCAACCATGCCGAATGTGAGTAGAGTGAAGGCTTTATTGTGTTGATGTGACTGAACGAATGTGTCTCGGATAGAGGAAGTAAACCTGTCAATGAAAGGAAAAGTAATTTAAGCTTATGAGAACAAAGATGGGAGTGTCCTTGGGAGCTCTTTCTACAGGCTCTGCAATTTTTTGGACCAAATATCTCCTGGAAAGCTGCTTTTATAGCTACTGTTCTTTGCACTATTCACTCTGCAGATGTAACTAGAATTTCTATGCAGAGCTAAGGGAGACTACTGTATTGAATACATGTGCACTCATGTATGCATGCCTATTTGAATACAGGAAAAAACCCTTTGTTTGATGTCTCTTGAACCCTTTATATCTCCTAAAAGTTTGATGTGGATTTATTGTGGCAAATGTGTGCTTGTATAATGCATGGAATACCTATATTCTCCAAAAACATAGCCCTCTCATGATCTTATAGTTCCTCAATATATTCTGAAAATTTGCTGTATATTGGAGACAAATGCAAAGGTTATCATAGGGTGCATATTTGTGGACTATTGGGATCTCCCCTAAAAATTATGGGAGGGATATTCATAGGTGGCAGCCGGCCCTGCTGAAGCGGCCAGCCATCGCCGCTTTAATTTTAAACTGGATATTGAATGGTGGGCCATATCCAGTGATTGGAAATGAATATCTGCTTTGCCTGGACAGCAGTTTTACAATCTGGCTAGCAGTGATATTCAGTCATTAGACAAATTTCAAAACTTTTACCCGTCGTAACTTTAGGTGTCTTAGCTAGTCATGTAGTGGCTCGATATCGCTGCTGATCAGCTAGTTCATGTCCCTGAAACTCCCCATGGCTAACCGGTTAGTGATAGGACGTTTAACCAGGTTACGAGGGGATATTCATTGGCACTAATCATTAATGCTGCTGAATAGCCTGGTGAGGGAATTTACAGTACACTGTGTGTAGGTCTGCAAACCATGTAAATCTCGTTGAATATGCCTCCTGTGTTATTACGATGATCATAAATCTTTCACATGTTGTGAAAATGTGTAAATCAGATGTGAAACCAAAAAAGCATCATATAGCTTTATTGCATGCTAGGGATATCCATTCATTTTTGGACAAATGGTAAAACACAACTAATGTGCACATTTATGGATCATCTACCTTTAAGTGAACCAAATGAGCAAGGCACCAGTTTGAGCCAAATCCTAATTCATCACATTTGTTTGCAGCAGCAGACTGTGCTTGCCAGGAGGGGGAAGGTAGACGGACCAGAGTCACTTTGGGCAGTGAGAAGGCAAAAACATGAGGTACTAATACCATCATGTTGAAACATTTTGACAAGCAGCTAAACAAGATGCTGTCTTTGGCCAAGCTGTACTCCTTCACCTTTTTGGGACTACCCTCCGTTGCGGACTTCTACAAGATACCAGACTATCACTGGGGGAGTATCACCTCCTGGAATCGAGTCCAATTGCATACAATTTGTCCAGCCACTTTGGCTACAAACGTTTTCCCTCAGGGATCACACTGCTCTGTCCCCCATACCAGTCTAGTACCTGGGAGCTAGTGAGTCCCATTCCTGCTTTTTTCTGGAGATAGTGTAGTTACTCATCTGTAACAGGTGATCTCTGGAAACAGCAGGAAAGAGTCTTCACAACCTGCCTTCCTCCCCTAGGAGTTGTAGAATTCATTTATTTTACTCTTCTTTTCAGTTACAAACTAAACTGAGGAGAGGAGTTGGGAAGGCAGGCACGCAGGTGTAGTGGAGTGCTCCCAAAGGCTTTCCTATTGGACACTGGGGAACGTTCTCACATTGGCTCCGTTGGTGACGTTCAACATGAAGCTGCAAGGGGGTAAATTGAAAGGCAATGTCAGGAAAGCGTAGTTACTCACCTGTAACAGGTGTTCTCCAGGAGCAGCAGGAATCAGTCCTCACTTATGGGTGACGTCGGCGCCGACGGAGCCCTCGCGGAGCAATTTTCCCCAGCTTTCAAAGAAAGCCTTTGGGAATTGCAGCGCGCATGCGCGCGGTCCCCTTCCCGCCCAAGGGTGCCATCTTAGCCAGTCAGATGACATAGCTAAAAAGACAGCATAAAAATTTGCAAAAAACTAAAGCAGATGATTGCAACTCCACGGGGAGGAGGGAGGGTTGTGAGGACTGATTCCTGCTGCTCCTGGAGAACACCTGTTACAGGTGAGTAACTACGCTTTCTCCAGGACCAAGCAGGAAGTCAGTCCTCACTTCTGGGACTCCCAAGCTCAAGGCTACCGGAGACCCTAAGCACAAAAATGAGCTCCCTCTAGCTCAGCAGCACAGAAGGAAAGAATCTTCGCTGAATTATTACCCACCGGTAGCCCACATCCAGGATGGAGGATAGGAGTTGCTCAGACCTCGAAGAGATTACGGAGGACTGCCTGTCCGAAAGCACTGTCCCTGCGGGACTCCCTCTCGAGACAGTAATGGACCGCAAAAGTCTGGCTCGAAGACCAAGTAGCGGCCCGGCAGATGTCTGCCAGCGGAACAGAGCGGAGGTAAGCCACTGACGTAGCCTTTGCCCGAACGCAGTGAGCCATGACTCGACCTTCCAAGGAGAGTCCGGCTGCCCCATAAGCCCAAGAGATACAGTCCGCAACCCAGATGGACAGAGTACGCTTGGAGACCGGGAGTCCCAATTTATTGGGGTCAAAAGACACAAAAAGCTGAGCAGCTTTACGGTGCTCCCGCGTACGGTCAAGGTAGAAGTTTAAAGCCCTTCTACAGTCCAGGGTATGGAGGACCGTTTCAGCTCGGCTGGAGTGTGGTCTGGGAAAGAAGGTTGGAAGTACCACCTCCTGATTGATGTGAAAGGGGGAGACCACTTTTGGAAGAAATTTTGGGTGAGTCCGTAGGACTACCCTATTTTTGTAGAACCGAGTGTAAGGGGGATCAGACACGAGGGCCTGCAATTCACTTACGCGTCTAGCGGAAGTGAGGGCTATCAAGAACAATGTTTTCCAAGAAAGAAAACGGAGAGAACAGGTAGCCATAGGTTCAAAAGGCGGACAGGTGATCCGCTGTAAAACCACATTCAGATCCCAGTCAGGCGCTGGCGGGCGCAGAGGTGGTTTAAGTAGAAGGAGACCTCGGAGAAACCTCGCTACAAGAGGGTCGCTGGAAAGAGGTCTGCCGTCCACCGGCACATGATGTGCTTGAAAGAGCACTGAGGTGAACTTTGACGGAGTTGGACTTAAGTCCCAGATTAGAGAGGTATAGCAAGTACTGCAGGATCACCGACACCGGGCAGGAGAAGGGATCCTGAGACTGTTGGGTACACCAAACGGAAAAGCGACGCCATTTAAGGGCGTAGCATTTGCGGGTAGAAGGTCGCCGAGAAGCTAGGACGACCTCTTCCACCTCTGCCGGAAGGAGAAGGGGAGCAAGGACTACCCTCTCAGCAGCCAGGCCATTAGATTGAGAGATCTGAGGTTGGGGTGTAGCAGAGACCCTTGATCCTGAGTGAGGAGATCCGGTTGTAACCCCAGAGGGAAGGGATCCTCCACCGCTAATTGCAGCAGGAGCGGAAACCACGGCTGTCTGGGCCAGCGAGGGGCCACCAGGATCATGAAGGCTTTGTCTCGGAGAACCTTGAAAAGAGTCCGAGAGACTAGCGGGATGGGAGGGAAAGCGTACAGAAGGCTCCCCGACCATGAGAGTAGAAAAGCGTCCGCCGCAACCCGAAGGGGGTGTGGCTGACGAGAGCAGAAGCGAGGAAGTTGCCGGTTGTGAGGACTGGCAAAGAGATCCACCGTGGGGAGGCCCCACTTTAGAAAGAGCTTCTGAACTACCAAGGGATCCAGACGCCACTCGTGCGGCTGGAGGATCCTGCTGAGTTTGTCCGCCAGGCAATTCTCTTGGCCTGGGAGATAAACTGCCTTGAGGAGAACGCCGTGACTGACGGCCCAAGAGCAGAGCTTCTGTGCCTCCCGGCAGAGGAGGAAGGAGCCCGTGCCCCCCTGCTTGTTCACGTAGAACATGGCAACTTGATTGTCCGTCTGGACAAGGACGGACTGGTGAGAAGTCAGGTGGGAGAAGGCCTTGAGAGCCAGGCGGATCGCCCTGAGCTCCAGGAAGTTGATCTGCTGAGCAGACTCCCACGTGGTCCAGAGGCCCTGAGTACGTGCCCATTGGCAATGCGCTCCCCAGCCCAGGAGGGATGCATCTGTTGTCAGCACCCGGGCCGGCTGAGGTGACTGGAAAGGCATGCCGAATTTCAGGTTCGGCCGCTGAAGCCACCACCGGAGAGACGAGATCAGCGGCTCGGAGACGCGCACTAGGTCTGCTAGGCCGCCTGTGGCTTGTCGCCACTGCCGGCGGAGACACCATTGAGCAGGCCGCATATTCAGGCGGGCATTGGGGGTCACATGGACGGTGGAAGCCATATGGCCGAGTAGTCTCAGGAAGCGCCTGGCGGAGACCAGGGGCTGGCTGAGAAAACGGTCGGCTAGGTCCATGAGCCGTTGAGCCCTGTCGAGCGGTAGGTACGCTCGTGCCTGAGGAGTGTGCAGCCTTGCGCCGATGAACTCGAGATCCTGTGAGGGGAGCAAAGTGGACTTTGCGAAGTTTATAACAAAGCCCAAGTACTGCAGAAGAGTCACCGTGCGGCGCGTGGCGTTGGTGACCTCCAGAGCGGACGCTGCTCTGATGAGCCAGTCGTCGAGGTACGGAAAGACATAGAGGCCGTGAAGCCGGAGATGGGCCGCCACCACCGCGAGACATTTTGTGAAGACTCGCGGTGCGGAGGACAGGCCAAAGGGTAGTACTCTGTACTGGTAATGATTTCCTGCCACCACAAACCTTAGGTATTGGCGGTGGCTTGGGTGGATGAGGATGTGCGTGTAGGCATCCTTTAGATCCAAGGAGCATAGCCAATCTCCCTGCTGGAGGTAGGGCAGAAGGATTCCAAGGGTAAGCATCTTGAACTTCTCCCGCACGAGGAACTTGTTGAGGTTGCGCAAGTCCAGGATGGGTCTGAGGCCTCCTGTTCTTTTTGGTATTAGAAAATACCTGGAATAAAAGCCTTGACCTTTCAGGTGGTGGGGCACCGGTTTCCACCGCCTGATCCCGTAGAAGACCTGCTAACTCCTGAAGGAGTAATTCCCTGTGCAGAGGGGGTCGTGGAGGTTCTCCCGGAAAATAGGAGGGAGGGACCTGGTGGAAGTGGAGAAGATAGCCTTCTCGCACGACTTGAAGCACCCAGGCATCTGAGGTGATGCTGGACCACCTGTGGGCGAAGTGAACCAGCCGGCCTCCGGTGCTGGGAGGAACCAGCGGGGGGGGAGAGGCTATGCTTAAGGAGTCAAAAACCCCCACCCTGCGGAGCAGGGGCTGGTGGTGCAGGCTTGGGGGCTTGCTGCCTACGGGACCCGTTACCCCGTCCCTTGGCCTGCTGGCCCTGTTGGGGAGCTGCAGGGGCCTGATAGTGGGGGTATTGTTTGTAGGCAGCCGCCTTCCTCGGGTAAAAGGACTTCTTTCCCGAGCCCTTCTTTTTCTGGGAAGGGGCGGAGGTCTTCCTAGAAAGCCTAGTCCTGATGAGAGTCTCTGTCTCAATTTGTGCAGCCTTATCAGCCATGGGCTTGCCAAAGAGGTTTTCGCCTCGGCAAGGGACATCGACCAACTTGTCCTGCACCCAGGGCTCAAGGTCAGACGACTGAAGCCAAGCCTGTCGGCGGGCACCGATGCCGGCTGCGGCCACTCGAGCCGATGCTTCAAAGCCATCATAGGCTGCTCGGGACATGAATTTTGAGCATTCCCGAATGCCAGTGGACAAGGCCAGGAACCTCCGCAAGGGTTCCTCGGACAAACCAGCGGAGAAGCCGGCTAGCTCTTTAGCCAGGTCTCGGACATACATGCCCATGTATAGCTGGTAGGTCTGGACACGACATGCGAGCATAGAGCCCTGGAAACACTTCTTACCAAGGCCATCCAGGTTACGGGCCTCCCTGCCAGGAGGCACCGAGGAGTGCATCTTCTGGCTCTTAAGACGATGCATGGCCGATTCCACTACCATGGAATGGTGAGGTAGCTGTGCTTTTTGGAAGCCAGGGCTCTTGCGGACTCGATAGATAGAATCGACCCGCTTGCTCAGGACCGGCGAGGTGGCCGGACTCCCACATGCGGAAGAGTAGCCGTTCCAGCATGGGAGGAACCGGTACAGTAAAGTGTTCCCTGGCGGGAGAGTCATACTGGAGGGCGTCGAGCTCTTCGGCTCGAGGCTCCTCCTCGGGGTCCGCAGGGAAGGCCAAAGCCTTGGCCATATCCCTGACGAAGTCCGAGAACCGGGCATCCTCCGGGGGGGACTGCTTCCGAGGTTCGGACTCAGGTGAGTCCGAGGGGACACACCGAGTCCGAAGAGAATCAGGCGACTCATCCTCTTCAGACTCCCAGACCGACTCCGACGAGGACTCGGTGGGGTCGGCCCGGGCAGGGCGCGGCGCCTGCCGCCCCGACGCCGAGGGAGTCGGCGTCAGCGACCTCGGTCCCGAACGGGAGGCCGAGGGCGACCTCGACCGAGGATCGACTCGAGTTCTCATCGACTCGAGGATCGGCTCGGTCTCCAGGGTCGACTTAGACGTCGACGTCCCGGCGGTCGGGGCAGCGGCGCCAGCGAAGCCAGCGAGCAGTGCCCGCTGCTGGTCCATGAAGGCAGACAGTCTGCTCTCCAAGGCCGTCAACCTGAGTCCGAGCTCAGGTGACCCAGCAGCCCCCGACTCGGGCCCCGACGGCGTCGGGCCCGACGTCGGCTGTCGCGGAGGCGAGTCCAGAAGGACCACAGGACTTACCCGAGCAGGCAGCTCCGACTCCAGGCGAGGTCGCTTCATGAGGTGCTCCTTCTCCAAGGACCCGGGGCGGCTATCGGGGCTATGCGACCTGGCCCTCGTGGAGCCAGGAGCGTCCACCGACGCCGCCCTCGCGGGTTTCACCTTCCGTCGATGGTCCCCGGAGGGAGAACCCCTGTCGGAGGAACTCCGGCGACGGTCCGAGCTGGAACCCCTGGACGCGGAGGCCTCCGACGAGGTCCGGGTACGGCTGGGGTCAGCGAAGATTCTATCCCGCTGATGCCGCCGACTTCTCAACGCTTTGGAGGATAGTTTGCCACAAGGCCCACAGATCATTTCTTCATGATCCGGGCCCAGGCAGCGGAGGCAATTGTCGTGTGTGTCAGTTAGTGACATATTTCGGTCACACTGACCACACCGCTTGAAACCACTGGCAGCCATCGGGGGAAAAAGGGCCCCGGCGAGGTCAAAGGACCGGGCTGCCAGGGAAAAACCGAAACGAAAACTGACTAAGTCAGAAAAACCGAAACATAAGAAGAGGACTCGTGACCGGCGTCGCGAGTCCGGGCGGGAAAAAGACCGGCGTCGAACCGAATGGAAAAAAGAGTAATTCTAAAGAAAAATCAACTTTTTCGCGGGGACACGACGGGTACGTCTGTAGGGCTCCGCGGAAAAAAGAAGACTGGCTAAGATGGCACCCTTGGGCGGGAAGGGGACCGCGCATGCGCGCTGCAATTCCCAAAGGCTTTCTTTGAAAGCTGGGGAAAATTGCTCCGCGAGGGCTCCGTCGGCGCCGACGTCACCCATAAGTGAGGACTGACTTCCTGCTTGGTCCTGGAGAAATACTTTTTCACTGAAAGGGTGGTGGATGCTTGGAATGCCCTCCCGATGGAAGTGGTGGGGGCAAATACAGTGACGGAATTCAAAATGGCATGGGACAGACATAGTGGATCCCTTTACAGCAACAGGATAAAATCAAAATAAACTTAACTAACTAATTTCTCAACATACAGGGGTGTCCTACACGGTGTGGTGGGTTCACCCCTAAAACAAAGACATGGGGAGGGGTGGCCTGCACAGAGCGGCAGGTGCACCTACTCTTTCCATCTTACTGGGCAGACTAGATGGACCATACTGGTCTTTATCTGCCGTCATTTACTATGTTACTATGGCTTATTCCTGCTGTTCCCGGAGATCACCTGTTACAGGTGAGTATCTACAATATGCATTTCCGTAATTACTCAAGCGGTGGCATTCTGAATAATTTAAAGTGTCTGAATGACATTAGCAGGAGGCCAACATATAAACTATTATAATAGTTCAGATGTACTGACTAAAACATGTACCACTGTACAGACATTATCTTCAGATATATACGTTTTTAATCTGCAAATCATGCTTAGCTTATAAAAGGCTGTCTTATCAACAGTATTAACTAGGCATTGTGGGCCCAATGTTCTGCACCAGCAGCTAGCACGATTACAGCAGTTAGCCACCGGTGCTGAACATATCCAGCCCCAGTATTGAATATCCAGGGTCGCCACACAGCCACCAATGGTGCAGAAGCTAACCGGGCAGTGGTGATATGGAGCCGCTGCCCAGTTAGCTCCTATGGGTAAAGATAGGCCAGCTTTTGCTGCGCCTATCTTTACCCGCAGGTTGCTAACCGGGCAGTGGTTCAATATCGCCACTGCCCAGTTAGCAATTGGCACTGCCTCTGCTCTGCCCCCGACACTCCCTGATGCTAAGCGGTTAGCAGCATTAATCGGAGATATTCAGGGACACTAACCGTGTTAGCGCCTCTGAATATCCCTCTTAGCAGCATTTACACAATTTACTTTCTGTAAACTGTGTAAATGCCTTTGAATATTGGACCCTGCATTTCTAACTTGGTTTCTAACATTGCACTCAAATTCCTGACCCTAGAGCATATAGGGAGAGTCCAATTGTTAATCTTCAATTGAGATGTCATAGCAGGTGGAAGTGCCCAAATGATAAATGATATCTGTCTTGGGAATGTTCAGAGCTAACCTATTATGATTCATGTATGTTTTAATCATTTTAATAAAAAGTGTTAACTAATCAAATGTATCTGATAATGTGATACTGACAGAGAAACAGCCTGCCTATGTGGCTCTAGAAATTCGTACAGCAGTTTGTTTGCTGTGACACTGATAAAAACAGTGTTGCACTATCGCTCTTTCTCTCTGAGCCCTGTCTGTGCTGTTAAGAAGATTTATCTTTTTTTTTTGCATGTTTTGGATTTCAGTAGCTTCTGCTCTCTTGTCTGATGCAAGACAGAAATGCTGCTCTGCACTGCTTTCTTTCGCTTTCATAGTCAGCTGCTGATGACATCATCAACCAGGGGAATTGGGAGAAGAGAGACCAGGATAAACTTGACTGGCAAAATGTTTCAATATGATTGGTGAAATGTCTTGTGCTCTGTCTTCTCCTTCTCCCAAAGTGGCTCCAGTCTGTATGCTCACCTTCCTCCCCATTGTGGTTACAGTTTGCCACAGAAAATGAATGGAACAAATGAAGATTTGGTTCAAACCAGATCCTTGTCCACTGAGTTCATTAAAAGGTATAAGAGCTGAAAATACTTTCATTTGTCTCCATTTTATCATTCATCCAAAAATTAATGCACATCTCTGACAGCATAATTGTATATGTGCATTCATGCAGTCTGTCCAAACTCTCAAAATGACTCCTCCATGATCCTCGTGGCATGTCATAAAAATCTGATGTGATTCTGATGTACAATGCATGTACAACTGAAAGGCATATTAAGGGGGGCAACTGCACATGTATATTTGTGGACTAGTGGATCGAGAAAAGAATACTACTACCAGAATCTGTATGTACCTCTTGACATATCCCGAAAATCTAGTATGGATAGGACACTAAAGAAAGTTTGTAGTAGCAGACAGAGATAGACAGGCAAACATATACACATCACCCTCCACCCCTTTGGAAATTAGGCTAACAATGGGAGAAGGAAATTACTCAAGGGTTTAAGAATGAAGGCTTATGTTGCTACAATCCAAAGAGGGCAGGTTCTGATTGAACTGAAAGCACAAAATAGCAGGAGGAAGTTGCTAGGCAAAAAACAATGTGCATGTAAATATTTTAGTAAGCTTTGTGAAGAATCAAGAACTGCTGCAATATTTTTGCCACCCATAAAAACATATAAAGATAGGAAAGTGTGAGTTCAGCAGCAAAGATACATCAAAGAGTTCTCTCGTAAGTGCAGACAGGCTGCTATATAGCCTGCTCAATTTTGGACATTGTAACTGTGTATAGAAATAGCAGAAAGGAACGTGATGAGAAGTGGAAGAAAATGCTAAAGCAAAGGAATCACACTGAGCAAAATCGCATGTGACATGGGAATGTCTCAGTTAAACTTAGTTCAAGTAAAAGGAATGAGGGGCACTAGAAGCTGTGAGAGAAATATGGAGGTAGAACATTCCTTCAGATAGTGAACTTTAGTGGCAGAGATAAACTAAGGGGTATGTTTACTAAACTGCGTTAGTGCAATTCGCGTTAGGAGCCGCGTTAGTGGAAGGAAAGCCATAAAAGGACATGGGCGGTACATCGTAACCGCTAACGCGCAGTTGCACGCGGTATTGCGCGCTGTGCAGCAACGATCGCTACAGCGTGTGCACTACTGCGCGCAGGCTTAAGACAGCACGCAGACACCCAAATACAGAAACAGAGCTGTAGCACAATGGTTACTACATAGACTGATGGTACAAGGGTCATGGGTTCGATTCCCCAATGTGCCTAATGAATAAGGCTGGCTGAAGCGTCATGTGTAACCCTTTGAAGGCCTGCTATAATATTTTATTCCACATTCTGCAGCCGGGTTAATGTTTGCACATGTCAGGAAAATTGTACCCGTCGTACCCAATATGTTCCAATAGTGACGTTCCCTCTGGCATGGTCATGTATTATATACCATTTGATAGGAATATATAGGCAGAAGATGAGATCCCGAAAGTACTGGGCTTGGCCTGGAAAGGGTTAAGTAGTGGGCTGTGAGGAAGGTTACTTGTACCTGAATAGTGCTGCGAGCAAACACACCCTCACAGTGGCGTAAGCTAAGGTGCCACATAAGGCACCCTAGAGGGCACTCCATAGGGCACATTATAAAGTGCGCTGTCTGCCAAGGCACCCTATAATGTCCCCTATAGGACACCATATAAGGCACCTCATAAGGCGCTTTATAGGGCACCGTATAAAGCGCCCTATAGGGAGCCCTATGAGCCACCCTAAGGGGACAGTACCCTGAGGGTGGTCCTGCTGGCAGAACTAATATACAATAAAAATAGACAATGCCTAAGACAGCCCTGATGATGAACCCCACTGTGGGTTCTGAACCCATGTCCTCTGGCCCCACAAGCAGTGAAGTAACCAGTGGGCTAGAGCTGCTAACAAACAACTGGCTGGCTACAGGAGGACTGCACGGCACCACACCCACATTCTGCTGTGGTTACCAGGATAGGGGTAACCCACCCGTACCCATGATACACTGCACATGCAAATCAGCAGTCGAGAGATGGGCACAAGATCGGGTATGCACCCCCACAGCACCTCGGCCTTGTAGGGGGAACAGACTGTGTGTGGCACTGCCACAGAGTAGCCACAGACAGTCACATTGTGCGGGTACAGTGCCCACCCTGAGGTTGAGGTGGGGCGCCCAGCACCAGGTCCACAGCACCTTTCATGGCTGAAATACGCCATGCTGCAGGTCCCCATCAGTGTGATAGGTAGCTCCGTTAGACACACCTAGGATACAGCTGTGTCCTGCTGTATGTCCCGGTCATGTCTAGTCCCTATGGGCGCTGTTGCACCCAGACCAGTGCATATCCTGTGTTGGTGCCATCGTTACCTGCTGTAGGTGAAGGGGGGGGGGGTGGTGTATGGACCCATAGGCAGATTATGTACCACCACACCCTCTGGGGCTCAGGGTGGGAAACAGGATCACCCACCAATAGATCCACAGTCTACCACCCTGCAATGGCAGCGGTAGAGGGGACCAGCAACGGCAGTCCTGCTGGGGAACAGACAGAGCGGCACACATCCATAACGCAATAGCGGACAGATGGTAGGCCTGGAAATGCTCAGCTGCCCCCCACCATTATCTGACATTCTCCAGCAGCAAGCCTCCAGCCGCTGCACCCTGCAAGGTGTTCCAGCAAGACAGCATACTAGCTGCAGACAGTCCGCCAGCTAGTCCATAGTGCATGGTCCTGGAGGAGATGCATGTATCCGGAACGGGGATGTCAGCATACACACCAAGCAGATAAGTCAGTGATTGGGCCCCAAAAGGAAACCCATAAATATCACATGAGAGAAATGCTATATAGCACTATGGGGGAACCTAGCCATGCCGTGGTCACTGCTCAGTCAGGGTGAGAGTGACCTCCCAGCAGGACATGCTGTGGCCACACTGTCCGAGCAGGTGGTACCGGGCACTACAATGTCCGAGCTATTGCCCTATGCCCTGCGCAGATGCGGCAAGGCCAGGCCACCCTATCCAGGCTATTCCCATGGTACCTTGCTCCTCATTATGCACATTGGCAGGCCAGTACTGGGAACAGTGCTAGCAGTGTGGGCTGTGGAGGGTGTTGGAAGCCACCACACACTGGATAGACAGACACACACTCCCCACACCTATGCCAGCATTGTGCAACTATAGAGGTGTTGGGCAGCCCAGGCCACCACACCAGTCCTGGGCACAGTGCAGGCATGGCTATGGTACGCACTACTGTAGGAGTCACTCCCCAGGTTGGTAAACACTGTCAGACTCAGGACCTGTAGCACACTCCACAGACATCAGAAAGGTTGCTATGATGCAGCTCACTCAGGAAATTGTACTTAACCTAGGAATTGCTATCTGCCAGTAATCATAGCGACCTTTTGATAGATGTGTACCATATTCCCAGGTTTAGGGTGGCATTACTACGGTATGCATGTGCTAGTATTGGGAGATGCACGCAGAGCCCAAAGTCCTGCCTCTCCAGGAGGCTGTGGATAATGGGGCCTGTGGGTGCGGGTGTGTCTGCCCCTGTTGGCTGCTGCTTTACGGCAGAGGTTCCCAACTCCAGTCCTGCGGTGCCAAACACTGTTCGGGTTTTCATGCTGTCCCTCATGAATATGCATGAGATACATCTGCATACCATGGGGGTGGCGCATAGAAATGCAGCACAGGCATCTTCATCAGAGGCAGCATGGAACCGGAATGGTGTTTGGCCCTCCAGGACTGCATTTGGGAGGCTCTGCTCTAGGTAATGTGCATGTTTATGGTGTCTGTGCTCTGTAGGGTAAAATGTGGGTGTTTTGGGCATTTTTACTTCATCTGCAAGAACGGTTCTGTCTGTATTAGCACGTTATAGTAGTGGGTAAAATATAAGGACTGGGTTGGCGGAAACCACAGCTGGGACTTGAACCTGTGACCTTCTGCTTCTGAATACACTGGTTCTGTGCACTGCACCACCATGTTCTCACAGAGATGGTGCATTCCCTGGTGCTACCATGACTGTTGGTCAGACAGGGCCTGTCTGCTGCAGTGCACGGCACCCACCTACACAGGGCTAGGCCACGGTCTGCTGTGGGCAGCTGCCACTGCCCCCTCCACCACCAGTATTCCTCAGCCACCATGCTGACATGCCCTTCTGCTGGTGGAGCTGGTGGTGCGCAGTCCCAGGCCATCCAGTGTGCAGGTAGGCGGCTGCCTATGGTGCGTGTTCTGGGGTAGGGGTTCCTGCATTGCTGTCCACGCTTTCCCCCAGCACCACTTGCCAATGTTCCGTGCCATTGGGGTACCTGCTGGGTACTATTCCCTGTGACACTGTGGGAAGCACACTCTTGCCCATGTTGGGCCCTCAGCAGTTGCTGTCTGGCTGCTCTACTGTTTCATCATTCCTATGGGCCAGCTAGGCATCACCCTAGTCCCCACTGTGGCCCAGCTGCACCACAGCATGTGCCGCCTGCTGCCCTCTGTATCCTCTTTTCCAGCATCTGCCCGGTTGCCCATTCTGACATGCCCGCCCTGATGCTGCGGGACATGTGCATGCCATAGGAACCCTGTCCGATGGTGTGGAAATCCCTGAGCAGCGCTATTTCACTGTGGGCCCATGCACCTTGTATGGGGACAGAGTATAGACCCTTCCACGAATTATATCTGTTCTATGGAGCTTACTCGGGGGGGGGGGGTTGATGTTTCTCATTGCTACCACTATTGGCCAGCTTGGTTGTTGTTTTTTTCCAGTTTGTTGGGGTCATTTTCAGTGTTTCTGTGCCCTTTTGTTCTGTGCACATGTATCACACTTATCACCTTTTTTAGGTTTCCCTGCCTAGGCTGTACATTGCTGACACTTAAATGGTTTCTCTCCCCTTTAAAGTGCTTTTACCGGTAGGTTTTCATTCGCGTTGGATTTCAGCTCTGAAATTCAGCACGTTGGTGTGAAGGGAGCCTCTCCCCGCCCACTCTCTGCCCATTGACCCCTTCTCTCCGCCCTCTCTCCACCTTCTGCGGTGTTTTACCGCGCCGTGGAGCATTACGCTCGTTAGCGCGTGGTAGTGTGCGCTATAGCGCGTTTACGATCGTTAATATGCTATAGCGCGCTAACGATCATTAACATCTTACAACACGCGTTATTCCCGTTTACCGCAGTTTAGTAAACATACCCCTAAGAGTTTTATGCAGTAAAGCTTAATATGCATGCTAAGGACATTTTGCACATCTTAAACATGGCGTTTAAGGCATTTTGTGCATGAAAACAATCTGAAGAGATAATCTCCAGGAACAAGCAGGAATGGGTATCGTCGGTACCGACGGAGCCTGTGCGAGAACCCTCCCCAGCGTCCAGTAAGAAAGCTTTTGGGAGCATCCCACAGCGCCTGCGCGCTGCCTTCCCACCTTTCCCAACCGCCTCTCTCCAGTTCTTTTCCGCGGAGCCAGCAGGTCGTGTTCCTGTCACCGCAGAAGAATTCTTTATTTTTTTCTTTATTTTTCTGCCTCGCGTCTGCCTTCTTCGACGTCAGACTGGAACCGCCGGTCTTTTCTTTCTTAAACCCCCCCCCCCCCCAAAAAAAAAAACCTTTTCTTTCTTCAACTGTGCATTTTCGGTTTGGGCCTTAGGCCTGAACATATTTTCTCCTCATGGAGAATCCCGCTTCCGGGTTCAAAAAGTGCACGAAGTGTGACGGTACTATTTCTGTCACCGACACCCATGACTGGTGTCTAAAATGTTTGGGTCCTGACCATTCCATCACGGATTGTGTGTCCTGTACCATGACATCTAAAAGAGGTCGGCAGAACCGAGCAGCCAAGCTCAGTACCCTGTTTCCCTCTGATGCAGCCTCGGTGGCATCGACGTCTTCCAGGGCTGCTTCTTCCTCCCATGGATCTCAGGTAACCAAACATAAATCTAGCTGGTCCTCGAAGGGCTTGTCCTCGAGGATTCCGCACCGGCAAAATTACCCCGGCGGGAAGTTCCAGCTTCCAAAGCATTGTCTATGGGGTCACAGGTTGACATCGATGGCTCGGCCTCGACCGATCACCTGTTGCCGTGTTCTGGGGTACCGGTGGCCTCCACTGGTACCGACATCCAGACTCTGGAGGCGTAGATGGTTCAGAAGATTCTGTCCATGCACCGCACCCTAATGGCGTTTATGCAGGCTTCGACGCCTCTAGTACCGCAACAGTCTTGGTTGCCGGTACCAACTCCGGCACCGGCATCGTTCCCGTTGCCGGTACCGATTGCATCGACATCGGCTTCGGTGTCGACTGCAATGGTACCCTGTCCTATGATGCCCATCGGTACCGAACCGGTACCACTTACTCCCGATGTCGATCCCACTCGGTATGCGTATCGGGCTTTACAGGAGCATCCAGACAGGCGATACTTCGATTCCTCCGAAGACTCTGAGTTGGAGGTTTCTGTCGATGCACCGGTACTTCTTCCTCAGGAGTCTGATTCTCCAAAACGAAGAATGTCTCCTCCAGAAGACTTGTCTTTTCAGGACTTCATTAGGGAAGTGGCTAGGGACCTCTCCATTACAGTGGCCCCTGAGTCAGAGCCTAGAGCCAAGCAACTAGATATTTTGCAAAATCCTAAGGCTCCTAAAGAAGCAGCTACTTTACCTATTCATGAGATTCTCTATGATCTCATGTTGAGCATGTGGGAGACTCCTCTTACCACCTCTCCTCATTCTCGTAGATTAGACACCATGTACCGTGTCCCTTCTTGTCCTGGCTTTCATAAGTCTCAGCTTCCTCACCACTCTATTGTGGTAGAGTCTGCCATGAGGAAAATAAAGAGTGCAAAGAGACACTCGTCTAATCCCCCAGGACGTGAATGCAGGACCCTTGATGCTTTTGGCCGAAGGGTTTTCCAAGCTAATATGCTTGCTGCCAGAATCAACTCCTATAGTCTCTATATGGGGATGTTTCTAAAAGAAGTCACAGATCATCTGCAGACTTTAGCCCCTTTTATTTCAGAAGATAAAAGGCAGGAATTTCTCACTTGGCTTAAACATGCCCAAGATGTTTCCAAGTTCTCCAACCATGCAGCCTTTGACTCTTTTGAGTGTGTAAGCAGAGCCTCGGCTATTGCCATAGGTGCACGCAGAATTGCTTGGTTACAAGCCTCTGATTTGGAACTTTGGGTCCAAGATGAACTGGGAAATCTTCCTTGTACAGGTGAAAACCTTTTTGGCAGGGATTGGAAAGCAAAGGCCACTCAGATGGATGCTGAGAACTCTGCTTTGGATTGACTTTCAAAGTCTACCTCTGCTCCTGCTAAGAAAAGGCTGTTCAAAAAGACAACTTTTTCTAAAAAGGGAAGATACTATCCTGCTTATGGTCAGCAGGCATCTTCTGCAGGTCGTTTTGCTGCAAAGCGTCAGCAACCACCTAAACAGGCCAAGTCAAAGGCTGCCAGGCCTCCCACGACTCAGCAGCCTCAGCCTCCCCAGGGCCTTTGACTTGCAACTAGAGAACTTAGCCTTTCTGGCTCTGGAAGAACCAGAGCCCCTCACCATTCCAGGAAGGTTGGCTTACTTTGCTCCCAGATGGGAGCAAATTACAGCAGAGCAATGGACCCTCTCCATTGTAAGGGAAGAGTACAAGCTTCATTTCTTAAACCTTCCTCCCCACATCATGGTGAGACAGTTCAATTCTCCAACATCTCTCCTCAACCTTCTGGGTCAGGAGATTGCTACCCTTCTTGCCCAGGGGGCAATAGAAGAAGTACCCCTTCTTCAACAGGGCTCAGGGTTCTACTCCCCTTATTTTCTTATTCCAAAGAAAACAGCGGGCTACAGACCCATATTAGATCTCAGAGAATTGAACAAGTTTCTATTCAAAGAGAAATTCAAGATGATTTCTCTCGGTACTCTGCTGCCATACCTTCAGAGTCAGGACTGGCTTTGTTCTCTAGATCTCAAGGATGCGTACACCCATGTCCTCATCCATCCAACACACAGAAGGTTCCTTCGGTTCCTTTTTCAAGGAAAGCACTACCAATATAGGGTGCTTCCTTTCGGTCTGGCCTCTGCACCAAGGGTGTTCACGAAATGCATGGCAGTAGTAGCTGCATTTCTACGCACTCTAGGAATATTCGTTTTCCCATATCTGGACGACTGGCTCATTCGAGCTCCATCCCAGTCAGAGGCCCAGATTTCTCTAACCTGCACAATGCGTGTCCTTCAGTATTTGGGACTGGTAATAAACATCCCAAAATCCCATCTCACCCCTACTCAGTCTCTGGAGTTTATAGGGGCCTTGCTGGATACCACAACTGCAAAGGCCTATCTTCCTCAGGCCCGTTGCCTACGCTTGGTGCAGTTAGCCTCCCAGATACAGTTAAAGTCACATTTAACTGCTCGAGAGATGTTACAGCTATTAGGCCACATGGCATCCACCGTGCATGTGGTTCCATATGCTCGCCTTCACATGAGGGCAGCTCAATGGACTTTGTCCACCCAATGGACTCAGGCATCAGGTTGCCTGTCAGACAAAATAGCAAACTCCAGTCGCCTATTTTGGTCTCTCCAGTGGTGGAAGTCCCCTCCAAATCTGTTGCTGGGGTCCCCTTTTCAGCAGTCGCTACCCCAAGCAACTCTGACAACAGATGCTTCTCCAATGGGTTGGGAAGCTCATCTGCAGGATCTCTCCACCCAGGGCATCTGGTCTCCACAGGAGACTTCTCTGCACATCAATCTCTTGGAACTCAGAGCAATATTCTTAGCTCTCAGAGTGTTCCATTCCCTGCTCAGCTACAGGACAGTCCTCATCCATACGGACAACCAAGTAGCCATGTTCTATGTAAACAAGCAGGGCGGGACTGGCTCTCTGTTGCTTTGCAACGAAGCTTTGCGACTGTGGGCTTTCGCCAGAGAGCATCACATCCATCTTCTGGCAGTATATCTTCCAGGCATTCAAAACTCTTGGGCGGACAGACTCAGACGAGTTCTGCTTCCACACGAATGGTCCCTGCACATGGACCAGGTACTCAGAATCTTCCAAGAATGGGGAACCCCGGACATAGACCTCTTTGCAAGTCCGTGGAATGCCAAACTTCCCTGGTTCTGTTCCAGAATTCCGTGTCAGGGAGTTCAGGCCAAGGATGCCTTCCTCCTTCACTAGGGTCAAGGCTTCCTGTATGCCTTTCCACCAATTCCCCTAATTCCCAAGACACTATTCAAGCTTCAGAGAGATCAAGGGACCATGATCCTCATAGCACCACATTGGCCACGCCAAGTGTGGTACCCTCTACTTCTGTATCTCTCTCAAGCTCCTTCCCTGGACTTGGGCTCTGCACCAGACCTTCTGTCCCAGGAAGAGGGAACTTTGTGGCACCCAAACCCCCAGTCGCTCCATCTCAGGGCTTGGTTGCTGAGGGCCTAGACCTTCAAGATTTTCATCTCTCTCAGCAAGTCAGAGATGTTATTCATGCCTCTAGAAAGCCTTCTACTAGACATTCCTATGCTTTCAAATGGAAAAAATTTACCATTTGCTGTTCAGGGAAAGATCTAAACCCTCTTGCAATACCTCTGAATTCTCTAGTAGAGTATCTCCTGCATCTATCCCATGCAGGTCTGAAAACAAATTCAGTAAGAGTCCATTTGAGTGCTATTGCAGCGTCCCTCAAGCCTCTCAATGGACAACCTATTTCCTCTCATCCTCTTATAGCAAGATTCATGAGAGGCCTTCTTTTAACTAAACCTCCCATTAGACCACCTCCAGTGGCATGGGACTTAAACCTGGTTCTTGGCCAGCTTATGAAGCCACCCTTTGAACCTTTAGCCACCACCTCCTTGAAATTCCTTTCTTGGAAAGTTATTTTTCTCATTGCAGTCACCTCAGCACACCGCATCAGTGAGTTGCAAGCTTTGGTGGCTAATCCTCCTTATACAAGGTTCCATCATGATAAGGTAGTCCTCAGGACCAATCCACACTTTATGCCTAAAGTGGTCTCACCTTTTCATCTGAACCAAGAGGTATATTTACCTGTCTTTTTTCCAGGACCTCATGCATCAAATGCAGAGAGGAATCTTCATACCTTGGATTGTAAGAGAGCTCTCGCTTTTTACTTACAAAGAACACAGCAACATAGAGAGTCTTCTCAACTCTTTGTTGCTTTTGATCCTTCTCATTTAGGACTTCCAGTTTCTAAGAGAACACTGTCCAACTGGATTGCTCAGTGTATTTCTTTCGCCTACCAGAGTAGGAACATTTCTCTGGAGGGCCATGTCACAGCTCACAATGTGAGAGCCATGGCAGCCTCAATGGCTCATCTAAACTCTGTGTCCATCGACCAAATCTGTCGAGCGGCCACGTGGGCCTCGGTTCATACCTTCACAGCCCATTACTGTTTGGAAAAGGACTCCCGCCGGGATGCCTCGTTTGGTCAGGCTGTTCTCAAACACCTGTTCCATTCCTAATCAACTCCTACCCACCTACCCTGGTCGGATGCCAGAGATCCATGGGGGGAGGTAGAGTCCTTTTCAAGGACACACAACCTGGGGTTTCTCCCTGGCATCTGCAGCTAGGGAGTCCCCATATGTGAAGACTCATTCCTGCTTGTTCCTGGAGATAGCACAGTTACTTACCTGTAACAGGTGATCTCTGGGAACAGCAGGAAAAAGTCTTCACAACCCACCCACCTCCCCTAGGAGTTGTATCTCTCTATCTATCTTTCCTTTCCTCTCTCTCTTTGTCTCAGCTTTAAAACTCGAACTGGAGAGAGGCGGTTGGGAAAGGTGGGAAGGCGCTGTGGGATGCTCCCAAAAGCTTTCTTACTGGACGCTGGGGAGCGTTCCCGCGCAGGCTCCGTCGGTACCGATGATACCCATATGTGAAGACTTATTCCTGCTGTTCCCAGAGATCACCTGTTACAGGTAAGTAACTGTGCTTTAGTGGGTGCACAAAAAAGCACTGTCTATGCATATGAGAGAACATCATATCGAAATGAGACTTTAACATGTACATGGAACCCAGGAGCAGCCCAAGGGGGGTATGAGACCATGTACAGAGACTCACTGTGAGGCCTCATTTACATAAGGGACCTCATTTGCATAAATATTTGCATATATTTGCACTAACGTTTAGTAAACATGCCTCTTAATGAGTGTCTGGATAAAGAAAGTCTATCAGATTTGTGAGTCCTGGTAGTTCTGGTAGTGCTGTTATGGGTTCTAAATGGGATGTGTTTGTAGTACTTCCTAATGTGCCTGGAGGTACTACAAACACGTCCCATTTAGAACCTATAGCAAACCCGCTGTATCATAACAGCACTACCAGGACTCACAAAGCACCAAACCCTACCTATCAAAAGGCAACACTGCAAATATTAAACCAATACATCTCAGAGAATACCAATACATCTCCTACTGGGGAAAGAGAATAAGTGGCACATAAACAGAATACCTCATCTCAGCTACACATGCAGAACATAGACCATCACCAAACAAAAGATCAAAGGATCACAATTTAGAAATAGGAAGACAGTAATTAAACTGGGAAACCCAAAAGCCAAACTTGGAATGTACAACACTACTGGAGAAATAGAACTCTAAATTAATTTCCTCCTGTACTAAACAAAACACAAAGACGTTAATGATGCACATTTCCCCGAGCTGACATAGTCCATTTAATAAATTTAAAAAAAAGTATTTTTCTACCTTTTGTTGTTTGGGAATTTTATTTTTCAGTTGCAATTGCTCCAGTCACTTACTTCTGGTTTCTTTGTGTCTTCTGCTAACTCTCCATTGTCGTCCATTTGTCCTTTCTTCTCTCTTCTAGTTTTTTTTTTTCCATTCTTTCTCTCCATCTGCTTTAACATACTGATCTTTCCCCTTTTGCTCTTTCCTCCATTTCTTTTTTTATTCATTTTTCATCCACTCAAATTTCACCCTTCCATCCTCAGTCCCCACTTACTCTCACAGTACCCGGCTAATTGTAGATTTTTCCCCTCTCCATCCTCACTCCCCCAGCCCTATCCCCTTCTAGTCCTCCCCCAACATCAGCTCCCTTATAGTTCCAGCCACACCCAGCATCTGCTCCCTTCTACTCCCATCCCCCCACATCAGCCCATTTCCAGTCCTAGCTCCCCATCAGTTATTTCCTGTCCTATCATAACCCCCCATCAGCCCATTTCCAATCCTATCCTAGCTCCTCCATCAGCCCATTTTCATTCCAAGCCCACCCCCCACTCAGCCCATTTCCAGTCCTAGACCCTCATCAGCTATTTCCAGTCCTAACCCCCTTAAGAGCCACGCGGCTGTCCGACTGGCTTTAGAGGGAGTCGGATAGGCCCCAGCTCACATCTGTACAGCCGCTTAAGTGAAGAGTGCTGTTTTTCTTCACTTTGGCAGCTATGTTCTAATATAGGCCACTGGCGCGCTGAGTGCCGGAAAACAGAAAATGCCCTTTAACTTCCTGAGCGCCAGCATCCTACACTAGAACACAGCTGCCAAAGTGAAGACAAACGGCACTCTTCACTTTGGTGGCTGTACAGAGGTGAGCTGGGGCCTTGGGCCTTCCTGGCTTCCTCTGAAGCCGGCCCTTCTGGGAGCCAAGCAGCATGTGCAGGAGGTGGTTGGCACGGGGCCCCCTAGAGCACGGGGCCCTATTCAAGCAACATTCTCGCACAATGGACTGGCCGGCCCTGATGGGACCCAGAATAGCATGCTGTTATCCACACAGTATTTATCATGCACTCAGTAATGCTGAAAAGTTAAAGCCTGTCCTGGGTAGTGGTGATTGGTGACTCTCTTCTGAGGGGTACTGAGGCGTCTGTCTGCCAACCAGACTTGATGTCCAGAGAGGTATGCTGTCTGCCGGGTGCCAAAATCCAAGATGTTACGGAGAGTTTGCTGAGACTCATCAAGGCCCACTGACTATTACCCAATGTTGCTAATCCATGTCTGAGCATATTAAAAGTGACTTCATGGCTCTGGGACAGAGGGAGAAGCAGTTAGGTGCACAGCTGGTGTTCTCTTCAATCCTCCCTATTGAGGGTAAAGGCCAAGGCAGAGAGGCTCACATCCTGGAGATGAATGCATGGCTGCGTGGATGGTGTCATTGAGAGCATTTTGGTTTCCTAGACCATGGGATGCTGTTCTAACGGTTGCAGAGCAGAGATGGCATCCATCTGTCCAAGAAAGGTCAATGCGTCTTCAGTAGTAGACTGGCTAATCTACTGAAAAGGGCTTTAAACTAGATTCGTTGGGGATGGGTGGAAAAAGCCCCTAGGTAAGTGATGTATTAAATACCTTTATGGAAATGGGTAACAGGGGTAACATATGGAAAGCAGTGTGTATAAATGCCCGTAGCATGGGGAATAAGATCCCTGATGCTGAAGCTTTGGTGGGAGTGGCCAACTTGGATTTAGTGGCAGTTACAGAAACATGGTTCACAGAAAACCACGACTGGGATGTAACTATACCTGGCTATACGTTATTCAGAAAGGACAGGGTAGGAAGAAGGGGAGGAGGAGTGGCACTATATGTAAAAACTACTATTAAAGCTTTGGAATTACAGAGCTTAAAAGGGAGAGAGGAGGCATTGTGGGTTAAACTAGAAAGAGGGAAAGAGAAATCTATTTGCATTGGCGTGATATACAGACCTCCTTCACAAGAGAAAGAGGTGGACAGATAGTTAATTAAAGACATATGCAGCATTGCTAGGAAAGGGGAAGTGCTACTGATAGGGGATTTCAATATGCCAGATGTTGATTGCCACATTCCTGCTGCAGTATTATCTAAAAGTAAAGAGATCCTGGATTCTCTACAGGGAGAACTATTCAAGCAATTGGTAACAGACCCCACACGTGAAGGGGCCATATTGGACTTGGTGCTTACCAATGGTGAAAGTGTTTCTGATGTTATAGTAGGAGATCATTTTACATCCAGTGATCACCAGATGGTGTGGTTCAGTATTAGGACTAGGGCTGTTATAATCCATTCAAAGGTGAGGGTCTTAGACTTTAGGAAGAACAACTTTGCCAAGATGAGCCAATACTTCAGGAACTCGTTAGCAGGATGGGAACAGCTGGGGGATGTAGAAAAACAGTAGGCAAAACTGAAAGGAGATATTTTAAGGGCAACCAACCATTTTGTTAAAATGGTAAATGAAGGTAAAAGGAAAAGGAGACCGCTATGGCTTTCGAAAGAGGTAGATGAAAAAGTGAAGAAAAAGAGGGAGGCCTTCATGAAATATAAAAGATCACAGAGAGAGGAAGACAGGCATCTATATTTGGAAAAACTTAGAGAAGCTAGCAAAGAAGTCAGGAAAGCAAAGATTCAAACAGAGGAGGAAATAGTCAATGCAATAAAATGGGGGGGATAAGACATTTCTCAGATATGTTAGTGAGAAGAGGAAGGGCAAAGTGGTATTGTCAGACTCAAGGGTGAAGGGGAGGTATATCTTGAAGCTGATGCGGATACAGTGGAATTGCTTAACAAATATTTCTGTTCTGTGTTCACAGATGAAGAACCAGGAGCAGGATCTCAGAAAACACCTACAAACAGGAACAAAAGCGAGGGACATCTTCAACAGTTTTCAGAAGACTGTGTTCATGAGAAACTAGCTCAACTTAAAGTAGACAAACCGATGGGACTGGATGGGATACACCCTAGAATACTGTGGGAACTTGGGGACGTTCTAGCAGCTCCACTGACTGATCTTTTCAATGCCTCATTGGAGTCGGGAGTGGTGCCTAAGGACTGGAGAGAGGCTCATGTGGTGCCTTTACACAAATGCGGAAGTAAGGATGTGGTTGAAAACTACAGGCCGGTTAGTTTAACTTCGGTGGTGAGTAAATTATTGGAAACGCTGCTGAAAGAGAAAATAGTGAGGTTTCTGGAGTCCAGCGGCTTACAGGATCCGAGGCAACATGGATTCACCAGAGACAGGTCTTGTCAGACAAATCTGATTGATTTCTTTGACTGGGTGACCAGGGAGTTGGACCGAGGGAGAGCCCTAGATGTGGTGTATTTAGATTTCAGTAAAGCCTTTGACACTTTTCCTCACAGGCGACTTTTTTTTTTCTATTTATGAAGTTTACAATTAAATCAAGCAACAAACGCTTGAACAGAAAAGATACCAACTTGCAGAGCATTTCATAAGAAACATATATATAGGAAGTAAATAAAGCAAGAGCATCATTAGTCCCCAAAATGGGAGACAGCTAACATAGCACTGAGGGCAGAATATCCTACAGTGACATTATCAACATAGTAGAGGGTGACAATGGATCAGGACCATATTAATGAAATAGATGAGAACCCACTTAAGAAGGTGAAGATGTTATACAATCAGTGCTAATAAAGGAGGACAAATCTCCAGGCTGAAAGAAAACATATTTCTGGGAATTGAAGGCAACAATGCATTTACAGAGAAAGCTCAATACAAAAGAAGCCCCCATCTGAATCACACCTGGTCTCAACAAAAGAAAAGATTTACGTCGTTTCTAGGTTTCTCTAGCGACATCTGGGAAAATAGATATCTTCTTACTCAGATTGGCTCTCTTTTTATAAAACAATTTAAGGAGCCAATCTCTGTCAGTAGACAGAGCAAAGGTTACTAACAAAGTAGAAACTTCTATTTCATCCTCCTTGGGGGACTGAAGCAAAGCGGAGACATTGAGAAAATCCATGTCTATAGCTCCAGAAGCAGTCTTACCCTCTTTCTTTCCCGAAGGTAGATAGTATGCCTTCTGTACTGGAGGAATCAAATTAGAGGGTACCATTAAAGATTCATGAAGATACTTTTTAAATAAATCCAAAGGCGCCACCTCAGGGACCACAGGAAAATTAAACAATCAAAGATTTGAAACCCTGGCAGCGTTTTCCAAAGACTCCAGCTTCATTCTTAAAGCTATGTTATCTTTCATCAAGAAAAAAGCCAGATCAGAGACCTGTGAGAGTTTCTGATCGGAAACTTCAATTTTGCCCTTTATGTCCACCATATCTTTGGACAACACATCAATATTCTCCTCAAGTTTGGAAATGTTGGAAGAAGAAAGCGCCAACTGCTGATTCACTGCCAAAGAAAGTTGATTAATGGCTTCCCAGATACTCTCTCGAGTCACCACATCAGGACGAGAAATAGAAAAAGAAAATGGTGACTCAGACTGAGCTGCTCCTAACAAATCCTTCACAATACCAGGACTTTTCACCGAGCAGGCAATATCGTCGACCTCTGCAGTATGTACTTTCCCAGGAACAGCAGCCGTAAGCACCGGCGGCTGACCTCTGGGACTACCCGCCAACGCACCCCGCATCAGATCCGTAGCCCCAACCTGCACAGGAGGAGCTGCAGATCCGCACGTTGGAGGGGTCACCAAAGAACCTGGAACAGCTGGAGGCAGATGCTCATCTGGGGAGAGAGACAGTTCGAGGGCGGAAGATGCCAAACGCTCCTCTGCCGGCACTACCAAGCCCGCTCGAATCTCCCCAATCTGATCCATAGTGAGCAGGACGAATCTATCCATAGGACCCACACTGGCAGGCACCGGCTCCGTGGGAGGAGACCTTGGCTTGCCTTTTCGCTTCAGCATTAGGCTCAATTCCACACTGTCGCCATCTTAGAATTAGCCACTCCCCCTCACAGGCAACTTATAAACAAACTGAGCACCCTAGGGATGGACTCTAAAGTTACTGCTTGGGTTAGAAATTGGTTGGGTGGGAGGCTACAAAGAGTTACAGGTAAATGGGGCTCACTCTGAGGAGAAGGATGTTACCAGTGGAGTGCCCCAGGGATCTGTCCTTGGTCCGATTCTTTTTAACATCTTTGTTAGTGATATAGCGGAAGGGCTGTCGGGTAAGGTTTGCCTTTTATGCGGATGATACCAAAATCTGCAATAGAGTAAGACACCCAGGAAGGTGTAGATAACATGAGGAGGGATCTAGTTACGCTTAAAGTATGGTCTAGAATCTAGCAGCTGGGAGTTAATGTTAAAAAATGTAAGGTCATGCATTTGGGCTGCAGCAATGCAAGGGAACAATATAGTATAGAGGGTGAAGTACTTTTGTCCACTAAAGAAGAGCGGGACCTGGGTTGGTTGTGTCTGATGATCTTAAAGTAGCTTAACAGGTAGAAAAGGCAACGGCAAAAGCTAGAAGGATGCTTGGGTGCATACGGAGAGGAATGGCTAGCAGAAAAAAAGGAGGTGATAGTGCCTCTGTATAAGTCTTTGGTGCGACCTCATTTCAAGTATAGTGTGCAATTCTGGAGACCGCACTTTCAAAAGGATGTGAACAGGATGGAGTCAGTGCAGAGGGTGGCTACTAAAATGGTTACTGGTCTTCATTATAAAGCATATGAGGACAGACTTAAGGATCTTAATATGTACACCTTAGAGGAAAGGCGGGATAGAGGTGATATGATTGAGATGTTTAAATACCTCCATGGCATAAATGTTCAGGGGGAGAGCCTCTTTCAATTGAAATCAAGTTCTGCTACGAGGGGACATGGGATGAGGGTGAAGGGGGATAGATTCAGGATTGATTTGCGGAAATATTTCTTTACGGAAAGAGTGGTGGATCCGTGGAATAGTCTCCCAGTGGAGGTGGTAGAGATGAGGACAGTAACTGAATTCAGAAAAACATGGGACAAACACAGAGGATCTCTAAAGGGAAAAAGGGGATTGTTGTAGTGGTTGATATGGAAGGACAGACTAGATAGGCCATGTGGTCTTTTTCTGTCGTCATATTTCTATGTTTCTATGAATCAGGCATCAACATAGTAGCATGTAGATTAAAAAGGCTTAGCAGCAAACAAGCATTGTGGCTGAAAGATGAGGATCATCTACAAGGGATCACATTGTTAGGGGTATTTTATAAAGTTCATCATGTTAAAGTGTGTTATAAAATGTCTCTGTTAAGCTTCTTTTCTAAAGACAAGTAGGCACCTATGTGTCTTTGTAAAATACTGGTATAAATGGCCTAATATATTCCTACATTACAGGCATGGACATTTGCACTAGCCCTAGAGCTGTGTGCATACTTGTGTGCTCCTCCCAAACTCTGCACATGCACATATCCATCAGCAAAGTAGGTTCCATTGTATCCGATTCTTTTTAACGTTTTTTGTGAGTGATATTGTGGAAGGACTGTCAGGTAAGGTTTGCCTCTTTACGGATGATGCCAAAATTTGCAATAGGGTAGACATCCTTGAGAAATTTAGTTTAAAGCCCTCTTTAGTAGGTTAGCCAGCCTGCTGTGGGAGACACGTCAACCCTTCTTGGATTGGTGGACACCATTTTTGCTCCGCAGCCTCGGAAAATCATCCCATGGTTCAGGAAATCAAAACACTTTTGATGGCACCATCCATGCAGCCATGCTTTCATCTCTAGAAATGAGAGCTTCTCTGCCAAACTCTTTGATCTCAACATGGAGGTTTGAGGAGAAAACCACCTGTTTACCTGTCTGCATCACCCTCTCTCCCAGAGTCATGAAGTCACTGTTGATACACTCTGAAGGATACCTAGCAGTATCATTTGTGCCAACATGGATGTGCAGCATCAGATAACAATCAGTAGGCTTGATGAGTCTTGGCAAACTCTCCGGAACATCTTGAATTTTGCTCTGGCAAACAGCACATCTCCCTGGACATCAAGTCTGGTTGGAAGATGGACGTCTCAGTACTCTTCTCTTCATTGTGGTCACTGATTCTGCAACTTTGTTGTGTTTGAGCTCTGGTTCTTCACATTCCTGGGATGTTTTTGCCTCCTCCGCTTCCCAGGACTGCATACACCGGTTCTTCAGTTTGAGGGATGGTGGAGTTAGATTGTTGATCTGCAGGCTCTGATGACCTGTGTCCACCTCTTCTTTCTGTAGCATACCATCTTCATCTCTGTTGGAGAGCTTGGATGCTTCAAGAAGCATCTTATCAGTGTATGTCTCGCTGTCACAAATGCTTCTCAGCCTCACCATCTCTTCTCTCAGCTCTTCCACTTATTTCATGAGGCCTTCTGCTTGCAGGCATCTTGCACATGGAGCCAGTCCCTTGACTGGGATTGGGCTGTCCATCAGGACAGAGGCAGAAGCTGTAATGGGGGTAACAGTTCAAACTCCAGAAAATATGAGCTAGAGGCAGTGGAAAGGAAATCCTGTCTCCCAGAGGAGTCCATTGGACCAGCAAAGGATGTATCTTTATTGATCACCATATATAAAGAAGCCCAGCTAGACAGACCCTTGCTGATTCAAACGTTTTGGTGGGCCTGTCCTGCATCTACTGCTACTCAACTCCTCTTCACTGCTTCAGTGGAATATTCATTTTGCTATATCTGGTTCCTGGTTTATGCCTGGTTTCTGCTCCATGCCTGGATTTTGCTCCATGTCTAGTTCCTGATGCTGCCTGGCACCTGCACTGCTCCACCTTGCCCTGGGTAAAGCCTCTCCACCTTGTTCTTGCCTTGGATTGGCTAGATCAGAATGGGGGGACCCCAGAAACTCTGAGGAACCTTGCCAATCCCTTAAAAGCTGTGCAGACCCAATTTTTAGACCTTTGGCACAGGGTGGAAGCCCTCCAACCCTCTGGACAAGAGCAAGGACAATGGTCCCTACCCTGCCCCTGGAACTGTGTATACCAGAGGGCTGGGAGCAAGTATCAATTGACCCTGTAAGACTAAATTTACTGATGAATACCTGAGTTGCTCATATAGTCACACCAATCTGCCTTCTGTTGAAGTACAAAGAACTTCCCACATATACCATGATTGACTCTGGAGCCTCAGTATGCTTCATGGATCTGACCTTTGCTCAGCAGCATCAGATTCCAATGTGTGAGAAAAGCGTGAGCACGACCATAGAAACTATTAACAGATCCACCTCTGTCTTCATGCCCTGTAACTCTCATAGTGACTATGATTCAGGATCACCAGAAAGTAATATAATTTGACTTGATTCTTATGCCACATTTTGCCATAATCCTGAAGATGCTCTGGCTAGAGCGGCATGAACCCAATATTCAGTGGAGAATTCACCAGATCATCCTCCTGTCTATGTTTTGCCAAGAGAACTGTTTGCCTAATTTAGAAATGAAAGCGGACAACCCAAAGGACGCTGCTGTGGAAAATCCAGGGATGTGTAGCAACCCAGGAGGAAACTAGGTGCCTACTGGAGAAATACTTGGAGTATCAGGAAGTGTTTGATAAGGGGACCACAGACACCTTACTCTCTCAAAGGCTTTATGACTGCCCAATAAATTTGCAATTCAGTACAGGAGTCCCATTCAGCAGAATTTACTCCCTCTTGGAGCCAGAACTCAAAGATCTAAGGGAATATCTGGAAGAGAACCTAAAGAAGGAATTCATCACTGTTAGCCTCTCCAGCAAGTGCCCCATTCTTTTTTGTGCCCAAGAAGGACAGCTCTTTATGAATACTGTTTGTATTGATCAGCAAGCACAGCAGTCCAAACAAAGCACCTATACCCGCAAATGCCCAACAGAAAGAGTGTAAGGAGTGAGATGATAAAACCACACCGTGGAAGTACAAATAAAGACTTTATTGGAGTATGATAATTTTTGTAAGGGCATCCAATCATGGCCTTGCTTGGGTTACTATGATAACTGTATAACAGAACTTTGGTGGGAACCTGCAACTTTTAATGGTTTTTGGTTTCAAAGTCCGTCTGATTTGTAGTGTCAAGCTGTTAGTCTGTTCTTTTATCTTTATCTTTATTTGGTTTCTGGATAGACTGCTTGGGCCAAAGCATAAAAGCGGTTTGCAATACAAAGGACTTCAAGGAGGAGGAAAAGGAAAGGAAAACCAATTCTCCAGGACCAAGCAGGAAGTCAGTCCTCACTTATGGGTGACATCGTCGACGGAGCCCTCGCGGAGCAATTTCCCCAGCTTTCGCAGAAAGCCTTTGGGAATTGAGGCGCGCATGCGCGGTCCCCTTCCTGCCCAGGGATGCCATCTTGCTCAGTCTTCTTTTTTCCGCGGAGCCCTACAGACGTGTCTGTTAACGCCGCTGAAAAGTTGATTTCTTTGATTTGTTTCGTTAAAAAAAAATTTTCTCGGTTCGTGTGTTCCTCTTCCCTCCGGGCCTCGATATCCCTATTGGGCCGGTTTACACCGGGTTCCAGAAGGCGCAACTTCCACACCACTCCATGGTGGTGGAGTCGGTCATGCATCGACTTAAGAGTTAAAAGATGCACTCCTCGATGCCCCCGGGGAAGGAGGCCCGGAGCCTGGATGCCCTCGGTAGGAAGTGCTTCCAGGGCTCTATGCTTGCTTGTCAGGTCCAGACATATCAGCTGTACATGGGTATGTACCTCCGAGACCTGGCGAAAGAACTTCAGGGTTTCTCTGCCGGTCTCTCCAAGGAACCCCTGCAGCGGTTCCAAGCCTTGTCCTCCGGGATTCGAGAGTGTTCGAAGTTCATTTCTCGAGCGGCCTATGATGGCTTCGAGGCCTCGGCTCGAGTAGCCGGAGCCGGCATCGGGGCTCGCCGCCAGGCTTGGCTTCAGTCCTCCGACCTCGAGCCCTGGGTGCAGGACAAGTTGGTCGATGTCCCCTGCAGAGGTGAAAACCTCTTCGGCAAACCCATGGCCGAAAAGGCGGCGGAGCTCGAGTTGGAGACTCTCACCAGGACTCGCCTTTCTAGAAAGTCCTCTACCCCTTCACAGAAGAAGAAGGGCTCGGGGAAAAAGCCCTTTTACCCGAGGAAGGTGTTTGCTTATACGCATCACCAACCACAATACCCGGCCACAACCCCTCTTCAGGGGCAGCGGCCTAGGGGACAGGGTAACGGATCCCGGAAGCAGAAAGCCCCCAAATCCGCCACGCAGGCCCCGGCCCAACAGGGCGGGGGTTTTTGACTATGCCAGCATAGCCCCTCCCCCTCAGGGGCCTTCGTCCGGTACGGGGGGTCGGCTGACCCACTTTGCTCACAGGTGGTCAGCCATAACATCCGAGGCCTGGGTATTGCAGGTAGTTCGAGAGGGCTACCTTCTACATTTTCACCAGGTGCCTCCCACCTACTTCCCAGGGGAGCCTCCGAGACCCCCTCTGCACAGGGACTTACTCCTTCAGGAGATGCAAAGTCTGCTTCAGGAACGGGCGGTGGAGCCCGTGCCCCAACACTTGTGGGGCCACGGGTTTTACTCGAGGTACTTCCTGGTTCCAAAGAGAACAGGAGGCCTCAGGCCCATTCTAGACCTACGCAACCTCAACAAGTTCCTGCAGCGGGAAAAGTTCAAGACGCTTACCCTTGGAACCCTGCTGCCCTACCTTCAGCGGGGAGATTGGCTATGCTCCTTGGATCTAAAGGATGCTTATACCCACATCCTTATTCATCCGGACCACCGACAATACCTAAGGTTTGTGGTGGCGGGGAATCATTATCAGTACCGGGTACTGCCCTTTGGCCTGTCCTCCGCGCCCAGGGTGTTCACGAAGTGCCTGGCGGTGGTAGCCGCCTTCCTAAGGCTTCAGGGCCTCTTCGTCTTCCCATACCTGGACGATTGGCTCATCCGGGCATCGTCTGCTCCAGAGGTCGCCCAAGCCACCCAGCGTACAGTGGCCCTGCTTCAGCACTTGGGCTTCGTCATAAACTTCGAGAAGTCCGCTTTGCTCCCCTCCCAGGACCTCGAGTTCATAGGGGCATGGCTGGACACTCGGCAGGCTCGTGCCTTCTTGCCTCTGGAAAGGGCCAACAGGCTCACGGCTCTAGCCGGCAGGTCGCCGGCCTCGGCCAGACCGTTCCTGCAGCTACTCGGACACATGGCCTCCACGGTCCATGTCACTCCGAACGCCCGTCTACATATGCGGCCTGCTCAGTGGAGCCTTCGCACTCAGTGGCGTCAGGCCACAGGGAGGCTGTCGGACCTGATACAGATTTCCGACCGTCTGGTTTCCTCCCTGCACTGGTGGCTTCACCTGCCCAACCTAGTGCTCGGCATGCCTTTTCAGTCTCCCCCACCATCCCGGGTGCTCACGACAGATGCCTCCCTCCTGGGATGGGGGGCGCACTGTCGAGGGACCTGCACGCAGGGCCTTTGGACGCCTTAGGAGGCCGCCCAGCAGATAAACTTCCTGGAGCTCCGGGCGATCCGCCTAGCTCTGCGGGCCTTCTCTCACCTGACGTTCGGCCAGTCCGTACTGGTACAGACGGACAATCAGGTTGCAATGTTCTACGTGAACAAACAGGGGGGCACGGGCTCCCTCCTTCTATGTCGGGAAGCCCGGAGGCGGTGCTCTTGGGCTGTCGATCACGACATCCTCCTCAAAGCGGTTTACCTGCCAGGGCAGGACAACTGCCTGGCGGACAAGCTGAGTCGGATGCTGCTACCGCACGAGTGGAAATTGAACCCCGAGGTGGTCCAGCAGATCTTCCGCCAGTGGGGCTCTCCCACTGTGGATCTTTTTTGCCAGCCCCCTGAACAGGCAGCTCCCCAGATTCTGCTCCCGGCACCCCCATCCTTCGCGGGAGGCGCCGGATGCTTTCCTCATCCCGTGGTCCACGGGTCTGTTGTATGCATTCCCTCCTACGCCACTGGTGGCCCCAACATTGTTCAAAGTTGTCCAGGACAGGGCCTCCGTGATCCTGGTGGCGCCTCGGTGGCTGAGACAGCCGTGGTTCCCTCTTCTACTACAGCTTGCAGTGGACACCCCTCTTCCTCTGGGGTTCCAGCCCGACCTCCTGACCCAGGATCGGGGCACTCTTCTGCACCCCAACCTCCGGGCCCTACACCTGACGGCCTGGCTGCTGAAAGGGTAGTCCTAGCTCCGCTACGGCTAGCCCCGGAGGTGGAAGCCGTCGTCCTAGCTTCTCGGCGTCCCTCCACCCAGAAGTCGTACGCCCTCAAATGGCGTCGCTTCTCGGTCTGGTGTTCTCAGCGATCTGAGGACCCCTTCGCCTGTTTAGTATCGGTGGTGCTGCAATATTTGCTTCACCTCTCCGATCTTGGTCTCAAATCCAACTCTGTCAGAGTCCACCTCAGTGCTCTCTGCACATCATTCTCCGGTCGAAGGCCGGCCTCTCTCCTCGCATCCCTTGGTGGCGCGTTTCCTCAGAGGCCTCCTTCTGCTTAAACCTCCGTTGCGCCCCCCAGCCCCTGACTGGGACCTCAACGTGGTTCTGCAAAGGCTTACCTGTCCGCCTTTTGAGCCCATGGCTACCTGCCCTCTCCGTTTTCTCTCCTGGAAAACTCTCTTCTTGGTGGCCCTCACTTCCGCAAGGCGTGTGAGTGAGCTACAAGCCCTAGTGTCGGAGCCTCCATACACTAGGTTCTACAAGAATAGGGTAGTACTGCGGACCCACCCCAAGTTTCTTCCAAAGGTGGTCTCCCCCTTTCACATCAACCAGGAGGTGGTTCTTCCGACCTTCTTTCCCAGGCCGCACGCCAGCCGAGCAGAAACTGTGCTGCACACCCTGGACTGTAGAAGAGCCTTATCCTTCTACCTTGACCGTACGCGAGGGCATAGAAAGGCCGTCCAGCTTTTCGTATCTTTTGATCCCAATCGGTTGGGGGTACCTGTCTCTAAGCGTACTCTGTCCTCCTGGGTAGCCGACTGTATCGCCTGGACTTACGGGGCAGCCGGCCTCTCCTTGGAAAGTCGTGTCACGGCTCATCGGGTCAGGGCGAAGGCCGCGTCTGTGGCTCATCTCCGCTCTGTTCCATTGGCAGACATTTGCCGGGCCGCTACTTGGTCTTCAGGCCAGACCTTTGCGGCTCATTACTGCCTTGAAAGGGAGTCCCGCAGGGACAGCGCTTTCGGTCAGGCAGTTCTCCACAACCTCTTTGAGGTTTAGGCAACTCCTCCCTCCGGCCCTAGTGTTGGGCTACCGGCTGGATTCGTATTCAGAGAAGATTCCTTCCCTCTGTACTGTTGAGCTTGAGGGAGCTCTTTAGGCTTGAGGTCTCCGGTAGCCTTAAGCTTGGGAGTCCCATAAGTGAGGACTGACTTCCTGCTTGGTCCTGGAGAAAGAGTAGTTACTCACCTGTAACAGGTGTTCTCCAGGAGCAGCAGGAATCAGTCCTCACTACCCTCCCTCCTCCCCTTGGAGTTGCAGTCATTGCATATTTTGCTAACTTTTGCTGTCTTTCCGCTATGTCATCAGACTGAACAAGATGGCATCCCTGGGCGGGAAGGGGACCGCGCATGCGCGCTGCAATTCCCAAAGGCTTTCTGCGAAAGCTGGGGAAATTGCTCCGCGAGGGCTCCGTCGGCGACATCACCCATAAGTGAGGACTGATTCCTGCTGCTCGTGGAGAACACCTGTTACAGGTGAGTAACTACTCTTTATCTGAATAGGACAGTAGAGGAGAGAAAAGAGGGGATAGAGAGAAAGAGAAAGCAGGACAGTATGGCATGACAGGCTATAGGTGAATAGAACTGACATGGTGTGCTCTTTAAGGTGGAGGGATGGGTATGTCAAAGGCTAGCTGGAAAAGGTGGGTTTTTAAGGCAGCCTTAAACCTAGGGAAGAAAGCTCAGAGCAGAGAGTGTGAGGAAGGGAGTTCCAAAGGGCGAGATCCAGAAAGAAGAAGGCAGCACCTCGCGTGCGATTGAGGTGAGTTTGGGAGACAGAGGGAAGGGCCAAATGGTGAGTGCAAACTGAACGAAGAAGGCGGTGTTGAATATGAAAGTGAAGGAGATCAACCAGGTATTGGGGGGTGAAGCGTGAGTAATCCTGTGAACAAACATGAGTATTCTCAAGAACCAAGCAGGAAGTCAGTCCTCACATATGGGTGTCATCAGCGCCAATGAAGTCCCAGCGGAGCATTTACCCAGCTTTCCATGAAAGCCTTTGAGAATGCTGGCACGCATGTGTGGTTCCCTTCCCGCCTAAAGGTGCCATCTTACCTCAGTCTCTTTTTTTTCCGAGAAGCCCACCGGACGTGTGTCCTGTTCTCCCGGATAAAAGTGATTTTTTCTTTGGCGATTTTTTGCTATTTTTCTCTGTTCGCCGCCGGTTCCCCTCCCGCCGGGTTCGGTACACCGGTATCGAGCCCGCTTATTTCTTTTTCGGTTTTTGCCCTTCATGGCTGGCGTTTGCACCCCTTTTTTCATTTTTCCCTGGAAGGCCGGTCTTTTGACCTCGCAGGGGCTCTTTTTTCCCCAATGGCTTCCAGTGGTTTCAAAAAGTATGGTATGTGTAAGAAACTTATGTCTCTCACCGACACACACGACTGCTGCCTTTGGTGCCTCGGCCCTGACCACGACCCCAAGTCGTGTGTGCCATGTGGGAAGATGTCTTCCAAGGCACTCAAAAGTCGACAGCATCAGAAGGAGAGGTTTTTCTTGGACTCTGCCTCCGGCCGGGCCCGGACATCGTCTGAGGCCTCGACATCTCGGGATTCCGATCCCGAGCGCCGTCGAAGCTCCTCGGACAGGGGGTCCCTCGACCGGGAACACAAGAGGAAGAAGTGGCTCGCGAGGGCGGCGTCGGAGGAGGTTCCTGGTCCCTCGAGGGCCAGGTCTAAGACCCCCGACCGCCGTCCCGGGCCCGTGGACCAAGAGAAGCCTGCCAAAGTTCCTCGCGTGGAGCCAGAGTCTGCTGGACACGTAAGCCCCGTAAGTCCTCGTGGACTCTCCTCCCAGAGAGCTGACATCGGGCCCGGCGCCGCCAGGGCCCGAGTCGGTGGCTGCTGCGTCTCCCGAGCTGAGTCTCAGGATGACAGCCTTGGAGTGCAGATTGTCTGCCTTCATGGAGCAGCAGCGGGCACTGATGGCCAGCCTGTCTGGTGCATCTGCCCCGACCACCGGGACGTCGACTTCGAAGTCAACCCCGGAGAACGAGCCGATACTCGAGACCCTCGTGGCTCGAAGTCATCCTCGGTCGCGGTCTCCCTCGACCTCCCATTCAGGACCGAGGGTGTCGACGCCGGTGCCCCCAGCGTCGGGGCGGGTGCCTCGGGGCCCCGCGGGGTCGGACCCTGACTCCTCCTTGGATGAGTCCGCCTGGGAGACGGAGGACGAGGAATCTCCCGATATTTTTAAGACTCGGTGCGTCCCGTCGGACTCACCGCAGTCTGAGCCCCGGAGTAGATCGCCTCCGGAGGACACTAGGTTCTCGGAGTTCGTCCGGGATATGGCCGCTGCCTTGGCTATCCCTGCCGATCCCGAGGAAGAGCCTCGAGCCGAGGAGCTCGATGCTCTACAGTACGACTCTCCTCCGAAGGAGGCCTTTACTCTCCCAGTTCCTCCGATGCTGGAACGGCTCCTCTTCCGGATGTGGGAGGCACCAGCCTCGGCGCCGGTTTTGAGCAAGCGAGTCGATTCCATCTATCAACTCCGCAAAAGCCCTGGTTTCCAGAAAGCACAGCTACCACACTATTCCATGGTTGTGGAATCGGCCATGCATCGTCTGAAGAGCCAGAAGATGCACTCTGCGGTGCCCCCCGGCAGGGAGGCCCGCAACCTTGATGGCGTCGGTAGAAAGTGCTTCCAGGGCTCTGTTTGCTTGCCGTGTCCAGTCTTACCAGCTGCAACAGTACAGAAACGTGGACAGGTATATTCTTCTCACCAATCCTTTATTGGTCCGTAATAAATAAGGGAGGCCAAACCCGACACAGGCCGTGTTTCGAAAAAATCCTTCTTCAGGGGTAGGCTCACCTTACACTAAAACATATTATAAACAATAAAAACAACAGTTCACATGATGAAAAAACTGTAAAAACACGATAATAATAATATATGTAAATGACGTGCAAGACTTGTATTCATAAACTATATATAAAAAAATGTTTGGACGTATAAAAACACAAATCTGAACAATAAATAACATCATCAATAAATATTATATAAAAAATTATATAAAAAAGCCATGCAAGTCTTATACACCAAATAGAAATGATGATATATGTACTCTTGAGACAATTAAAACATAAATCGAAGCACGGCCTGTGTCGGGTTTGGCCTCCCTTATTTATTACGGACCAATAAAGGATTGGTGAGAAGAATATACCTGTCCACGTTACTGTACTGTTGCTGTTTGCCTGTGTGGTAGTGCTGTTTTTTCTTGCAGTCTTACCAGCTGTACATGGGCATGTACTTGCGGGACCTGGCCAAGGAATTGGCCGGATTCTCTGCTGGTCTCTCCGGGGAACCCTTGCAGAGATTTAAGACCTTGTCCTCGGGGATTCGGGAATGCTCAAAGTTCATTTCCTGTGCCGCCTACGATGGCTTAGAGGCTTCGGCCCGAGTTGCGGCTGCCGGCATCGCGGCTCGACGCCAGGCGTGGCTGCGGTCATCGGACCTCGAGCCATGGGTTCAGGGCAAGTTGGTCGATGTCCCCTGCCGAGGACCCGTGACCGAGAAGGCCGCTCAGCTCGAGACCGAGCACCTTACCCGGACAAGGATGTCGAGGAAGACCTCTGCCCCTTCACATAAAAAGAAGGGCTCGGGTAAAAAGTCCTTTTACTCGAGGAAGGGCACTGCCTACAAACAGTACCCTCAGTATCAGGCTGCCCAAGCTGCCCCCCAGGGTCAGCAAGCCAAGGGCCAGGTAATGGGCCCCGTAGGCAGAGGACCCCCAAGCCTTCTGCCCCTGCTTCCACTCAGCAGGGTGGGGGTTTATGACTCTTAGAGCGTAGCCACTCCGTCCCTGCTTTCCCAGCCCTGCACAGGCGGTCGCCTTGTACTCTTTGCCCAACAGTGGCCTCTCATTACCACCGACAGTTGGGTGCTGGACATAGTCCAAAAGGGCTGTGCCCTGCATTTTCATCAGCTGCCTCCTCCTTACTTCCCAGGGGAGCCCTTGAGGCCTCCCCTGCACACAGACCTTCTCCTTCGAGAGCTCCAAGGTCTGTTGGTGGACAGGGCGGTGGAGCCTGTGCCTCCCCACTTGCAAGGTCACGGATTCTACTCCAGGTATTTCCTTGTACCCAAAAGGACGGTGGCCTTCGACCCATTCTGGACCTCAGGAACCTCAACAAGTTCCTAGAGAAAGAAAAGTTCAAGATGCTTACTCTTGGAACACTTCTGCCCTACTTCCAGCAGGGAGATTGGCTATGCTACTTAGATCTAAAGGATGCATACACTCACATCCTCATTCATCCAGACCACAGAAAGTACCTCAGGTTCATTGTGGGAGTAAACCATTATCAGTACAGAGTATTATCTTTTGGCCTGACCTCCGCTCCCAGGGTCTTTACCAAGTGCCTGGCAGTGGTTGCGGCCTACCTGAGAAATCAAGGCATCTTTGTCTTTCCCTATCTGGACGACTGGATCATCAGGGGTCAGACGTCCCTGGAGGCCAGACAAGCCACCCTAAGAACCATTGCTCTGCTTTCAAACGTGGGCTTTGTCATAAACTTCGCAAAGTCCACTTTGCTCCCCTCCCAGAACTTGGAGTTCATTGGGGCAAGATTGGATTCTCAACTGGCAAAGGCATTCTTGCCGGAAGACAGGGCTCAAAGACTGTTGGACGTGGCCAAACAGTTTCTAAACAGGTCCCTGGTCTCCGCCAGACTCTGCCTCAGGCTTCTGGGTCACATGGTTTTGACAGTGCATGTGACTCCCAATGCCAGGCTCCATATGAGGCCTGCACAGTGGTGCCTTCGGACTCAGTGGTCTTAGGCCGCCTAAGAGACAGGATAAGGGTGTCCAAACCCCTTTTGGCCTCCCTCAGCTGGTGGCTACATCCACCCAATCTACTGAAGGGGATGCCCTTCCAAATGCCAGAATACTCGGTGGTCCTCACCACCGACGCCTCTCTGCAGGGCTGGGGTGCTCATTGTCTGGACAAGTGCACTCAAGGCCTCTGGTCTCCCTGGGAGGCAGCCCAACAGATCAATCTCCTAGAACTTCGAGCTATCCGCTTAGCTCTCAAGGCATTTTCTCCGGCCCTAGCTCACAGTCTTGATTCAAACAGACAACCAGGTAGCCATGTTTTATGTGAACAAACAGGGCGGGACTGGGTCAAAACTCCTTTGTCGGGAGACTCAAGACCTTTGTTCCTTTGACCTGAAGCACAACATGCTTCTCAAGGCAGAATTCTGCAACCCCACGAGTGGCAGCTGCATCCCTTGGTCGTTCAGAAGATCTTCCTGAAGTGGGGTCTCCCTTGGGTAGATCTCTTTGCCAGTCCGCTGAACAAGCAACTGCCCAAGTTCTGCTCCAGGCAACCCCATCCTTTGAGGATAGCACCAGATGCTTTTCTGATGTCCTGGTCTCAGGGCCTCCTGTAGGCGTTTCCTCCCACGCCCTTGGTGGCCCGAACTCTTTTCAAGACTCTTCAGGACAAGGCCTCGGTCCTGCTGGTAGCTCCCAGGTGGCCGAGGCAGCCTTGGTTTCCACTTCTGCTTCAACTGGCAGTGGATTCCCCACTACCTCTGGGGTTGCAGTTCCTTCTCTCACAGGAGCAGGGTTCCCTTCTGCACCCCAATCTCAAAGCTCTCAATTTGATGGCCTGGAGGCTGCAAGAGTAGTTTTGGCTCCCTGGGGCCTGCCTCAGGAAGTTGAGGAAGTTGTCCTAGCCTCTAGGAAACAGTCCACTAGGAAAACCTATGCCCTCAAATGGAAGAGGTTTTCTGTGTGGTGTCAGCTTCGTACAGATGATCCTTTCTCCTGTACTGTTCCATTAGTGCTTCAGTACTTACTGCACTTATCAAATCAGGGACTTAAGTCCAATTCTGTTCGGGTCCACCTCTCAGCTCTAGCAGCTCACCACTCACTGGTGGAGGGACATTCTCTGTCAGGTCACCCCTTGGTGTCCCACTTTCTCAGGGGCTTGCTTTTGCTCAAGCCCCCATCCGTCCTCCTGCTCCTGAGTGGGAGCTGAATGTGGTCTTGCAGCAACTGACTCGCCCACCCTTTGAGCCGATGGCTACTTGCCCTCTACGCTTCCTTTCCTGGAAGGCTCTCTTCCTGATAGCCCTTACCTCGGCTAGGCGAGTGAGTGAGCTTCAGGCCCTGGTCTGTGATAGACCTTACACCAGGATTTATAGGAACAGGGTAGTCCTTCAGACTCATCCAAAGTTCCTCTCCAAGGTTGTCTGCTCTTTCCACCTCAACCAGGAGGTGGTGCTTCCAACATTTTTCCCTAGGCCTCATGCTAGCCAGGCTGAAGCAGTCCTGCATACCCTGGACTGTAGGAGGGCCTTATCCTTCTACCTTGACCGTACGCAGGAACATAGAAGGGCTACTCAGCTCTTCGTATCCTTTGACCCCAATAAGTTGAGGTTGGCTGTGTCCAAGCATACCTTGTCCATCTGGGTGTCTGACTGTATCACCTGGGCTTACAAGATGGCTGACCTTCCCTTGCAGGGTAGGGTCACGGCCCATCGTGTCAGGGCAATGGCTGCCTCAGTGGCTCATCTCTGCTCTGTGCCCTTGGTAGACATCTGCAGGGCTTCAACTTGGTCTTCAAGCCAGACTTTTGCGGCCCATTACTGTCTGGAGAGGGAGTCCCGTAGGGACAGTGCTTTTGGCCAAGCAGTACTCCGGAATCTCTTTGAGGTTTAGGCAACTCCTGCCCTCCTGCCCTCTGTTGGGCTACCGGTGGAGGTTGTATCCTTGAAAAGCCTTTCTTTAATGCTGTGACTAGAGGGAGTTCTCTTGTTCAGCCTGGGTTCCTGGTAGCCCAGAGCTAGGGAGTCACCCATATGTGAGGACTGACTTCCTGCTTGATCCTGGAGAAAGAGTAGTTACTCACCTGTAACAGGTGTTTTCCAGGAGCAGCAGGAATCAGTCCTCACAACCCTCCCTCCTCCCCTTGGAATTGCTGTTGTACATAGTTTGTTTTACATTTTTGTGTGCTGTTCTTAGCTATGTCATTTGACTGAGGTAAGATGGCACCTTTAGGCGTGAAGGGAACCGCACATGCATGCCAGCATTCCCAAAGGCTTTCATGGAAAGCTGGGGAAATGCTCTGCTGGGGCTTCATCGGCGCCGATGACACCCATATGTGAGGACTGATTCCTGCTGCTCCTGGAGAACACCTGTTACAGGTGAGTAACTACTCTTTTTTACTGAATTTGGAAGCAGACCGGTAGCCAGTGAAGGTGGGCAAGGAATGGGGAGACATGATCGAAATGAGAGGCGTGGGTGAGGATGCGGGTAGCTGTGTTCTGAAGCAATTGGAGTCTGTCAACCTGAAATTGTGGAAGGCTGGCTAGAACAACATTGCAATAGTTGATTCTGGTGATAATGAGAGAAAGGAGGAGTGTAGACAGGGAGGTGGAGGTAAGGAACGGGTGGACTGCGTGGATCTGACGAAGATGAGTAATGGATGAGATATGTTCTGTGAAAGAGAGAAGTGCCCAGGATGACCCCGAGGTATCTGAAGGAGGATACCAACAGTATAAAGGGTAGATGAGAGCATAGGGGTTAGAGAGGGAGAGGGGGGCCCCAAAGGTGATCCAAGTGGCAATTGATTTGGAATGGTTCAGATGGAAGTAGTTAGAGGTCATCAAGAATTCAACAGGGAAAGATCAGAGACAGAGGAGTTAGTATGGTGAAGGAGGATAATATCATCCGCATAATAGTATGCAGAGATGCCAGATTGCTGAATTAGGAGAGAGAGGGGGGACAAGACTGAACCCTGAGAGACACCACAGGATAAAGTGATAGAGGGAAAAACTGATGCTGTAGAGAGAATGGAGAAAGAGCGAGCAGTTAGGAAAGACTGAAACCATCTCAGAGGAGTGCCAGTGATACCAAGATCAGAAAGACGTGTCAGAAGAGTACGATGGTCCACAAGATCGAAAGTAGAAGAAATGTCAAGGGAGACAGCAAGAGTCAGGTCACCAGCCAGTGCCCTATGCCCTGTGCAGATGCATCCTGGCCAGGCCACCCTGTCTGGGCTATACCCATGGTACCTTGCTCCTCATTATGCACATTGGCAGGCCAATACTGGCAACAGTGCTGGCAGTGTGGGCTGTGGAAGGTGTTTGCAGCCACCACACACTGTATAGACAGACACACACTCCCACACCTATGCCAGCATTGTGCTACTATAGAGGAGTTTAGCAGCCCTGCCCACCACACCAGTCCTGGGCACAGTACAGGCATGGATATGGTACGCAATACTGTTGGGGGTCACTCCCCAGGGTGGTAAACACTGTCAGAGACCAGACCTGAAGCACACACCACAGACATCAGAAAGATTGTTATGATGGAGCTCAATCAGCAAACTGTGCTTAACGTAGGAATTTCTATCTGCCAGTACTCATAGAAAACGTTTGATAGCTGTGTACCGTATGCCCAGGTGTAGGGTGGCATTGCTAAGGTATGCAAGTGCTAGTATTGGGAGATGCACGCAGGGCCCAATGTCCTGCCTCTCCAGGAGGCATTGGCCAATGGGGCTTGTGGGTGTGGGTGTGTCAGCCCCTGTTGGCTGCTGCTTTACGGCAGAGGTTCCCAACTCCAGTCCTGGTGTGCCAAACACTGTTCGGGTTTTCATGCTGTCCCTCATGAATATGCATGAGCTACATCTGCATACCATGGGGGTGGTGCATAGATATGCAGCACAGGCATCTTTATTAGAGGATGCATGGAACCTGAATGGTGTGGGGCCCTCCAGGACTGCAATTGGGAGACTCTGCTCTAGGTAATTCGCCTGTTTATGGTGTCTGTGCTCGGTGGGGTAAAATATAGGCGTATTAACCATGCGTATGTTCTCTGCAATAAAGGTTTGTCCTTACTATCACGGTTTAGTTGTTGAAAAAATATGTGGACTGGATTGGCAGGAGCCCCAGCTGGGCTTTGAACCTGTGACCTTCTGTCTCCCAACACACTGCTTGTGTGCACTGTACCACCGTGTTGCCACAGAGACAATGCATTCCCTGATGATACCATGACTGTTTATCCGGCAGGGCCTGTCTGTTGCAGTGCTATGCACCCACCTACACAGGGCTAGGCCATGGTCTGCTCTGGGCAGCTGCCACTGCCCCCCTCCACCTCCAGTACCCCTATGCCACCCTGCTGACATGCCCTTCTGCTGGTGGTGCTGGTGGTACGCAGTCAGAGGCCATCCTTTGTGCGGGTAGGCGGCTGCCTATGGTGGGGGTTCTGGGGTAGGGGTGCCTGCAAATTTGTCCGCATGTCCCCCAATCACCGCCTGCCAATGTTCTGTGCCCTTGGGGGTACCTGCTGGGTGCTATCTCCTGTGGCACTGTGATGGACACTCTCGTGCCCATGTTGGGCCCTCATCAGTTGCTGTCTGGCTGCTGTTCAGTTTCAGCATTCCTAGGTGCCATCTAGGCATCTGCCTAGTCCGCACTGTGCCCCAGCTGCACCACAGCATGTGCCGCCTGCAGCCCTCTCTATCCCCTTTCCATGCATCTTTCCAATTGCCCATTCCGACCTGCCCGCCCTGCTGTTGTGGAAATGTGCATGCCGTAGGTAACCTGTCCAATGGAGAGGGAAACCCTGATCAGTGCTATTTCACTGTGGGATCATTCACCTTGTATGGGGACGGAGCGTAGACCCTTCTAAAATTCATATTTTTGGGGGGGGCTTTTTTGGGTGTGTTTTTTGATGTTCCCCATTACTATCACTATTGCCCAGCTTGATTATAATTGTATTATATTTTGTTTGGGTCATATTTAATGTCTATTTGCCCTTTTGTTCCGTGCACATGTATCACACTGCTCACGTTTTGTAGGTTTCCCCTAGTTTTGCTGTACATTGCTGACAGAAATGGTTTCTCTTCCCTTTAAATCGGCTCTACCGCGAGGTTTTCACTCGCGGTATTTTTTTGCTTGAATTTAAGCCCCGCTCCTGTGCGGGGAGCCTCTCCCCTCCCACTCTCCGCCCATTGACCCCGTCTCTCCGCCCCTGGGGAGCCTTCCTCCGCCCTCCGGGAGCCTTTCCACACCTCTATCGCTCATTTGCGTGCCGCGCACATGAGCAGGCCCGTTAGTGCGGTGCGCACGTGTGCGGGCCACAAAAATGCATCATTAGATAATATTCTGCGTGACGTGCTAACCTCTCGAATCTTTATGTACAAATCAAAATTATTCTGTCTTGATTCGACAGCTTTATCCATGTAATCTTCCCCACTTCTGATCGCTGGAAGGAGCGGTATATCAAATGCTTGCTAAATAAAAATAAAAATTAGCATGCGCTAAGGTACCTTAGCGCACGCTATTGTGCGCCGCGCACTTGAGCGCCGTTTAGTAAACATACCCCTATGATAAAATGAGGAAAACAGTTAAGAAAAAACTAAAAGGAGCAGCTGTTGTTGAAAAATACTATCTTGGAAGCCCAGACCAGCTCTATTCCACGCTTTAAGAAAAGTGGAAGGAAGTCCAAAATACTGCCAGCATGGTTTAAAGGTGAGGTCAGAGAGGCTGTTGTTGCCAAAAAAGCATCTTTCAGGAAATGGAAAAAAGAGCCAAATGACGAAACCTGGAAACAGCACAAGCACTGGCAAGTCAAATGCAAGGCATTGATAAGGCAGGCAAAGGGAGAATTTGAGAAGAAGCCTGCTGCGGAAGCAAAAATGCGAAGTAAAGACCTTTACAAGTACATTCGTAGCAAAAACCTGTGAGAGAGTCAGTTGGTCCATTAGATGATAAAGGGGTTAAAGGAGCACTAAGAGGCGACAAGGCGATAGCGGAGAGACTGAATGAATTCTTTGCTTGAGTCTTTACTGAGGAAGATTTAGGGATGTTTATTTTTATTTATTTATTTATTTAACATTGTTTATATACCGCGCTATTTAACATCAGCATGGTTTACAAGTAACATAAATGTCCAGTGTGGGGTTTACATGTTTACATGTTACCCATGACTGAAGTGGTATTTAAAGGTGCGGAAGAATTGAAGGAAATATCGATACATCGGGAAGATGTATTACAACTATTAGATAAACTGAAGAGTAGTAAATCACCTAGGCCGGATGGTATACATCCAAGGGTGTTGAAAGAACTGAAATATGAGATTGCAGACCTGCTATTAGTAATCTGTGAACTATCATTAAAATCATCTCTAATACCTGAAGATTGGAGGATCGCCAATGTAACACCAATTTTTAAAAAGGGTTCCAGGGGTGATCCGGGAAACTACAGACCGGTGAGCCTGACATCAATACCGGGAAAAATGGTAGAAACCATCATAAAGAATAAAACTACTCAGCATGTAGATAGTCATGACCTAATGGGAGACAGCCAACATGGCTTTAGACAAGGAAGATCTTGTCTTACTAATCTGTTATGTTTTTTTGAAGGAGTGAATAATCAGGTCGACAAAGGTGAGTCGGTTGATATTGTGTATCTGGACTTTCAGAAAGCCTTTGACAAGGTCCCTCATGAGAGACTTTTGGCAAAACTAAAGAGTCATGGGATAGGAGGCAGTGTACTATTGTGGATCAGGAACCGGTTAAAAGATAGAAAGCAGAGTGTAGGGCTAAATGGCCAATTTTCCCAATGGAGAAAGGTGAATAGTGGTTTACCCCAGGGATCTGTGCTGGGCCTGCTGCTATTTGACATATTCATAAATGACCTGGAAAGTGGAATAACGAGTGAGGTTATCAAATTTGCAGATGACACACAACTATTTAAAGTTGTTAAAACCCAAGAGGATTGTGGAAAATTGCAAGAGGATCTTGATAAATTGGAAGACTGGGCATCAAAATGGCAGATGAAATTTAATGTGGACAAGTGCAAGGTTATGCATCTAGGGAAGAACAACCCAAACTATGGTTACACGATGCAAGGTTCCACATTAGGAACCACCACCCAGGAAAAAGATTTAGGCGTCATTGTAGATACCATGTTAAAACCCTTGGCCCAGTGTGCAGCGGCGGCCAAGAGAGCAAATAGAATTCTAGGTATGATAAGGAAAGGAATGGAAAATAAAACAAAAGATATTATAATGCCTCTATATCGTTCCATGGTGAAACCGCACCTTGAATATTGTGTGCAATTCTGGTCGCCGTATCTTAAAAAGGATATAGCGATTTTAGAAAAGGTTCAGAGAAGAGCCACCAAAATGGTAAAGGGGATGGAAGGATACTCCTATGAAGAAAGGCTAAAAAGGTTAGGGCTCTTTAACCTGGAAAAGAGACGGCTGAGGGGAGATATGATAGAAGTCTATAAATTAATGAACGGAGTGGAACGGGTAAACGTAGATCAATTGTTTACCTTATCAGAATATAGAAAGACTAGGGGACATGCAATGAAGCTACAGGGTAAACTATTTAAGACTAATAAAAGAAAATATTTTTGCACTCAACGTGTAATCAAACTCTGGAATTTGTTACCAGAGGATGTAGTAAAGGCTGTTAGTGTAGCTGGGTTTAAAAAAGGTTTGGACAAGTTCCTGGAGGAAAGGTCCATAAACCATTATTAAGAAGGGACCCAGGATATCAATGCTTGAACCAATGCAAGCATTGTGGAACCTGTGTCCCTTGGGGAAACTGCTAGGTACATATGACCTAGATTGGCCACTGTTGGAAACAGAATACTGGGCTTGATGGACCTTGGTCTGACCCATTATGGCATATCTTATGTTCTTATGTTCTTATGTAGAGGCAGGCCAGAGGCTGCAAAATCTAAAATTAAAACAGAGCTGGAGTGCCGTCGCCGGACAAATCAGCCTGATCGGGAGAGACAGGGGACAAATGCTGGATAAAGCGGGAGATGGGGACAAGTGCTAGACAACAGGGAAGCAGGGCAGGAAGACAAATACTGAGCAACGGAGGGGGGGGGGGGCGAGGACAAATGCTGGACAACAGGGGAGGGGGGCAGGAAGACATGCTGGAGGGGGGAAGCAGGGAGACAAATATTTGGATGGGGGGGAGTAGGGAGACATGTTGGACAATGGAGGGGAGGCAGGAGGACAAATGCTGGACAACACAGAGGGGAAGATCATCTCGGGAATGGAAGGAGTAGTGAAATCTGGGTAGCCAGAGAGAGAGAGAGAGAGAGAAATAAATGGAAGAAAGGTAGAAAGAAAAAAAATCAATATCTAAGATGGAAGGAAGTGAAGAAAACAAAAGGAGAGAAAAGAAATGGCAGATGTAGTCGAGACTGTAGAAGGAGAGCTAAGAGAAGATAGAAGAAAGCAGAAGCTTCAGATTGGGACAAGCATGATCAAAAAAAATAATTTTATTTTCAAATGAGTGATTGGACACTGCAATATTTTTATATTTTACACAGTATAGGGAAATGAGTCTCTTTTATTTCTCTGGTATTGCATTGCCTGCAGAGTCTGTCTTCTTGGGCTTTTTGTCTACATATTTTTATTTTCACTTTAGGTTATCCTCACTTATTCTGTACTTGGTGAGCGTCTGTGTTCTGAGTGTGTGACTGAGGCCAGGAGTTCTGTTAACATGGAGTTTGTACGAAGGGACCTGTACTGTAGTAATTTGACTTGTTTAGCTTTTCAATTGATGTATGGATGTTCTAGGGTATTTATAGTGCTGCTTTTATCTGGGTAGGCCCCTTGTTGTATGAGTTTTGGAAGTTTATGCTGGTTTGACATGGTTGATTTGACCTTGTAGATCATCTGTGAGTTTTGTAGGTTTTGTATTAGTTCACAATATGCCTGATACTTGAGAATGTTTGTTAGTGAGATGACCAGAATCAGATTTTTTTTAAATTAGATAGTGAGTTGTGTGGGTAGATGTTCTAGTTCTGCTCTGCACTCATTTTTGAGGGGGGAGGGGTTCTGTGAATGCAAAATATATGTTCAAAAAGAAAAAGTAACAACCACAACACAGTTTAGAACAACAAAATGAAAATGAGTTATTTAATTTAGTGTTATAAACTTTGCAGTAGTTCTTGCTCTCTCTTTTAGTGGTGTGCAAACATCTTTTTATTTCCTCCACATTATCTAATTAACCTTTTGATTTGGTTCAGTCCCTGACTACAGTTTTGAGAAGGTCCATCTCATCCCAGAGTGGAGTGGAGTGGAGGAGTGGCCTAGTGGTTGGGGCAAGGTACTTCAGGCTGGAAGGTTGGGGGTTCAAATCCCACTGGAGGACAGCAACCTTGGGCCGGAAGGACTGGGGTTTCTAGTCCCACAGGTGCTCCTTGTGGTCTTGGGCAAGCCACTTAACCCTCCATAGCCCATGTTCCCTGTAAAATAGTTATCTCTAAGTTATAATGCCCTGTTCAATGTAATTTCAGTTTGTTCAATGTAAACCACACTGATGCAGAATAGCGCGGTATATAAGAGAATATAAATAAATAAATAAATAAAATCCCTTGCCTCAGGCAGCAGATTGCCTTAAGCCACCCCTGAAGCCGGAGACAGCAGGGAAAAGTCAGACGGGAGAAGTTGATCTGCCAAGGGGAAGTGTTACAGAGTAAGAGATGAGATGCAGTGTCTAAACTGGAAAGGTCAAGGAGAAGAGAGAAGAGGGCTTTTGGGAATAGGAGCTGCAGAGAGAAGTGCATTCAGTGATGGTACATCCAAGGGAGAGAGAGAGTCAATATTGCCAATGGAGCAAAGGGGAGGTGGATGGTGTGATGAGGAGATCAAGGGTGTAGCCTGCAGTATTAGTTGGGAGAAGAGCATGTTGAAACAGAGAGAGGTCATCAAGAAGGAAGGCAACGGCTCTATCTTGAGGCCGGGGGGGGGGGGGGGCGGAGATGAAGGTTAAAATCACCCAGGAGTAAAACATGTGGGTTCAGCGAAATAATTTCAGAGACTGTCAGTAAGAGATCATCCCAGCTATGAGGCAAGATGGAAGGATGGACATATAAAAGGAGGAGATGAAGGGGTGGAGTAGAGTTCAGATGAAGAAAAAGGGCTTCTTGATAATATAGGGCCAAGGAATGGATCTCATGAAGAGGGAGGGGGAGTGGTGGAGGATGGATATGTCTCCTCTAGTCTGACCCAGCAGAGGAGAGGAAAATGCTAAAAAAAACAGGTGGCAGACAATGAGTAAGTAGGGGATCCTCTCCTCACGAAGCCAGGTTTTGCTGGCAAACAGAACATCTAAAGAGTTTTGGAGGATCAAATCATGTACCAAAGTGGTTTTGGCATGATGAGAGCGACATTTAATGAAAGCAAGAAGAAGCTAGGAAGGGGTAAGCGAGCGAGGCAGGGGCCACACAGGAGAGGCATGACAAGGCAGTAGGTTGGCAGGGGACCGAGACAGGCAGGGTGGGATAAAGGGGCCCAAGGGGCCAGAACGCCAGCCCTGTGAACTAGGATAGAGGGACATTACTGACTGAGCCCCGGAGACGCCCCAAAGAGTTCGTCCAAGGAGCATGATCTTCTGCCTTACTGTGCTGCTGTAACCTACTACTACTACTACTAAGCATTTGTAAAGCGCTACCAGTCGTACGCAGCACTGTACAGACATGTAAGAGACAGTCCCTGCTCATCAGAGCTTACAATCTAGTCAAGACAAAACACAGAAGGTGTAAGCAGGGATAGAACTAGGGGAAAGAAAAAGGGAAGGAAAAGGAGATCAGGTGAGTCAAGATCCAAAAGCAGCAGCGAAGAGATGAGTTTTCAACCTGGATTTGAAGAGGGTTAGAGAGGGTGCCTGACATACAGACACAGATAGTTTGTTCCAGGCATAAGGTGCAACAAGGTGAAAGGAGCGAAGTCTGGAGTTAGCAGTAGAAGAGAAGGGCACAGATAAAAGTAGTTTGCTAGAAGAGCTGAGTTCCCGAAGGGGGTTGTAAGGAGAGATAAGAGAAGAAAGGTACTGAGGAGCCGCAGAGTGAATGCATTTATAGGTCAGCAGAAGAAGCTTGAACTGGATGCGGAAACGGATAGGGAGTCAATGAAGTGACTTGAGAAGAGGAGTAATATGGGCATGATGAGGCTGGCAGAAGATTAGTCTCGCAGCAGAGTGTTGAACAGATTGAAGGGGAGAGAGATGATTCAGAGGGGGACCAGCAAGGAGTAGGTTACAGTAGTCAAGACGGGAGGTGATCAAGGAGTGGACAAGTGTTTTAGTAGTGTGTTCAGAAAGGAAAGGGCGGATCTTGCTAATGTTATAAAGAAAAGGCAGGTCATATATACGAGCTGGATATGTGTGGAAAAAGAGAGAGCGGAATCAAAGACAACCCCCAGATTGCGGGCCGAGGAAACAAGATTTGCCACATTGTATGGAGGTAATGCAGTTTGTTTTAGTGATTATTTCTTCAATGTTTCATTATGCAATGCATGCGGCTCCCCCTCTCCTTTTCATTGTTTGTTTTAAAGGACATTTTACGCAAGTGTCATAATAGCGGTGCCCGTATGCACAATTTAGCCCTTTTATGGTTAGTTTATGGAGTGGAGGAGTAGCCTAGTGGTTAGAACACTGGCTTGGCAACCAGGGTTCAATTCCCACTAGTACTCCTTGTGGCCTTGGGCAAGTCACTTAACCCTCCATTGCCTCAGAAGAAAGGCCTGGCAATCCACTTCCAGTGACACTGCCAAGAAAACCCAGGAGCATCTGGGTCACCAGGAGTCAGGACTGACTCAAAGGTACACATTGCATTTTGCATGGTTAGTTTGGAGTTTTAGGCAGATGCCTCTTTGTTAGTGATATAGTGGAAGGGCTGTCGGGTAAGGTTTGCCTCTTTGTGGATGATACCAAAATCTGCAATAGAGCAAACACCCAGGAAGGTGTAGATAACATGAGGAGGGATCTAGCTAAGCTTGAAGAATGGTCTAGAATTTGGCAGCTGGTATTTAATGTTAAAAAATACAAGATCATGCATTGGGCTGTAGCAATCCAAGGAAGCAATATAGTATAGGGCAGTGGTTCTCAACCTTTTTTGTACCGTGACCCCTTTTACCGTTGGTCAACTTGTGGTGACCCCCAATGATAAAATCAAATGCGTCTCTCTTCCTTTACCGTTAACGCATTGTCGCTGTAATCATTTGTTGAATTATTAATATATTATAGGCCTTTGCAATATGTTTTTATTTATAAAATACTTATTTAAATAATCAAAACAACAAGTAACAATATTTGATTTCAAAATTATGATGATTTTGTAGTCAAATCACTAATATGAAATAAAATTATTTTTTCTACCTTTGTTGTCTGACCAATTTATTCTCTGATCATGCTGGTCCCGATCTGAGGCTTCTGCTTTCCTGTCTTCTCTTAGCTCTCTTTCTGTGGTCTATGGTCCATCTGCCAGTTCTTATCTCTTTTGTTTTCTTCACTTCTTTCCATCAGCCTATTTCCAGTCCCAGTAACCCTCCCCAGTATCAGCCCCTTTCCAGTCCTCACTCCCAGTACCTTCCAATGTCAACTTGCATTCCCATGACTGCCACTGGTGTCCATTCCCTTCCAGTCCCCCTCCTTCCCCACTGATCAGTCCCTTCTAGTACAAATACCATGGCAGCCCCTCTCAGATCCACTCCCTTTCAGTTCCATGCTCCCATCCCCTTGTATCAGCCCACTTGTAGCCTTAGCCCCCAGTTTTTCTTCCAGGGTCAGCAGCTCTATCCTCCCCTCCCCACAATCAGCCCATTCCCAGTCAAAGCCCCCTAATCAGCTCACTTCTAGTGCTAATCCCCCTCAACCCCATTACCAGTCCTACCCCCCCCCCCTAATCAGCCCAATACCAGTCCTACCCCCCATCAGCTCATTTCCAGTGCTAGTCCCCCCCTCAACCCCATTACCAGTGCTAGGCTCCCCTAATCAGCCCATTTCCAGTCCTAACCTCACTGATCAGCTCATTTCCAATGCTAGACCCCCCTCAGTCCATTACCAGTCCTACCCCCCCTTGATAAGTCCATTCCCAGTCCTAGCCTTCCCTAATCAACCCATTACCATTCGTAGCCCCCCCATCTGCCCATTACCAGTGCTAGCACCCCCATCAGCCCATTATAATCCTAACCCGCACTGTCTCTCGCCTCTGTCCAGCATTTATCCCGTCTGTCCAGTATGTCCCCATGTCTCTCCCCTTTGTCCATGCCAGCCTACTCCCTCCATGTCAGCCCCCCTCCCTCCATCCATCCATATCAGCCCCCTCCCTCCCTCCCTCCATGTCAGCCCCCATCTTTCCATCCGTCCATGTCAGCCCCCTCCCTCCCTCCATCCATCCCTCCATGTCAGCCCCCCTCCCTCCATCCCTCCCTCCATGTCACCCCCCATCCTTCCATCCCTCCAGGTCAGCCCCCCTCCCTCCCTCCAAGTCAGCCCCCCCTCCCTCCCTCCATCCATCCATATCAGCCCCCATCCCTCCCTCCCTCCCTGTCAGCCCCCTCCCTCCCTCCCTCCCTCCATCCATCCATATCAGCCCCCATCCCTCCCTCCCTCCCTGTCAGTCCCCTCCCTCCGTCAGCCCCCATCCTTCCATCCGTCCATGTCAGCCCCCCTCCCTCCATCCCTCCATGTCAGCCCCCATCCATCCATCCGTCCTTTTCAGCCCCCCTCCCTCCCTCCCTCCCTCCCTCCCTCCATCCATCCATATCAGCCCCCATCCCTCCCTCCCTCCCTCCACATCCATCCATATCAGCCCCCATCCCTCCCTCCCTCCCTCCCTCCCTGTCAGTCCCCTCCC